>CAMRHE010000074.1:4808125-5431250 GCA_947044405.1 Leptodactylus fallax | reverse complement strand
TTTGAAGTGCAGGAATTGTCCTTTTTGGGGTATATTTTGTCCTCTTCTGCGATCCGCATGGATCCAGCCAAAGTCCAGGCAATTGTGGAATGGACACAGCCCACCTCCTTGAAGGCATTACAAAGGTTTCTGGGTTTTGCTAATTACTACTGGAAGTTCATTCGTAACTTCTCTGCGGTAGCCAAAACCCTAACCGATCTCACTAAGAAAGGCGCTGATTTACTGAATTGGAGTCAAGATGCTGTCTCTTCCTTTGAATCTCTGAAACAGGCGTTTACTGAAGCTCCTGTTTTAGTTCAGCCTGATTTTTCTCGTCCGCTTGTAGTGAAGGTAGATGCCTCTGAGGTAGGGGTCGGCGCAGTGTTATCCCAAGGCACCGCCTCCCTTAGTAAATTACTACCTTGTGCCTTTTTCTCTCGTAAGTTCTCTCCTACAGAGAAAAACTATGACATTGGTAATCGAGAATTGTTGGCTATTAAGTGGGCTTTTGAAGAGTGGCGTCATTTCCTAGAAGGAGCCAGACATAGGATTACTGTTCTCACTGATAATAAAAATCTCACGTTTTTAGAATCAGCCAAGAGATTAAATCCTAGACAAGCAAGGTGGGCTTTATTCTTTACCAGGTTTGATTTTGTGGTTACCTTCAGGCCTGGATCAAAGAATATTAAAGCGGATGCCTTATCTCACAGTTTTTGTCCTTCGCAGACCCTGGACTCTGAGCCTGAATCAATTCTTTCTGAGGGAATTGTTTCTGCCGTGTCCTCAGATCTGGCTGCTGAGATCAGGGAGAATCAACAGTTGGCCCCTCAGAACACGCCAGAGGAAAACTTGTTTGTACCTCCACAATTCAGGCTCAGGTTGTTGAGAGAATTACATGATTCGGTTTTGTGTGGTCACCCAGGAGTTTCTGGTACTAAGAGGCTAGTTCCTCGCCACTACTGGAGGCCTACCAAATTCCGGGATATTATGTCATATGTCTCTGCATGCAATACTTGTGCCCAGGCTAAGGTTCCTCGGGTCCGACCAATAGGTGAATTGCTTCCTTTGCCTATACCTAAGAGACCTTGGACACATATTTCTATGGACGTCATTACTGATTTGCCTGTATCTGGAGGGAAGTCTGTCAATTAGACAGTTGTTAATCGTTTTAGTAAAATGTGCCATTTTGTTCCACTGTCTCAACTGCCAAATGCTAAGACTCTCTCCAGAACAGTTTTTATTTTAACAAGTGGAACAGAGGTAACGGCAGCTTCCTAATAGGGATAGTAGTATGTCAGTGTCCAATCCCCCAGCCTTGGTTCTAGGAGGGTCCCCAGGGATGTTACAGGCTCTGTAATATAGTACACCGCTACTCCTCCTCTCATGCCTCTCCCAGCTAGGTATACTTGGGATGGTGTCACAGGGAGTCCTAACAGGGATCTGGGTACCTGAAGACTAGGCCTGCATGTGGTCCTCCTGTCAGGGTCCTCTCCTGCTCCTCCTGGCATGGCACCAAAAACGTCCAACAGCTTAGACAGCTATTCTCCCTTGCTCAGGGCTGTCTTTGGATGAGCCTGGGGCTGATGATATTCCTCCTGGAGGCTGTGAAGGCGACCGTTGGGCCCTAGTCCAGAAGCTGGTGGCAGGGATACTCTGCATACCTTCTCCAGCTAACTGCACACACTAGACTTGACTGACTTGAATTCAACCATCGCCAGGGAGACTAGGTCTCCCTACAATCCCGCCCAGTGGCCTGTGATAAGCCAAGGCTGAACCAAGGCAAGGTTTGAGCACTGCAGGGGGAAAATACAACAGGGATAGCTGGAAACAATTACATTCAACATAGAATGGGACATACCAACATAACCCAGAGGCACAAAAGAAAAACAATTAAAAGCAGCAGCCTCTGGGATGCTGCACCTCCAGCAAGTATGGAATGCCTCATGTTATTCTCCTGGTGTGTGAGACCAGCCCGCAGCAGCTCCAGCAGCCTGTTGAAGTTTGGGATGTATATCCAGCAGAAAGTATAACATTTCTCCAGGTGCTGGTGAAGGTACTAGTAGAGCATGTGGAAGTTTCTCTTTCAGGCCAGCTGAGATACAATGCGGTGAACCCATTATTGTCGCCACTTCTTCCTCAGTTCTTTGTCCAACATTGGTCAATGCTGTCCAAATCTCTGTGAAAGCAGCCAAAGCTACAGCACAGGGTTCAAATGCGAGGACATAGTAGCAGTCAAAAAATACAGGCAAGAAAATGGATGCAACCAATACTGAGAAGCACAGGAATCTCAAAGCTCTCTGTGCCATGAATGCCAGATAAAAAGGCACCTGGGCAATCATGTGACCTTCCTGAGGGCGTTTCCAGTGGGCTGAGACACAAAATTTCAAACAAATCAAAACCAAACAAACATTAAAAAGGGATGCAAAATGGCTATTAACCCCTTAGTGACCCAGGGCATAATAGTACGTCCTGAGTCGCATGACGATGTATGGAGAGAGCTCAGAAGCTGAGCTCTCTCCATACAGGGTGGATGGCGGCTGTATAATACAGCCAGGACCCGCCGCTAACAGCAGCGATCAGTGCCTGCACCGATCGCAGCTGTTAACCCTTTAGATGTCGCGGTCAAAAGGGACCGCGGCGTCTAAAGTGCGCAGGTGCCACGGGCGCCGCCATTTTTCACCGATCTCTGCCCTCCAGAACGTCATCGGAGGGCGGCATTCAGTTGCCATGACAGCCGGGAGCCTATTGAAGGCTCCCAGGCCTTTCATTACATTAGATCTATTACACGATGCCAGAGGCATCGTCTAATAGAAGTAAAGGCATTTTGCTATTCACTGCAATACAGTAGTATTGCATTGAATAGTATGAGCGATCAGACCCCCTAGGTTTCAAGGTCATAGAAGTAAAAGTAGAAAAAAAAAGTTTTTAAACGTATAAAAAAAAAATTAAAAAAACACAAACGTTCAAATCACCCCCCCCTTTCCCTAGATCAGATATAAAAGTAAATAAACAAAAGTAAACATAAACACATTAGGTATCCCCGCGTTCCAAAATGCCAGAACTATTAAAATATTAAAATATTTATCCCATACGGTGAACAGAGTAGCTGCGAAAAAAATCAAAATGGCCAAATAGCGTTTTTTTCAACAGTTTGCCTATAAAAAATTTAGTAAAAAGTGATCAAACCATCAGATCTTTCCCCAAATGGTATCAATAAAAACGTCAAGTTGTTCCGCATAAAAATACTCCATACCTAGCTCCATACATGTAAATATGAAAAAGTTACAGGTGTCACAATATGGTGACACTAATTTTTTTTTTCTATTTTGCAAAGTTTTTAATTTTTTAAAAGCTATCAAAACATTACAAATACTATATAAATTTGGTATCGCCGTCTTTGTAGTGACCTGCAGAATACAGGTAACATGTCATTTTTACTACACAGTGAACGCTGTAAAAATTAAACCCATATGAAATTGGCGCAAATGCAGTTTTTCTCCAATTGCACCTCATTCTGAATTTTTTTCCAGCTTCCCAGTACATTGCACAGCATATTGAATGGTGCCATTACAAAGTACAATTTGTTTCGCAAACAATAAGCCACCATGTGACTCTGTGAACTGAGAAATGAAAAAGTTATGGCTCTTGAAATGTGGGGAGGGAAAAATGAAAATGCAAAAACAAAAAATGGCCGGGCCTTTAAGGGGTTAAAAACAGACAAACGGAATGGAATGGATGCAAAAGTGATTCAAAACGGTCCATTGTGTCAGTTTCTGATGGGCAAAAATTGACAACGTTCATATGAATGTTGCCTAAGGCTGAGGTCACAATGCGGAAAAGCTGGAATTTTTAATGAACAATAAATGGTTAACTGTAACCCCTCCGCCTCCTCAATATAAGGAAGTAAGTACCAACCACCCAGCGTGTAATTATAAAGACAAATACATAACACATAGGGAGGAAGCCTTGTGCTGCTGTTGGGACTAAGGGAAAACAGGTTAACATCATAATCTACACTTCCCCTTTGTCCCACCAGCAGCACAATACTGGGGATCTAGCAAGAAGAACCCTAGGGAGGGCCTTCTTGAAGAATGGAACTTAACACGGAACGGCCAAAAGAAGTGGCCTCTGTACCCCAGGTGTTAAATCTGTAATGATTAACAAAGGTATGGAGAGAGCTCCAAGAAGCTGCCGAACAAATCTGTTCCTAAGGAACAGAGCTTCTTTCCACCCAAGAGGTAGAGATGGCTCTTGTAGAATGAGCTCAAACAAATTCAGCCAGGTCTAACCCCCTGAGAAATGATAGCCAATTTTATGGCTTCCTTAATCCAGTGTGCTAAGGAAGCTTTAGAGGCCTTGAGCCCCCTATTCTTCCCAGCAAATGATAGAAAAAGGTTCTCTAACCGTTTAAAAGGTCGGGACCTTTGAATATAAACTCCGAGACATCTGGCCACATCCAGGGAGTGAAGTTTAACTTCCTCCAGAGATGACGGGATGGGAAAGAAAACTGGTAATGAGATAACCTGGTTTAGGTTAGAATATGAGGGTACCTTAGGGAGGAACCCTGGCATAAACCTTAGTTCTACTCTATCCGGATAAAAGGATATGTAAGGTTCTACTGAAGATAAGGCCTGGAGTTCACCAACTCTCTGAGCTGAGGTTATTGCCAAAAGGAACACTGTCTTTAGTGTGAGAAATTTAATCTAAACCTCTTCTAGAGGCTCCAAGGGGGGATCACATAACCCCTTTAAAACAGTAGATAAATCCCATTGAGAGATTGGGTGGGTAGCAGGCGGTCTAAGCCTGAATGCACCTTTAAAAAATCTTTTAACCAGCGGGTCTGCGGATAGCTGCTTATCTAAGCTGGCTTACAGGGCAGCAACCTGAGCTTTCAAAGCCAAGCCGTCCTGAAGGAATTCCAGGATCTCTGGAAAGGAAGGATCCAAGCTTTCAATTCCTCTACCAGATGCCCAGGAGATGAAGATGTTTCAGATCCTGGCATAGTTTTTATTTGTAGACTCTGCTCTAGAGAGAGAGACAGCTCCTGAGAGTCACTTAGATCATAATAGGGACTGGTCAACCTCCAGGCTGTCAGATTGAAGGATTTAATAATAATAATAATAATAATAGTCCTTTAATAGTCCCACAATGGGGAAATTCAGTGTGTTACAGCAGCAAAGATAAGCAGATACAAATACAAATACAACATGTACAGGAATAATTCCAAGGTGAGAGGCATTACATTGATAGCAGACAGACAGATAGGGCGTAGCAGGGGGGGGGGGGGGGATTTAACAGGCAGAGAGATATTTTCAGTTCTCTGTATGTAATGATCTCCGCTTAGGTCGGTGTTGGTTGTACAGCCTAACCGCGGTGGGGAGGAAAGACTTCCGATAGCGCTCCTTCTCACACCTAGGGTGGAGCAGTCGGTCACTGACAGTACTGCTCAGCGCGATCACAGTCTCATGCATGGGATGGGACTTCTTCTTCTGCATGGAGCTCACCACGGACAGTATCCTTCTGTCACCCACCACCTGCACTGGGTCCAGTGGGCTCCCCAGGACAGAGCTGGCCCTTCTAATCAGCTTGTCAAGTTTATTTCTGTCCCTGGTTGATATACTGCTCCCCCAGCAGGCCACTCCAAAGAAGATGGCTGATGCCACTACCGAGTTGAAGAAAGTTCTAAGAAGTGCCCCCCGGATTCCAAAGGCTCTCAGTTTCCTAAGCAGGTAGAGCCTGCTGTGGCCCTTCCTGTACAGGGCCTCCATATGATCTGCCCAGTCCAGCTTATTATTAAGGAGCAAACCCAGGTACTTATAGGTGTTCACAATCTCGATGCCCGTCCCCAGGATGTCCACTGGTTTAGGAGGGCTTCTGCCTTTGCGGAAGTCCACCACCATCTCCTTGGTCTTCCCCGCGTTAATCTTCAGGTGGTTCCGGTGGCACCAGTCCACAAAATCCCGGTTCAGTTCTCTGTACTCCCTGTCATCATCATCTGTGATGAGACCCACTATTGCAGAGTCGTCAGAATACTTCTGTAGGTAGCAGCTGGATGAGTTGCACCTAAAATCTGCAGTGTACAGTGTGAAGAGGAAAGGGGCGAGAACCGTACCCTGAGGTGCCCCCGTATTACAGATCATGGTACCTGACACACAGTCTCGGGCTCTCACGTATTGAGGTCGATTTGTGAGGTAGTCTAGGATCCAGTTGGAGAGGTGGTGGTCCACTCCAGCAAGGCCCAGCTTGTCCCTCAATAACCTGGGCTGTATGGTGTTAAAAGCACTGGAGAAGTCAAAGAACATTATTCTCACTGTGTTCCCTGGTTTCTCCAGGTGAGACAGAGCCCTGTGCAGAAGATGGATGATGGCATCATCTACCCCAATGCCCGGCCGATAAGCAAACTGGAGCGGGTCCATAGCGGGGCTCACTAGAGGGCGGAGATGTGTGAGAACCAATCTCTCCAAGATCTTCATCAGGTGGGATGTCAGTGCTACAGGTCTGTAGTCGTTGAGGTCCATAGGGTGGGGTTTCTTTGGAACTGGTACCACACAAGAAGATTTCCATAATTCAGGGACTATTTCCTGCCTCAGGCTCATATTATACATATATGTAATTATACCACACAGCTGGTCCCCACAAGTCTTAATTAGCCTTGCACTGATGTCATCTGGCCCTCCGGCTTTCCTCGCCTTGATCTTTTTCATCTCCTTCCTCACCTGGGCCCGTGTGAAGGTCAGACTGTGGCCAGATAAAGATGGATTTCTGGATTTACTGGTCTGTTGGGAAGTGGCCGCATGGGGAGAAGTCATTGTGGTGGGGGGAGCTGAAGGACATGCTGGGGTGGGAGGAGCTGGTGTGTGATCAAATCTGTTGAAGAATAGGTTTAGTTCATTAAGCCAGTTAACATCTGCCTCAATCTGGCAGACAGACTGTTTATGACCCGAAATTGACTTAAGCCCCTCCCAGACCCCCCTTATGTCTTTTCTTTCCATTTGCTTTTCCATTTTTTCTTTATAACTGGATTTTCCCTGCCTGATTTGATGCCTCAGCTCCTTTTGTACTTCCCTCAACCCCTCCTTATCTCTTGTCCTGAATGCCATCTTTTTCTCCTTAAGTAGTGTTTTTATATCAGAGTTAATCCATGGTTTGTTATTGGAGAAGCACCTCACCACTTTTGTGGGTACTGTGTTGTCCACACAAAAATTAATGTAGTCCGTTATGCAGTGTGTGAGTCCTTCTATATCTTCCCCATAAGAATCCTGCAGAACTTCCCATGCGGTTGTGTCAAAACAATCCCTCAGAGCCTCATCACTCTCCTCGGACCATATCCTCACTGTGCGGGTGACAGCTGGTTCTCTACGTACAAGTGGCTTGTACACAGGTCGGAGATGTACTAGGTTGTGATCCGATCTCCCCAGGGGCGGTAGGGCTGATGAGTTGTATGCCTCCCTCACGTTGGCAAAGAACAAGTCCAGTGTTTTGTTGTCTCTTGTGTGGCAGGTTACATACTGTGTGAAACTGGGCAGTGTGGATGATGGAGAGGCATGGTTGAAATCACCCGACAGAAGAAAGAGGGCCTGGGGGTGCTGAGACTGTAACTGGCTCAGCGTGGCTTGTAGGACCTCGCAGGCAGCGTCAGCTTTCGCAGAGGGGGGGACATATGCAGCTATCACGATGACATGTGATAGTTCCCTTGGTAGGTAGAAAGGTCTCATGCTCACAGCTAATAGTTCAATGTCCTTACAGCAAGTTTGATCCTTAATCACAATGTGCCTAGGATTACACCATCTATTATTCACAAACATTGCCAGCCCTCCTCCTTTCCTCTTACCGCTCTCCCTTGTCCTGTCTGCCCGAAGGAGTTTAAAACCATCCAAGGAGACCAGAGGGTCAGGAGTAACTTCAGTGAGCCAAGTCTCTGTAAGTAGCATCATGCTGCACGCCCGAAACTCCTGAAGCTGCCTGGTGAGCGCTGTTAGTTCATCCATCTTGTTTGCAAGAGATCTCACATTGCCCATGATGATGGAGGGAACAGCTGGTTGGTAACGCCTCTTTTTAATCCTCTGAAGAGTTCCTGCTCTGCATCCCCTCACCCGCTTTTTCTTTCTCCAAATCTCACGGGGGATGTGTGACCAGATGGTATGCCCTCCTGCTGTGCCTCTGAGCTGCAGAATTTCCTCTCTTGTATAGACAAAGGAATTGTCTGCATACACAAAAGATCCCATTTTCAAGCAGAACAAAGACAGATAAAAACAAAAAAAAAAGTATCACAAGGGTCCAAGTCTTTGTGTGTGTTTCATAGTGCAAAGTCCTTAAGTAGAGAGGTACAAAACGAGTCATAGAAAGAAAAATAAGATAGAGAGTCTCAGAGCTGCTGTAGCTGGCAGCCACTCCAGCGGCGCCATCTTGGAAAAAAAAAAAAAAAAAAAAAAAAAATTTCAGATCCTGGCAGAGCCTGGGCCCCTGAGACACCAGGTTCTGAATTGGGGGAAGCCTCTAATATATCCCGTGACTCATTTGAATGAGTTGGGAAAACCAAGCTCTCTTTGGCCAGAATGGAATGATGACGATTACAGAGACTTGGTCCTGTCTGATTCTCATCAATACCCTTGGTATCATGGAGATTGGAGGGAATATGTATGCCAGCCTGAACCTCCAAGGGATGGACAGGGCATCCACAGCCAAGGGATTGTCCTCCTTGTATAGAGAACAGAACTTCTCTACCTTGGCATTGAGTCTGTTTGCCATCAGGTCTATCTCTGGATGACCCGATTTCAGGGTGATTGCTTGTAAGACTTCTGGATGGAGAGACCATTCCCCTGAAACAGTGATGCCACAACTCAATTGATCCGCCACTACATTGAGTGACCCTATGTACGGCAGAAAGATGGGTTAAGTTCTTCTCTGCCCAACTCAAGATCTTGACCACTTCGCTTAGTAGAGGTTGTGACCGAGTTCCTCCCTGCTTGTTTAAATAAAGGACGGTTGTCATATTGTCCGATCTTACACGGACTGCCTTGTCCTTCAACTGGTCAGCAAAGTGAAGCAGTGCTAGTCGTACTGCTCGGAGTTCTCTCCAATTGGATGACATCATCTTCTTTAGGGTATTCCAATGCCCTTGGGCCAGAATGTCATTCAGGTGGGCTACCAACCTGTGAGTGAAGTATCTGTAGTCAACAGGGTCCTGCGAGGCTGGACTATGGACATTCCGTTTTTCAGCCGAGTCCACCACTTGACAGATGAGCGGGCTTCCTGAGACAGGAAAAAACTTCTGTCTAAACTGCTGGTTTTGTGGTTCCAGGCCGACAGGACTTCTCTTTGGAGTGGGCGAAGATGCCATAACGCCTAAGGGACTACATCTGCAGCTGATGACATCCATCCCAATACTTTCATGCCTGTCCTGATGGTGATTGGCCGAGGAATCAGCAGGAATTTTGCGGTCTTGATGAGTCTTTCCTTTCTGGAGGAAGGAAGAGATATTTTCATTAGGCCTGAATCAAGTATGAACCCTAGAAATGTTTTCTGGGTTGCTGGTAATATTTGGGACTTTTCCCAATTTATAATCCACCCCAATTGTTGGAGGAAATTTATCGTGATGGATAGATGCTGTAGTAGAGAGACTTTTAACAGCCAGTCTTCCAAATAAGGAACAATTGTGATCCCCTGGATTCTCAGTGACTCAGCTACCGCGGATACCACCTTGGTGATTACGTAGGGAGCTGGCGTTATCCGGAATGGAAGTGCAGTAAATTGGAAGTGTCTCAGCCGCCCCTCTACAACCACTGCAAGTCTTAGGTATTTCCTGTGAGCAGGAAGAATAGGGACGTGGAGGTGCATGTCCTTTAGGTTCAGAGTGTCCATGAAATCTCCTTGCTGGAGAATGGATATCACAAACATTTCCATACGGATTTTTTTTTTTTTTTTTTTTGTGATAGCTCTGCTGAGGTATCATAGGTCTATTATCATCAACCAGTCTCCTGAAGGTTTTGGAACCAGGAACGCTGGAGAATAAATTCCAGACCCTTGACATTGTGATGGACAGCAGGGAGGTGAGAGGTCTGTATAAATCTGTCCTGGGGAGGCATAGAAAAAGCTATGCCTGAACCAGACCGGATATCTCCAAGACCCATGACTCTGTTACCCCCACAGGAACTTCGTGTCTTGGAGGAGGGAGAAGGTAATAGTCAGAAATCTGGCTTTCTGATTTTCCTGTCATCACGGAAAAAAAGACGGTTGGAGTTCGCACTCAGGAACCTGGAACCTCCACACGTGACCTCTTGCAGGTGGTGGTCTTTGAGGAGACTGTTCTCTGCGACGCTGTCTGCCCTGTCCACGGTAGGACTGCGTAAGGACTTTCCTTCCTTTCCCACTAGTCCTTCTATCGTGTTCTGCCCGCAAATATTAAATTTTGAGGCATAATCCGCCCTCCAAGGCTTTAGCCATAGTGGGTGATGGGCAGCCGAAGTCAAGGCCCTAGACTTGGTAGATAACTTCACCTGGAGAAGAGATTTCATTGAAGTAATCCACCTCAAGGTATATACCCTTCAAAGAGGACAACAATTCTTCCCTGGAGACCCCCAAATCGTTATCTCTTTTTAATGAAGAGAGGCCGGAGGACAGCTTCTTAGCTATCTCGCTAGTAGCGATACCAATCAAACACTGTTCAGAAAAAGCCATATACGCTTTCCTTAGGGAGCACTCTGCCTGGTGGTCCATGGGATCCTGAAGGCTAGACCCGTCCTCAGGGGGTACAAGTATTCACCTGGACAATTTGGCGACTGCCATGACAAGCTTAGGTGGTGGACCCAAGTCCCAACTGGTCCTCAGCTATTGGGAAGATTGTCTTGAACCTCTTGGATAACACGCAGGAGTTCTCTGGGTGATTTCACTTGGTGGACATAGCTTTTTTAAGCATGTCGTCCACTTTGAAGGCCCTAGGCACCCTAGAGGTGGAACTACAGTAGAGGCTTCCCCACGGTCAACATCATGGTCCCTTGACCTGATGGACTTCAATAATCTCTGAATTTTCTCAGATGAAGAATTAGCTTCCTTTCAGACAAATGAGTTATGGACTCTTTCTAGTCCTTCATGGTGTCCTGAATATACTCCTTAACCCAAATAACCACATTTCTAATTGTAGATTCCTTAAATAGTTCTTTTGGCGGCACTGGCGGCATGTATTGAATTTGTAACCCTCAGGCAACGGAATTTCACAGGAGCGACAGGTTAAATGTTTGCGCCTAGACGCAGACTTACCTGGAGGACTCATCACCTTCAGACGCAGAGGATGACATCTTACCCCAAGTGTAAGAGTAAATAGCAAGAAAGGCAGAAAAAAAGCAACAACAGTACAAGTCTGTTGAACTAGAATGCCCAGCATGCACATGTAAGATGGGGAAACAGCCCTCATGTTATGAATGTACCTGTTTCTATAAATAAGTTTATTTTTTTTTATAAACTGACATTTGTTTGTTTGACCACAAGAGGCCACTGTTACCTCAGAAATAGGAAGGACTGTAATTCTGTAATTCCCTGGAGTAGTGACATGGAGACCCTGTTCTGCAGAGGTGGATCAAGAAGGAGCAGAGTGAGTTTGGCAGCCATCTTAGGAGTGTGCTTTTGAGCTTTTAGAAGAAGAAGCACTGAAGTGAGAGGAAAAAGATTCCTAAGGGATCAGATATATAACAAGGGGTGCTGAAGCAGAGACTGTTAAAGGGTTTGTTCAGACAGCATCCTAAGTTGAAGATTGCTATCAAGGACCCGGCTGAGAAGTGGCCCTGTCAATGAGATCGTATGTTTTCTGGATGAGCCCTGCTTCCAGCTGTTCCAGACCAAGGCGAAAAGGTACACAGCAAAGCTGAATCAGTAAGAGAAGTAATCGTGCACGCACCGCATTACAATGTTTTGCTTGGGACTGAGTAAGGGCCTGTAGTTAGACTAGTTAGGCATTCTCATCTTCACAGGCCACACTACTGGTGAATTATCTACCTATACGGTAGTAAGGACTAAGACTCAGAGAATTCTATAGACTTGTAACTCTCAGAGAGGAACTTCCGAGGAAGTCTAGAAGCGATATCTTGTACATTGTCACATTTCTTTGGCTTGCAAGCTGACCTACTATTATATTTACTCGGTTTACTTTGTTTGTGGGGAATAGGGGTATTTAGATAAGTTTGTTAGCTCTTGTGTTATACCGCCGGTGCCCCTATCGCACTCACTGAATTGTTCCTGTGACTAGGGTGATAAAAAGGTAACAAGCGGCTGGTTAGTTGCAGCCTGCAGATAGGTAAAAGCTTGCAGTGTTTTGGAGCTGCACATGAGAGGGCACCGCGCTGTACAACACCAGGGTCTCAGCTTACTGGCTGAGTGTATGTAAATAGTTGAGAGTGTTTTTTTGGTAAAGAGGTGTTTCTACACAAATTAAAATCTTGTTTTTTACTAAATTGATTTGGAGTCGCTTCCTTTGTTCGTGACTTCGCTGTATCCTGGGGAGCTCACCCTGGTTCACGGCTTACACACACTCTTTGCCAAACAACAAAGAGGCAGAGGAAAGGAAGCAGCAGACTTATATAGAAAAAATGGAGAACAAATACTCTCCCAATACCTGTGACAGGTTACACAGAAAATAAAAGCCCTTTATTTCTCTTCACTTTTTTTTTTTTGGAAGAAAAAGGCTGCCCAACACAGATTTTATGAAAAAAATGGCGGAAGTTAAGGTAAAAAACATTTCCTAGCAGTTCACCTCAAGGAGGTTCAATGATGTCATCATGTACGTAAGCCAGCGTACTCTGGACTCCGGCGCCCCCACACACGGGAACTGGAGAGAAGTAGCAGGAAACGCCGTGCATCGCAATAAAACAAACAATGCAACGCTTACATAGCCACAAGGGTTCAGTGTGGACACATAAAGGCAGCAGACCTGTCTGGCCGCCCATTATAAGCAACAGTTGAAAAAAGGCCTTTCCCTGCAGCTAAGCAGACTAAGCAGCAGAGGCAGGAAAGACAGACAAGGAGTTTTAACCTTTGAATTTTGTTCCAACAGGAACCAAAGGCAGAAAAAGAGTCCTCACACAGGAGGATAGACAAAACAAACTCAAACAGGAGAGAGGAGGGGAAAGTCATTCAGAAATCTGAATAACCTCACTATAGTGAAGGTATAACATTCCCTCCAACTGTCCCACCAACACAGGACAGAAAAAAAACACGCTGGGGGGTTGGTACTTCCTTCCTTATATTGAGGAGGGGGAGGGGTTACA
Source organism: Leptodactylus fallax (assembly GCA_947044405.1). Lineage (NCBI taxonomy): Eukaryota > Metazoa > Chordata > Amphibia > Anura > Leptodactylidae > Leptodactylus > Leptodactylus fallax. The sequence continues at coordinate 5,418,015 of CAMRHE010000074.1, read as the reverse complement.
GTTAACCATTTATTTTTCATTAAAAATTCCATTCTGTCCTACCAGCCCACAGGGGCAGAAATACCCCAGTACTGTGCTGCTGGTGGGACGAAAGGGAAGTGCCACTCTTGGCTTCGGTTAAAAAAAAAAAAAAAAAACACAGCAAAATCTGCAACAAAAAATGCAGCTTTTCTGCAATGTGTAACTTCAGCCTAAGGAAATCTTTGAAAATTCAGTCTACACTGCTCAATGACTTCTCTTTGACAAGGCAAGAAATGTTGATGAAGCTGTAATAGCAATTAAATGTTCATATATTTGTGACCCCCAGGCCAAATAAACATTCAAGTGTTTCTTATTCACAAGACCAAAAATGCTTACAATCCACAAGGCCAAAAACTGTATTTGCATTTCATAAAGCAGGCGATTGTAGTCCACAAGGCAAAATAAACATGTTGGTAATTCACAATGCAAATAGCTGTATTTGTATTCCACAAGGCAAATCACTATGGCTATAGACAAGATAACAGGCTCTATGGGTAGCTACTGGGGATTGGATTCTTTTTTTTGATACAGGGCCCTGGTTGTTTACCAATTTGGGCATCGTTTTTTCTATAGGTCTTGAGACCTCCTGGGCTGTAAAGGTGCAAGTACAGCCATATGAAAAAGTTTGGGCACCCCTATTAATCTTAATCATTTTTAGTTCTAAATATTTTGGTGTTTGCAACAGCCATTTCAATTTGATATATCTAATAACTGATGGACACAGTAAGATTTCAGGATTGAAATGAGGTTTATTGTACTAACAGAAAATGTGCAATATGCATTAAACCAAAATTTGACCGATGCAAAAATTTGGGTACCCTTATCATTTTATTGATTTGAATACTCCTAACTACTTTTTACTGACTTACTGAAGCACAAAATTGGTTTTGTAACCTCACTGAGCTTTGAACTTCATAGCCAGGTGTATCCAATCATGAGAAAAGGTATTTAAGGTGGCCAATTGCAAGTTCTTCTCCTATTTGAATCTCCTCTGAAGAGTGGCATCATGGGCTCCTCAAAACAACTCTCAAATGATCTGAAAACAAAGACTGTTCAACATAGTTGTTCAGGGGAAGGATACAAAAAGTTGTCTCAGAGATTTAACCTGTCAGTTTCCACTGTGAGGAACATAGTAAGGAAATGGAAGACCACAGGGACAGTTCTTGTTAAGCCCAGAAGTGGCAGGCCAAGAAAAATATCAGAAAGGCAGAGAAGAAGAATGGTGAGAACAGTCAAGGACAATCCACAGACCACCTCCAAAGAGCTGCAGCATCATCTTGCTGCAGATGGTGTCACTGTGCATCGGTCAACAATACAGCACACTTTGCACAAGGAGAAGCTGTATGGGAGAGTGATGCGAAAGAAGCCGTTTCTGAAAGCACGCCACAAACAGAGTCGCCTGAGGTATGCAAAAGCACATTTGGACAAGCCAGCTTCATTTTGGAAGAAGGTCCTGTGGACTGATGAAACAAAGATTGAGTTGTTTGGTCATACAAAAAGGTGCTATGCATGGCGTCAAAAAAACACAGCATTCCAAGAAAAACACTTGCTACCCACTGTAAAATTTGGTGGAGGTTCCATCATGCTTTGGAGCTGTGTGGCCAATGCCGGCACCGGGAATCTTGTTAAAGTTGAGGGTCGCATGGATTCAACTCAGTATCAGCAGATTCTTGAGAATAATGTACAAGAATCAGTGACGAATTTGAAGTTACGCCGGGGATGGAGATTTCAGCAAGACAATGATCCAAAACACAGCTCCAAATCTACTCAGGCATTCATGCAGAGGAACAATTACAATGTTCTGGAATGGCCATCCCAGTCCCCAGACCTGAATCCCATTTATTTTAAATACTTTGATTAATTTAAAGGGGGGGGCCCGGCGCGGGGGACCAAAAAAAAAAAAAAAAGAAAATTTTTTTTAAAAAGGAGGGGGGGGAAAAATTTTTTTTAAAAAAGAAGGAAGGAATTAAAAAGAAAAGGGGGGGGCGGGGGGGGTTTTTTTTTTGAAAGGGGGGGTTTTCTAAATTTTTTTGTCTTTTTTTTTTTTGGGTGCCCCCACTTTTGCACCGGTCAAATTTTGGTTTAATGCATATTGCACATTTTCTGTTAGTACAATAAACCTCATTTCAATCCTGAAATATTACTGTGTCCATCAGTTATTAGATATATCAAATTGAAATGGCTGTTGCAAACACCCAAATATTTAGAACTAAAAATGATTAAGATTAATAGGGGTGCCCAAACTTTTTCATATGACTGTATATGCACTGTTTAGCAGCCTTCTCATTGCCAATCTAACCACTCCCTCCATTCCACACTCAGCTGACCGTTTATCTGCCAGTCATCTAACTGAACATAGTTGCACCCTCCTTATTCAGGTGTAGCCCTTCTTTGTGACAAGCTTGAGGTCAACAGAGAAGTCACCAGTTCTCCAAACGTCTAAACCCTTCATACACCAATTCCTTAGCAACTTGTTTACTTTCCTAACATGGATGTAACAAGTAACCACTAGCACATTGCAAAATTTGTAACAGGGCCCTTATCTACCATGATCACATTAAACAGTAAGTACATAACTTGAAAAGCCTACAATTATTTTGGTCTCCTTCACACACAGTGATAACGCACATAGTGATTTTACAGTACAGATAATGCAGAATGTAGTGCTCTAGTATCAGGGGCGTAACAAGTAACCATGGGGCAATACTCATTCACCTCAATCAAACAGTGTTTTCCCCTTGTCAATTGGTGCCTCTGCTGCAAAGACATAGAGCTGTTTTTGTCAACATGCAAATTAGTTTTTTGGAGCAACAAGAGCCTTGCCACTGCTCCAAAGAGTAAAGTGGCAACACCCTCATTGCTCCAAAGAGCTCATTTGCATATAGACGAAAGCAAATTTTGGTCTCCTTTACACACAGAGATAACCTACACAATGATTTTATAGTACATATAATGCACACAGTGATGTCACAGTACCAAAATAATATACACAGTAATATCACAGTATCATAGTATCAGGATAATGCAAACAGTGATATCACAGTACTGGGATATTGCACATAGTGATGTCAAAGTATCAGGAATACTGGTGAAACCCTGGCAGGCCCTGTGCCTTTAGGTGGCCCAACCGGACCCCCACTGTTTTTTTAAAGAAGCATTGGAGGTCCAGTAATGGCCCCTATTAACTTACCTATTGCCAATTGTGCTCGCAGCCTCCTCTTCAGCCTTCAGGGGGCCCCTGTGCACTGCATATTACATCATGGCAACATGATGTGTGGCGCACAGGGCCTATTGAAGGCTGAAGAGGGAAGAGGAGGCTGCGAGCAGGAGTGGATTTCGGTAAGTGGATGCAGCCAGTTTTACCCGATTGTGTCAATCTGTTTGTTAAAAATACAACCTCCCTGGTTCTGCTACTGGACCAATTTATCAAAGTGTCTGATGCTGTTTAATAAATCTGATATATTGTTAGAATAAGTTTACAACTCCTATTAGTTGGCTTAAAAGTTCTTGGCACATTTGTGGCACATTTTTTGTCACACAGAGGAGCAAGTTAGGTCACATCGATTTCCCATTAAGTCATGCCCATTTCTGATGAGGTCAGCCCCCCTTTTCTGTCAAGTCGGAAAAGTGTTTAAAACACTTGACAAATGTGACACACAGTATGATAGATAATTGTAGGTGCAAAATACTCTAGAATTCTGGTGCAGTTTGCTTAATAAATCACTCCTAGTGATTTTAACGTACAGGGATAATACATAAAGCACAAAAAGATCACCGTGTATATACTGTGAAAAATCCTCTTCCATCATCCATAGTGATCACTGATTGCAGCCAAAAGTCTATGTGGAACCTCTTAAGGATACTGTGATTCTCTGTTTTTGTGTTGCATTTTTTCCCTCCCTACCTACTAAAAGTCATAGCTTTTATATTTTTCTGCTTACAGTGTATGAGCGCTTGTTTTTTGTGGGACTACAGTACATGGGACATAATGGCACCATTTAATATTCCGTACAATGTCCTGGGAAACTAGAAAATAGATTCAGAATGATGTGGCATTGGAAAGATGCAAATGCAACCTCTCCAACGAAATGCTGCCTATAGGCTTCATCCTTAAAGGGTTCAGTTAGGAATAATGAGGATCTTGGAAAGTTGTTTTTTTTTTTTGTGTCATTTCCAAGAAGTTCCACCAGGTGGTGCTTGATGTCAAGGCTATGGATTGTACATTTATGTGATTTTTTTTATGAAAGAAACTGTGGCTTTATGAATTTATAAAGCATTTTTACGTTTTATTACTTTTGCACAATAAAAACACTTTTATAAAATAAATATTTTGTTTTTGCATCACCATATTGTAAGAGTGTAGGGGCATGTTTTTGTAGGACAACGTAGAGTATTTAATCTGTACTCTTTTGGGATGCATTCAACTTTTTGATCACTTTTTATTCCATTTTTTGGGAGACAAGATTAACAAAAATATAAATTTTGCTAGATTTCTAATGTGATTTGTTTGGATGTTTATTATTAAATTTTTAACATAATAAAATTGTGTGTTAGGGAAATATGTTAATATCTTCTTTTTTTTTTTTTTTTAATTAATTTATTTAAATTTTAAATATTTTTTTAGTCCCACTTGAAGACTTGAGCCTGTGATCGCTTGATCACTTATAGAACATCCTGCGTATTGCAGGGTATTATACATGTCTGTATAACACTGACAAATAGTCAATTAGGCCCAGCCATAGGCTTCCATACATGACAGTGCAGGAGGCCACAGCCAGGTCTCCATCTGCAATGGCAACCCTTTGGCAGAGGGGCTGGGAGAGGGAACCTTTCCCTCTATCTAGACATTTTATATGCCGCGTTTGCTATTGACCATGGTATGTAAAGGGTTAAACTGTCCCAGATTGGAGTTATCCATCCCCAGCAGTGGAAGCAGGGACCAGATTCTGCTGGTGATCGCATGGGTACACTGGCAGTGCCCACGCAATCACCATGACAAATATATTTGTCATGGAGCATGAAAAGGACAGGACAGGAATAATACACAGTGATACTATGTACACTACGCTGTGACATCACAGCATATGAAAAAAGTAATTATAATGATGTCACATGGTGGCATTATGGTATCTCAGTAAAGTAATGGAGGTGCATTCAATTTTCCCCTTTCATCATTCATAGTTATCACTATCACCTTTAGTCTCAGTGGAAATGGGCCCCCTTAGTTTTTGTTCACCATAGCAGCTGTTAAGTCTGCTACCCTGGTAGTTATGCCCGTGAGCTAAATACAGCAGCTCTACTCATTTGATCTAATAAGCCCCACACTTGGTGTTGGGACAGGAGGCAGTCATTCCCATATCTGCAGCAATTTGCCAAGGTGACAATAACCCTTTAGGCTAAAGCCCCACGTTGCGAATATGCAGCAATTTTTCTTAAATCACAGCATGTCAATTATACCAGGGGAAACACTACCGTTTTCCCTAAGGGTTTAACACTAGAAGTCCCAGAGAGGGGTCATTTAACATTTCTACCTTTGGAACCCAGAGATGGGTCGAATGACCTGAAGGATTTAAGCAAACAAACCTATAATCACCGCTTTTGTTCTGTAATTAAGGCCATTACTGTCACACCACAGGATTTACAATAGGCTGCTGTGGGGGGCTGCGTGTGTGTGTGTGTGAGTGGCATGTCCTTCTTGTGTGACTAGCATTTCAGCACTTACTCAGCAGTCTGTCTGCACTGTCGGAACATACCTGGCACTGCCTGGGTATGTCCCTGGTATATTTGCCACACGTGTATTTGTAGCAGTCAACACATCTCTCAGTTGCACAATTGTTCGTGCATCGATGGTTGACCTGACACTTCGCCCTTTTGCCAGGGCTGGGTGTGGAAGGTTGTTGCCGAAGGAGTTTCTCCTTGCATGCCTTCTTTTCAGTCACATGAGAGCCACCTAACTCTTTTGCAAGCTCAACCAGGAAGTCCACCCGTCTCTCCTGCACCCCAGTGCATGCCTGATAAAGAACATGAGCATTCAGTGCTGCCATGTCAATCATGTTGTAGAACACGGCGACTGGCCATCTCCGTGTTCCTGCACGCACGCTGTACTCCCGCACCATTTGGTCCATTACATCCACACCGCACTTTGTTTGATTGTATTGTGTGACCGTGTTTGGCTTCCTTTTGTTGGTATCCTCAGTCTCAACCACGCTGTGCATGCTGCTGAGAATGTAGACGGCCTTCTTTCGTTTGGGTGCATACACTGTCAGTGTGGCACCAGTGGTTGAAAACACCTGAGTGGTGAATTCAGTGCGGTCCATCTGTCTAGCGGATTGAGGAATTTCCCGGCGACTCTTGTTGACTGTGCCGAGGATAGTGGTTTTCCGGCTAAGCAGTCGTTGTGCAAGTGACAATGATGTAAAGAAATTGTCCGTGGTTACAGTTCTGCCCTTGTCCATGAATGGTTCCATCAGCCTCATCACTACAGCTTCGGACAGTCTCTCCCCGCTGGGACGACTGGGGTCCTTGCCAAGATATGGGAGGACATTACAGATGTACTTTGATTTCAAGTCGCAAGCCACCCAAAACTTGATGCCAAACTTGTCTGGTTTTGTTGCAATGTATTGCAGAAAACAGCAGCGAGTCTTTGACGGGAAAAGCTGTTCATCAATAGTGATGTGTCGACCAGGGTTGTAGGATGCGATGCAGTTGGTGACAAACGATCTCCACACATCGGAGATTGCAGCAAACTTATCGGTCTCCACTCGCTCACTGCGTGTGAACATGTCATCAAAGCGTAGGTGTTTCATGATGTCTTGGAAGCGGTTTCGGGTCATAGTTGCAATGATCCTTGGGTTTGCTAGGTTTGCTGACCAGCTGTCACGTAGTGATGGAACCTTGGTCACCCCCCGCAAGATAATGACTGAAATAAATGCCATTAGTTCCGGGAGACCCATGAACCAATCCACCTGCTCCGTGTGACGTGCATGTTGAGTAGTCCATTCTTGAATGCTACGAAGCATGTCAAGAGTGATAAAACAGAGGAAGCTCTGAAGGCGACTCCGGACACTTCGTCTGGCCTTAGCACTTGGCTCTCCATCTGTAGGGTACGGTTCTATTGGGGTGAAATGGAGACGTTTCCCCACTTCTACTTCACGCCACACTGTGCCATCTTTTGCGGTCTCTGTCGGCTCACTCGCCAACCGAGCTCTCTTTTTTGGTAGAGGAGGAGTCTCCTCATCTGCAAGATAAATAATTTCAAATTAACATTTTGTTTTGGTTCTAAATAAAAAAGATAGTCAGGAAATAAAAATCGGTAATTTGAAAAAATCTAACCTGAAGACAGCTCAGAGTCCGAATCCAGTTGAAGGACTATGTCTTCTCCATCTGAGTCAGAAGGGTTGGTGTTGCTCAGAATCAGTTCCAATGCCTGTTGAATGGTGTGCCTTCTCTGCATTTTGTTTCTTGTGAACAAAATAGGTGAAGCAGTCCCTTTACATCCCCCACAGCACAAAAGGCTGCATGCAAATTTGCTAAGGTGTTAGCAACCTTATGCATATTCCCAGCACAACAATGCAGCTGGGGGATGGGCAGACACACTCAAGAGCATCTTACATTCTTTTGTTTACACTCTCTTACAAGACCTGAGGTGGATCAACACAATTGCCCCCTGCAGATTCCTCAGACAATGGCCACATTTACAAATGAAAGGATGCTAATTGGAGCCATCAGAGTTGTCTGTTTGGACTAAGGGTCATTTGACCCTCTTTCAGGACTTCAAGGGGGAGCTCGAAATTTCTGGGACTTCTAGTGTTAACCCTTTCCCTGCCGCCCACGTATTTATATGTCCGGCCAGGGTGGCACTTCAGTTGCAGAGGACATATATGTCCTTGCTACTAATGCTGATTTCTCATAATCTGTTAGGGCTACGAAGATGATCTTGGATTCATTTTGATCTTTATAGAGTAAAATACGCTGTCCGCCTCTCTAATGATATCCATTATACACTAAAATAATAGCAATAGTGATTATCACTAGAGATGAATGTATAAAACATTTCTGACAGGCGGAAAATTTCTATCAGTCAGATAATACATTTTCACCCATTGAATGTCACCATATAAAATCCCAGTTTTTGGCAGCTTTCAGATGGGTGTTTTTTTTGCAATCACGGTACAGTCAAAACACCTGGACTTCCAGTAGGTCATCAGATCTAGAATTATGGCTCTAACACCAGTAATGATAAACTGCAGGAACTTCAGTGGTTTGTTCCATAATATGTGAGCAATAAAGTGGCCATGTTATGCCAATCTGAAACCAGCCCTAGCTATCACGTTAGTTAGGAATAGAGATTATAATTATTCTTTAGAGTTACATTTTTTATAGGGGGATAGAAATATATATTCTTATGTAAGCCCCTATTTAATTTGCATTTACAAAATTGGTTGGCACATTTCTGCGATTTTGTCGTTTCTTTAACAACTGCACCTGTAAATATATATATGTGTGTGTGGTATGTATGAATTCCTCACATCTTGCAGTTTTTTGGAAAGTACATTTAGTTTGCAGAAAGGGATTGCTTGAGTATGCACTTTAGTGTCAAATTTGAATTTGTAATCTCTGCTGCAAAGTTGCACGAAGGTGGTTGTATATGTGAAATATTAAATTGTGTTTTTATATACTGTATGCTGTGCAATCTCAAAAAGTTAGATTTTGGTATCACAGTCACAGTTTGCTGTGTGCAGTATAGGTTTTTAACATATTAGTGAATTACGGCAAAATATTGCTTGACTACTTTATCAGTGTTTTTGAGAGTACGAGCTCTTGTTGTAGTTGAGGTTTGCGGTATATATAAATTGTGTACACCTTGATCTATTATTTTATATGTGTTTTGTGTGTGAATGTTTGATTGAATAGGAGTTTTAGGTGCAAATATAAGTTTTAGTGCATTATTTTAAAAAAATTATTTGTGTTTGTCACAAAGTTACATGAAGGTGGACATGGCTATTGATAACCCATTGAGACACATGTAATCCTCAGGTTGTCTACTTTCAAGAAATATATAGGGTTTAGGGGTGCACTTGTTTTTCACGGTGTGTAATGCCTACATTTTATAGGATGATATTTTTTTTACATTTCCAGCTTCAAAGCAGATTTTTGTTCCTTCCAGGTCTGGTGATTTTATGAAGATATGTGAATGCAGGTGTAGGCCTAAGGCCGGTTGCACATGACTGTGTGCTTCCGGCCGGCTGGCCGTGAATTAAAGGCACGGGCGGCGCATGGGGGACATGTGAATGTCACCCATGTGCGCCGCCTGTGCACGGGCTGTGCTCCCCGGCCCCTTCCATTAAATGAATAGGAGCCACGTAAGCAGGGCCGCAAAATAGGACAGGAATAGAACCTGTTCTATATTTTGCGGCCCGGACTGTCAGCCCACACACGGGACTGTGTAATTCATGGTCATGTGTACGGAACTTTGCTTAGAATAAGACAACACTTTCAGTTTTTTAACAAAAATTACTTTTATTGAGCAATATTGATTTCTTTTACTGGATAGAATATGTCATAATTAGATGAATTAAAACCTATCACATAAAGATCATATGGACACTTGTAAGTCTAGAGTTCATCAGCTGAATTTTCGCTTACAACAGCAAATAGTTTTTAGTGTGCTGAGACCTGACTTTGAGGTTTATGTCACAAGCTCAGTGCATGATCACTACACTTATTAGTCGTGCTTAGAAATAACCCTCCCTCCCACTGGTCTAAATATGTTCTCATGTTCTCAGCTATCTTAATTATTACCTACAGTCAACTATAACAAACAAGCGGGAGTGTGACTGGAACACCTGCTGAGACCAGACATAAAATATCAAGGACAAAAATCAGCCAAATAACAGCACGTTTTATTGGAATCCTGCCATTGGCTATCTACACTGCGAGTTATGCGTCATTTGGGTATTATTCATTTGCTACTTTGTATTGTTTCATTGCATCCCTCTTTTATAGGTACAATATGGCTACTTTACTTTCTAAGTACCTACTAGCATTTTGTTTTTTGACTTTAGTTTGTCTTCCTAGCTGCTAGATATGAATGAACCTTTCAATATTCAATTTGTTTAAGATTCGGATGGTTCCGACCAAAAGTTCAATTTGAGTCTGAACCAATTTGTTATGAACTGAAAGTGCCTTTAAATATTGCCCTTAAAAAGTCATGCATAACACTCTGAGGCCTACTAGGATGTTGTCTAACACTTTTCCAGCTCTTTAACCCCTTCACACTCAGCGCGACATAATAGCACGGCACAGAGCGGGAAGGGGTTCAAGAGCTGGAAAGGTATATTGAATGCTCAGCATTGTAATAGTACGGCGCATTCATGCTGCAGACACAGGACTTTTGCCTGCGGCATGACTTCTGTGTCTAGGCTTTATTACACTTGGGACTAGCCACCAGAATCGGAAAATACTTTGCCTACTCCGCCTAATCCCTCAGATGCTGTGTTCAATAACGATCACTGCATCTGGGTGGATCAATAGCGATCACGGCACCTCGGTGGTTTGGGGGCAAGATCGCCCCACCTTCCACCTCTTGGATCCCCCACAAAGAATTGCGGGGTCCCAGGGGTTGTCATGGCAGCCAGGAGGCCGAGCAATGGCAGTCAAACATAATTAAACCAATGTAAATATGGTATAGCTGCAATTGTAATGACCCCCTGGACAAAGTTACAATTTCAATTTTAATGCAGAGTGAACACTGTAGGAAAAAAATTCAAAAAATGTGGGTTTTTTCATAAGGACTCCCAAAAACGTTAATAAAAGCTAATAAAAGCATTATATGTACCCGAAAATGATGCAGAATGAAAGTAAAACATGTCACACAAAGAATATTTTATAAGCGCTACAAAAATGATCATATTTTAGAGAGTAGCAACAGGTTTGGTTGGAGTTATTGTAAAGAAAAAAATTAAATATTAAAAACATTTTTTAAATCGTTTTATTATGGCAATGAAAGCAGTACAGTATGAAACATGATGGACAGGCAGACAGTGGTATCATTCCCTGTGTCAGCATTGACAGATTTGTTCATTGGCATCACTCATTCACAAATGTAATACTTTCCAGACTTGTGGTGGATACTGTATGCATTTGCTGAGGTGTATCAGACTGGCATTGTGGATAAAAATACTATTCCCACCAAGGACAACATTTGCAAGGAGTTTTGTATGTTCTTCCCATGTTTACATGGGTTTTCTCTGACACTCCAAAAATATACTGATATGACTACTGTAAATTGTCTGTTTTCGGTCAGTACTGATTTAATCTGAATGTTCTAACTCTGAGAATTGTGATTGAGATTGATTGATGTAGCTGTAGTACAGTTGTGCATACTGACACAAACACATAACCTGTGCTTCTGGCTGGTCTAACAGTGTAACAGGTACAGTTACACATACTCAGTCTCCTATCTCAATCAAATTAAAAGAAGTCTATCACCTCAACCAAGCATATTCAACTGCCACCACTACATTACAATAATAAACACCATACCTTTATTATGTATGTCACTTATGTAGTTTGTAGAAAAACAACTGCAGATGTAATGCAAATTAGGCATTTGGTACACTGGGGGCGGGACTTCAGCACTGGGAGCACTGCTCTTGCCACTCAAGTAAAATGGGTGATGTCCCACTGCACAAGGTGGTGCAGGCAGGAGATAATAGCAGCATAAGTATCAAGAGCAGTGCTCCCCCCTCCTTACAGTGTATTCTTGATAGTGATGGTTATGGATTCTGTAGCGATATCTCAGATATTTGAAAGGGATACAGCTTTAGTACCCACAACTGCAGTTATCAAGAATACGTTGAGTGAACAGCGCAGCGCCCGACATGTAAACAATACTGGGAGCTGCGTGCTGTGGGAAACGGTTGATCTGCAGGGTCCTAAAATTCTAAGAGATCTGTGGGGGTCCAACACCCACGGCCCCTGCTGATCAACTCTTTGAAGATACTGTGGTGACTCCTTCGCCATTTGCATTGCACAATATCTGTTTTATAATCACCGTGCAATGTTATTGCAGTCTGTATTATTGCTATTATTATACTCTGGGATCTCCTCAGATCCTACAGTATAATAAGTAGAGGCCCAGAGGAAGTGATTAAATATAACAAACACTTATACTCACCTTACCACACCTCTCCTGGGCATCCTCACTCTGTCCGGTTCTCTTCGGCATCATCTTTGGTCCTCACTGTTGGGGCTTGTGATTGGGCCTTAGCGGTTATGTGGGGTGTGATGATGTCATTACACCAGCACACCCCACACGACCGCTAGGGCCCAATCACAGGACAAAGAAGTGATGTCTGGGGCACAAGACCTCAATCAAAGGCCGGAAGAGTCCAGAAGAGGATGCTGAGAATCGTCAGAAGCCTGGGAGAGGTGAGTATAAGTATTTGTTATTTTTAAGCACCTCCCCTGCGCAGGCTACCTTTAACAATACGTATAGTGGTCGGGAACCAGGCTTTCCCCGACTACTATCATGGTGGTCCGGGGCCCCGACCATCTCCAGCTGGCTACGGGCCCTCTACCCCTCCAGTCGCGGTGGCACCCCCTGCAACCGTGATCGTTATGTGATCAGCTCCTTTGAATAAGGTTTTATCCTCCATCTTTGTGAAATTAGAATTGGACCTATTTTTGGGGGGAGTTGGACCATCGTGTTGTGGTAAATGTTTTTGATGTACTGTAGTGGTGAAATCTCTTTTTTTTAATGAAATTTATTATTTTTGTTTTTTGTATGACATCTCTTTTGGATGGAAATCTTTTCATAAATAGATTCAACATAATCCATAAACCCACTACATAAACACACAGAAGTATTTTTTTTATTTTATATGGTTTAATTAATTTAAAAAAAAAACTTTTAAAGTTAATACTGATACTCACTGTTCATGTTACATTGAAACATGCTTAAATACAGTATTAGCATATTGTTAAAAAACTTTTTATACTTTTCCAATAAACCTGTGCCATGTGAATCTCTTCACAAGCAATGACATTTATTTATTTCACAATACAAAGTATCACATACACATGTAAAAAAATTAAATACAAATCATACTATGATGTCTTCACGTTGAAACTCATGTACCAACATAAAGTTAGGAATATAAGTTTCACATTATGTATTATATACATTTCAGCAAAAGAAGAATAAAATTACAAGCTCTTTCTTCATGTCACACTGATAGATTTCCTTTGCATAGGAAGTGGAAAACCTAATAAGCCATGTATGCTTGGATTATACTGGCCTACTGATTTCATATTGCAGTATGGATCAAATTAAGTCTATCCTGATAATGGCCTTTACAAATAGATATTTACCTTTTTAATGTTTCTTACTATTCCATATTACACTGAATGGTTTCTGGACTATTAGACAGAGAGAGAACTTCAGTAAATGCATGAAACAGTATGTCAGTTATTATTATTTCATGTAAGTCAAAAGTTATCCAACATCTATCTGTTTTGTGAAAATGTAATTGCCTTCTATATCGAGTTTTTGGAACAGTGCAGAATTTTCCAATCTAAAGAAGTACAAGCATCTAGTCTCAGCTTTTAGCTTTCCCACAATAAAGGATCATGTACACTGCAGAGCATTGAGCATGCTACAGTTTATTCAGGTTCATATGGAACCTTTGTATGTCTCTGTATGAAATCCAAGAAGGTACAGTAGAGGGCTTGTATACCTCTATGAAAGACCTACAGAATGAAGCTATAATATGGTCAAGTGCATGAACCCAAAAGACGAAACTAGGCAAAAATTGAAATCATATGGCAACAGAAAGGCAGATGGTACTGCTATCAAAGAATAAAATCAATGCTTGCTTCACATTTTTTGCCTGAAGAGCTGGACAACTTGTAATTATTGAAGGAACATAAAACTAAACTATTGGTTGTTTGTAAATAGAAGCAAGGCTACATTGACAAATGGGCATACTTTCTTAAATGGAGTCTACCGCCACCAAATTGCTTCTAAGCCACTGTTCTAGGGCTGCTTAATGATACAGTGCACATACTTTATGTCATCGTGCAATCTTGCTGCCAATTAATGCAACTTTTATTCCATATGCAAATTAGGTGTTTGGAGCTGCTGGAGCACCCATTTTTCTTTTGCGGTCACCACCCAGTGCTAGCACCAATACATAAAGACTGACATGTGTCATGGACAGTGATTTGCAGTGACCACAAAAGAAGATGGTTCTCCTGCAGGTGTGGCCCCTCCCTAAGTGCACTGAACAACTTCTTGCATATGGAATAAAAGTTGAATTTCTCAGAAGCAAGATTGCATATTTACACCGGAAAGATATTTGCAGAATGTGAGTAACAGCATATAAGTGGTTAAAAAGCTGTTTTGGTGGTGGTAGACTCCCTTTAAGTGCAATGTGAAAAAATCGAAATCAAAGAATACTTGGTTCCAATTATTGCTGCCGCAGGTAGTGATATCAATTGTTAAGTTTATACGTGCAGTTACTTTTTCTCATTGACAATATGGTTGTTGAAGAACTTTTTTCCTGCACCAACAATTCAACCTGTTCACTCAGGTTAATTTTGTCTACTGTTACATTAGGTTTAAAGATCATTTATTATAAGAAACTTGCAACAATACGAGACGTCTTTGACAAACGTAATACTTTATGGTGTATGTTCAATAACTTTATCTAAACTGACTGCACATGAATCTTATACACATCTATATTTGATCATCTAATGTTTACCCTATAAGATTCTTCCCCATTCTCATCCAGTTTTATCAAAATGGTATTGTTTATTGCAAATTCCAGAATAATCTGATGTTCTATGCAGAAATAATACACAGCAAAATTATGAGAAAGCCTGTGTGGTCCCTGATTAGTAACCAACATAGATGTATATATTGTAAATGTGTTACATTTGATTCTTGGCTCTAGTAAGGTGTCATAAATCTCACCTAACAAGAAAAATGCTGCTTATAAAATATGGACATGATGATAAAAATTAACATATAGGCCACAGTAATATGTAACATTTTCCCATGTAAAGTGTTGCCAGGTAATGTAAAACAAAGTGAACCAATAAATCCAATTCCAGTGACTTAAATTGTAGCTCACTATTAACAGCGATGGATTTGGACAGATTTGTTTCCCCACACAGTATAATGCCCCCAAGTGCCTACACACACGTATAATGCTTCCTTAATATTCCTCTATACAGTTTACTGCCCCCTGAGTGCTCCCCACCCATGTCTTTCATAACATGGTGTGGCTTTAGGAGCTGTTTCACATTACGTCCAGGCGCTGACACCTTCAGTACATCATGTGTGGAAGAACGGTGGGCTGAAGAAGAGGAGCTAGAAGTGAGGGGAGGTGAGATTCATTTAATATCAGCTATTTCCTATTAAAATAATTCAATAGATAATGGCTTTTTAAAAAAAGGCTTGTCAGTATGTGGTCAGTGGATGCCCTCCTGATCTCTCTGGCCCCATGTATTTGCTTGGGTTGCATGTTGATTAACACGTCAAAAGAAGTTTCTTCATGTCTTAATTATGAGACAAAAGCAGTTTAGTATGTTGTGGGGGGGAGTAAGAGTTATCTTAAAATGTTAGTTGATATAGATAGAGCATCCAAATTAAAACTAATATAAAAACCATAAACGATGTCACAATATAATACATACCGCACAGTGGTATAGAAGTATAGATTGATCATATGTGTCATCACTTCAACAGGCACTAATGTACATTGTCATAAACTAATGTTTATAAAAATATAGTAACTGGATTAATCTATGATAAAGATGTACACATGATGATAATATGGGATTGTATAGAAATATTATATACAAAGGCAACAAAATCTTGCTATATTGCTATACAATAATATAAGATGCATACATTCGCCTATACACTTGTGACTGACAATATCAAATCAAAAAGAGACATAGATTTAGGTGAAAGCAAAATTAGGTTAATTCTTAGCACCATGGATTTCCATTCCATGATGGATGACAATTGTGTTTTACATATAATCAGAACAAATTTGATATCAAAATGTAGAAAAGATATTTGAAATAACCAAATTCTTGAAATCCCATAGAAGAAAAACATTCTGGATTATGTAACAGACCAGTCTAGAACTGTAAACAATATGTTAAATGGTTAGTCAATGACTCATGAGATGTGATAGATATTGAGGATTTCCATTCTGTATATAAATGTTAAATGTATTATTTGGAAAATGTTGTCTGTGCAACACATGGACATGCTAGGTCCTCCAGACCATAACACACTTTGTGGATCTCCACTCTGCGCTAGCCTACAGAGGAGGGTCCTGAAAGGTTAACCTCCATCTGTTAACTCAATTCCTTTGCCCGCTTTTATTGTCCGAAGTGACAGTTGGATTAGACTATGTGACCATTTTCTTGGCTATATTCTTCCATTTTTCAAAAAAAAAAATTCCTTATAGTCAACATACACATCTAGGCTTATTCTTACAACTCAAGTGCAAAAAGTATTGGCCATTATGTTATTACGTATTTGTCCAACCACATATAAAACCAAATAGCTCTATGTCAGTCATTCTACAAAATGAAACTAAACATTTCAAGTAACACACAAGTAACCACATCACTCCAGCATGTAGATGGTCCTGTGGTTCTATCATTTCTTAAATTTGGTTATTGGGGTTCATTTTACAGTATTTACATGCAGGTCAAAATATACTGCAGATGCATAGATGTAAAATGAGAACTGTATAGTTTATATGCCAACTTTGCAGATAACATGGTTTATAGTAATATGATTATAACAAAGCTAGTTGTAGTGTTTTTCTATAAAATATCTACCTGAGTATTGTATTGTTGCAGATATTGGCAAGGGTTTTCTATGCTTTTCTGTTAAATGCCTCTCATATATACAACACATATTGCTTATGTTCAGCTTTGTAAAAATATGGATCCATAAAATTACAAAAATATCAGTTTTACCCTGTTTCTCATCAAATCATTTCTAAAATGTAAAACAACTGTCCAGATGTAAAAGAACTCAAGCGTCTGAACTTGATCCCAGATACTCCATCTCTGTAGATTTAAGCCCCTTAAGTTTCTTCTTACGGAACTCAGCAGATATCTCCTCAAAAGATTTCCCTTTAGTTTCTGGAACTTTAAAGTATGTAAATATTGTGAAGCCGAAGAGAAGAATTGCAAATATGATGAACACGTAGGGTCCACATGCTTCCTGAAAATGATAACAAAGAAAAGGGTATATATTATGTCTTATACATTTCTACTGTAGGTATTCTATGTGTTCTGTAGAAAATGTAAAATATCCACAAATAAATAGATAATTAAAGTGAAAAAAACTTCTGACCCTTAAATACTGTATGTTTTTGACATAATGGGAGAAATAAGTAGTATGTTGTACACTGGATGAAAACCCAAAACGTAATCAGATATAAAACTAATCAGACCAAGAGTTGATTTGTGTTCATAGAAAGACACAGGCCAGTGACCAGCTCATACAGTTTTATTTATTTGTAGAATTATAGTAAACTTTTTCATAAAAAATGGCTGGTTTGCTGTATAAGCAATGCAGGGGCGATGGCCTCAGGTTGTGCCTCATGGAATAAACTGGAGGGTGGCATTTATTTTTCTTATTGGCCACTACTTATTGTATTATTGCAATAGGTAGCGGCCAATACTTTTTCTCACCCATCCACGCTCCTCTGCAGGCCAGATAGCATTTACATCACAACACTGAAAGACACTAGGACACAGACTTGGGTCTCTTTTTTTATTGAGGGAGGGCGCCTTTCTATAGTTTGCCTCAGGCAGCAGAAAGGCTAGGTTCACCCCTGCTACCTCCTACAGTGCTGGCCAAAAGTATTGGCACCCCTGCAATTCTGTCAGATAATACTCAATTTCTTCCAGAAAATGATTGCAATCACAAATGCTTTGGTAATAATATCTTCATTTATTTTGCTTGCAATGAAAAAACACAAAAGAGATTGAAAAAAAAGTCAAATCATTGATCATTTTACACAAAACTCCAAAAATGGGCCGGACAAAAGTATTGGCACCCTCAGCCTAATACTTGGTAGCACAACCTTTAGACAAAATAACTGCGAACAACCGCTTCCGGTAACCATCAATGAGTTTCTTACAATGCTCTGCTGGAATTTTACACCATTCTTCTTTGGCAAATTTCTCCAGGTCCCTGAGATTTGAAGGGTGCCTTCTCCAAACTGCCATTTTGAGATCTCTCCACAGGTGTTCTATGGGATTCAGGTCTGGACTCATTGCTGGCCACTTTAGAAGTCTCCAGTGCTTTCTCTCAAACCATTTTCTAGTGCTTTTTGAAGTGTGTTTTGGGTCATTGTCCTGCTGGAAGACCCATGACCTCTGAGGGAGACCCAGCTTTCTCACACTGGGCCCTACATTATGCTGCAAAATTTGTTGGTAGTCTTCAGACTTCATAATGCCATGCACAAGGTCAAGCAGTCCAGTGCCAGAGGCAGCAAAGCAACCCCAAAACATCAGGGAACCTCCGCCATGTTTGACTGTAGGGACCGTGTTCTTTTCTTTGAAGGCCTCTTTTTTTTTTTTTTTCCCTGTAAACTCTATGTTGATGCCTTTTCCCAAAAAGCTCTACTTTTGTCTCATCTGACCAGAGAACATTCTTCCAAAAAGTTTTTGGCTTTCTCAGGTAAGTTTTGGCAAACTCCAGCCTGGCTTTTTTATGTCTCTGGGTCAGAAGTGGGGTCTTCCTGGGTATCCTACCATAGAGTCCCTTTTCATTCAGACGCCGACGGATAGTACGGGTTGACACTGTTGTACCCTCGGACTGCAGGGCAGCTAGAACTTGTTTGGAGGTTAGTCGAGGTTCTTTAGCCACCATCCACACAATCTTTCGTTGAAATCTCTCGTCAATTTCTCTTTTCCGTCCACATCTAGGGAGGTTAGCCACAGTGCCATGGGCTTTAAACTTCTTGATGACACTGCGCACGGTAGACACAGGAACATTCAGGTCTTTGGAGATGGGCTTGTAGCCTTGAGATTGCTCATGCTTCCTCACAATTTTGCTTCTCAAGTCCTCAGACAGTTCTTTGGTCTTCTTTCTTTTCTCCATGCTCAATGTGGTACACACAAGGACACAGGACAGAGGTTGAGTCAACTTTAATCAATTTCAACTGGCTGCAAGTGTGATTTAGTTATTGCCACCACCTGTTATGTGCCACAGGGAAGTAACAGGTGCTGTTAATTACACAAATTAGAGAAGCATCACATGATATTTCAAAGGGTGCCAATACTTTTGTCCACCCCCTTTTTTATGTTTGGTGTGGAATTATATCCAATTTGGCTTTTTGACAATTCTTTTTGTGGTTTTCCATTGACGACAAATTAAATGAAGATATTATTACCAAAGCATTTGTGATTGCAATCATTTTCTGGAAGAAATTGAGTATTATCTGACAGAATTGCAGGGGTGCCAATACTTTTGGCCAGCACTGTATGCTGCCCCTGCTACCTCTTGTGCCACATTCTCTACCACATAGATTGTAAGCTCTTGCGAGCAAGGCCCTCACTCACAAGTGCTTTGGAATATGTTGGCACTATATAAATAAAATGTATTATTATTATTATTATTATTATTATTATAATTGGTATATAGCAGCCATCATTTTATTTTTACTGTTCATATTTCTATTGGACGTCTATCAGTATCATCTGTTAGAGATTCTGTGATACTTGAATATGACAACATGCAGCACTATTTTTTTCTCTCAAAATGACAGACACCATGGCAGAACCCAACAGATCCCATTTTAATACACAGGGTCTTGTTAGGCGGTGACAGAAATGTGAATAGGCTACTTTTGACAACAATGACACTTTTCCACCCAATATTGTGTACAACAGAATCCTGATGAAGACAATGTAATATATTCAGATGTCCATTTCAAACTCTTTATGAGAAAACGTCTAAAATTAATATTCATATTATATTTATAAGGCTGGAAGCGATAGATATGCTTTATACATAGATGAATAAATCTTGGTTTTATACTCACTGCGATGTACTGGAAACACATTCCAATGATGAAGTTACATGTCCAATTGCAGAATCCAGATACTGCCATCGCTGCAGGTCTAGGACCTTGGCTGAAAAGCTCAGCAACTATGAACCATGGAATTGGACCGGGCCCGACTTCAAAAAATATTACAAACAGAAAGATGGCAACCATACAGAGATAGCTCATCCAAGCATGCTCATGCTAGAAGACATAAGAAGGTCTTATTAATTTACATGAATTTGCTGATGGTCATTGATATCTACTTATTAGCTAGCATTTCAACCAAGTATGCGGATTATATACTAAATTGTTATGCAGTTATAGGAATATTAGTTCTAATTATTTCTTAATGTATATTTATTAAAAAATTACACTTAATTGCCTTTAATTACCTTTGACATTCATACTTTATATGCAAATAATATATTTTTTTATACAGTCTAGGCAGTTTATATTGATCTTACCAGCAAAGCTAAAGCAATTGTCATGATTACAGCACAGATGCACATTCCTGCCAATCCAATGAGATAAAGGGATCGTCTTCCAGCTTTCTCCACAAGGAAAACCTGTAATATAGTAGATTAGAATGTCGTGAATACTTGTCTGATTTACTAACGTAATAGATTTGTTAATAAACATATGGTTTCTGCATGAACCAAGCTGCCAAAGAATTCAGTGGCCACTGAAATATTCTTGTTATCCTTTTTTTAAATTTTAACGTGTAAGGTGTTTAAGGGTTAATATCCCCTTCTTCAGACAAATCAAAGATACAGAACAATGAGCATAAAGTTTCTAATATACATAAAATGCCACTAACTATAGTGGTGTGGTCACTGCAGTCTCGAGTTAGGGTGGGTTCACACTTGTGCTGGAGTCCGTCCGCCGCGAATCCAACTGAAAATATCGGGAAACTGTATAGGGACTGGATAGCGAAAGGTTAGCAACGCATTGCTTAAAAACCCATTCATTTGAATGTTTTTAAAGCAATGCGCGGGTATGCGCTTACACCCTCTGCACCGCGAATTCAGTTTTTTTCGCTGGAAACAAAGTCCTGGATGTCTGACTTTGTTTCCAGCGAAAAAAACGGATTCGCAGTGCAGAGGGTGTAAGTGCACACCAACGCATTGCTTTAAAAACCCATTCAAATGAATGGATTTTTAAGCAATGCATATCTAACCTTTCGCTATCCAGTCCCTATACAGTTTCCCAAGATTTTCAGTCGGATTTGCGAAGGACGGACTCCGCTGCAAGTGTGAACCCACCCTTAGAGGTTGCATTGGCATAAACAGAATAATACTATGTAAAAACACTGGCATGGATAAATTATTCATGAACTAGTTATAAAACACAAACGACTAACAATATATATATTACACATGCAATAAACATATAGATGGTACATACAAATCCAAATCAATCATCTGTGGGAAAAGTTAAGGACCTTATTATGTGTGAAACATTGTGCATTATGTTGAACCACTAGGAGCAAAAAGGTATAAGCAGGAAGGCTGAAAAGTATTGACAAATGAAATATGTTGTATGATGCAAACTATAGGCTGCCATGTATGTGGTTGTTCTTGAACTCACATTGGTCCTATACTGACATATATATAATTCAACAGAGCACCAACATAAACACAAATGTACAACAGATAGGCGCAACATGCACAACAACAGTTGAACTGCTTGTACACGCGGTAGCTTCTTACTAAAGTTGAAAAAAAGGGATAAGGAATGCACAGTAAAAAAAACAAACACAAATGCAGAGGAAAGGCATATGGGTGCATACAATATTAAACTAAATAAAGTTAATGTGCAATATGTATTTTACATGGTGTTAAAAAGGAACTTTCACTATCTTCACCATCTCCGGTTCTTTGCATCCTTTTAGAGCCTTTGTTTTGGTGCTGGATAAGATAATTAGACTCTCTGCTGTCAAGTAGGAGGTCTTGGGCCAGATCAAGGGGTGTGATTCTGAGCTCTCTAAGTCTACCTGCTACTGATTGGAAAAGTGTCAGGGAACTTTGAATCATGCCTCCTGCCTGACACAACCCACCTGACAGTACAGAGCCTAATTACCATATCAGTCCCCAAAACTGACTGCACTGATTGCTTGGGAACGGCGGGGAATAGAGAAAACATTCTAACTGTGCTGGTATCAGTGGAGCAGTGTCTATGAACAGAGTTAGCATCTGAACTGGAGTTGGTGAAGGCGGTGTTCTCTTTAAATGACAGCAACAACAACTTGGCATCCTAAATAGAAGCTCTGAACTTCAAATGGCAAAACAAAAAATAAATACAAATTTGAGAAAAATGCTGTATGTATAAATAAAAACTCTGCAATTAACTAGAGGATATTAACTATAATAGTAAGGTGAACTCTTATTCAATATACTAATATTAAGAAAAAAAAGAACCTGGACTGCACATCCACATATTATTTCTTGGTCTATTGTCACTAGGTTAAATGAATGAAACCGAATGTAAGGTTCTTGGTATACAGGACATATTGGTCAAATTGCAGAAGCCCACTAATCACTTTACAGTGACCTCGTATTAGTGGGTCTCTAATGTGTGGCACTGCATGGTATCTACTGCAACGCTATAACTGCAGGGGGTAGACCCAGTAGACAGACAGTACTTCTGCTGCCAAGCTCAGTCCCCATGACTCAGAGCCGCACCACAGCTGCAACCAACACCATTCAGTACCGCACCATGTGAACAGATTGCATAAACTCACCTTGCTATGAGTCAGACAGACGAAGAACAAGTAAGAAACCAACTTTTATGCAGTCTCCTGCTAGGTAAAAATCACCTGGATGAAATGGGACTGGTATCAAGGGAAAACAACAACAAATGCGGGGGCAGACTACACAAGTGTCCAGGTTTTCTTTCTTGCTAATGTTGGTACAATACTATTTAATGTACTTTACACTTGTTACATAGTCAAACTTCACAAATATAAAATTACAAAGGCATATAATCCCTAATCTAGTTAAAAATGTAATAAATAAGTAGAGAAAAATGCATTTAGGGTCCTGAGTAGGTATAATAGGCCTAATGTGTAGGTGGGCCAGAAGATTACCTAAATATACACTTTTAAGCCTAAAATCCGATACATTTCTGTCTTGTTTTATTTATTAACAGTCTGGTTTGAAATCTGTTCAAGTGGAATGGCTGTAAGACATTGAAATCACAGCTATAAGATAAAGCAGCTTCTTTAGATACACTATGTTTGATGTAACCATTTGCAATGCTGGTACAGTGCTTATTTATCTTTGTTCTCCAGGTTTGTTTAGTACACATTGCAGGCTGCATTTACTTTCCACTAGATAGGCTGCATAGGTAGACATACTGTTGAGATAATTGTCAGATCAACAAAAAAAAATATTTGAGGAATTTAACCTCCTAGAGTCCTCGGGTATTGATATTGAGAAAATAAACAAAATTGGCAATTGTCATTCAAAATAGATAGTACATCATCTATATATCGCTTATTGAAAACAATGTTGTTAGACTAAATTATTAAATTATTCTCAGAATATCCCTTATGGAGATTTGCAAAACTTAGTATAAACCTTGTACCCATGGCAGTCCCCCAGGTTCAATTATATCCTTTGTTATTTAAGCTGAAAAGAATGTGCATCAGAATAAGATGGATACCATGCAGAATTAAAGAACAAATTCATAAATTGTTCCAATGGGAATGGCATTCTGGCATGTTTGTTGGAAACTTTTCCAGATGTTCCAAGACTTTTTTTATGGAGAATGTTAGAATATATTTTTTTAAATAATAAGCAATTTGTAATAAAGTAATGTTTGAAGAGAAAATAGTTTTGATTTTCTATATTTTTAACACTGTTTAAACTGTTCTTTACATTTATTATTCCCACTAGAGGACATGCACAGGGCCTGGTAATATTTTGTAAGGTGAAAACCCACAGGTTGTTGCGAGGTCCCTTGGCCGCCATAAAAACCCCTCAGCACACCACCATCACCAAGGGGCTGACAGAGAGAGCCCTTCCCTCTGTGTAACTGATTAGATATCTCAGTTGCTATGGACTGCATCAGCTAAGGGGTTAAACTGACGGGATCAGAGTTATCTCTAGTCTGGCAGTAGCGGCAGGAGCTCGTCTATGTACATGTGCCAGTGATCTCATGGTTATGACAGATATATATGTCATAGAGCATCATAGGGTTAATGATTATAACTTCAGTTTCATTGTTATGTATGATATTTACTTAAAAGCCGTCTAAAGACTGCCGTAGGATGTAATTAAGTTTACATAGCGTAACACATACAGAGAATCTTTTCTATTCTGTTGGTTCTTTCCACTTTTTACCTATTCAAATATTACCTCACTTGTTTTATAATAAATAACAGACCGCCAAGTTGCTTATGCAGTTTTGTGGGTGTCAGCATTTGATTTGTGCTTGACCTTGTATGCTAAGATAAACTAAAAATGCTTACAGGCTAAAATACACCAGCGCTCTGCCAGGTGAACTTATAATGTCAGCAATGTACCTGAGACTAATTTCAGCGGCACTCTTTCTCACTCACTGACCTAGATTAAACAGTGCACTAGACAGCTCTCTGCCCTCTTGACTGCTACAATATGGCATACTATAGTAAATAACACAAAAGCATAAGACAGCATAATCCTCTC
Source organism: Leptodactylus fallax (assembly GCA_947044405.1). Lineage (NCBI taxonomy): Eukaryota > Metazoa > Chordata > Amphibia > Anura > Leptodactylidae > Leptodactylus > Leptodactylus fallax. Next base: position 5,393,228 of record CAMRHE010000074.1, on the reverse strand, counting down.
CACGTCTATTAATAAAAGCATATTGGGGGAATTCATCAATGTTGTTATGTCCCTTTTTTCTTTTTTTTTTTGGCAGAAAATAGTGGCATTTCTGCCTTACCACTTTTCCAAAAATAAGTGGGGCTGGGGTATTGGGGGGCAATTTCCCACAGCCCATTCATCATCATATACACCACAAAAGTGGTATAAATGACAACAAAATCAATGACAGCAAGGAGCTGTTGTAGATTTGTGCCTAAGTGCAAGGACACAGTGGACTGGCACAGTGGACTTTAAGACTAGCATACAATACGCATGTAAGACATGAACACGCACGTTCAAGAGGGCCCTGGATGACTTTCTTGAAAGTAAGAATATCGCAAGTAATCAGAGTTAGAAATTTTTGGGATGTTGATCCAGGGGCTTAGTTCAATTGCCATATTTGGAATTGGAAAGGAATCTTTTCTCATGTGGTAATTGGCATCAGTCTTGGGATTTTGGCTTTATAGGTTAGACTTAATGGACTAGTATATTTATCTGACCTCTTCTCCTATGTTATGTTAGGATGGTGGCTCAGTGGTTAGCACTGCTGCCTTGCAGCACTGGATTCCCGGGTTCAAATCTGACCAACTTATGAATGGAAATTGTATGTTCTCCCTGTGTTTGTGAGGGTTTCCTACCACATGCCTAAAATATACTGACTCCCATAAAACAACTGACTCTATTTGGGGAATGAGCACCTGTATAGCAGCCACTAAATTCCCCTACTCCACAACACTCCCTGTACATTGAGTCCCTTGTGTGAGAAAAGCGCATAACAGATGTTTGTCATTCTTACTTGTACTGGAAGTTAAAAGTCCTTTTGATATTAATGACCTATTGTAGGTCACAATAGCATGGCAAAGCAAGTATACACTGGACAGAGCAGTCTGCTTGCAGTTCCAGCCACTGTACAGTTCTGGCGTCAGTGGCTACTCAGAAAGGTGGCGGATGTCAGACCCACTGACCTAATCATTATGACCTATCCTAGGAATCTATTGTACTTTTGGGCAGATGCCTAATAGGCCCTGACTCTGGTTAGGTCTAATAGGCATCCATACATTATAGCCTGGAGACTATTTTACTACCTTGGCAGAGCACCGCATGATCACAGAATCAGAGGGGTTAATCTGCTATAATCTGAGTTATTTCTAACTCCAGCAATGTGACCAATTCCCAGCAAGCAATGGTGCAGACACAACATCTGAGTCCATGCCATCACTGCACTATATTCTCACAGCACTGAATTCTATCTATATACTCTATATACACTATAGTGCAATGTGATAGGAGCCCTAAACATTGAGGGGTTAATAATCACATGCTTCAAAAATGAAAGGTAAATGGTGAACTGCTTCAACAAATAGAAACAAATGAAAAAGACTTACCGAAACAATTGTGAAAATTGTATTCACTGCACCAACTCCAATGGTAGCATACACTGGTTGGCCAATTCCAGATTTATAAAAAATGCTTGTTGAATAGTAGAAAATCTGTTAAGAGATGAACACGTAGAAGGGTTTACATGGCATGTAGGCAGCTGTTCAGTAAATATGATTTGGAAACATGTATTCTTTAACCAGAAACTATGTTTATATGACCTCTGGTTATATTTAGTATCTCAAAGAGACGAGTGTAGCAATAGCTTTGATACAGACCGCACACAATGTTTTGGGTCAAGGTAGAACATCTCAGCATCCCGTCACATAGCAACATTGTTTCAAAAATACATTGAACAAGATAGTCACATGAATCCACCCAAAAATATAATGTAGACTATTATTATTTCATCATCATGGCTAAGTTCACACTGATGCTGTTAATGTCCATTGCTGTCATCTGCCATAGGACAACTATAACATAATTTTTCTACCAGCTCTGCACATTAGATTCATGGTGGGATGTTAATCTTTCAAATGTGTTTAAAGGCTTAAAGACAGTCTATCACTTATTTCATGCGTTACAATCTACTGTCATAGTAATGATGGTGTTCAAATTACAAGTCCAGGCAGACCTTTTATGTGGAGATTATATCCTGCCAGGTTTCGTGTAATAACTGTTTTTCTAATTATGCAAATGAGGCTCACAGAGCACCAGAGCACTGCCACGTCATCACAAATAATGCCCTTTCTTCGCTATAGTTCAGCCCCTTCATCTTCTTCAGATCTGCATTATCCACAGCTCATCAAGCAGCACTGAAATCCCGTCGCTGCGCAGTACATTTGACCACGAAGTGAAATACACAAGCATAAATCCTCTATTTTTCTGTAATTCTACAGTCTATAACCAAACCAACAGAAGATATATATATACTGTATGGCCAAAAAAATCTTCTGAGACAGATACAAAAATACAAATAATCTTTATTGAAGTAAAGTCACTACATAATTAAAAACAATTAGAAGTCACCAATGTACAGCCACAGTAGATACGTGACTTACAAATAAGTTTGATATTTGGTGATATGTTCATTATCGCCATTTTTTTTGTGGTTTTGGTATGCACTCATAGATATTATAGGTAGTAGATATGCAATAGCTGTTACCCTATAATGGATTGTGCTGACTACTTTTTTTTTTTTTTACAAATTTCTGTTGTAACATAGCAATCTTGTACATATCATCATCCTGCCTGACATACTTTTAAGTATTTTATTTTATCTTACACTTTATACATGATTACTTTTATTGCACTATATATGCAAATATATATACATATTTATGCACATTTATTAGGAATTTTATTATCTGTATCTTCCTCACTTTCAGAATATTCACAGTCCTATTACATGCGCAATTAATCTTGTACTATAAGACATGTGCATTGTGTTCTGTTATGGGCACCTGCGTCTATTGGAGATTTTCAGAGACTGCATTTTTGTTTATGTAACTTTGTGGTGTACATGTTTCATCAGAGGTCACACACCACAGGAAATATGCTCATGCACACTTTTGGTATTTTAAAAGCTGTATCTTCTTTAATGCACTTTTTGATGCATGCGCAGTATTCAGGATAAGACGCCACAGAATGTGTGGCACACGTTTATAGTAGTACTGTTGTCAGTATCGAGACCCTGATAACCCTGAGATTTTGGTGATACATGTGAGCTTGTTGACTCATACCCTTTCCTGGTCAGTGGATTATACAATGTGTTTGATGTGACATTTTGCTATTTACCATTTACATATCTTTTGCTGGTTTGGTTATAGATCATACATTGGGTATGAGACCATGCATTTTGCAAAATAGCTGTGCCAGCCCTTTCTTTTTGCTTCTCTGTAGCCCTTTGGAGCTTTTCAAGCTTTAGGCCAGGGCCACATGTTGTTAGATACAGTACACCGCTGTGAATTGCTGTATCAGTGAAGTGGATGATATCTCAAGAAATTCAATGCACACATTGTGGAAAAAACCCACAGTGCAAAGTGTTTTGTGCTTTGGGTTTGGAACCCAAAGTATGTCAATTATTATTCTGGATTCCACAGCGGTTTTTAACCTTTGCAGTGTAAATATTGAAAACCCCCCTCCACAGGGGTTAAACCTGTTGTGAAAAGCAAACCATGGGCAGGTCTGCTGTGGATTATCCTACAACAGACCACCACATGTGACTGTAGCCTTAAAAGGAATCTCGCACTTCCCCCAAACATATTCAACTGTCACCAACACATAGCAGAGAACTTCACAGTGATAAACAACATACCTTTGTTATCTATGTCACTTTTGAAGATTTAGGTATTTTTCAAAAGACAGTGAAAAACTTGCCCCTGGCTATTCTTGGATTTTAAAATGGCTGTGTGATGGCCATTATTCAATGTCAGCTGAATAAGCCCTTTCAACAGGCTTCGACGGACCGATACGGCATGGATATATGAAGAAGGCCTTACAGAAAAATAAGTTTGAAGCAATATGAAAATTAAGCAGTTGGTGCACTCTGGCCATGCCTTCAACTCCTGGAGCACTGCTCTTGTCACCGGACCCCTCCTCCCATTACTATGATGTCACCCATTCTACCTGGTGAAATCTCAGACAAAAGATTCTCAGGGAGCTGAAAACATATCTGGAGTACACCAACTGAAAATAGATTCACATCACACCAGCTCTCCGCTACCATTCCACTAGTGGATACTTTTGAATATACAGCGTTTGTCTTGTTTGCAGGACACAAAAGCGTGGAAGGCTACCTGGGAGACTACGCTATTGTGCTCCGCAAAAAAAGACACAGAAGGAAAGAAGGTCAAGCTGAGTCCATAGTTTAACCTTTTGGACTCTGTTTGCCTCCTCTGTTGCAGGATATGTTAAATGTGAGCTGTGAGCCTAGCCTAACATATACAGTAGGAGCACATTACAATTGTAACTGGACTATCCTTTAAACAGCCTACATCATATTGCTCTATTAGTGGGGTAGCATCCTCCTATAGTCCACATAGGCAGTTATGCCGTAATGTATACATTGTATGCTACAACAGGTAATTTTCTTACCCCATTGATTCCAGAAAACTGCTGAGAGATGTGAAGTACTAGTGAGACAAGGAGCGGCTGTCTGTAATTTGGGGATTTAAAAAGCTGAATAATGGAAACTTTCTTTTCACTTGCTGCCTCCTCCTTTTCCCTCTTCATCTCCTCAAGATCTTTGGTCGGATCGTAGTCTCCCCTCAGACTTCTCAAAACTACAGGCAATTAGTAAGCAATATAGTCACTTATTATAGAGTGCTGTTAAATGACAAAAATAAACTATTAACACTTCTATTTTTGAAAGCATTCTTTGCAGCATTTTTTCACATGTGCCTAAATCTTTTGCACTGAAGTATAGCCTTTAGATATAAATATTTAGTTTGGTGATTGGTGGCTCTGATGTTTTTCTCTAGAGATCATCGCCCATTAGATTACTTCACTGAACTGATAAATGAACAAAATGTATTTCTCCAGTGGAGCAGGATGTGCTTACATGTGGGTGAGCAAAAACTGGTTCTTTCTGTTAATTGAATAAAACATAAATTAATGTTCCATGCATGACTACACTTGTAGCAATTGAGTTATTTTAGTTAGCTTCATTTTTTTTGTAAGGAACATGTAAGGTTAGGTTCACATCTGCGTTCGGGTTTCTGTTCGGGGGAGTCCGCTTGGGGACCACCCCGAATGGAAACCTAATCCGCATAAAATAATAATAATAATAATAATAATAGTCCTTTAATAGTCCCACAATGGGGAAATTCAGTGTGTTACAGCAGCAAAGATAAGCAGATACAAATACAAATACAACATGTACAGGAATGTTCCAAGGTGAGAGGCATTACATTAATAGCAGACAGACAGATAGGACGTAGCAGAGGGGGGGGGGGGGGGATTTAACAGGCAGAGAGATATTTCAGTTCTCTGTGTGTAATGATCTCCGCTTAGGTCGGTGTTGGTTGTACAGCCTAACCGCGGTGGGGAGGAAAGACTTCCGATAGCGCTCCTTCTCACACCTAGGGTGGAGCAGTCGGTCACTGACAGTACTGCTCAGCGCGATCACAGTCTCATGCATGGGATGGGACTTCTTCTTCTGCATGGAGCTCACCACGGACAGTATCCTTCTGTCACCCACCACCTGCACTGGGTCCAGTGGGCTCCCCAGGACAGAGCTGGCCCTTCTAATCAGCTTGTCAAGTTTATTTCTGTCCCTGGTTGATATACTGCTCCCCCAGCAGGCCACTCCAAAGAAGATGGCTGATGCCACTACCGAGTTGAAGAAAGTTCTAAGAAGTGCCCCCCGGATTCCAAAGGCTCTCAGCTTCCTAAGCAGGTAGAGCCTGCTGTGGCCCTTCCTGTACAGGGCCTCCATATGATCTGCCCAGTCCAGCTTATTATTAAGGAGCAAACCCAGGTAATTATAGGTGTTCACAATCTTGTTGCCCGTCCCCAGGATGTTCACTGGTTTTGGAGGGCATCTGCCTTTACGGAAGTCCACCACCATGTCCTTGGTCTTCCCCGCGTTAATCTTCAGGTGGTTCCGGTGGCACCAGTCCACAAAATGCTGGTTCAGTTCTCTGTACTCCCTGTCATCATCATCTGTGATGAGACCCACTATTGCAGAGTCGTCAGAATACTTCTGTAGGTAGCAGCTGGATGAGTTGCGCCTAAAATCTGCAGTGTACAGTGTGAAGAGGAAAGGGGCGAGAACCGTACCCTGAGGTGCCCCCGTATTACAGATCACGGTACCTGACACACAGTCTCGGGCTCTCACGTATTGAGGTCGATTTGTGAGGTAGTCTAGGATCCAGTTGGAGAGGTGGTGGTCCACTCCAGCAAGGCCCAGCTTGTCCCTCAATAACCTGGGCTGTATGGTGTTAAAAGCACTGGAGAAGTCAAAGAACATTATTCTCACTGTGTTCCCTGGTTTCTCCAGGTGAGACAGAGCCCTGTGCAGAAGATGGATGATGGCATCATCTACCCCAATGCCCGGCCGATAAGCAAACTGGAGGGGGTCCATAGCGGGGCTCACTAGAGGGCGGAGATGTGTGAGAATCAATCTCTCCAAGATCTTCATCAGGTGGGATGTCAGTGCTACAGGTCTGTAGTCGTCGAGGTCCATAGGGTGGGGTTTCTTTGGAACTGGTACCACACAAGAAGATTTCCATAATTCAGGGACTATTTCCTGCCTCAGGCTCATATTATACATATATGTAATTATACCACACAGCTGGTCCCCGCAAGTCTTAATTAGCCTTGCACTGATGTCATCTGGCCCTGCGGCTTTCCTCGCCTTGATCTTTTTTATCTCCTTCCTCACCTGGGCCCGTGTGAAGGTCAGACTGTAGCCAAATAAAGATGGATTTCTGGATTTACTGGTCTGTTGGGAAGTGGCCGCATGGGGAGAAGTCATTGTGGTGGGGGGAGCTGAAGGACATACTGGGGTGGGAGGAGCTGGTGTGTGATCAAATCTGTTGAAGAATAGGTTGAAAAAGCGGTTACCTTAGGAAACCCACGGACCCCATACACTATAATGGGGTCCGTGTGGTTTCCGCTCAGTTTCTGCCCGAAAAGGGTGGAAAAATGCGGAGAGAAAAGTCCTGTTTGCAGCGCTTTTCTCTCCACATTTTTCATGCGGAGAGGGGAACGGAATCCCCGAACGTAGCACATGCGCAGGTGTGAACCCAGCGTAACAAAGTACTAACACAAATCTTTATTAAGACTACAAATGATCAAAAAATATTAGGAAAAAACATCTACTTTTTTTTTTGCTTACAAACTGCACCTCTCTTCACCTTGAGCTGTTCATGGTATTGCAGTTCAGTTCTATAGCTATGCTTCAATACCCATTGTCAAGATAATGGTGAACTCATGTAACCATTAGATATTAGATCTATCCCGCATTCACACAACCGAGCTTCACCCGAGATGATGCTAGGAGTCCCTCTCTTGGCTTGATATTCAGGCCGGTAAATGCAACACACACACATACATGGACCAAGCTGGCCATACACATTATGCCTCATTCACAAGTCCGCATATCACGTGCCTATTCATTTCAGTGTGTTTATTCAGACGTTAGTGTTTTTTTGCACACCTAAAAAAAACAATGGAAGTATATCCTTTTTTTCACTCATGCTAATGCATCACACCAATGAAAGTCTATGGGTCCATGAAAAAAAATGGATGACATATGTGTATCATCCATTCTTCATGAACCTAAAGATATACAAAGTATAGCAAATTAAACAAAAAAATTTGTTGATCTGGTTTTCACAGACGTGAAAAGCAGATCAACCACAGGCAGCACACCATCCGCAAATGAACAGGGTGGGGTGCTGTTGGGGAATAGCCTGGACCTCACATGTCTGGGGATGTGGATGTGTGAATGAGGCCTTATGTGTATATCAGCCAAATGCGCTGTTTTTGACTCATCCAGTCCACCTATTAATATGTATGGGGCCTCCTGACACTTCCCTAATGATAGATAGAAAGGGAGATAAGGATCAGCAGTTGAATTTTAGCTGCCTGATCATTTTGCTTTCGGAAAAATGAACAGCTGTATAGATGTAACCACAAGTAAATAAAAAGTGGCCTCATACATGGAGAAAATAAGGTTCAAGTAACTGAAAAATCAGGTTGAAGTGCAAACATTCTTACCCTTGGGGAATACTCTATGTTCAGATACACATATACTGCACAGCAGATACTTACACCTGATACCAGGAGATAATTTAACATCTTATCAGCTCACTGTGGAATGTCACTATTCAATGTATTTCATTTTATGGACTGTACATGAAAATACTGTCAGCATTGTTTCTCTCTGGTTCTTCACATGCCTATATACTTTAAAAAACTATACCATAAAACTACAAATAAAACTTTAACACTATAAAACTTTTTTTAGTTTTTCAGTTCAGGTTTTGTAATGAATTCTTAGAAAAGTTATTTGTTTGTCATGATATACAACAGTCTCTTCTCTTTTCTCAGTTTAGGCCCAGGGTGTTTTGGATGTTTTCTTATAATTTTTTCTTCTGCATTTTTTGGAATTTTTTTGGATTATAGTTTGAAAAATAGTATTTTACTTTAATTTTAACTTAATTAGCCTAAAATAGACATTTTATCAGTAATTCTCATTGTCCACTGTAAATTTGATATATTACATGTCTATTTTATGGTAATTGAGTATCTGTTAGTCTTGAGGATTTTGTACTTTAATTGTTTAGTTTCTGCTCTGTCGCACAATGATCCAAAAAGATCAAATGGAACATTATTATTATTATTATTATTATTATTATTATTATTTGGATATTAAAGCTTTTTGTTGCTGTTTGGTCCCAGTTACAGGGGGAATCTGTCCTGTGACAGTGACAGTCACCACTGATAGTGTTGTGCTGGGTCTATTTAGACCCAGTAGTAGTTTCTTAGTGTCAGTATCCCGGCAATCATATGACAAGCAATGGTGCTGCCTCTCTTCTGTACACAGTAATGAGTATATTTGAAGACAGAAGACCTCAGCATCTACTGCATCCGCACACAGCTAGAGACTTGACATTTGGTTATATACATATTCATATATATGTATCAGAATATATATATATATACAGTACAGACCAAAAGTTTGGACACACCTTCTCATTCCAAGAGTTTTCTGTATTTTCATGACTATAAAAATTGTAGATTCACACTGAAGGCATCAAAACTATGAATTAACACATGTGGAATTATATACTTAACAAAAAAGTGTGAAACAACTGAAAATATGTCTTATATTCTAGGTTCTTCAAAGTAGCCACCTTTTGCTTTGATTACTGCTTTGCACACTCTTGGCATTCTCTTGATGAGCTTCAAGAAGTAGTCACCTGAAACAGTTTTCACTTCACAGGTGTGCCCTGTCAGGTTTAATAAGTGGGATTTCTTGCCTTATAAATGGGGTTGGGACCATCAGTTGTGTTGTTCAGAAGTCAGGTGGATACACAGCTGATAGTCCTACAGAATGGAGTGTTAGAATTTGTATTATGGCAAGAATAAAGCAGCTAAGTAAAGAAAAACGAGTGGCCATCATTACTTTAAGAAATGAAGGTCAGTCAGTCCGAAAAATTGGGAAAACTTTGAAAGTGTCCCCAAGTGCAGTGGCCAAAACCATCAAACGCTACAAAGAAACTGGCTCACATGAGGACCGCCCCAGGAAAGGAAGACCAAGAGTCACCTGTGCTGCGGAGGATAAGTTCATCCGAGTCAACAGCCTCAGAAATTGCAGGTTAACGGCAGCTCAGATTAGAGACCAGGTCAATGCCACACAGAGTTCTAGCAGCAGACACATCTCTACAACAACTGTTAAGAGGAGACTGTGTGCAGCAGGCCTTCATGGTAAAATAGCTGCTAGGAAACCACTGCTAAGGACAGGCAACAAGCAGAAGAGACTTGTTTGGGCTAAAGAACACAAGGAATGGACATTAGACCTGTGGAAATCTGTGCTTTGGTCTGATGAGTCCAAATTTGAGATCTTTGGTTCCGACCACCGTGTCTTTGTGCGACACAGAAAAGGTGAACGAATGGACTCTACATGCCTGGTTCCCACCGTGAAGCATGGAGGAGGAGGTGTGATGGTGTGGGGGTGCTTTGCTGGTGACACTGTTGGGGATTTATTCAAAATTGAAGGAATACTGAACCAGCATGGTTACCACAGCATCTTGCAGCGGCATGCTATTCCATCCGGTTTGCGTTTAGTTGGACCATCATTTATTTTTCAACAGGACAATGACCCCAAACACACCTCCAGACTGTGTAAGGGCTATTTGACCAAGAAGGAGAGTGATGGGGTGCTACGCCAGATGACCTGGTCTCCACAGTCACCAGACCTGAACCCAATCGAGATGGTTTGGGGTGAGCTGGACCACAGAGTGAAGGCAAAAGGGCCAACAAGTGCTAAGCATCTCTGGGAACTCCTTCAAGACTGTTGGAAGACCATTTCAGGTGACTACCTCTTGAAGCTCATCAAGAGAATGCCAAGAGTGTGCAAAGCAGTAATCAAAGCAAAAGGTGGCTACTTTGAAGAACCTAGAATATAAGACATATTTTCAGTTGTTTCACACTTTTTTGTTAAGTATATAATTACACATGTGTTAATTCATAGTTTTGATGCCTTCAGTGTGAATCTACAATTTTTATAGTCATGAAAATACACAAAACTCTTGGAATGAGAAGGTGTGTCCAAACTTTTGGTCTGTACTGTATATAAGATGACGGCAGACGCTGGGGCAGAGAATTATACAGATATGAAGTCTCTGTACACCTATGAAGACTTCACATAGACTTCATGTACTATTGTGCACAATCCATATGCTCAAATTTGCTGTGTGCAAGAGGCCTTAAGGCCAGGGCCCCACGTTGCGAAAAAAAACTGCGTTTTACAGTACCTGCAAAGTGGATGGGATTCTGGCTAATCCACAATGCAGAAAAAATCTGCGGAAAAGCTGTGTTTTCAAAACGCTCACGTTTTTGAAAATCGCAGCATGCCAATTATAGTTACAGAAACTCTTCATTTTTCGTATAGGTATAATAGGGTCAGAAACACTTTCTGTGAAAAACGCTGCGGAAAAAAAAAATGCAATGCACTTCAGCCACTGTCTTTCCCGTTTTTTTGCTGCAGCTTGCTATGTGCGGCCTTAGCCTAAAGGGTATTTCTGGAACCATGATATTTATTTATATTTATATATATTTATTTATCTGGTTTGCGAGGATAGGTCTTAGCATTGTAGATGTGGACAGACATTGCAACTGCCCTCATCCCTCTCTGCAAAACTGTTGAAGGTGCTTTAGGTACAGCCACAAATTGTAATTGGATTATGGACTTGATTCTGTTGTGGCTACTATATGACATAGGCATTGGGCTACATTTACTTTTGTATCGTATTTTCTGCTAGATTAGGCATATTTTGCAAACTGTAAACTTCATAGGGTGAGCAACATGTATTTTGCTATAGACAAACAATAACCATGTATTTGCAACTATATGGATGTTAACAGTAGGTTTCCTATTACAGAATATTTGTGTAAACCTCCCCCACTTCTGGTGGGAACAAGGAGGCATCCATATTGGTTAAGGAATAGATACTGGCATGGGCACTTATAGCACACGCTGAAAAATGAGAATAAATGGAGATGCCAAACATGATCCTCATGTAAGTAAGTATAATGTTGCTTGAGCATACTCACTACCTTTATTTACCCCTGATGAAGGGGGATTCTTTGTGGCATTTTTTACCCTGAAACGCATTGAGATAATTTATGCTTTTATAGCTAGTTCCACGTATGTTATCTGGGCTGTTTTTGCCTTTGACTTTTTGTGGTTTTATTTACTTTAATATTTGGAGTAATTTCATTTGTTTAATAATCCCATTGAGGATGATTTTTTACTATAATTGCCTGGACAGGGCTGGAGAAAATACATATACACAGAACACTTAGAACAAACACAGGCTAGTTCTGTATTCCTCTATAACTACTCTGGGAATTAGTCCTAGTTCCTCTATAACTACTCTGGTAATTGGTCCTGCTCCTTAACCCACTTGGGCAGTACTACATTGAAAGCACAAAGTGGATGAAATGTGACCTTGGAATACGGGGAAGGGTGTTAGTATTTAAGTCTCTCTCCCCCTTGCAGTAAATACACCACATGTTATTCTTACAGATGCCAACCAGTCCTTCTCCCTATATATATATTCTGTTTTTATAGTCTATGGTTCTATATGCTGAGTATTGTGAGACCTGGGAACAGAGGAGAATGCAGCTGTGGGAGAAAACATAAGAACTGACAAAATTATCGGATAAGAAACTTGGGTAATTTGGAGATAGTGGTTGCATAGGGGTACTTTCTATATACCCTCACCCCATAGGGTATAGTTGTGATATAGTATTGCATTGGAGCACTGGTGAAGGGCGCTCTCCTTTTTTCCTTTTTTTTTTTTGGAGACAGGAAAGGAATACTATTTGTTGTTTCTTTTTTTCTTTTCTCTATATATGAAATACTGATATTTGTGTATTTATCAGTGTAAAATATCCCAATATCCCAGTCCAATATGGTTCCACATTAAAATATCAAAAAGTCCAATATAAGTAATATACAGTACAATATTACTAGCAAGGCATAACTTATTTGGACTTTTATTAAATTGTAATTACTTTAGCTTTTTAATCTGTAATTTAAAAAATAACTATTTATAATTGTATAGTATTATTATTGAACATCACTTACTTCTTTTAGCAACTTCTTCTCTTCCAAGTTTGATGTAGACGTATCTGGGACTTTCTGGGCAAAAGAACAGACAAACTGTCTGGATCACAGCTGGGACACCAGAAAGACCAAGAAGGACAGGCCATAAATCTTTGCTACCCAGAATAAAGTCTAATCCAACAATCTAAGAAAAAGCAACATGCAGTATTTTAATATCACTCTGAAAACTGTGTACATCAGCAGTTACAGGTACATCTCAATAAATTAACATATCTTTGAAACGTTTATTTCTTTCTTTCAGTAATTACATTAAAAAGTGACCTCCTATATTTTCTAGATTCTTTACACACAGAGTGTTCTATTTCAAGTGTTTTATTTCTGTAAATGTTGATTATGAATTACAGGTAATGAAAACCCAAATCTAAGAAAATTTGAATATTGTAAAAAAGTTTAGTATTGTAAATTCAGTGTGTCACCTGCCAAGGTTTCCTAAGCCTTTAAATGGTCCCTCAGTCTGATTCAGTAGGACACACAATCATGGAAGACGCTGATTATGAATTGTATTACTGAATTACTGAAATGAATGAACATTTCAAACATATTTTAATTTATTGAGATGCACCTGTACATAGTTACAGACATAGGAATACCTACATTACAAATGTCTGTAATGTATGATTTGAGTCTACTGAAGAATCCGTAAAAACGGCCTGAGAAATAGAATGTTCATACAGACTGTTAAAAAATGGTCCTGTGAATAGATCCATTATTTTCTATGGGGCCGTGTGCTGTCTGTTAAAAATAATGGCAAGCACATGGCTGTGAATGGCTGTCATGTGAATAAGCTGTAAGGACCTTAAATATAAGGTGGTGGGGACAACATTACGACAGTGAATATACCACAATAAGATTTGAATGTATTTGAAATGATCTTTTTAATAATCAGTATATTAGTTTTATACTTTGCACATTTTGTACTAATGTGACTACAACCGTAAGGCCTAATATTATTTTTAAATTATGAAATATACACAATGTTGTGATGCAGATTCCAAGCTGACTGTAGCAATGTATTGTATACTGTTTACTAATGCATGACTAGACTCCTGACTGTACATTGAAGTCACAAAGTGTACCTAGAGAGAACAGATGTTTACAAATAAACAATACATTTTACTATATCTAGATCTTGGCTGGAGGATTGTATCAATACGTAGTGTTGGTTGTAAAGCTTTATCACATGCTGTGCTTATTTATACAGCCACATGTTTAAAGATGCTATCTTATAACCGAAAATCCATTTCATTCAGGAACCTCTGTAGGGAAGCTACAGTCAACTAGACATTTTCACTTCAGTAACCGCTAGAAATGAGACATTACATGTCATCCAGATTATTGGCTGTTCTTTAAAGGGAGTCTATCATTCGCAAAACCACTTTTAAGCTAATGGCACGTTGGAATGGCCTTTAAAAAGGCCATTCTTCTCCTACCTTTCCTTGTTTTCTTCTCCCAGCCGATTCCAAGATAATTCATTTCTTCATGTATGTAAATGAGCACCATGGAGAACCCAGGACGTTCCTCCTCTTCTGCGAGCACCCACCTCGTCATTGCTTCTCACCACCCCTTCGTCCATTGCAGTGACTCCCCTCTTGGTCTTCTTTCTTCTCAGTTCTCGCCGGTAGTGCATTCTCGGGCATGCGCTATCGGCTCTGACACTTCGGGTTCAGGCAGAGCCGACTGCGCATGACAGGCCGCTATTTTCCGGTGGTCTGTCACAAGAGCGTACTGTGGCAGAGCCGATTGCGCATGAGCACAGCGCTGCATACGAGGACTTAGAAGAAAGAAGATACAGAGAAGACCAAGAGGGGAGTCACCGCAAAGGACGAAGGGGCGTGAGAAGCAATAACGAAGTGGGTGCTCACTTACATACATGAAGAAACAAATTATCTTGGAATCGGCTGGGAGGAGAAAACAAGGAAAGGTAGGAGAAGAATGGCCATTTTAAAGGCCATTCCAACATGCCATTAGCTTAAAAGTGGTTTTGCAAATGATAGACTCCCTTTAAAGTCTGTTATATGGTCACTGACTTTTCAGATAACCTAGTCTCATTTAATAGGCCAAGTAATTCTGGATGTAATGCACTTTATTTAAAAATGTTGCTGTTTTCTGCCTGAAAAATTCTCCACAAGGTGACTTCCTTCTTGCTAATTTGCTATTCACTCCTTGTTAAACCAGTGAAACCAGACAGTTCAAAAGGGGAACCCAGTAAGCAAAAGTGAAGGGGCAGGTCTCTCTTCACAGTCTCTGCACTTCTACAGATTTCCACACAGCCTTCCCCACGCACTTCACAGAGGAGTCTGCAACTTCTGACAAAATGAGTGCATTTACTTCTGACTAGCTGCTTGTGTTATTGCTGTTGGAATATCATAGACAGCAAGCAGCTTTCCTGACTGTGCTCAGATTTCTCCTTTTCTGTGTCAGTAATCCTTTTAGCTGTATCATAACCTGGATTTGCAGTCCAGTATTCCTGGATCTCCTATATTATATTCACTTCGGATTTTCTGGGCTATTTGTTTGCTATTTTACAAGTTATTCCTGGCAGAATTATATGTATATAAACCAGTAGTAGTGATTATGAATGGGGAGGGGGGCAGATTACTCTGTATTGTACACAGCTCCTGCCTCAGAGAGAAATGCAAAATGTGCTGCAGCCATAATGGGGTTATTAGCAGCAGAAAAACTGATAGGACATGCATGTTATTTGTAAATGTGTACTTTACCTGACTTATAAGGATACCAGTTACAATCCCAAGCTGGTGTAATGTTCCAAGAGCTCCTCTTAAGGAAGTAGGGGAAATTTCACCTATATAGATCGGTACCAGTCCTGATGATAGCCCTATATAACAAAATGTTACAATGGCTTATTTACGGCTTATACATAGATTGGTCACATGTATACAGCTGATTTGTGCTGCCTGCAAGGACATTGCTAATCACATCTGAATTAACCTTTTCTCTAAAATATCCAAATCCTGCCAAATGTAATCTTTTTTATACATCATGTTCACAATTTTCAGTTATACATTCTGAAAGTATACATATTCACACACATCTAATAATAAATAGGTACAAATTGGTGGCATTGAAAAATGTAGCATATTCTGGAAAAAAAAAATCAAACCCTAATACAGCTACACAGATGGAAAACTAAAAATGTCATGATTCTCTGAATGCAGCAATGCAAAATTAAAAAATAAACCTGTAATCCTTAACACCAAAAATAGGTTGATTCTTTAGGAGTTAAATTGTGATGATTGTAATTTTTTTTAACCCATTTTATTTTAGTAGCACAGACTTCAAAGAACCTGTAGTAAACAGGCATATAGAGCAGGGCCCTCAGTCCCATTGTGTGAATTGACTATTTCTCTGTAATGTATCTTTTTGTCTGTACTTGAACCCTACAGTTTGTAAAGTGCTGAGGAATATGTTGGCTATATAAATAAAACATATTATTATTATTATTATTATATAGAAGTATATATATATATGTTGCAGTACATTCTGTCTGCATAAAAGAATACTATTGAAGTGTTTAGGGAAAGAAAATCCTCTAACAGGTATCAGTGCAGCTTGTAGCTCACTGTTATTGATTCTGCTTCTCATAGACACGGTCCAAAGTTCAAGTTCTGTCAGCAAAAAATAGGCTGAGAAATAAATATATAGAGGCATCCCTAAAGCAGTGGTGACCTGTGCAGTTTCTCCTACTGTCCTGTATAAGGGAAATCCATGGAACATAACTGCAGATTGCAAAAACTGTTTTGCTTAATTGTTCAATTTTATAGTTTGCAATTACCCAACATAAAAAGGATTATCTCATGACAACCTCTTGCTCAAGTGAAGGCAGCCCAGATGGTCAGCTCATCAATGCAGGTCTATAACATTGTAGTATTGAAATATTGCATATGAACTATTCATTTGAACGGCCTGCCATATTCAGTGGAAGATGATCTTTTATTAGATCCAGCCAATTGAAGGACCCTCTCTATAATCTTCATACACATAAAAGGGCAAACGGAAAGGGGTTCCAATATAAGTCTCTCAGTATAGTTATCACTATTTTTAAAACCTAGGCTCAAGGGTACACATCAGGCACAGTATGTCTCTCCTGCTTTTCTCTATATATATGACAAGTTTTCAATACTATATATGTTGTGCCAACTGAGTAACTGGGAACACTTGTAGAAAACACCTACATAGGCTCTTGTCAATGTGAATCGTTGGCTTCTTTTCATAAAGGGTTCTTCTGGGAATTGACTACAGTACACCAGTAGGCCATCAGCTTTCCCCCCTCTTGTTCAAATTCACATGAATTCGTCTGTCACATAGCCTTTTTGCATCTTAGTCCCATTTAAATAAATGGGGCTGAGCCATGACACCAATCACAGCCGCTAAACAATGTACAGCAGTAAATAGGCTGCAGTGCTTGTCCAAATGCTGCAGCCTCTTTATACAGCTGATACTAGGGGTGTTAATGTGAGGGTGTTATAAATATAAAGCACAACATTTAGGTGGAAAATTCATATGAGCGGTTTGTATTTGACTAACTTACCACAATAAAGACCTGTTATAAGTCTACCAGCAATGACTAGGGCATGAGCTTGACCCAAAGGAGCCAAGCCCATGAGAAGGGCACCAATGACTGCCAGACTGTTCACAACCATCATGGCTTTAATCCTGAAATACACAAGATCTGAAATCAAGGAAGATATTTGCAGAAAGACTGCATAACCTATTCAGAGCCTTTAAGATTTAATAAATACAGTATCTAGCAATGTAGTCCATTCTGGCAAGGGCTGAATCTTGAGCTTTCTACAGGAATGTAATTGTGTCACAGACAAGCTATAAAATCAAATATTTATGTATTGGCCATAGGTCATAGTACAGAACAGCAAGTCCTTACATAACTGGTTCTACAAAACTTGTCCTTACTGTGTGTGTGACTTTTTACCGATATATACATGGGCAAAAGTGAATGCTAATATTAAATGTCTTGTTGCTTAAAATAACAGACCAGGTAACATTAAAATGAATCAGGTCTGGTCAGTAGTACATAAACTCTGTCTGAGAGATTTACTGCCACTCTATGTTTACAATATCATATTATATCTAATTGTGATAGCTATTAACGTTTAATAAGTATTTGTTACCCATGTAACTGGGCTGAACTTGTTTAGGTGCAACCGAGATAACCATTTGATTACCATTACATAGTGAGCCGCAGCAAAAAAACAGCGTTTTTCACAGAAAAAGAGTTTTACTCTGCAGACTTTCTGGCCCAATTATACCTATACGGAAAATGCCAGTGTTTCCGTAGGTATAATTGAGATGCTGTTATTTTCAAAAGCTCAAGTGTTTTTGAAATTGCAGCTTTTCAGCTGAAGATTTTTTTTCTGCAATGTGTGGATGGGATTAGCCATAATCCCATCTATTTTGTAGGAACTGTATAATGCGGCATTTTTTGCTGCATCATTTCCACCGCAGTGTGGGGCCCTGGCCTAAAAGTTTAATCAACACAATATATGTGGTTTTTCACAGAAAGTAAAACTATTATATTATCATACAGTGATTTTCCAGAAATTTACTACTGATGACCACTGCCATAACTATAGAGGTTGCAGTGGTCATAGCTGCAATCTAGCCTAGAAGTCACCCTCAATACATTAGGGCTGGATAAACTTCTTTTATCTCCTTTCTGATTTCCTTTGATGGCTGGCAGTCCTGTGCCTTGTAAATTTATGACCCCTGAAATTTTAGGTTTCACACCCTTTTGCTTTCAGAACAGATAAAATTAACTATTTAATGGCAAAAAAAAGTTTATATATATATATATATATATATATATATATATATATATACATACCAGTTGGTCAACAGCATAGAATCAAGGAGGGGGTCGGTGGGGGAGGCTGTGGCACAAAGGGGATACAATTACTGTGTGGGTAAATTCAGGGCAGTTAACCATAGGACCAACGGTGCATCCGCACTGGACCCTATGGTAGCAGGGGCACCTCAACTGCCCAGGATCGAGCGGGAAAGTTCCACATTAGGCCCACTGTGTCCTTAGGACACAGATGGAGGTTGAATACAATGGGGGGGGGGGGCACAGTGACTCAGTGGTTAGCACTGCAGCCTTGCAGCACTGGAGTCCTGGGTTTGAATCCTGCCGAGGACAACAGACATGTTGTGAACATGATAGTCTAGGCACAAATAAAGAGGGAAAGGGGAAATGTAAATGCTTCTAAAATATACAGATGGGGTGCAGCTGACAGTTTTGAGGCGAAGTTGCGCAGGGGACTGAAGCTGAGCTTTTGCACCAGGACCGGAGAGCATTAAGTTACCCCCCTGCTGATGACCTGTCCCTAGGATAGGCCATTAATAGCAGATCAGTGAGTGACAGACTTCCATCACCACCAATCAGATAATTACAGAGCCTGCCATGCATCGCAACCAGGTATAGCTCAGTACACTGTGCACCGCCCCGAAAGAATAGTTCCGTACACTGTATAGTGGCTGTGCCTGATTACTACAGCTCTCTCCCATTCACTTGTTTCTATAGTAAATGCATTATCATATAATCACCAAGACCTACAGTATATCAGATGTTTACAAAATATGGGCACTGAACACTGTACATATATTAGATTCAAAACTACTACTTACCTTCCCAGTTTGTCTGCAATCCATCCAACAAAAAAGGAGGACACTAACCCACCCAGAGAGAAAACTGATACAGAAAGCGACCAGTACATGGTAACAGCTGGGGGTACCACTGGTTCAGATGTCTCATTTCCACTCTTATCCATGGCATCTTCAATTGTCAGTTCCAGTACTTTTGCATAGTGTTGTTCAATTATCTAAATTAAACAGTAGAATATAATACATTAAAACTATTTAATAAACATAAAGATATTTTTGCAAAGGTAGCCATAGACTTAAAAAGAAAGTTGGCTGAACACGCTCGGGACAGTAGACACTCGGCACTAATGCCTGCGATCAGTGCCCGCATTGATCGCGGGCATTAACCCCTCTGGCGCCTTGGTCAAAGCTGACCGAGGCGCTATTTCACCGGTGGAACGCGGGCGCTGCCATTTTGCCGGGGATCGCCGGCACCTGGAGCAAGCTCTGGGTCCTGCGTCCCATTGCTATGACAGCTGGGAGCCTTGTGAAGGCTCCCAGGCCTGTCTTTCATTAACTTCTATTGCAGGCTACTCTATGTAACCTACAATAGAAGCGCCGCTTTTTTGCAATGCATTAGCATTGTAATCCATTGCATTAGTGATCAAACCCCCTGGGGTTCAAGACCCCTAGGGGGTCTAATAAATGCAAAATAAAAAATAAAAAATTCAAATCACCCCCTTTTCCCTAGAACACATATAAAAGTAATTAAATACTGTGAAACACATACACATTAGGTATCCCTGTGTCCGAAAATGCCCGGTCTACAAATCTAAAAAAATATTTTTCCCGTATGGTAAACGCCGTAGCGGGAAAAAAAAATCAAAAGTGAAAAACTGCCTTTTTTTCACTGTTTTGCCTCTGATAAAAATTTGAATAAAAAGTGATCAAAGCAATAAACATTCCCCAAAATGGTATATCTAAAAAGTACATCTGGACCTGCAAAAAAAGACGCCCTTTGCATCCTCGTACACGGAAGTATAAAAAAGTTACGGGTGTCAGAATACGGCGACTTTTAAAAAAAAAAAATAATTTTGGGATTTTTGTTAAGGGGTTAAAATGTAAATAAAACCATATAAAATTGGTATCCCCGGAATCGTACCGAAACATAGAATACAGATGACATGCCATTTTGGCTGTAGAGCAAACGCCGTAAAAACGAAGCCCGTAAGAAAGTCACACAAATGCAATTTTTCTTCAAATCCACCCCATTCTGAATTTTTTTTCCAGATTTCCAGTACATTGTACAGAATAATAATTGGTAGCAACATGAAAAAAAAATTTGTCCCGCAAACATTAAGACCTCATATGGCTCTGAGAACAGAAAAATAAAAAAGTTATTGGGTTTGGAAGGGGGGAGTCAAAAATGAAAATCAGCGGGAAGGGGTTAATGCGTGTATCTCAACACTCCACCATCAGAAAAGGCAAAGAAGGTTAAGACATAATGGATTTCAGCATGCCCAATCCTTTGTTCCTGTAGGAGATAAACCTTCTATAAGAGCTGTCTGGCAGCATCGTCCACCACTCCCCAGGCCAAAATGATAAAAAAAAAATTACTATTACTGCATTACTATACCTACAGTGGGGAAAAAAAGTATTTAGTCAGCCACCAATTGTGCAAGTTCTCCCACTTAAAAAGATGAGAGAGGCCTGTAATTGTCATCATAGGTAGACCTCAACTATGAGAGACAAAATGAGAAAACAAATCCAGAAAATCACATTGTCTGATTTTTAAAGAATTTATTTCCAAATTATGGTAGAAAATAAGTATTTGGTCAATAACAAAAGTTCATCTCAATACTTTGTTATATATCCTTTGTTGGCAATGACAGAGGTCAAATGTTTTCTGTAAGTCTTCACAAGGTTGGCACACACTATTGCTGGTATGTTGGCCCATTCCTCCATGTAGATCTCCTCTAGAGCAGTGATGTTTTGGGGCTGTCGCTGGGCAACACGGACTTTCAACTCCCTCCAAAGGTTTTCTATGGGGTTGAGATCTGGAGACTGGCTAGGCCACTCCAGGACCTTGAAGTGCTTCTTAAGAAGCCACTCCTTCGTTGCCCTGGCAGTGTGCTTGGGATCATTGTCATGCTGAAAGACCCAGCCACGTTTCATCTTCAATAACCTTGCTGATGGAAGGAGGTTTGCACTCAAAATCTCACAATACATGGCCCCATTCATTCTTTCATGTACACGGATCAGTCGTCCTGCTCCCTTTGCAGAGAAACAGCCCCAAAGCATGATGTTGCCACCCCCATGCTTCACAGTAGGTATGGTGTTCTTTGGATGCAACTCAGCATTCACTCTCCTCCAAACACGACGAGTTGTGTTTCTACCAAACAGTTCTACTTTGGTTTCATCTGACCATATGACATTCTCCCAATACTCTTCTGGAACATCCAAATGCTCTCTAACAAACTTCAGACGAGCCCGGATATGTATTGGCTTAAGCAGGGGGACACGGCTGGCACTGCAGGATCTGAGTCCCTGGTGGCGTAGTGTGTTACTGACGGTAGCCTTTGTTACGTTAGTCCCAGCTTTCTGCAGGTCATTCACTAGATCCCCCTGTGTGGTTCTGGGATTTTTGCTCACAGTTCTTGTGATCATTTTGACCCCACGGGGTGAGATCTTGCGTGGAGCCCCTTATCAAGGGAGATTATCAGTGATCTTGTATGTCTTCCATTTTCTAATTATTGCTCCCACAGTTGATTTCTTCACACCAAGCTGCTTGCCTATTGCAGATTCAGTCTTCCCAGCCTGGTGCAGGTCTACAATTTTGTTTCTGATGTCCTTCCACAGTTCTTTGGTCTTCACCATAGTGGAGTTTGAAGTGTGACTGTTTGAGGTTGTGGACAGGTGTCTTTTATACTAATAACAATGTCAAACAGGTGCCATTGCTACAGGTAATGGGTGGAGGACAGAGGAGCCTCTTAAAGAAGAAGTTACAGGTTTGTGAGAGCCAGAAATCTTGCTTGTTTGTTATTGACCAAATACTTATTTTCCACCATAATTTGCAAATACATTCTTAAAAAATCAGACAATGTGATTTTCTAGATTTGTTTTCTCATTTTGTCTCTCATAGTTGAGGTCTACCTATAATGTCAATTACAGGCCGGCCTCATCTTTTTAAGTGGGAGAACTTGCACAAATGGTGGCTGACTAAATACTTTTTTCCCCACTGTATATGACTGCTCAAAGGAAGCTATGTGTGAAAAACCTGCTGCTCAGGGATGTAACTTAAGGGGGTGCAGAGGATGCACCGGGGCCCATGAACCTTAGGGGGCTCATAAGGTGTCTCTTCTCAATATGAAGAGACTAGTACTATATGTTTTACCAGCATATACTGTACAGTAGACCAGTAAAATATATATATTATTAATGCAATATAGTATACTTGGGGGACCTGGCACAGATTTTGTATTGGGGCCTAGGAGCTTCAAGTTACGCCTCTGCTGCCACTTCTGTACAACACATGCAGCTCATGCTGTATAGCCTTCAGCACTTCTCTTCTGCTGACTGGTAAAGCAGCTGCCAGTTTACAGTTTAGTTCCATTCAAATGAATGAGAGTGAGCTGCAGCATGGGCATGTGACCTACAGACATGATGTCACTTCCTGAGAAGAAGTGGAGAGCTTTCTAAATAATGCAACCATTTTTTCTAATCCTGATTAACCCCTTTAACTACAGGGAGTGCAGAGGTGGCAGTCTCTACTGAGCCCTGGTGCCTGAGGGGCTGCAGAGGTGGCAGTCACTACTGAGCCCTGGTGCCTGAGGGGCTCAAAGACCCCTCTTCCACATAAGAACACACCAGTATTTTAAACGGTACATGGTAGATGGGCCCTGCTAAAGCTTCAGATGCACTGGGGACCAATAGCCTGAGGTTATCCCTTTGGAGACTGTAGTTACCAGGCTTGGACTGGCCCACAGGTGAATCCTCCAGTAGGCACCTGTGCCAGGCGGGCCCCCAGATTCCACTGGCATAAAACAGTACACTTATTGTACTTCATACAGATACTAATAAAGATATAAAAAAGGCTATGCATCTGTATAATATTGCTGGGTATATGGTTTATATGGCTAGTCAACAATCTGCTACAGGAAAGAAAATTATGTTGGCAACATTTTAGGAATTTGCGAAAGAGTGTGAGGTAGTATATACATGTAGCTGTATAGTGGGCCCCCAACATGAATTTTACTTATTTTAATTTTGCACCCAGACCGACACTGGTAGTTATCTAAATAGAGGACAGTATTTGAAACTTTCCGTGCTGACAGCAGTCTATACTCAGGAGCCCCCTTACTATTGATTGCTGAAAAAGACGCATGGCAGTCAAGTTTCACCTATAATCCTACAGTGTTGATCCATTGGAAGGAAAAAGAAATAAATACTAAGATGTGCATGATGTTGATCAGACATCTGCTTGTCTTAAAGTTTGTCATGCACAGTAGTTAGCTATCTCCTGAACACTTTGGCCAACAGCTGTCTTGCCAAACTCCCCCATACATATGCATGCTCAGCTCAGTTGAGCATACTTATGTTCTAAAGAGTGAAGAAATCAGGCGATTTCTTCACTCTTCCACTACTTTCTATGGCTAACACGGTACAACATCATACTATGTTCTGAAGAAGGAGAGAAGAGAAAACCTATCAGCAGCTTTAATTTAAGTTTGCCTGAGATAAACATGTCTATCCTAAGATAAAATGGAAATAATATAAGGGCAGACTAGCTGGACCATGTGGACTTTTTCTGCCGTCAATCTATTTTCCCAAGAGCAAAAGGGATCACGCAGACACGTTCAGTATGTTCTGCCTAAATGGATAGATTATCAGTCTTGAGATTGACTGAATAAACTAATAGCATGCGTAACATGATCTCACTATGATAATGAATGCACTTTGACAGCAACGTGGTATACATCGATGTCAGAGACTGTGACACCTTGACTGAAATGAAGAACTTTGACACTTATGCACTATTACTGCAAGCTATAAGTTAAATAGTGATAAGAGTGTTGTTGCCCATAGGAAACAAATTCTAGCTGTCTGTAGACTGTTCCCTGAGAGACCATGCTAGCTGTTACCTGATAACCTTTGGCACCATTGCTTTTGTATAAAGTGTCCTCCTATAGTTCTGTACACAGTTGGGTGTATTTTAAAAAGCCATACAGAAATACGGCAAAGTCACAATGTGTAACAGTTTTTTTTTTTATTTTAGAATTAACATAGTAATACTGATGTTTTACCTTTTGTGGTGCATTAATAACTCCAATACCGTATCCATATTGCAGAGATCCCAGAACAGCCGTGAACACAGCAAAAATTAAAGTTTTCGTCAGGTTCTAGAGAAGTGAAACAAGACAGACATAGCAGAGCAGGTTACTTATTGTTCAATCTGTTGTTAAGTTCCTGACACATGTACAGAAGTGGCGTTCTCTATTGTATGGTACTGCTCCTCCATTGTTCTACTGTTTATTTTTATGTGGATACACTCTGAGGCTACATTCACATGGTAGAGCTCTGCACCCAGGCGTGAAAAAAAAACTACAAGGGTAATCTGATTTCACAGATCCCTAATAGACATGGGTCTATTGAGGGATCTGTGAACTTGGCCAAGAAATATCAAGTTCTGTTTTGTTCTCACACAGACCGTTATAACAAAGGTGGTGTGAATAGATCCATTGAAGTCTATAGGACTGTGTGCTGGTTGTTAATATAACTACCACACAGCCGATGAACCCTGTCATGTGAACGAGCCTTTAGACTGTGTTCAGTTTTTAATGTTTTGCTTTTTATTGTCAAACTAAAGCTAGGTTCACACTAGTGTTTGGCTTCCCCACTTGGGGACCCAAAGAATGGAAACCTAATCCTCTTAAAAAGCAGTTACCCACGGAAACACGTGGACCCCATAGACTATAATGGGGTCCGCCGGATTTCCGCCTGAAAAATTTGGAGAGAAAAGTCCTGCTTGCAGGATTTTTTTTTCCACATTTTTCAAGCGGATTCAGGGACAGAAACCCCGAACATAGTTAAAATACTGGTGTGAACCTAGCCTGAGAATGACTAAAAAAAAATGCACCTTTTCTGATATTACACATTCCCTGCCTCTTACTTACAGCAGAGCTTATCTATTCCAGCATATCTCTCAGTGTCTAGTTGACAGATAGGAGAGACACCCTGAGTAGGAAGAGAGAAGCAGGGCTGTTAGCAATCTATACTAACAGCTTGTGATAGCCAAGAATAGCTAAATCAATGTTAGAATAGATGTAAAAATCATACGTACAGTTGTGCTAAAAAGTTTACATACCCCGGCGTATCTTTTGTTTTTTTGGCCTTTTTTCAGAGAATATGAATGATAACACAATAACTTTTTCTCCACTCATGGTTAGTGGTTGGTTGAAGCCATTTATTGTCAAACTTCTGTTTTTTCTCTTTTTAAATCATAATGACAACCGAAAACATCAAAATGCCCATGTTCAAAAGTTCACATACCCTGGTGATTTTGGCCTGATAACATGCCCAGAAACCAAACCACGGTCAGGTAGACCAACCAAAATGTCCGCAACAACTGCCCTGAAAATTGTTCGGGATGCAAAGAAAATCCACACATAACATCAGCTGAAATACAGGACTCTCTGAAAACTATCGGTGTGGTTGTTTCAAGATGCACAATAAGGAGGCACTTGAAGAAAAATGGGCTGCATGGTCGAATTACCAGAAGAAAGCCATTACTGCGCAAATGCCACAAAGAATCTCGCCCTCAATACGCCAAACAGCACAGAGACAAGCCTCAAAACTTCTGGAACAAGGTAATTTGGAGTGATGAGACAAAAATCAAACTGTTTGGCCACAATCATAAACGTTACATTTGGAGAGGTATCAACAAGGCCTATGATGAAAGGAACACCATTCCTACTGTAAAGTACGGAGGTGGATCACTGATGATGTGGGGATGTGTGAGCTTCAAAGGCACAGGAAACTTGGTCAAAGTTGAAGGAAAGATGAATGCAGCACATTATCAGCAAATACTAGAGGCAAATTTGCACTCGTCAGCCAGGAAGATGCTCATGGGATGTACTTGGACGTTCCAACATGACAACGATCCAAAACACAAGGCCAAGTCAACCTGTCATTGGCTACAGCAGAAGAAAGTGAAGGTTCTGGAGTGGCCATCTCAGTCTCCTGACCTCAATATCATTGAGCCACTCTGGGGAGATCTCAAGCACGCCGTACATGCAAAACAGCCCAGGAATTTACAAGAACTGGAGACTTTTTGCCAAGAGGAATGGGCAGTTTTACCATCTGAGAAAATAAAGAGCCTCATCCACAACTACCACAAAAAACTTCAAGCTGTCATTGATGTTAGAGGGGGCAATACACGGTATTAAGACCTGGGGTATGTGAACTTTTGAACGTGGTCATTTTGATGTTTTTGGCTTCAAATGGCTTCAACCAATCACTAACCATGGGTGGAGAAAAAGGTTTTATGTTATCATTCATATTCTCTGAAAAAAGGCCAAAAAAACTAAAAATCTGCCGGGGGAAGGAAAATGTTTAGCACAACTGTACATATAGTAGAGCAGGGAGAGCAGAGGCAGCTCACAGAGCTTGCCTCTGCAAGTTATACTAGCTGCCCTCAGCCTATATAGTACACCCTATACAGACTCAATATGGACTTTCTTTAGCAATGCTCAGTTAGAGTGTTGCTAAGGTGAAATTTTAGACTCAATTTTTCAATAAAAGTAATAAAAATTTCTTAATAAAATATATTAGAAAACAACCTCCTGACACAATATTATAAAATAACTAAAATGCCAGTTACACAGTGTAAACTTTACTTTAGACAGCCTTAAAGTGCACCAAATTTATCATAAAGCTGATACAGAATAATTAATCTGGTACATCTTTAGACTGTCTTATCTAAGTTTACCACAATCACGGGATGCTGTTAATTTTGTATTGTGTTTTTAAAAGATAAAATTTGTGTTATGCTTGGTTGCTATGAGAAACAAAGACATACTGATAGGGAATGTAGATTGTGAGCCCTATATTTGACAGTGACTGACACTGTCTGTAAAAGCGCTGTGGAATATGTTGGCAAGTAAGCAAAGCAAGTAAGCAAAATAAATAAATAAATATTTAAATAAAGGTCCATTAAATCTACATAATAGGGTAGTTGAGCAGCTTCCAGACTGGTGCCAGTTATAACCAGGAGAACAATAAAACAACATTTAGAATAACCATTTAGAGTATCTAATCTACTAGAACTACTCCTACATACTGTGTTTCCCCGAAAATAAGACACCCCCGAAAGTAAGGCATAGAAGAGGTTTCGTAGAATTGCCTAATATAAGGCATCCCCCGAAAGTAAGACGTATGTTCCCGAACAGAACATATGGTATATACGATATGTGAGGCCGCGGGCAAACCCCACAATCACTGCTATCATTATACTCCGGGGTCTTTGAAAAGACCCCGGAGTATAATAATCGGAGGCCCAGGGGAGGTGAGGTAACATAAAAAACAATGTACTTACCTGTCCTACGCTTCTCCAGGCTTCGGGCCTGTTTGGTGACGTCGCAGACGTTTCTATCCTCCCCTGGGTCTCCGATCATTATATTCTGGGGTCTGAAAAGACTCCAGAGTATAATAATTGTTCATGGGTGGTCCACAATGGGACATATAATAGTGTGTGCAGGGGCCACTATGAGGCAAAATACTCAGTGCAGGGGCCACTATGGGGCAAACTACTGTGTGCAGGGGCCACTATGGGGCAAACTACTGTGTGCAGGGGCCACTATGGGAATGATACTGTGTGCAGGGGCACTATGGGGCATGATACTGTGTGCAGGGGCCACTATGGGGAATGATACTGTGTGCAGGGGCCACTATGGGACATGATACTGTGTGCAGGGGCCACTATGGGGAATGATACTGTGTGCAGGGGCCACTATGGGGAATGATACTGTGTGCAGGGGCCACTATGGGGCATGATACTGTGTGCAGGGGCCACTATGGGACATGATACTGTGTGCAGGGGCCACTATGGGACATAATACTGTGTGCAGGGAAATTAATGGTTTGGATTGTTATGATGATGTCCTAGAAGATGATGACATGACTGAATAAATTTTACTTTCTATTCGTACCGTAAATATTGGTAAATGTACTATACTGTTAATTTGTTGTACATGGAAATAATGGTACGGTAGTAGTAAGAAATTCTTGATAGGATTCACAGTTTGTCTGGTTATGCTGGTTTGTGATGACAACTACTGTACAGTACCGTATATAATAAATGTTCATTTTTTTGTTCAGCAATAAATATGAATTCTTCTTCATTGAAAAAAAACATAAGACATCCCCTGAAAATAAGACACAGCACATCTTTGGGAGCAAAAATTAATATAAGACCCTGTCTTATTTTCGGGGAAACAGGGTAGTAGATTAGTATGATGAGCAATACATCTTTTATATATAAATCTTAAAATCTTGAACATATGAATCCAAACCCCAGCATCACCGTATTCTACAATTTCCACCTAAGGTGGTTTTACAAATAAGCAACAGCAAAAAAGGCAAGCAAGGAATACTGCCTACTGAAATAAGTGTTGCCAGAATACAACACAATGATGACTGCACAAACCACATGCTGAAAATAAAAAAATGATAAATCCAGAAATAAACGTATGAAGCCAGATGCGGGGGTACCATGTGAAACAATGTCAGAACCTGTGCTGCAGTAAACTCTCAAACTTATAGATTAATGGGTGGATCTTATCAGAGTAAAAATTGTCCAGCTGGATCCAGGGAATATGCCCTAGTGTCATGCGCTTGTACGAGCAGGGCATAAATAAATGGCTAACACTACGTTCACATCTGAGCCAGAGTCGCAGAGTCTGATGAGAATCAGCAGAGAGGAAAAAAGTATTTTTCCTCCACCACTTTCAGTTTAACAGACACCCAGTGGACCCCATTATAGTCATTGGGGTTCACCAGGGTGTAATGACTCTTTCAGCAGTCCGCCTCTCCGTTGATCCAGTCCCCTGATGGACCCAGATAATGGAGAGCGAGCGCTAGTGTGAACCTAGCATAAGTAGGAGACACCAAGCCCTGTAATGCCAAACCAGAGGACAAAAAAAAATTGGATTCTAATAGGGCAGAATGTGGACTAATCCCCACTATCCCTTTGGTACAAGTTCCCTGACAAGTCCCAGTGTCCCCAGGAAAAAATGTGTATCAGTGAGGGCTATAATAGGGCGCATGATCTAGGGCTAGTTTGGGCACTGCCCTTGTGAGAACAAGGGTTATTGGGTCACAGGCAGAGCGATACATAGTGCACTAGGGTCAGTTTGAATGTCTAGTGACCGGTGACTCCCATTCTCAGTGGTTGCAGACCCTGGCTCCTTCATCATCTATTTTGGCATAGGGCATATTCCCTGGATCCAGCTGGACACTTCTAGGTAAGATGAAGCCATTCATTTATAAGTGTAGGGGTCTAATAGCAGTATGGGTACTGATGTTTTTTTTTCACATGGTGACCCTGTTCGTCTGGCTTCACACATTCATTTCTGGATTTGTTATCATTTTATTACTTAAGGTATATGGTTTGTGCAATAATGATTGTTTTTTTTTTTATTTTGGTGGTACTTATTTTAGTAGTATCAATAAAAGTTAAGTTTTAGCTCACTGGATTTGCTGGTAATTTTCCAAGCTGGTTTTAAAACAGTTGGGAAGGTCTAGTAGTCCCCATAACCATTAGAATATCTAATCTACTGGAGATAACCCTACATATTAGAATAATATGAGGAATAATCCACCTTGTAAAATTCTCTTCAGATTATTCAGACCATGTAAATCCAGTCCCTAGCATTCATGCATTCCAGAATAAACTGGTATATGACCGTTGTTAAGGTGAGTTAGACTCTAAAACTAAAATTGGCATATACTGTACTCCACAGAATGTGGTGGATGATACATCAAACCTGTTTGTGGTGCTGCACTGACTCAACAGAATCCAGAATACCTGTATAAATAACCCAGCAGATTACACTTTCCTATCCAGTAGGCCAACTTAAAAAAAACATCCACAGCACTGTACTTGACTATTAAAACTGAAGTCAATAGGTGATGTATGGTAATGGTAATGGTACTGTATTCCTATACAGTGACATATATGGGAGTCTTCTGCTGAAGGTATACATCCAACTGAAGGCACGACCGCAGTGTGCACAGGGCACAGATGGGGCAGTAGTTAGGCGTCTGTCCTTCTAGAAGCTATGAGGTCTGGTAGCACAAACGTGTCTGACTAGATTTAGATAGAATTTTTTTTTTGCAGGGAATATTACACTAGTCATTCCAAAAATCACCATAATATTTCACATTTCCCCACATCTTTCTGCCAGTTAATGTAACACCAATAATTATTTGTAGAATAATGCCAAGATTAAGCATCTCCAGCACATTTTCTACCTAAAAACCTATTTTATTAAAGGTCTTGTTTTGTTAACAGACACACACAAGAGCGTAAATACCGGGGTAGCAGCAGTAGCGGCTGCCACAGGGCCCAAGACATTAGGGGGCCCGGCGGGCCCCTGATGTTTTTTTTTTTAATAAGCCGTTACCTGCTGGTGTAACACCAGCAGGTAAAGGCCCTATTTACTTATCGATCCCCGCTCCTGCTCACGGCCGCCTGCGCTTCCCATTCTGTGGAAGCGGAGGTGGCTGTGAGCAGGAGTGGGGATCGGTAAGTAAGGCCCCGAACCCAACAAACACTGTTATCATTAGGGGAGGTGAGGGAACATAAAAAACATTGTTACTTACCTCCCCTGCGCTCCGCAGGCTTCAGGCCTCCTTGGTGACTTCCCAGGCGTCACTGTGACCCAGGCTGATGTATCCTCCCCTGGGTCTGAAAAGACCCCAGAGTATAATAATTGTTCATGGGTGTTCCACAATGAGGCATAATATTATGTGAAGTGGTTACTATGGGGCATAATACTGTGTGTAGGGGCCACTATGGGGCATAATTCTGTGTGCAGGGGCCACTATGGAGCATAATACTGTGTGCAGGGACCACTATGAGACATAAAAGTGTGTACAGGGGCCACTATGGGGCATAATAGTGTATGCAGGGGCCACTATGGGGCATAATATTGTGTGTAGGGGTCACTATGGGGCATAATAGTATGTGCAGGAACGCGGTTTGTGGGGGGGGCCATGTAAATGTTCGCCTTGGGGCCCAGTCATTCCTAGTTATGCCACCGGACACAAAGATTATTAGAACAGATCCTCTTAAATCTGTATCTATTTGCAGATTTCAGGTACATGGTAATACCTTGTAAACATAGCCAGAGGCACATGGAAGTACAGCAGGGGCACATAGCAGTCTATAGGATCCTGTTGGCAAAGATCCATGGTGCAGCATGCTTGTTTGTACCTGCTTGTAAACACCCAGCATGCGTGTGCACAATGTCCACTTTCCTAGTGGAATTCAGTATGTGTGGCTCCCAGCACAGGCATGTGTACACAGATTATCTGAGTACCTTTGACCCATTACCTGATAAGAACACCACTGCCCTCATAGAAGAATAAAGGTAAGAAAGCGCATTATTAGATCACTTTTAAAGAGATGTAACACTATTACATGAAGTGATCCAACCACCTTATCAAGAATCCACAGAAAGAAGAGCTGCAGAAACTGCCAAGAAAAGTCTTCATATACCAGCTATTTGCCATTAGAAATGGTAGGTTTAAAAAAACAAACAAACAAACTGTTCTCTGTACATTGACCTCATAAAGGAAATTCTTGCTTCTTCAAGAAACATGCTATTACTAATAAAATGGAGTAGTATCTGGTTACTAGTCGTGTTAGCTATAAACAGGTATAGAGTATTTGGTCTCATTTACTGCATGGATTCATGATACATCATGAACCTCTGGGCCATATACCTGTGCTTCCAATTTTATGTAGACATACACATCTACTACATGCAGCATTGCTTGCTGTCATACAGAAGCAGCATGTGGAGGCATACAAAGAATTATTATTATTATTATTATTATTATTATTAATAATAATAATAGTAGTAGTAATACATGCCCATGGATTTATAAAAATATATATATATTTTTCGATGGATCTAAATTGCTAATTAACTATTTTCCCTCCAAATTTCTCTCCAATGTCATCCTTCACAGCTGTTTGGGAAAGATAAGTGACAATTCCTTATGGCAATGGCTCAAGCTGGGTTCACACCAGTGCTTATTTGGGGTTTCCGCCCCCGAACCCGTTTAAAAAATACAATGTTTCCATCCCTGAACCCATTTAAAAAATGCGGAGAGAAAAGTGCTGCATGCTTTTCTCTCTGCATTTTTTGCCCAGTATTACACATTAATCTATGGTTCTCTGAAAAATATACAAAAATGAGCACTAGGTTCTTAGATTACATTTTGACCAAGGTGTATATGCCCACTGGCCACTATACAGAGCAACCTCTGTATATTGTGTCCTTACTGTATTGGCTGTGACAGTGCATAAATACGGCCACCACGCCCACAAGGGGAGCAACCCAGCAGCCCAACAATATCCCTGCCACTAGGCTAAGCCCCCACTCCATAAACACAGCACTACAGTAATATCAGCCACCACTTTATTCAGTTTAACCTTTTCTATACCCAATATAGTAGTTTGGCCTATATTTACTAATACTGTGTTTTAGTTTGCATAAACTTAGACCTCACAAGAAGTACCAAATTCTTCACAGTGAATTGTGACAGATGCGGTGCATCTTGCTAGAAGTTAGACATACTCCTTTTTTTTTTTTAATTGCAATTTTCATTAAAGTTTTCAATGTATAAAACACAGGAGAGAGAACATATTACAAAACAAAGTACAATGACAATGAATGAACTCCCAACAGGGGAGCAAAAGAGGGCTCCAGCAAAATAATAATAAAAAAAAAAAGTTTGTACACCTCATTTTAGGCCAACTCATAGTTGACTGACTTTAGACAATTAATTTACACCAGAAAACGGATGCACGCCACTAATAAATCTGGTGCATTTTAGAACTCAATAAAACCACATCTGCCTGTCTAGACACTTTTGAATAGTCACACAACTCAAGAGGCTAGGTCCACACCAACGCTGGATCTCTGTTCGTGGATTGCGTTCCCCATTCCGCTTGAAAAATGTGGAGAGAAAAGTGCTGCAAAGCAGTGCTTTTCTCTCAGCATTTTTCATCCTTTTCGGACGGAAACCAGGTGGAAACCTGGCAGACCCCATTATAGTCTATGGGGCCCGCAGGTTTCCGCTGGTAACCGCTTTTTTAAGCGGATTAGGTTTCCATTTGGGTGGGTCCCCAAGCGGACCCCCAAACGGAAACCCAAATGCAGGCGTGAACCTAGCTTCAATAATACATTTATCTCAAATTATTTGCGCCACTGAGAAGTAGATGAAAGGTCTCTGTCTCTGATGACATGACTTCTAATGACAGTGAACAAGTGCATTGATAATATAAAATATACATAAGCAGGTCTATCTATCCAGATCCCATACTTGTACTAAGCAAACAAGAGTGGTTGGAATGATATGAGAATGACATCATTAATATTCTTATTCTTACTATCAGCACCAACATGTCATATAAATAAAATTTTTCCTTGTCACTGAAAGCTGGATGTGAAAGTCCTGAAAATCATATGTGGCATTCACTTCTCTAGACATGTAAAAATCCCAATGCTCTCCAAAAGCACTGGGAGCCTGTAAGAGCTACAAACCATACTTCACTTTTTCAAACAAATATAATAGCATATTACTAGCAATTCACAGGTCCTTTTTATGAATGACCCTAATAAATAATAGTATATTACAAGCCTCCCAGAGAGTGCAGCTGTATGTGTGAAAGGCTGCAGGTCATAATCTTGTTAACTAGATGTGTCATTAGAAAAGTGCTTATCACTGGAAAATGTGCACTTGCAGCAGAGGCCCTGGCAGCTGTTCAGAGCAGAGGTTAGTGTCACACAGGTGCCCCTATCTTATATGTCTGAATGATCCTCCACTGAAGTAACTCATTCTGTTAATCCACAATATCTGCCTATAAATAGTAGTAATATCATATGTCAGTTAATAAATCAGGATGATCTAATATTTCTCATGGTCATATTCAGTGGGTCACTATATCTGAAGTCTGAAACTTTAAATCCCACCCCTCACGGGTTATTGTATTTCCATTGCAAATATACATTACACATACAGTGCAGCATGTGCAAATATTGTGCTGCAAGTTAGTGTGAAAATGCAAACATGTAACCCTCTCAGCATAAATGGAAATCCTGAGATTTACAGGTGCATCTCAATACATTAGAATATCTTTGAAATGTTCATTCATTTCAGTAATTCAATAATACGATTCATAATCAGTGTCTTCCAAGATTGTGTGTCCTACTGAACCAGACTGAGGGACCATTTAAAGGCTTAGGAAACCTTGGCAGGTGACACACTGAATTTACAATACTGAACTTTTTTATAATAATCTAATTTTCTTAGATTTGGGTTTTCCATAATCAACATTTACAGAAATAAAACCCTTGAAATAGAACACTCTGTGTGTAAAGAATCTAGAAAATATAGGAGGTCACTTTTTTAATTTAATTATTGAAAGAAATAAACGTTTCAAAAGATATTCTAATTTATTGAGATGCACCTGTAGCTACTTTTACACTAGGTTCACACTAGCATTGGTCTCTCCATCGTTCTGGTCCACATGGGGAGTCCATGTGCTAAAAAAGCGGTTACCCGATTATAGACTCTAATAGGGTCCACCGCTGGGTTTCCTCTGACGATTTTAGACGGAATTTGTGGCAGGGTCTCCGTTAGAGACTCCAATGCAGATGCAAACCTAGCCTTAGATGTAATTACCTTGACATAGTTAATGTAATTAAATGTCTGGGGCAGGGACACAGTCTATCCAGGGGGCCTATGGGAGGTGGGATGCCCCTCTGCCTACACATGACTCCATTGTCTTGCTGATTATCCTATGTAATGAATTGCTTACTGCTGAGCAAATGCACAGTAAAGCAGAGCCAGACAAGGTTTCATATTTTGGATGGCAACTAAACAGAGGGATTCTTTAAACAATCTTATTCTCTTAAGAGTGGATGATGGTGGCAAAGACGGTGGTGCTGATAATAAACATGCAGATACTTTTACCATTGTAGTGTACAAATATTTATGATACATAGTAGAGATAAATACATAATAAAGATCACAAAGATACAGATTATACTGCTCACAGCAATGCCTTAAGCATTCACATTGTAAAAAGATGTCATGGTGGTAGCTGGTGTGTCTGTATTCCTTATTATTATTATTATTATTATTATTGTTATTATTTATTTTAGAGCACTGTTAATTTCATGGTGCTGTACAATTCTTTACATAGAATTGGGCATGGCATATAAGCATAAAAACTATATACAGAGAGGATGGTCAATATCAAGTATGAACTAAGTTCAATAAGTTAAAATATGTTAAATATAGATGTATGTCCTATTATTTTAGTAAATCCACACTAATAATATATATTCACACTATAGTTATACGTATCCAAACAAACACACACTTCTAACGCTCTCTTTAACAACAACATATAAAAGTACAATACCTTCTGCTCTTGCATTTTCCTGTCCATTGTAGCCTTGTCCAGTGAGCTCCAGGAGACTGAGTCTGGTTATATACAGGTATTATTGAGGGCAGTCTTAGGGGGGGGGGATCTGTTAACTAGGTAAAAAAACAACCAGTTGTGAAACAACCAGGGGCAAAGGGCTATCACTGCTCTTTCTTCTCAGGAACACAAATGAATTATCAAGTGAATGCATCCTTTTACAATGAAACAAGTTTACATGGACAACCTTTCCTATGCAAACACCAACTACAGACATATATTGTAATGAATTGGTAATGTTCTATACATTCAACAATCATTATTGTAATAAATGAGCTAAGGCCATTCCATTTATCCATAATGAGAGTACCCAGTAGTCATAATACTGCATTATCCAATACAGTCTCAAGCCATGATCCTTATACTGAAGATGTGTAAGGTAAACTTTAACAATCTGCCATAATATACATATTGTAGGGATACAGAGGTCATCAGTTTATAAACAGTAAGGGTAAATTTTCACTGCCCAATATTTGGGCAGGCAAGCACTGATTGACAATAAAACACGTTGATCAGGCTAATGTAAACTACACACGTGGACAAAATTGTTGGTACCCCTCGTTTAATGAAAGAAAAACCCACAATGGTCACAGAAATAACTTGAATCTGACAAAAGTAATTTGCCAAACTACATGTTGACAAGCCACAGAGCCTCTGGGAGAATGTCTTATGGACAGATGAGACAAAAATCGAAATTTTTGGCAAGGCACATCAGCTCTGTGTTCACAGACAGAAAAATGAAGCATATCTTGAAAAGAACACTGTCCCTACTGTGAAACATGGAGGAGGCTCTGTTATGTTCTGGGGCTTTTTTGCACAGGGTGTCTTGAATCTGTGCAGGGTACAATGAAATCTCAAGACTATCAAGGGATTCTAGAGAGAAATGTGCTGCCTAGTGTCAGAAAGCTTGGTCTCAGTCGCAGGTCATGGGTCTTGCAACAAGATAATGACCCAAGACACACAGCTAAAAACACCCAAGAATGGCTAAGAGGAAAACATTGGACTATTCTGAAGTGGCCTTCTATGATCCCCGACCTAAATCCTATTGAGCATCTTTGGAAGGAGCTGAAACATGCCGTCTGGAAAAGGCACCTTTCAAACCCGAGACAACTGGAGCAGTTTGCCCATGAGGAGTGGGCCAAAATACCTGTTGAGAGGTGCAGAAGTCTCATTGACAGTTACAGGAATCGTTTGATTGCAGTGATTGCCTCAAATGGTTGTGCAACAAAATATTAAGTTAAGGGAACCATCATTTCTGTCCAGGCCTGTTTCATGAGTTTTCTTTTTTTTTTAAATTCTGTTGAAGCATGGTTGAAAAGCAATGTCTGACTTTCATTTGTTCATTTTCATAGAATTTTTATATATTATTACTTTTGTCAGATTCAAGTTATTTCTGTGACCATTGTGGGTTTTTCTTTCATTAAACGAGGGGTACCAACAATTTTGTCCACGTGTGTATATGGAGGAAGAACAATTGTTACTGTGACTGTTCCTCCCCCATACAGTTTCATTGACTGTCGGCAGCACATCACTGTTACACAGGGCGATATGTTGCCAAAAGTCAAGCCAACATATTGCATAAATGATGCAAATTGGAGCACATTTATATGGGTCAATTATCATGAAAAAGTTCCTGGTAATTATCCCAATATTCAAGCCTTATCAAAAAGGGCATTAAACAGCCTGGGCACAGCATGGTGCCTACATGTTAGGTTAAATTTGTCAAAAATCACCAATTTTCGCTGTATCATAAGATGTTCTAATGTGCAAGACTTAAACAAGTTGTTTCAGCATGTTCGATGTTCAGCATATTTCTGGCTTACTCCCCTTTCCTCAATGAAATAAGCATGCATGTTAATGGGAGACTCAGGAAACAACTATTTCAGCTGACTTGAGAAAGGTCCCATATTTGTTAGTGGACCGAAACCTGGCATTTATGGAATAAATCCTTCCTTTGCTTTTTTCATCTATTTTGAGGGCTGCCTCACTTTTTTGTATTGGTTAAGGATTTCAGAGATATATCCTGGGGGCTTGGCAATTTAACCCTCTCAGAGGGCTTTTGTATACACAGTGCTGCTCTAGATTTTTTCTATAGTTCAGCTGACACATAGAAGCATAGCCGACAGAACTTGTCTATTTCAGTGAGACGAGACACCTACTTTATGTGTATTGGGGTGTACAGGTGATGTGGGAAAAGGGACTGGGCATGTGGGATTGCAACATGGCTAATTCTTAGTTCTCATGGGAGATAAGCCACCACCAGAGGTGTCTGGCAGCACCTGTCCGCTACTCATTGTGTATGGAGAGGTTAGAAGCAAAAACTGATATCCAGTGGAGCTTTAGGTTAAAAGCTAATAAAGGATACTTAAAGAGGAAGCTCTGACATTGGCTGCCTCTGATTGGAGCTTTGAATCACGCCCCCCCTGCCTGACATTGCCCTTCTGATATTACACAGCTTAAATAGCAAATCAGGCACCAAAACTAACTGCACTTGTTGCTTTGGAATGGTGGGGGCTAGAGAGCAAATTCCAACTGCGCTGAAATCAGTGGAGCAGCAACTATTAACAGATGCTAAGAGCTTGAATGTGTGGAAGTGGTGAAAGGTCCTCTTTAAGCTACCCAATGGTGAATGTATTATGATAACTTCATGAGCACTTCTTAGAATACAGAATAGTTGTAATGTGACTCGTAACAATGTAAATCCTCGTGTCTTGACTGTGTGCAACTGTCTATAGCACTGAACATGATCTATCCCTATTTATATTAAAAGAGCTCTATAGCCAGCTTTGGTTTCCAGACATTCAGATTGTTGTATGTATGTCAAGCAGCTGCCTTGTTTAGCAGATTGTTTCTGTAGAAATAATGATTCATTGAACATGACAATGCAATAAAACGCAGTCCAGCACTTACCTTTTGTGTGTGCAGACATCTTTATATCATTCTGATTAGCTGCCAAGAAGCTGCAATTGACCACAGAAATTTGGAACAGTATAACTAGGTATGGCAACAAAAGTAACAGAACATGTAAACATTACACCACCAATCATAAAGTGATAGCATAGGGTAGCGATATGTTAAAGGTCTGTGTATGAGGGGGTGGAATGGGAAAGAATAGGAGAATTGTTACTTACTTTATCATAGATCAAGGATGCAGCGTGATTTTAGCAGGTCTCACCCTGTGAAAAAGCATTGCTCCTTCCTATCCTATCATCCACTCATTATTTATTTTATTTTATTTTTTTTAGATATGGCTGTATTAAACAGATGTTAAGCCCCAAATGGAGTTTTCATACAGATGACCTGTTCACAGGTCATCAATATGTGGTCTGAGGGGACCTAATACTCGGACCCCGCACAGATCAGCAATTGCGGAAGCCACTAGATGCCAGAAGCTGGTGCACTGACGTAGAGGACAGTGATAGTGCGCAGACAGCTCCCTTTCAAGTAATAGGAGCAGTGTAGCAGTCCCATACACTGTATAGCAGTGGTACCAGGGAATTGTGGCACTGCTCTTATTACTTGAATAAGAGCAGCCTGTACATGCTCCCCATCCAGTGCATCGGTGCACCAGCTTCTGCTGCTTAGAGGCTGATCTGTGTGGGGTTCGAGTGTCTGACCCTCACAGATCACATACTGATGATGGATCCTGTGGATAGGTCATTATTAGAAAACTCTATTTGGGGGTTGGAAAACCCCTTTAATGGGGCAAACTATAAGTATGAATTGGACCTAAAGGAGGAATTAATATATATTAGTTCTGATCTTGTTGTGTGACTGAAATATATACGAGTTGTTCTTGGAATGTAATTTACAGGAGGCTATTTCAGAACATTCTGTGACATCACATGATACTATGTAGATAAGGCTTTATTCCCTGCAGGATTTTTGGACAGGTGCTGCTGTCTTAGTTGCCTTTGTCACTGCCAGCTTCTCTTTACTCCATATTTCATTTCACAGAGCAATATACTGTATGTTTACAGATGATACATGTAAAGATAGCTGCAATTAGATGTATAGGTTCAGGGTATTTTTTCTTTGAAGCTGCTGAACCAGTTTTGTCATAGAAGGTAGAGAAGAATGTCTAATGACCACTTGGAAAGAACAAAAACAACCAAATATGTGACATCTTGCAGAGTGTTCAGAGGCGGATAAGCTTTTTATGTAAGAGGTTAACAAACCTTTCAACTTAAAGGGGTTATAAAACTTTTTTAAATTGATGGCCTATCTTTAATTCTAAAGGACAATTCTGCAATACCTAAAATAGCTGCAACGAAAAGTGCATCATTTAGAGTTTTTGAGCAACAGATGAGCAATGAGCTGATAGTTGGAACACCATCTGTGATGATTCCGCTTAAATATGGCTATAACTCAAAGCTGTATTTTGATCTCTGGGTATAGTATCTCCCTTCTTACTTGCATTTATTCATAATGTGCGCAGCTATAATCCTAGGTGTGTGGCCAGTAGTGGCAACATTGTGACAATGGGGCTTTGTATCCATCCCAGAATGGCTCTATTGTATTCCTACATAGGCCTGAGTGATCAAATAAACATGCATTGTGCAGCCTGGGCTGGTAGATCAGATATGGCTGATAACATTGTATCATTTCACTTGGTCTCAGCTTCATACAAAGAATCTGGACTTGAGTGCATTAATCAATCAGACTTGCTGTTGTTGATGACCTCATTCTGGGTGGTGTCATCAAGGGTATAAAAGATGAGGTAAGAGGCCAGTGAGACAGACTACGAGAGGAGACTATGAGAGACTATTGGAATATACTGTGAAGAGCATGCAGGCTGTGATGCTGCTGCTAGGAGCCTCCACTGGTTACTCACACATACCAGAGCATGTGTGAGTGTTGGACTATAGAACCACATCAAGGAGATGTGTGGTAAAGTAATCATTTCACTTTTATGCCCTTTTATTTTATTGTACTGTATCTTGTAACTAGTAAATGTTAATGCTTGCATACATCTGCATATCTGTTCTGAACTGCATGTGTTAGATGTTAATACCGACCCATTTAGGGGTTAATAAATATATAAAATTTAGAAAGCTTGTCTTGTATTTATCTTGTGAACCCAACACTCACTGGCGGTGAGTGTGGTTTTTTATGAAAGAAGACTCAGGTGTGGGCCAACGCGGTGTTGGCGCACTGAGGATCTTTCACACCATCGATCTAACATTATTGCCAAAGGAGTAAAACCCACAGTAAAAAACAACCACTACATGTGGTCTAAGCCTTCAAAGTTTCGCCAATCTTTAATTCATTTAATAATTAAAATCCGTGAAATATATAATTTTTTTCTAATTTTTTTTTATTTTCGCATTGTAGATTTTTTATTCAGTTTTCTATACATGATTATGGGGCTGCCATATTGCCTGATCCTTTCTTATGCTCTGTCAACAACATTTAATGATATGCTTAGTCATGGCCATAGGCAGCAATAGACTGAGGCTGACTCAATGAGGTCTATAGGAGAGTTTTCTAGACATGCTCTGTTTTAAGAAGGTGAAGTAGATAAACTCTGACATCATCTGTTGTCAGTAGTTAATACAAGGATGGGGCACAATGGGTATTAGCTGTAAGGGTGTTATCTTTTATTGTGATATTGTCTGTCTTGTCTGTGATATAAATGAGGTGACATTGTCAGTGTCAGTCTATTATTAGGCTTACTGGACAGAAGATTACAGGATATAGTACTTTTTAAATATAGATAGTGACTTGGAAAGTAAAAAATAAAATCATAAAGTATTCTTAAAAAAATATTTTTTCACATTAAAACATGGTTAAAAAAAAAGGCGATTTTTGGTGACACATGCCCTTTTTAAAGGGAGTCTATCATTTGCAAAAACACTTTTAAGCTAATAGCACGTTGCAATGGCCTTTAAAAAGGCCATTCTTCTCCTATCTTTCCTTGTTTTCTTCTCCCAGCCAATTCCAAGATAATTCGTTTCTTCATGTATGTAAATGAGCAGCACGGATAACCCGGGGCGTACCTTCTCTTCTGCAAGCACCCATCGCGTCATCGCTTCTCACTGCCCCTTTGGCCGTTGCGGTGACTTCCCTCTTGGTCTTCTTTCTTCTCTGTTCTCGCTAGCAGCCAATTCTCGCAACTGCGAATGCGCAATCGGGCTGCCATTTTCCGGTGGTCTGTCACAAGAGCATGGCAGAGCCGATTGCGCATGCGCAGTCACGAGAATTCGCTGCCAGCGAGAACTGAGAAGAAAGAAGACCAAGAGGGGAGTCATCACAATGACCGAAGGAGAGGTGAGAAGTGATGGCGCGATGGGTGCTCGCAGAAGAGAAGCTACGCCCCGGGTGCTCCGTGGTGCTCATTTACATACATGAAGAAGCGAATTATCTTGGAATCGGCTGGGAGAAGAAAACAAGGAAAGGTAGGAGAAGAATGCCCTTTTTAAAGGCCATTCCAACGTGCCATTAGCTTAAAAGTGTTTTTGCGAATGATAGACTCCCTTTAAGGATATGCCATCAATTCTAAAGAGGTGGATAACACTTTTAATATTTGCCAACCAAATGCTTTCCTTTCTTTTTTTATAAAGTGAAGCTCTGTAAAGGACCACTAAACCTAAAGCCATATGTGCATTTATGTAAGGGTTCATAGAAGTGATATGTGATATGTGAGATAAAGCATTGGCCATAGGGGCAGACATTTCTGCAAAACACAACAGCCAATGTTTATCTAGCCAGAAACAACTGCTTGAATTGGAGTGGATTGTATACAACTTATATGAGGGTGAGTCAAAAATTATTATTATTGCTACCTCTGGACGACCTATAGATACGCCTCTGGAAAGAGCTTATCCACTATCCATCTATTTCTCAATGAAAATCTGTACCAAACTGCAGGGCATGTAGACAGAATTTAGAAACGGAAATAATCTGTGCAGCTTTGAAGGTGAAGTGTTGTAACTACTAGTAGAAGGTACATTAATGTAAAAAAGTGTGATCATTGGTATTTGTTGTGTTAAAGAAAGATTTTCTCCAATTGGTGTGTGAAAACCTGAAAAAGGACCAGGTTGCTGGAATGACAATAGAAGATCTGCTACATCTTCAGGACACAAGGGTTTGGGTTGTCTAATCAATCTCATTACGTGTCAGTTGCAGGCTCTTTATTGGTGGCTATTCACATTAGACGTTAGTTAATGAAAATTATTCAAATTGTGGACACTTCGCATTGGCAGATGGCAGATTTTCATTTGCAAAAAAATATCTGCCAGTTGGCCAAAAAGAAAACTGTTTGTCATGATTGGCCGAATTGGACAAATCATTTGTCAGTTTGCACAGACTCAAAGCAATTTATTTTTTTTTAAATACCAACCCACCTTCACCAGTTGGGCAGTTTAGTTGTTCATGTTGATGGTGGGATTGTTCATATAAATGATCCCACCATTGCTCGATTCTGGGGAACAACAGGCAATGCTATCCCACTGAAATCCTGATGCTTGGTGTGAACTATGTGTTTTGAGTAGCAGGCAATCAGCCATATACCTGGGTAGCTAGAGAATCTATAATGTAGAGATAGTGACCAGATGGTTTAGGATTTTCTTTTCATTCTTGATGTGGAATTGCATTGTCTGCATGAGAAACAAAATATAGCTGTTTAATGCCAATTTGAATGAGAATCTTCTGCTTTGGGCTGAACTTAGTGTTGTAAATTTGTCTAACTCAGGAAATTCCTATAAGCCTATTCACCTACAAAATGGTGAAAATACATAAATATAGATAGCTAAAGAAGGACAGTTCTATTTTATAAGGTGTGTAACTCTCTGGATATAGAATTTGCTCTTCATTAAGTTCAGCAACTGAATGGCCTCTTATTGTACAAAGAATAGTTCAGTATTTAGTCACTTTACTCTCCAGTGTAATTATTAACATAATGTGGTGTAAAACAACATATATTGTACTCATTGCTGATGCCTGGCATGGGAAACTTGAGAAGGATTCAGAATCAAGGACTTTCATCAGGAATGATAATGGCTATGGGCGTGAAAACCATAGAAGCTTTTATGGATCTTTGAGGCTGAGGGGCTGCATCAAATTGGTGGCTTTCCTATCTTCTACATGACACTATTCTCCATACATTGGTTGCTGGTGACTAAATGTAGTTATGCTGCAGTTTGCATTACTAGTTTACTATAAGCAAGGAAGAGTGGGGGTCAGTTTCCAACTTTACAATTGAGCCCTTTTAGTTGTAAATTGTAGTTGTGCTTTTCTAACTAGGACTATTTTAATAATAAGCTAAGGGGGCGTTCACACTACCGTTGGTGACCGTCACTAGTGTCTGTTGCTATTGTCCGTTACAAAATTTTAGCATCGGACACTAGCTGAACCGTCAGAAATCCTTTAAAATTTCCATTCATTTCAATGGGTTTTTATATTTCGTGT
Organism: Leptodactylus fallax; assembly: GCA_947044405.1. NCBI lineage: Eukaryota > Metazoa > Chordata > Amphibia > Anura > Leptodactylidae > Leptodactylus > Leptodactylus fallax. The sequence goes on along the minus strand of CAMRHE010000074.1, from coordinate 5,348,661 downwards.
CCATTAGTGTCCGTTTACACCCAATCCGTTAGAAGTACGTTTTTTTTTCGCGGACAAAAAATCCTACATGCAGGACTTTTTTGTCTGTTTGAAATAACGGATTCTTGACGGACAGCAAGTGTCCGTTATTTTTTTAACATTGAAGTTTATGGGAAACGGACTTATAACGGACAGTAACTGATAGCCATCAGTTATTGTCCGTTATTTTATGTCCGTTTTTTTTTTCTGCGCATGCTCAGAAAGCAGAAAAAGAAAAAAAAAATGGACAGTGTTAAAAAACGGACACTAACTGATGCTAATGATGTTATTGTGTCTGTTTTTTTAACTAATCCATTAATTGGATCAGTTAAAAAAACGGACACATTAACATCAGTTAGTGTCCGTTAATGTCTTTTATGATAGGTGTCTGTTTTTTTTGTTTTGTTTTTTTTTTAACGGACACTATCAGAACGGACATCAACGGTAGTGTGAACCCTGCCTAAGTGGTGTAAATGCTCTGGGCCCCCTACTCCTGAAGTGCATCAGGATGATGAAGTCACTTGTAATGTTTCCCCACCCAAGACCCATCATTTTTAGGGTACATGCTGTGAGCTTCCTGCATTTTCACTCTGCATACTCTGCCCTGCCCCCAGCTTCCATGCAGTCATCTATAGCAAAGAAATAGTGGAAAGCTTTTTTTTCTTTCCTTTCTCTGATTTAATTCGCTACTGTTTTTGGCAATAATATATGAAGACATAAACCAGTCTAAAATTACAACCATGTGAATTGAATAAAAGTTTTATATGGAAAATAAAACTGCCCATACATAGATTTACACTGAATAGCATCATCATTTACACATTGTATTTGCTTTGTGTGTACGCATCGTGTGGTCACTTCTATGGCAATATGCTTTGACCACCTTATAGTGGGAGGAGTGCTTTGCAATTAGGTAGAAAAATGTTCTGCAATGTCCTGTACAGCACCAACAACATTGCTGCACTTCATAGAAAGAGTCTCATGTATTCATTGTTTGCAATTTTCAGGGGATGAGCACTTAAATAGAATCTGTCAGGAAGACCCAGGTCCACAAATTGTCACCAACCTGTTATCTAGGCTGCTATCACATTGACAATGATGCCCTTCTATATTCTGGCCAATGTGACATGATGTGATGAGGAGACCCCCAGTTATGTATTTCTTGTATTGCTGCTTGCTCATATTGTGGTGTTTATGATGGTTCTTAGGAATGTTGGGTTTAAGCTGTGTTTACATTGGTGGTCAATTTGCTTCAGTGGTTTTATGTGTATATCATGGGACACTGCCTTTCTGGCGAGCCAGTTTATTACCCCTGGAAAACAGATGTCAAAGGAGGGAGAGGGGGCTAATGATCCTCAGCTCAACCCCAGACACACATCTTTCCCTAGCTAGGAAAACATACAACTCTCCTGAGGTCCTGCAGTGGGTTGAGAGGAGGGGGGCTACCTGGAGGGGAGGTGTGGCTGGACACTAGCCTTATACTGCGAGGAAGGGCTAGATTCATGGTCACTCAGAAAGGAGGCAGCTATGGGTTAGCGGCTCTGTAACTTGCTTAAGGAAGCGCTCTAGGCCAAAACTGCGGAGGCCTAGAGAAACAGGCTACAAACTCGGTCTGGGTAATACTTTTCTGTCTATTATTCCAATTTTATTTTCTGTACTGTATTTTGCTTTTATCTGTATTTGCTTGATAATCCATTGATATGTATTTCTGTATATGTTAGTGCCTAGTACCGACCCACTTGGGTTAATAAATATATATAATTTATAAAGCTCGTTTCATATTATCCTATGAACCCGGCCCATTCACGGCGTGTGAGTAGGAGATAAGAAGGTTGTTTGCAGGTGTGCTAAGTGGCTTGGCAAGGTGACATCCATCACACATGACATAGTAAAAGTACTTTGAAAACAGGCCATGTTATATTGTAATAATCTGTAAGGAGCCATAGGGGTAGAGCCACTGACTGGTGACTGTTCACAGTGGCATTTCCTTCTCTGTGGGACATAAAACAAATGGAGCTTTCTGTGTGTAGTAGTCTTTACAAAGATGGAAGTACACACACAATAAAAATATCTACCCAGAGCCACCCAAAAAAACATCACCAACTAACCAAAAACCACCACCAAAAAAAAAAAATCAATAGAAATGCATTTACATAGCCCTTGGGCAAAAATCACAGGAACACTGGGGCCAAGGAACTGAAATCTAGGTTGATGACAAATGTCTCCATCCACTGATGAAGGCTCTGTTCTGGAGTAGAAACGTGTTGTGCGACTGATAGTCCAAATAAAGCTACTGATCTACTTTATGTAACTTGGATATTTCACTTGATGGATCAGTGCTCAGGATTGACAGCTTTCCTTGTATCAGTGTTTGTACAAAGACTGTCAATTACTATGTGTGGATAAGTTAAACAGGACTCTCACTAGTGGCGGAACTACAGGGCCCGCGACCATAGGGGACCCAGTGGGACCTTCTGGGTTTTTTTTTGGTTTTTTTTGTAATAGGCCATTACCTGCTGGAGTAACCCCAGCAGGTAACAGCATCTATTTACTTACCGATCCTTGCTCCTGCCCATGGTCACTGAGAAAGATCCTCAGTGCGCCAACACCGCTGTGGCCCCACCTGAGTCTTCTTTCATATAAAACCACACTCACCGCCAGTGAGTGCAGGGTTCACAAGATAAATACAAGACAAGCTTTCTAAATTTTATATATTTATTAACCCCTAAATGGGTCGGTATTAACATCTAACACATGCAGTTCAGAACAGATATGCAGATGTATGCAAGCATTAACAGTTACTAGTTACAATATACAGTACAATAAAAATAAAAAGGGAATAACATTGAAATAAATACTTTACCACGCATCTCCTTGATGTGGCTCTATAATCCAACACTCACACATGCTCTGTCATGTGTGAATACCCAGTGGTATCACAGTATATTCCAGCCTGCATGCTCTCATCACAGTCTCTCAGTAAACTCTTGTAGTCTCAGCCCAATCTCCTCCCATTGCCTCTTACCTCATCTTTTATACCCTTTATGCCACCTCCCAGAATGAGGTCACCGGCGGCAGCAAGTCTGATTGAATAATGCACTCAAGTCCAGATTCTTTGTATTGAGCTTAGACCAAGTGGAATGATACAATGTTATCAGCCATATCTGATCGACCAGTGCAGGCTGGACAATGCAGGTGTTTGTTTGATCACTCAGGGCTGTATAGGAATACAATGGAGCCCTGCTGGGATGGATACAAAGCCCCATTGTTACAACCTTGCTACTACTGCCAATATACACCTAGGCTTATAGCTGCGCACATTATGAACAAATGCAGGCAAGAAGGGAGATACTATACCCAGAGATCAAAATACATCTCTGAGTTATAGCCATATTTAAGCAGAATCATCACAGTCACCTCTGCTTCCCCTTCTTCCCTCTAGGGGGTCCCATGTTTCCAGGGTCCCCTGAAGGGCTGAAGGAAGTGGACGTGGTCGTGGACAGGAGCGGGCATTGGTAAGTTAGGCCCCGGCAAAAGTATTTGTTGGGAAAACCTTGCGAGGTTCGCCTGGCAGTTTTGTTTGGACCAAACACGTCTGAAACAAAACCGCTATTATTATACTCTGGGGTCTCTTTAGACCCCAGAGTATAGTGATCGGAGGCTCACGGGATGTGATTAAATTTAAAAAATAGCGTTACTCACCTTCCCTAGGCTCTGGTATTTAGGCCTCTTCAGTGATGTCAAAGACTCAGCAGTGACGTGGGTCACACCAGGGTCATTATATGCCATAATGCCTGCGTGACCCATGTGATGTCTGTGGTATCATTGAAGGGCCACAAAGACTGCCACCGGAGCCCAGGAGAGGTGAGTAACACTGGTTTTTATGTTTAATCACCTCCCTTGGGCCTCTGATTATTATACTCTGGGGTCTGAAGACAATAGTTTGTGGGCGGTGAACCCTCCACCCCCAATTTTTTGCAGTATTTCCAATGAACACCAAAGGGGCCACTATGAGACATTATACTGTGGGACATTATATTATACTGTGTGAAGGGGCTATTGTAGGGCATTATACTGTGTGAATGGTCCACTATGGGGCATTATACTGTGTGAATGGTCCACTCTGGGACATTATACTGTGTGGAGGCCACTATGTGACATTATATCATATGGAAGCCACTATGGGACCTTATACTGTGTGAAGGGGCCATTGTGGGAAATTATATTGTATGGGGGTGATTATAGGACATTATACTGTGTGGAGGGGCATCTCTGGAACATTATACTTGGTGAAGGGCTACTGTGGGACATTATACTGTGTGTAAATGGTCCGTTATACCATGTGGGGGTCAGAAATGGGAGCATTTGACTGTGTGGGGACCTGGAAAGGGGTGCAATACTGTATGGGGTAGTCAAAAGTTTGCTATGGGGCCCAGTCTTTGCTAGTTATGCCCCTGACTCTCTCTCCTAGGCATTGTATCAGGATTTACTCTGATTTTACTGGTTTGCTGTGTATGGCTTGCTTTAGGGTATGTTTATGTGCTGTGATTTTACAACCAAGTAATTCTGTCCAGCTGACTGCTCAGCAATATTTTTTTATCCAAAGGCATTGCTACCAATGACTGTAATGGGCCTTGTTTTATGTACTTCCTATTTTATATGAATGTATCTCTTTATGTCACGATATCTTCAGTCTTGAAAAATATGGGAAATGGTTTCATCTGCATATAAAGAAGAGTATATGGAGCCAGGACTAGGGAAGTGTTGTGTAAGCTGTTCATACAAACAATTCATGAAACAATACAAGATATTATCTACAATGCAAGATCGGATGTTCGTCAACGTGCATTGCTCCAGACTTTGCCACTTTCTTTAACAAACAAACAAACCCTTAGATTGTTAAAGCTGGAAGAATTATAGTTTGTCATTGAATGTTTTAAATATATCTCTACTGTATTATCTTACTTCTTCTTATAGAGCTACTCAGAAAAGTCAACACAATGTTCTAGTACCAGTGGTTTCCCTTCCAATAGACTAGTAAAAACACAACTTACTTGCATTTTCTCCTTTATACCATCTCTATAATATCTCTGTCCTAATCATGCACAATACTATATTCTGACTCTATATAGTCTTTGAGTTGTATAGAAACATAGGTACCTCCATATGCCTAAAAAAATTCTGAAGTGGGAGAAGAGGTGATGTTCAGAGCGCATGAACATTTTTAGGCCACACACCCTTTTTGAGCTCCTTACAGTGCCTCCTGTCATCCAAAGTGTTCCTAGTCCCCCTAATGTAAATTATGACCCCATAATTAACATAGATTAATTCACGTTTCTAATATTGATGAATTATCAATATTACATCTACACATACATCCCACAACCAGAATCCCTTCAGATCAGCTGTCAGCTGGCACAGTTTGGGAATTGGTAATGTTAACATGCCAGGAACTTTGCTGTTCACCTGTTGTTCGATGTGCACTGCGCAGCACATAAACCCATTTCTACATAGTGTATGACGAATGAGCAGTGCGCCATGTTAATATTACTAATAATAGATCATCAATATTAGAAATGTGGATAACCCCTTCATCCCTTCAAAAAATAAAACTTTTTTAAATATAAAAAACTATAAAAAACAAAAAATTCAAATCATCCCCCTTTCCTTAGATTTGAAATAAAAATAAACAAACAAAAACAAACATAAATATATTATATATCCACGTGTCCAAAAACAACCAGTCTACAAACTTCTAAAAATATATTTTGCATACAGTGAACACTGTAGTGGGAAAAAAAAAAATCAAAATCGCTGCTTTTTTTGCCGTTTTGCCTTTCGATGTTTTGAATAATAAGTATCAAAACATCAGACATTCTCCAAAACTAAAAATTACATCTGGCCCGCAAGAAAAGGTACCTTATGCATCCCCGTAATTTTTTAGATTTTTTTTTTTTGCAAAGTTTTTTTTTTTTTTTTTAAGGGGTTAAAATGTAAAAATAACTATATAAATTTGGTATCCCTGGAATCATACTGACCCATATAATACAGGTGACATGTCATTTTGACTGCACTGTGAATGTCATAAAAACAAAGCCCATCGCAGTTTTTCTCCAATTCTACCCCATTCTGATTTTTTTTCCAGCTTCCCAGTACATTGTTTGGTTTATTAAATAGTACCATTACAAAGTACAATTTGTCCTGCAAACATTAAGCCCTCATATGGCTCTGTTAACAGAAAAATAACAAAGTTATGGGGTTTGAAAGGCAGGGAGTCAAAAACAAAAATCTAAAATCAAACAATGCCTGTGTAGTGAAGTGGTTAATATTCCCCCAATGTTCCACCCAGTTTAATGCCCCCTCATCACTGCACCATGCAGTATAATGGCCCCATCACTACCCCCATACAACATAATGGCCCCCATATAGTATAATGATCCCATCATTGCACCCCATACAAAATAACGGCCCCATCACAGCCTCCATAGAGTATAATGGCTCCCATAGAGTTTAATGGCCCCATTAGTGTCCCCCATACAGTATAATGGCCCTTATTCTTTACCTCATAAAATGTATTGGCCCTCATCACTTCCTGAATACAGTAATATGGCCCATACAGTTTCCTTCACTTGTGGCTCCCATCACTACCCCCATACAGTTTCCTTTATACAGTTTTGCCCCCCTCAAACAGTGCCCCTACATAGAGTATTACTTCAGCACTTTCCTCTCTGCTCTCTGTCCCTGGTGTTCTTCTGCACCAGGTGCACTGCTGTTATGTGTCATATGCATCCGGAGCAGGAAGGAAATGGAGGGACCAGGCAGTGGAGAGTTAAGTGCTATACTAATACTTATCTCTTGCTCCCCGTAACTTGTAAGCTGCAGGCCTAATGTTGCCTGGGATCTACAAATCAGAAAGTTTAAAAACTAAGTCGGGGGTCCATTTCTCTCTGCTTCTGCAATACGGCTATATTTTTAAAAACCGGGCTGGAAAAACGGGCAAGAACCAACTGCATCCCACCCCTGGATGCAGGTCTGTTTGTCGGATATTGCATGACAGCTCTTACTGAGTTTACTCCTCAGATACCATAGCCAGTGTTTACTGTGGCACCTAAGTGATCTTCCATGTACTAGAGCCTATTAGGTCCTGCCTAAAGCAAGACCTAATAGACTTCTAGTCAGTGTGACACTGAAAGGCATAACACATTGCTGCACAAAATAATTGTAGTGCATTATTAAAGTAAACAAAGGACTGTAGGGTCAAGTCCCCTTGTTAAAAATGCAAAAAATCCAAATAAAGTGTTTATAAAATATTTAAAAATATTTTCTCTTACACAATGTTTATTATTGAAAAAAATTGAAAGATTGAAAATACATACAGTCATATGAAAAAGTTTGGGCACCCCTATTAATCTTAATCATTTTTAGTTCTAAATATTTGGGTGTTTGCAACAGCCATTTCAATTTGATATATCTAATAACTGATGGACACAGTAATATTTCAGGATTGAAATGAGGTTTATTGTACTAACAGAAAATGTGCAATATGCATTAAACCAAAATTTGATCGGTGCAAAAGTATGGGCACCTCAACAGAAAAGTGACATTAATATTTAGTAGATCCTCCTTTTGCAAAAATAACAGCCTCTAGTCGCTTCCTGTAGCTTTTAATCAGTTCCTGGATCCTGGATGAAGGTATTTTTGACCATTCCTCTTTACAAAACAATTCCAGTTCAGTTAAGTTTGATGGTCGCCGAGCATGGACAGCCCGCTTCAAATTATCCCAACAAATATTTTATATTTTTTTGGGGTGGGGGGGGGGGGGGGGCCTTAAAAAAATTTTTTTTTTTTTTTTGGATATGTGTGTGTGGATTTTTTGGGGTTTTTTTTTGGTTTTTTTTTTTGTGAAATATCCCCCCCCGGCGGAATTTTAAATTCGGCCCTGATTCTTGTACATTATTCTCAAGAATCTGCTGATACTGAGTTGAATCCACGCGACCCTCAACTTTAACAAGATTCCCAGTGCCGGCATTGGCCACACAGCCCCAAAGCATGATGGAACCTCCACCAAATTTTACAGTGGGTAGCAAGTGTTTTTCTTGGAATGCTGTGTTTTTTTGATGCCATGCATAATGCCTTTTTGTATGACCAAACAACTCAATCTTTGTTTCATCAGTCCACAGGACCTTCTTCCAAAATGAAGCTGGCTTGTCCAAATGTGCTTTTGCATACCTCAGGCTACTCTGTTTGTGGCGTGCTTTCAGAAACGGCTTCTTTCGCATCACTCTCCCATACAGCTTCTCCTTGTGCAAAGTGTGCTGTATTGTTGACCGATGCACAGTGACACCATCTGCAGCAAGATGATGCTGCAGCTCTTTGGAGGTGGTCTGTGGATTGTCCTTGACTGTTCTCACCATTCTTCTTCTCTGCCTTTCTGATATTTTTCTTGGCCTGCCACTTCTGGGCTTAACAAGAACTGTCCCTGTGGTCTTCCATTTCCTTACTATGTTCCTCACAGTGGAAACTGACAGGTTAAATCTCTGAGACAACTTTTTCTATCCTTCCCCTGAACAACTATGTTGAACAATCCCTTTTTTTTTTAATTTTTTTTTTTTTTTTTTTAGAGCAAGCCACCCCCCCCAACAGAAGAGAAAAAAAAAAGAGAAAAAAACATGGGACGGGCCAACAAACACTTTTTCTTATATTGATAAACACAGGCAAAGAAGGTAAAAAAAAGGGGGGGTTGGAAACACAATTTTTTTGTTGATTAAGTAAGTAAAAAGTAGTTAGGAGTATTCAAATCAATAAAATGATAAGGGTACCCAAATTTTTGCACCGGTCAAATTTTGGTTTAATGCATATTGCACATTTTCTGTTAGTACAATAAACCTCATTTCAATCCTGAAATATTACTGTGTCCATCAGTTATTAGATATATCAAATTGAAATGGCTGTTGCAAACACCCAAATATTTAGAACTAAAAATGATTAAGATTAATAGGGGTGCCCAAACTTTTTCATATGACTGTAAAATTTTTAAAATCTCTATGAATGTCAAAGAGGAGTCATGTACAGCAGGGTCGTAACTAGCAAAGACTGGGCCCCATAGCAAACTTTTTACTTGGGCCACTCCAGGACAGCATAGCGGCCCTTTTCCTGGCCTCCACACAGTATAACTCCCCATTTACACACACTATAATGTCCCAAAGTGGCCTTCAGACAGTATAATATCCCACAGCAGCAACTCCTCACAGTATAATGTCCGATAGCAGCCTCTTCATACAGTATAATATCCCATAGCGGCCCCTCCATACAGTGTTATGTCCCATCGTGGCCCCTACGGTGTTAATTGCAAAAATTTTGGGTTTGGCAGGGGAGGTGGCAATCATAAAAACCAGTATTACTCACCTCTCCTGCGTTCTGGAATGACTCACTGCTGTTTTCGGCCCTCTGCAATGACAGCATGGAGTCAGGTCGGAGAGGTGAGTAGCACTGGTTTTTATGTTCACTCACCTTTCCTGGGCCTCCAAACATTATACTCTGCGATCTGAAGAGGCTTCAGAGTATAATAATAGCAGTATTTGTTGGGATTTGCTCAACAAATACTCTTGCCATGGGCCCGTGGCCTTACTTACCGATCCTCGCTCCTGCTCACGCATGCCTCCGCTTCCCGTTCTGCCCAGGGGACCTGAGCGACATGATATGGGATGCATGGTGCACCCTGGAGGGCAGACGAGGAAGCAGAGATGGCCATGAGCAGGAACAGGGATCGGTAAGTAAATAGGATCCTTTACTTGCTGGGGTTACTCCAGCAGGTAACAGCCTATTAAAATTTAAAAAAAAACAGCAGGGGCCGACAGTCCCCCTAAGGTTGCTGGCCTCATAGCACCTGCGTCAGATGCTATGGCGGTATTTAAACCATTGACAATTCTTCACTATCTTCTACAGTCTCATAAAAATGAATGGCATGGCAGCAAGCATGCGTAACCTGCCACTCCAGTTCTAGTGGTCACTGGAGGCCCCAGCAGTCCAATCCCCACTGATCAGACTGTTGTCTCCTATCCTGTCGGTAGGGGTTAACTTATAGTTACCAGAATACCCCTTTAATAAGCATATCATATAAACCGTAACTTTCCAGGGAACAACTTGAATAGGTGTTCCAGAGATAAGAGTTGGTATACTTGGTGACATGTTTGAGATGTAGTTGTCATGTTTTCACTTTTTTTTTCTTTTACACTATTTATACCCAATTTGTTTCTTAAATCTCAATATACAGTGCCTTGCGAAAGTATTCGGCAGCAAACTCACTCCAGAAGTTCAGTGAGGATCTCTGAATGAGTCAATGTTGTCCTCAATGACTGATGATGATAAATATAATCCACCTGTGTGTAATCAAGTCTCCGTATAAATGCACCTGCTCTGTGATAGTCTCAGGGTTCTGTTTAAAGTGCAGAGAGCATCATGAAGACCAAGGAACACACCAGGCAGGTCCGTGATACTGTTGTGGAGAAGTTTAAAGCCAGATTTGGATACAAAAAGATTTCCCAAACTTTAAACATCCCAAGGAGCACTGTGCAAGCGATCATATTGAAATGGAAGGAGTATCAGACCACTGCAAATCTACCAAGACCCGGCCGTCCCTCTAAACTTTCATCTCAAACAAGGAGAAGACTGATCAGAGATGCAGCCAAGAGGCCCTTGATCACTCTGGATGAACTGCAGAGATCTACAGCTGAGGTGGGAGAGTCTGTCCATAGGACAACAATCAGTCGTACACTGCACAAATCTGGCCTTTATGGAAGAATGGCAAGAAGAAAGCCATTTCTCAAAGATATCCATAAAAAGTCTCGTTTAAAGTTTGCCACAAGCCACCTGGGAGACACAACAAACATGTGGAAGAAGGTGCTCTGGTCAGATGAAACCAAGATTGAACTTTTTGGCCACAATGCAAAACGATATGTTTGGCGTAAAAGCAACACAGCTCATCACCCTGAACACACCATTCCCACTGTCAAACATGGTGGTGGCAGCATCATGGTTTGGGCCTGCTTTTCTTCAGCAGGGACAGGGAAGATGGTTAAAATTGATGGGAAGATGGATGGAGCCAAATACAGGACCATTCTGGAAGAAAACCTGTTGGAGTCTGCAAAAGACCTGAGACTGGGACAGAGATTTATCTTCCAACAAGACAATGATCCCAAACATAAAGCAAAATCTACAACGGAATGGTTCACAAATAAATGTATCCAGGTATTAGAATGGCCAAGTCAAAGTCCAGACCTGAATCCAATCGAGGATCTGTGGAAAGAGCTGAAAACTGCTGTTCACAAACGCTCTCCATCCAACCTCACTGAGCTCGAGCTGTTTTCCAAGGAAGAATGGGCAAGAATTTCAGTCTCTTGATGTGCAAAACTGATAGAGACATACCCCAAGCGACGTGCAGCTGTAATCGCAGCAAAAGGTGGCACTACAAAGCATTAACTTAAGGGGGACGAATAATTTGGCACGCCCCACTTTTCAGTTTTTTATTTTTTACAAAAGTTTAAAATATCCAATAAATTTCGTTCCACTTCACAATTGTGTCCCACTTGTTGATTCTTCACCAAAAAATTTAAATTTTATATCCTTATGTTTGAAGCCTGAAATGTGGCTAAAGGTTGAAAAGTTCAAGGGGGCCGAATACTTTCGCAAGGCACTGTATAAAGTACCTCAGAAGTTCATGAAGTAGACCATTGAGTAATGTGTGTGTGTGTGTGTGTGTGCGTGCGCGTGTCTTCTTCTCCCATGTATATTTTTGGATCTATAGGTACTATGAATTTTATATCAACATGTTAAATATAACAGTAGTAAAAAATATATACAAATGGTCAGCCGTCACAGTACAGACAAACTGATGGAATACAGTACTAAGATCTCAACTTAACCCAATCACTGCCATCTTCTCATTGTAGTCATTTTTTTCTTTCCTCTGTCTGGTCCAGACCATCTTGGAGATTCCTCCATTCATTCATGCTTTACAGTGAAGATAGAATTCACTGACGCTTTCATTGCATCATCATCATCATAACTACTATAGACTAAAACTTAAAAGACTAGTTAAAAGAGACATTCAGTCTGGTTTTGTGTCATACCAAATAAGAATATTTCCACACAATGGTCTCCAGCTGCTCCATAACTGAGCTACGCCCTATTTGCTCTAAAAGATTTCCTGGACAAAAGGAACGGAAGAGGCCACCACAATGTCTTTGTTGAGATTGTTATTATTTACCATTTCAGCCAGTATTTGGAAGTTCCCTTTGTAGTAGACTTATAGTAAATTTACATAAACTGCAAGTCATTATAAACTGTATGCAATAAGTACTTATAAGCTGTTCTGTACAGATATGTATCAGATGGTAGCCATAAATTATTAGAAATGATTGAGTTCTGTCAAATTATCAAATGAGATTAATACTTAATAAATAATTGAAAAGTCTTAGGTGAATTGTCAAATAAGACTGATTATAAGGTAACCACATTGCATCAGTAGGATATCAGAAGATTGTCAGTACTGCATGAGTATTGCAGATCTATAATAGTGATGGCGAGGAAATCCAATTACATGACAGCTATATGTATGACATATGGATCACATGCTGATGAATTCATATTTTTAACCCTTTTCATAGACTTTAATGGGCATTTTCCATCTATATGAAAGTAGAGGATGCTGGGTTTTTTTTAGATACAAGTTAAACCTTGCTACATCTGTATACATTTGTATTTTATATGCTACTGTGAATTACCCTATAGATTAACAAAAGCTATGTATTACGGAGAGAAGATGAAATATTCATGTGAAAGGAGCCTAAGACTTCAGTCACACTTTCATATTTTGCATTAGTATTTGTAAGCCAATATATAGAATCAGGGGCGTAACTAGCAAAGATTGGGCCCCATAGCAAACTTTGGATTTGGGGCACAGCATAGCTCCCCCTTTCCTGGTCCCCACACAGTATAACGCCCTATGTACACACACTATAATGTCCCATAGTGGCCCCTCAACATATTATAATGTCATATAGCAGACCCTCCACGCAGTATAATGTTCCATAGCGACCCCTCCACACAGTATTATGTCCCATAACAGCCTCTCCACACAGTATTATGTCACATAGCGGCCCCTCCACACAGTATTATGTCACATAACGGCCCCTGCACACACTCTTATGTCCTAAAGAGGCCCCTCCACACTGTATAATGTCATATAGTGACCCCTCTACACAGTAAAATGTTCCATAGCAGCCTCTCCACACAGTATTATGTCCCATAGTGGCCCCTGCACACAGTATAATGTTTCATAGCAGCCTCCATACAGTATAATGTCCCACAGTGGCTCCTCCACACAGTATTATGTCCCATAGTGGCCCCAACAATGATTGTTGCAAATATTGCAAAAATTTCAGGTTCAGAGACCCCAAAGTATAATAATAGCAGTATTTTTTGGATTTGCTCAACAAATACTTTTGCCATGGGCCCGCGGCCTTAATTACCGATCCCCGCTCCTGCTCATGGCCGCATGATATTAGACGTACGGGGTCCCATGGATGGCAGAAGGGATAGTGGAGATGACCGTGAGCAGAAATCAAGATCAGTAAGTAAACAGGGCCTGTTACCTGCTGGGATTACCTCAGCAAGTAAGTCCTATTTATAAAAAAAAAAAAAAAAAAAAAGCAGGGACCCATTGGGTTGCTTAAGATCGTGGACCCTGTGGCAGCCGCTACGGCTGCTATGATGGTACTTACGCCACTGCACAGTAAAGATTCAAATTTTTCTATAATACTTTTTCTGTTTAGCTTTTGTTTCTGATTTTTCCTGGAGCTTTATATTTGTAGCAAAAAATACAGTGGTCAAATGTTTGTTGTTAGTCAACTCACATCTTCTTGAGTAACCAAAAAACTATTTACTTAAAATGTAATATGGTTCTGCATCACCTGTGGTTTTCCAATTGCACATTTGGGTTATGATCCCACGTGTGGACACTGGGTGCCTGAGAAGCAGAAGAGACACGGCTCAAGCATTGTTCTATTCCTTGCCAGGGCTCAGCATCTGAGAACTATTTGCAGACAGAAAGAGAAGAGAATATAGGTGGCTGGGAAGGGCCCTGAGTCATCAGCCTCACCAGAGAGGTGGTCTGTAACCTAGGCAACCAGCTGTAAACACTGAGGAGCCAGAATGAGCAGTATCTGGCCAACAGAGCAACATAGAAAGCAATATGCTGGGTAAACGCCTCAGTTAGGTTAAGAATATGATACTGAAGATGGGAATAACCCCTTCATGACTGTATGGTTGTATTGCTAATTCTACAATACTTTGTGGCCATTAGCATTCATCATCTACCATTGCTGCTGCTTCTCTGTCACCCCTTGCCCATCCAATTTACACTCCTCCACAGGATCACACTCTCAACAGCTCATCTCTGGAGAAAGCCGTTTTCATTATTTATATGGGAACTTGAATGCAATGTCTGGGAACCATTTGTAAAGTGCTATGGGAAGATTAACAATTAACCTAATAGACCTTAATGATTATATGTTCTATATGTGTAGTAATAAAAACAAAGTTTTTGCTGACATTAAAATGGACATGCAAAGTTATAGGGATTGTCCAATTTCAGCAAATAAAAATGTTATTGTTTGCATAATGATAAGTTATTTTAGACCAATATTTTCTGCCAAAATTGTGGGATAATTTGGCACATTTTAGATCGTGCTACTTATGCTAGTTTTTTGGTACAAACTGAGCCAGAATTTGCTGCATTTAGCTTAGTAAATCTCAGGAGGCTGATTGTGTTTCTTGATGTATTGCATGGTTTTGACTGTGTTGAATGGGTATTCAATTATGATGATTTCGAATTTAGGCCACATTTTAGAAATTAGGTAGCTATTTTGCATATCAGTCCAAAAGCACAAGTCATTGTGAACAAAGGAAAAACCCCAAGGTCACACTACTGGGATAATAAACACACTACAGTTGTTTTACAATACAGGAATAATGAACACAGTGATGTCTCAGTACAAGGTTAATAAGCACAGTGACGTCACAATACAGAGATATGAAACACAAGACTACCGTCTTTATTATTGAGGCGTAGCAGGAGCCTTGCAGTAGCCAGTCATCATCCTACTAGAACGCAGCAGCCTTATCACCAGTGGTAGAGGAAATGGCATGCAAATACACTGGAGTTGGAATTAACAGAGGGGATATCAGGTGCAGCAGTTGGTGCAGAGTGAGGAAGACAATTAAGAAGATTCCTGAGAAGCCAACTGAGGCAGGCTGGCCATGCTTACCTATAGAGACTCCAGAAAGAATTTAGAGTTGCTCATCATCACAGTCCCTCCTTTATTCATAGTATCTTTAAGTCTTGCTAGTAAAGTAAACTGTTAAGCTTAACTGGTTGTCTGTGTCCATCAGTTCCCATATGTTACATTTTGTCGTTGTCGGCAGGATGTACACAGAAAATAATATGGTGGAAGATGAAGCATTTGCGATCCAAGTGCAAACCTGGTTATAGCAGTGCTCCCCTTACCACCACCACAGGAGAAGGCAGGCTTCATAGAAACTCTAGAAGGAACAACGCCAGGAGGAGATGAGGCAGAGTAGCAGGCTGGTGAGCTGCCTCACCTGCAGCATTTACAACATGCAAACTGCGTAGAGAGGCATGTGAGGTATGGAGATTTTGTTCTTGGCTTGGAGGTTACCATTAGAGATGAGCAAATCAAAGCTGACAAAGTGGAATCCGATCCGAATTTCAGGAAATATTCAATTCACATCAAATCCGAATTTCCTCACACTTCGTGGTAACGAATCGGATTTAGTTCAAAATGGCTGATGTACATGTTAGGAAATGGGGCAAGGAACTCTGGGAATGTGGTATCACCCACAATGCCATGCGTGCAGCCAATCAGCAGCCAGCCCTGTGATGTCACAGCCCTTTAACCCCTTTGTGAGCGCCCGCGGCGTTTGGCTGCTGCATCCAGGGTGTTGGGGCCCCTGGTCGGTTGTGGAGCAGGGTGTTGGCTGTAACTGGAGGATGGAGCTCTGCTCCATTGCCGATCGGGGTTTTGGCACCTTGTATGCGGCAGTCAGGCATGACCGTGGTGGCATCCAAGGGGTTCTGCAATTTTGACGCCCACCCGCCTACCCGGCTCTCTGTAGCCAATAAATAGCTGTTTTTGTTACGCAATTCACGGCGATTTAATTTGGATCGAAAAGAATCGTAATGCAAAATTCGGCGAAATTGCCAAATCGAATTTTTGAATAATTCGCTCATCTCTAGTTGCCAGGACAGCAACACTTTACTGGTGAGGTGGGAGGTGGGGTAGTAGCTGGCTGCAATTCTGCTAGGAGTCACCACATGAAAAAGTATCACCGCTGGTGGAGGAGATGGGCGAAGGTGCTGGAGGTAGAGTCAACCAAGGGGAAATCTGGAGCATCAGTTATCACACAAACAGCAATGAAGACAGCCAAGAAGATTCCAACCAAGCCAACAGAGGCAAGAAAGGGACAATTACTGAAGGGGTGCTCACTTAGAGACTGTAGCAAGTATTTTGAGTTGCTTATTATCACCCTAATTCATTTATTCATTGTAAGGGGCCATTCACATAGTTGAAATTGAAAAGTAATTGGAGGAGGACATCTGCCTTTAATTCCTCTTCTTTTTCAGGCCCTCTGACTAAAGAATGAGCCTAATCAGGGGGATGTCTGTGTAAAATGTAAAGAAAACAAGAATGCAATGATTTGGAATGATTTGGAAATCTCATATAACCATATTTTATTCACAATAGAACATAGAACACATATCAGAAGGTGAAAATTAGATATTTTTTCATCAAATTTGAAAAAAATTAATTCATTTAGAAATTGATTGCAGCAACACATCTAGAAAAAGTGCCTGTTTTTAAAAAAAATGCCTGTTTTTAACGCAGTGTACCCTGAGGGTCCATAGGTCTCAAACATCAATTATTGACTGTCAGTCTTGTCCTTAGTGTACATGTACTGTAGATGGTGGGGTATTCAAAGCCTTTGCAATTTCAGGAACATTTTTCTGAAACTGTTCCTCAATTTATAGACACAGTTTTTCACAGATTGAATCTTTAATTCTGGGAGACTCTGCCTCTCTAACATGCTCATTTCATACACAGTCATGTGATTTGAAAATGAAAATTGACCCTCCAGGTGTTTCTCATTAGTGACACTTTTCCAGCCTTTTGTTAACCCTTTCCCAACTTTTTTTTTTTTTTGCAATAACGTCTTTTGTTAGAAAAAAAAATAGTGAAAAACTGCCATTGTCACTCCATAAATCCAAGCTGACATTGTGTATTCTACTCTAATATTCACTTGACAGGTCATCTGAAATACTAAAACGCTTACACTCTGATGGAAAACATGCCACTTTTGCATCCAAATATGTCATGCCAGTAAGTGAATTGGTCATTTTCCCTCTACTTTAGTAGATGAAGCCCATGTTATCATAATGTAGAACTGACAAACCCTCAAATAGTTTTGAGCTATTGTAGCTGTCCACATACAGGAACTTACTTTCCTTCAAAGATCAAGCTCTACTTTGATGTCAGCTTTGTGCCACCACCTTGTAGACATCTTGTCTGCTTTGAGGGTTTCTCACAGTGAGTATGCAGGGATAAACAATAGGCTCCAACTGTTCAGCTACCTGGTGTAAAAAATTCACACAGAGTTTCTCCAGCTATTACACAAATACATCTTCCTGAAAAAAATTAAACAGGAAAATGCAGCCATTCCTTAAAAAATGGTTTTCCTTCGTCATTTTCAGAACTTTGTAACTTAATAATATAAGAACTACTGGAATTGGTCACATTATACGTCACTGGCTTTAGTTTCAAATAGTTGGAATTTTTACCATTGTGACATCAACTGATGATATAATCAGCTTCATATGGCCGATTGTCGGAAGAATTATTGTTCATGACTGAAGTTGTTCACGAGTTTCAGTTTCTTTTTTTTTCACATTACTAAGATTTATTTAAAACTATAAGCATCTAAATATTGTTATGTCTTATACTGAACCATAAGATGCACTGAACTACTGTAGATTGAATAGTAGAAGGAAAAATATATCTTCTCAAAAGATGCATGGTCACATTACCTAAATCTTCAATTGTTTCAAAATTGCAAAACTTACAGAAGAGAGTGCACGCTATGTAAATCTCTTATCAAAACAGCCTCTTGCTATTATTTTTAAGGTTACACATGTTAAGACACATTAGATAGTTGATTTTTTTAATCAACACATTAGTTTGTGTTGGACTGGTCAACCATGTAATGTCAGGAGAAAAGAGCCAGTGTGTTGAATTTTAACATGTCTCAAAGGACATAAGCTGCCATTAAAAGAATCTGGTAGACATTTATTCCTCTTTTCCCACTAAAACCAAGTATGCATGCTTATGGGGTTTTTCTTAGGAATTGCTATCAGCCAACCGAGTGGTCAGCCGATAGCTACTGTTTATGGCTTCATCTATGTTTGGCTTGTATTGCAGCTCAATCCCATTCAAGGGGACTAGAGAGGGCTTTAAAGAACAAACTCTACAGCTGTCACCATACATTAGGCAATGTTCATCATTTACAGCTTTTTAGAGCCGTATGCTAGATTTCATGCAACAGCAAGCAATAAAAGGGGTAAACTAAAATAGCAAAACTCATTTCAATGGAGTCCGCATAATTTTAACCATGTAGTATATATTAGACTGCAAAAGGATTCTGTAAACCATTTAATACCAGAAAATAAAGCTACAATGGGCAGATAAACCTTGTACTGGGAATGTATTACCAATCCCTTTTTCATGTGCAGTGATTAAAGTTCACAAGATATGCCCCAGAGGATCCTCTGGTTATATTGAGCGATTTTAACAATTATGTTAATCCAATAAAAATTCTGGACTGTCCTGACTGAAGCTCCTTGGAGTGTTTCCAGGTTCAGTGAATGCCTGCAGGAAATAAATGTAATCGATTTGTGGCGGCTACGCTCACCTGGTCTGAGGCACTATACATGTTATTCTGCCTCTCATTATACCATTTCCTGGTCGTCCTCTGCAGCACAATACACATAGGTTATGGTTCCCTAGATATAACCACATAGAGACAGGTTAATTAAGTAGTAGTCAAACAATTAAACAATCAGACCCCAGGCATAAATAGGATACAAAGAGTAGGACACAGTGTATTTTTCTTTTCTCTCATAGGTAAAAGACATGGAGACAGGATCTATCTCCAAGGAAAATGGTGTATCCACTACCATAGAGGCAGATGGGATGGCTTTTCTGCACTCTATACAGGGTTGATCTCTGTCCCTCAGTGGCGAGGGTGTACCATGATGGCGGCGCCCAAACAATAATCTTGGTACGCGAGCAGGAGCTCATATTTAGGGGTTCTCTATTCCCCTTTATGCCGGCAGGACATACTTGTATATTCAGGCAGTGCCAGTCTGTGTTTGCTTTGCACACAGTACTTGCGGTTCTCCAGAAAGTGATGTTTTCCCTTCAGCTGAGGCTGAGTAAGGGCAGAAGTGACATCATCATGTGGACCAAGACTCCTTGCATCTCATAATGCTGGCGGCTTCCTTGGCTATGACGCACTCAGCAGATTACTCTGCCCTCTGCTTGCTACTATAAGTATGGCACATGCCTGCAGCCATCCCCCATCCATGTATCTGCCAGAAGAGTTTGGAAGTTTGTCCTGTGTCTTTTTAGCCTGTTTATCATGCTATATGTGCTGTTTTGCCTCATGTTGGTTTGCATGTGTATACCTAATACTTTATGCTTGCTGTGCAGCCACTTAGCATGCGTTTTCTGTGTGTTAGATGTCATCTTCTCAAGAAAGCTCCAGGGAACGGTACCATAAAGCAAGGCACAGAGCCTGTAATAAGTGTGAACAGCCATTGCCTGATGACCTTATCTCTGACACATGTGAGGTCTGTTATACCTGTGGATCTCCTGCTACTCCATGATCCAAGGATGATCCAGGTGGTTTCTTAAAATGGTTAAACAGCAAATATCAGAGGCAGTGCAGGGGGTTAAATCTGCACAAGGAACTACAAGAGCCACAGAGTCGTCCTCTCCCGATTAGATTATACAGGAGTCATTTGCACTTTCAGACTCTGCAGTAGATTCCTCCTCTCTGGCCTCTAAATTCAGATGATTCAGAATAAAATTATTTTATGTCTAAAGACAGCCTTAATAAATTACTTAAAAGTGTTAAAGACATGGGGGAGTCTCACAAAGATGTGCAGTATAAGCCTAAAAGGCAAAGGTTGTTTTATTTTCTGGTTTCCAGTACAAGTCATTCCCAACTGGTGGAGGAATGGATGAGGACAGATTGGGACAAACCAGATAAGAAAGCCGATCCAGGGTCAAGAATCAAAACTGTGGCAAAAGGCTGGGATGCAGTCCCCAAGGTGGACTTACCAGTGGCCAAATTATCCAAAAAGGCTGTATTCCCATCTCAAGACTCAGCACTCCTGAGAGAGCCAAAGAACTGCAAAGCTGATTCTCTTATTAAAAAATGATATACTTCTGCAGTGGGGGCCTGTAAAGCAGCATTAGCCTCTGTCCCAGTGGCCAGGACTCTCAGAATCTGGCTTAGCCACCTAACTAGGAATCTAGAAGAAGATACTCCTAGAGAAGAAATATAACATTTTCTTCCTCTCTTGAAAATGTCTGCAGAAGTTTTATGTGACTCACAATTAGATGTCATAAAATTTTCTTCCAGATCTCTGGCCCTCCCAAATGCAGCCAGAAGAGCTTTGTGGCTCAAGATGTGGTCAGGTGATAATCTGTCCAAGAACAACTTTTGCAACTTACCGTTCCAGCCAGAGTCCTTATTGGGTCATCAACTCTGTAAGATCCTGGAATCCTTGAGTGAAGGCGAAAAATTTCCAGAAACATAAAAGGAGTTCTGTCGGTCCTTTTCGTTAAGAAAAAAACAAAAAAAAAAAACCCAGCAGAGCCACATGGGCCAGATAGATTAGATCAACCATGGAAAGATGTTATCAACTGTCCGGCCAACAATCCCCCCTTCAGATCAGGGCTTACTCAACCCGTGCCATGGCTACTTTTTGAGCTGAAGCAGGCCACATTCCTCTTGGGCAAATTTGTAGAGCAGCCACGTGGTCTTCCATCTCAATTTTCATCAAGCATTATAGGATTGATGCATTGGCAGCAGAGGCGGCATCGTTTGGCAAAAGAGTGCTGGAGTTGGCGTCTTCTAACCCTCCCACTTAAAATTTACCGCTTCACAGGTCCCATGTGTATTGTGCTGACATGTCGACTAAGAAAAATGAAAATTTAACTCTCCAAAATTTTTATTTCCTGTATTTCTGAGGCAGCACAAGTGTCCCACCCTTTAATAATATTTTGTACTATTGCTAGCATCAGAATACACTGTGTCCTACTCTTTGTGTCCTATTTATGACTGGGGTCTGATTGTTTAATTGTTTGACTACTGCTTAATTAACCTGTCTCTATGTGGTTATACCTAGGGAACCATAACCCATTTGTATTGTGCTGCCTCGGACTACAGGAAATAAAAATTTCGGAGAGTTAAATTTCATTTTCATTGCATTGACATCTGCCTGGATAATACTGGTAACATATATTACCATATGTATTATCGGTAAGAAATTTGCTACATATATTGCCTAACCATGCCTATATGCTACCAACACTTTCATTGCAGCATGCAGCCATTACTTGCAGATCCTGTTGGAAAATCAACCCATTTTGGCTTAAACCGATTGGGACTGTTATACCAAATAGTTTAGAGGAATTTTTCAGAAATAATACTGGATATACTTTCAGCTGTTCTTGAGAGATGTGCTAATTCAGCAAGTTGTTAGGGTTAAGAGATGTATTGAAGAACTGGGGATGGCTAAGCAAACAGGTATGTGGAGGGTCCCACCCTAGAAGACCTGCAGCAGTGGAAGGAAGCACAAAAAAGATCTCACTGATTATGACAAACATCTGGCTGAGAATAGGTGTATGTTTCAGAAGCAAAAGGTATTTTGAAGACGGTAAGAGAACTGGCTGCTTAATGGTACCGAGGGCTAAGTGAGGTATGCAGTTTATTTTGGGTATCAGGGACAAGCAAAATAAAATTGTAACTGACTCCAAAGCTATCCTAAGAGTGTTTTGTAACTATAGATCACTATACACATCTCCGCTTCACTTCCTCAGTGGAAGACCTGGTGCAATATTTTGGAGGGTCTCCAAATTGAGCAGATTAAGGGGCAACAGTGCTCTGTAGAAGACCATGGACCCCACAGTCTAGCACACTTGGAATTTTTTCTCTTACCCTCACTATTCCTGAACACTCAGCACTGTCAGACTTGGTGCCTGATAAGATAAAAAGACTCTTTACTGCCAAATGGTTGGTCTTGGGTCATAGCAGACAAGGGTATGATTGTAAGCTCTGACACTGTTTGCCTCTTATTGGCAGAAGTCAGAGCGCTCTGAATCACACCCACTGCTGCCTGACACCATCCACTTGACCTTGATGAGAGCTTCATCAGGTACCAAAAAACTTTCTGCATTGATTGCTCAGGAATGATGAGGACCAGAGAAAAAATCCCAACTGTGTCGGAATTAGTGGAGCAGCGACTATTGAAGGATGAAAAGAACTTCAGTTGGTGCAGGTGATGAACAGTCCTCTAAATGTGAACCTTCTCTTCAAAGGGGGAGAAACAATTTTATACCAACCACATTGTTAAATAATGACAAGTAGCCTTCACACATTAATTCCCTTTATTTCATTACTGAATCCCAAAAAAACCCACAATAAAAAAGAATAAATTGAAACAGTGTATTTTTTATTATTTTACTGGTAAAAGGTTGTCAGTTAGCAACAGAATGTTTAAAGCACCTGGCGAAAATACAATCACAGCCACTAAATAAAAACAATTGCAACCAAATTGTAAATGACACAGGGTGCCGCACTCTTCTCCTCCTGACCTGTAACTGTTACACGAACATTATCCAGCACATCAGTGTCCACCAAGCAAAGTGCAAACAATTTTTTGAATAGTCCGCAGTCTTATGGTCTAAAGTTCAGTGTATTTAAGCATTTTAGGAAAGATACTAACAGGATGTCACTGGCATTTACCAATATATCTCCGCAGGTACTCAAAGGAGTAAGAATGCTGCAATAAACAGATGAAGAAAAGACATCAAAAAGAAAGACAAAACGAGGTAGGTAAAAACAAACAAAAAAAAAAACAAAAGAGAAAAAAAAAAACCTAAACAAAATATAATAAAAGAAGAAGCGTAACACAGTTTTCTGGATGTAACACCCTATTACCACAGCCAGCCATGCTTGTAGCTAATAAAAATAATCTTCTGTTACATGTATTTTATCATTAAATTATTAGAGCATTTTGTGTTGAAAGACTGAATCACCTGAACTACGTACACACTTTTTTTTAAATAAATTTTATTTATTTTTTTTTGCACAGATGTGGTCTGTTACTGTACGTTGGGTAATTTTTGGAAACTAAATCTGTCTGTCTTTACAACGTTGGCCTGTAAAGTTTAATGCCTGTAACCGACTGGGGCAGTTATCTAAAGTCCTGCCATCCTTTGGTTAAAAAGATGTATTTTTGACCAATCTTCGAAAGAATTGGCCACAGCCTCACAGAAGCTCCTGACGCTGTAATTTATTAATACTAGAAAGTGTCGCTGTGACGATATTGGCAAAAGTCCTATTATTGCCTAATAGCCATCTATCTGAATAGCTGCATCAGTGTGAATGAAAATTAAAAGGTGCCTTCATTTACACTCTCATATTATTCACCCTGACCTGTTGCATAATATACAAAAAGAAAAAACACCACAGGAAACACCCTCAATGTCTATTTCACATATTACCCTGCTGTCCATTGCTATACCAACACACACCCATGTGCATGTATCGATAGACTATATGAACAGACAGATTGAATAATGGCATTAGATTTCTTTCGACTACGGCTAGTTTAGCCATATAAATTACGTTTCCCAAAAGAGGAGGAAACTTTGCTTTCCGATAAAAATTATTTAGGCTGTTGCTATCAAAAAGCAACATTCAGGCTGATGAAGGCAAAAAGGTTTTTTCTTTTAATTACCCAGCTATACAGCTTAGCTTTCAGCAAAACAGAAAAAGGTACATTATTGTGCTGTCTCATTTTACAACATATGTATATTTCTATAGAATGCTAGAGCAGGCAGACAGAAATCAACAAACTGGCTCAAATCTCAATACTTTTTTTTTGTTTTGCCATTCTTACAAAATAAGACACAATGAAAAGGTAAAATGAACAAGCCACTATAACACAGCTTAATCTGTGGACCGCTGAGCCACAGTTTTCCCAGTGTTCAAGTGCAAAGTCTCTGTTCTGGCTGTAGGGCAAGGTTGTTGAATACTTGCACAACCTTCTATCAAGTCATGTGCACTCTGGAGAATTGAAGACAAGATTGCCCGGCCAGTTTCAGTGGTAGCAGACAGTTCCATGA
Organism: Leptodactylus fallax; assembly: GCA_947044405.1. NCBI lineage: Eukaryota > Metazoa > Chordata > Amphibia > Anura > Leptodactylidae > Leptodactylus > Leptodactylus fallax. The sequence continues at coordinate 5,324,092 of CAMRHE010000074.1, read as the reverse complement.
GGCTATGCATCGTCTACAAAACCAAACCTAGTTTAGAAAGAATGTCTTGGATAGAGTTCCTTGGAAACCTCTGTTACCAGTTCATCATGGAGTTTCTGTTCAACGTCATAAAAAAGACTTGACTACTGCCTCCTGACCGCACCGACGCGAAAAATACCTGAGAAAGACAACATTATTATGATAGTTATCTAGTGTAGTTTCAACAATCAAGCTAGTGAGAAATACATTTATTTCTTCTATTAACTTACATTGGCCATGGGCCACTCTATTGAATCCTTACTCATTTAGTAATTTACTGTTCATCTTGTCAAAGGGGTGTGTCCCTACACAATGACTGGACATGTATCAATATATTTCTATCAGGAATAACAGAGGAACGGCACAACAAGGAGTTCTAAGAAAAGATGATCCAGAATTGTTATACTATGGGGAATACATTTACTAAAATAATCATGTCCAAAGAACTGACTGAACCTCTCTAACTTTATAGAGGATCACTGAAGTATCAAACCAGAAGCAACAAAAAGCTCAAATATCCTGACAGTGAATACAAATACTACAGAAAGGACCATAAAGTGTTTCTGCAGTAAAGTTCCACTAATGTACCACATAAGATGATGAAAGCACAGTACATCAATGCCTAGATAAGATGAAAACATGAAAAAAACCTATTGTACTATAGGCACAAAGGTTGATTTCTGTACCTTATACTTTAAAAAGATCTAGAAAAACATGAAAATCAATACGTGAGGATCAATAAGTGAGTTACTAGGTAAATAACATGTTTGGTTACATGTTAGTGTTAGGGGTTTTAGAATATGTCTTAAAATACCATGTTAGAGACACTATACTATACAGTAAATTACAAATCATGGGAATGGCTGTGACTTTCACAGTTGGTAATGTAAAGCTGAACAGTACAGTACTTGGCTATCTTTGGTACCCCCAAAATTATTAACTGAGCAGTAGTGTGCCTGTGAGAACCCTTCTTCTTTCAATCGTGGGTAAATGGGGCACCCATTCTTATGATCAATGGGGGTCCGCCCGTGGATACGTAATGTTATGGTGTAATATATCAGGTGTTGTTGTATTTACCTAATTAAGACCTTCTAGGGACCACTTTTTCATGTAAAACCATAGAAATCTAAGAGGGTGTAGCAGGCTAGGTCTGTTCCATGTGGCTGACTAGATTGACCCATCAACCTTGGAACTTAGGCCCTTTGACTATTTTACTTCCACCTTGCACTTGCCATGCACAGAATGGCTTCATTAGCAACAAATAGCCCATTTCATGTCTATCCTATTTGGGGCTCCGCGGGTTTCCACCCATACCATTTTTGAGAGGTTGTGTAGGGCTGGTACCTCTGCGAAGGGCCTGGTCTCAGGTATTTATCACCTGTTTTAACCCCCCCCCCACCCACAAGTATATGACCCGATGGAATGAGGCTTTGGGCAAGCAGATCTGACCTGCCCAGTGGCAGATCATATGGTCATGTGCAGCCAAATCTTCTACCTGCATAACATTTCGTGAGACTCAATACAAGATTCTTATGTACTGGTATCATACCCCAGTTCTCCTACACACTCTTAACCCCAGTATTCCCCCTTTTTGTTGGAGATGCCTTTTGGAGATGGGCACTATATACCACATATTTTGGACCTGTCCCCTGCTCCGCTCTTTTTGGAGGGAGGTCAAGGCCATGACTGACGTACTCTATCTACAGAGAGTCCCCTTAGATCCGTTAGTTTACCTTTTTAATCTGCTGCCACGGCTCCTTCGCAAGAAGATGTCTAAGTTATTCCTATATATTTGCACTGCAGATAAGACGCTGGTGGCTCTCCACTGGCGGCGTGTACATCCATATCAAGGATGTCAGGAGTCTGGAGTTCCTCACTGCCACTCTCAATAATAAGGTGGAGGCCTTCCAGTCCATTTAGTCTCCCTGGGATATGCACTGTATCCTCCAAGGTCTCTGATCTCTGCACCCTTCACTCTCCTTATGTTTTATCCTGTTAGCCCCCATTCTGTCTTTTGTCCTGAGTGTTTTGTATCTCTGTGTTGACTTCTTATTCATGATGGTTTTGATGTAATTGCTCTGCTTACTGTAGTTTATTACTTTTACATTGTTTTGTAACATTTACAAAATGTCAATAAAAATTACAGTGAAAAAAAATTAAGATGGTGTACTTTGTTTTTCTTATGACTGATATGTGTAGGCAAATGTGTATTGCACATGGGTGGGCAAGGTGATTTACTGGGATAGCTGTGCAGTAATATTGTGTTGTATAATATTAGTATATTGCTGTCATATTGATATTATATGCACTTAAATATAGTTATATTATACTGTATTTTGTAGGTAATATATTGGGGGAAATGATAAGAATGGTGTTCTGTACGCCAGTCATAATTCATTCCCCCACTGGAGCAGTGTCTGGTAAGAGGCTCCGACCTCTTAATAATTCAGACAAACTGCTGTGCGCAAGATTGGAAATGTTTTGACGTGAGTTATAATAAGTTTGTCAGAACGGGGCATCTCCACTGAGGGTGGAGAGAAATAGCACAACTTTGGCACAAAAAACACCTGTGTGCCAAAGTGGCACCACAGCTATTCCCATCTATGCCAGTTTTCTATGAAGAGGAAACTCACCAATGTGTTTAGTGTGTTAATAAACATAGAATAGTATTAGCACGGTCTCATGAATCACTGCATACACAAGTAGAGTAAAGTAATAGACTAATAGCTGTATTCAAGAAAAAAGAGGAAGAGCTAACCCTTTTACGGAAGAGTATTTTAATATTAGCAAATATTGTCTGTTCATGTACCCTCTGATTTGTAAAGTGCTGCGGAATACTTTGGCGCTATATAAATGAAATTATTTTTATTATTATTATTTATTTGTCGTAGATCACCATGGGATTAGACAAATAGTTATACGGAGGGAAAAAGGAGGGAAACTAGGCAAACCCAAGTAACCCTTTTATAGGTGCAAACAAGTTTATTACCGATTGTTCGTCCCCATATTCCTGATCATTGCAGCATTTAAGTGTATTAAACAAGCACCAATTGACATGCTATGTTACTGGATAGGAAATCAGCCTGTGTGAAAGGACCTCTACTGGCTGCTTAACAATAGCGCATGTCCTGCAAGTCACAAAAGCATTATCTTGTAATACCTTATCATTTCTTTCACACAGAAATTTTAACCTCTGGGCTCTCTTGTGCATGAATACCCCATCTAGATGCCCGGTTTCCACAGAGCGTATTTCAATAGCTTTCTCTCCCCAGCCCATTATCTGATTGGAATGGATATACGCTGTGAACAGAAAACATAGGATCAAGTCAGAAAAATTGTGAAGTCAAGGAACACAGCTGTAATAGAGCACACAAGTCAAAAAGTACTAGACGGCCATTAGTCATGTCCATTTCTCGGCCATGAAAAACGGATGAATTGGCCCGTCTCTAAATGGGTCTCTTGCATTGGTTGTGTGTCAGTTTGTCCATTTTTTGAGGCCAGAGTGTTTCCCATTTTTAATGGACCATTCGTAGACCAGATCATGTCCAGAACTTGTCCGTTTTGTTAATGGAGTTTTTTCTGTCTGTCAAAAAATTGACATATGAATACACTTCAATGTTTTAAAAACGTCCATCTCACAGCAGTTTTTCAAAGTCCTGTGACTAATGCCATCCACTCTAAAGTCACAAACACAGGGCACTTATTGCTGGAATATTGTGTTTCATATAACCTTACCCACTGAGGAGTCCCCTCTTCAAGGTGATTTTAAGATGGAAAGAAATTCATCAGCTTTCCCATTTCCTATAGACTTTAGCAATCCATGTACATTTTTCCTAACTAAATGAGATTTCTCACCTCTGAAGATAACCCAGTACTATAACCAAGTGCAAACTTTCCCAGGACTGGGAGAAACCAAATAGCAGTCCCATGGAATATACCAGGGGACGGCAACCCCTGGCACGTGTGCCAAGAGTGGCACGCGAGGCTTATTCCCCTGGCACGGCAGCGGAGTCTTCACCCAGCAGCTTCGATCGGACCAAACATGGCCGAAACGAAACTGCTGTTATTATACTGTGGGGTCTCTTCAGACCCCCAGTATAATAAGCGAAGACTTAGTAGAAGTGAAGAAACATAAAAAACAATGATACTCACCTTGCTCCCTGCGCTGTGCGGCGGCTGTGCGATCTGCCGGAACTTTTGACAGCTGACAGGGGTCACGTCTGGCGTCATTACGCGACGTGACCCCAGAGACCCAATCAGCGGTCGCTGACTACAGGCAGAAGCGCCGAAGAGAACAGAGCGGCTGCGGAGAGTGGAAGGGTGAGTTCATTGTTTTTTTAGGTTTGTCACCTCTCTTGGTCCTGCACTTATTATACTCGGGGGTCTGAAGATAGCTATGGGACCTAATACCGTCTGCAGGGACCGCTATAGGACATAATACCGTGTGCAGGGACCGCTATGTGACCTAATGCCGTGTGCAGGGACCGCTATGGGACCTAATACCGTGTGCAGGGACCGCTATAGGACATAATACCGCGTGCAGGGGCCGCTATGTGACCTAATGCCGTGTGCGGGGACCGCTATGGGACATAATACCGTGTGCTGGGATCACTATGTGACATAATACGGTGTGCAGGGGTCACTATATGAGATAATACGGTGTGCAGGGGCCACTATGTGACATAATACGGTGTGTAGGGGCCACTATGTGACATAATACAGTGTGCAGAGGCTGTTATGGGATATAATACCTTGTGCAGAGGCTGTTATGGGATATAATACCTTGTGCAGGGGTCACTATGGGACATTATTCTGTATAACTGTGTGTTTTCTGCATTAAGGATGTGTTTTTGCACAGAAAACGCAGGCATTTTTTTTTTGTGCAAAAATGCATCATGTGAACGCAGTTTTACATTGAAGTAAAAGTTCCAGTGTCTTAAGACTATATCTGCACCCAGATACATAGTGTGTATTCACCATAAGGATGCCGCCTTACGGTGCTCCTGGACACATTTACTACTAATTGGGGGCTGCACATGGACTTTCATTGCTTCTAATTGGAAAGTACAGAAGCGTCCCAGGAAATAGCAGTAAACGCATGTGTCCTAAAGCATCTGGTGGCAGCACTTCTGTGTTATGGTTTGTGGTATATGATTTTAGTTTAGGGGTCGTCAGACTTACAATCATTGACCGGCACTCAGAGTACCTCATCTTTGATTTTTTAATTAAAATCGGCACGCCAAACAAAAAGGTTGCCTACCCCTGGAATATACTCTTTGAGCAGAATTAAAACCGCATAAAGCTCACATTCTTCACTAGCTCAGAATATAGTATATTATGTATTGAAAAAAAATCTCACCTACTGAAGTGGGCATTTCACCCCATTGGAGCACTACATCTTTAGTTATTCGGCCATAGGTATTCACGTACACTCCCTCATCCTCATAGCACACAAGCATTTCCATGCCATCTGTTTTAGGCAAGATGACAATGGCATGTGGAGTGATGTTACCTTGTATCTAGAAAAAAAGCAAAGCAAAAGTTGAGGACATAAAACTGCAGCCAGCTGTATCTCCCATTCAGCACAAATGGAGGAGTTGGTTGAAACAGCCGTTAGTCTAAAGAGCTTCCAGCCAACAGCTACCTAGAGTGTATGACCATATATTGATGATCTAACCTCAGCGGTGGACAGGTCATATACTTTCCCAAAAATAATTTTTCGGGGGCTGCTCCTTTTGATAACACTTTGGGACGTTTAGCCTGCCTTCTAACTCATGTATAAATCATGCTTATAATTACTCTCCACCAGAGGTCGCAATAACGCCTGTACAGGCATCACAAACAATTGTACAGGCGCCCTGAAAAAAAGTCTCATGCGTATTAATACTCATGAGACTTTTCACATCTCTTGAGGAGAGCTGTAGGAGCACCAGCAGAACAGCAGATGCCCGGCACATCCTATAATAAAGCTCCTTACCCACAGCAAATGCTAAAAACAGAGAGCACGGAGCTTTGTTATTTATGAAGAGGCTGCAAGAGGGAGCCCAATATGGAGGGGCCAAAGGGGATGCATTGGCGGTGGAGTGGACATCTTTAAACAACCACAGACAACTCTACTGCTGTCAATTAAAGGGTGGTCTGGGTGCCTGGGTGTGTAAATACAAAGCAGCAGGGGTGTAATAATCGGGCCTGCAGTCAGCTGCATCATGACAGAAGTCAGGTAAGACCGATTATAACCTGACTGCTGTCTGCATTAGTATCACAATACAGCCGATCTCTTGCTGAGGCTCACTCAATTTACCACAAATTTTAAAGGGCTAATCTAGTTGCTTCTTATTGACCTCCTATCCTTAGGATACGTCATCAATAATAGATCAGTCAAGGTCTAACACCTGGAATCCCCGCAGATCAGTTGTTTGAAGGGGCTGTGGCACTGATGCAAGCCCTGTGAATCTTTCACACAAGTGCCACAGCCCCTTCAAACAGCTGATCAGTAGGGGTCCTGGGTTTCAGAACTTACTAATCAGTTATTGATGGTCTAAAAATAGGCAATCAATAATAAAGAACTGGAAAACCCCTTTATAGGGGGTATACATCTACCTTTTAAAAATTGATGGTCTATTATTAAGCTAGGCTGGCAGGGTTCCAATTGTTAGGAACCCTGCTGATCAGCTGTTTCCAAGAGCACACAACTCCTGACACTTTTTTTTTTAATGCTTACTTGCTGTAGTCTTGATAATGGCAGTCTGTGCCACAGACTAACATAGTGTATCTGACTTGGATATTTCTGGCTGCTGTACATTTACTGATCCAGGGGTTTATTAATCCCAGCCCCCCTCCCCTCCAAGGGGTTTGTTACTTTTAGGTGAACCCAGGTTGCATATGTTCACATTGTAATTTTAGAAGATTTTGAGTTGTTTTCAGACATAAAATCTGTTCCAAGACAGCGTCCTCTTTTTTTTTTTTAAATTTGCATTACTGCAAATTTTATACTCCTCCGTGAATAAAAATACTCCTCAAAAATGTTAAGAGGAGGATTTTTACTCTTCTGGAAGAGAAGTAGTGCAACCCACTGCTCTTCAATGCATCTTTTTGAAGAGCTTAGTTGGGATTTCAGGCTCCTAAGGAGTAGACATAGAGAGCTTGGACACTGGTGTGTTAGTGTCCTATACTTCTGACTCCAGCCCACACAAAAGACATGTGCATCATGTATAAATCATGATAAGCACTTTGATCCCTATGTTGAGTTATGCCCACTGACCTCCTGCAGAGAAAGCAGCCTTCCCTGACCTATGACCCATCCTTCATGCAACTGTGTTTAGACATATCCACCTGAAGATCTGATCTCTGGTGCATTTTGCTATGGTAGAGGGGAAGGAGGTTTTGTAGGTGGCCTCTTATTTTCAGTGTACTGTAATGTTTGCCAACGAAACCTAGACACCCCAATAGACCTAGACATGTGAGCGACAACTGAGTCTATACAGATAGTCTGTATGTTGCACAGATTAAGAGTGAGTAGGGCCATATACATAGTTGAGGGCCACTGCGGGCAATGGGTCATGGAAACATAGAACAAAAAATACACACAGATGGCATCCAAGTGTTCGCTATAGACTCACACTCTTGAATGAATGAATCTGGTCAGCAAAACAGGAACAAGACCTGTAGAGCAGGTTCATGGGCCCCACATGGACCTATGCAAAGCGTCCACGGATAGGTAATCAATAGATTTGGCCCAGAAAACACCCTTTAACCAGAAACCCATCATGCTTCGAGACATTTTATATTCTGTAATATTACAACGATTCTGACTGCTCTCATATATAAATACATTTCAGGCTGAAATTTGTTGAGCTCACATAGCCAAATTCACAGTTTAAACAGACTATAAGAAATGCTTATCTGTATAGCAAACAGTGATCCATATTTGGAGAAGTGTATTGCAAGGACATGGTGTTCTTCCATTACTTACATGAGAAGGTATGTAGATGTCATATGTATTTCCAGAATCAACATCAATGACATGGAAACCAGTGCTGGAGCCAAATATTACTTTTAACCTTTGACCTTCTTCTACAGTTAAGTCACAGAGCAATGGCTTATGTTGTAGATCTGTAAAGGACTAAACATGTATATTCTATTTTAGTTCTATGTCAGCTAAATAAATTTAATGAAATACAGGGAATTTGCAAAAAAGAGAAAACTGTAAAAACTACAAACTGTAAAAGATGATGGAAGTGATGAAAACTAATGCAAACTGATGCAACTCTGGCACCAGTCTGAACCGCACAGAAATAAAGAGGATCGTTAATATGGATAAAAAAAGACTTATGTTCAACCAAGGGATGGGAACTTACAAATACTAGATTTATGGCCAGTGAAAAAAGGAGCAAATAGGAGAAGATATAGTATTTATTCTATAAATGCAATGATGGAATCTGTTGTGTTATACAGTAGTTATAAAAATGTGAAACAGCAGTACATTATTAAGTAGGAAGAAAAGAAATCGTGAAAAAACACACAAAAAAAAACCCAGCAGCTACAGAAAAGTAACCTGGCATGGTGCTTAACGTCAATCATTTTATGCTGTCAACCTGCATTCACACAGTCCCCTGCATATTAAATCGGCTCAAATCTCCGGTCTTCCAGTTTTATATGCAGCACTTTCTTTCATTATGGGTCATAGCAAGTCATACTAGATTTCCTACATTTTGTTTTATTGCGGATTGTGTCCACACTTCGGTTCAACAGTACCAATGTAGGATCATCAATTTCTACTACATGCACCAGCTTTTTTGTAGACAATTCTAAAAACTCATCTGATGGTCCAAACAGTGTCTAAAATAGATAATAAATTTGCAACAGAATTTTTACTTAGTAAATCTCATCCACAGTTGTAGTATTAAAGAAAAGCAGCCTAAACCTTCAAGTTATAAAATGCGCGTTTTGCATGTAGGAACCATTATACATACCTTAAAAGCCATAAACTTATGATACGGCTTTGGAGCCCAGGCATAAATCTCTACAGCATTTTTTAATGCAATAACCAAGAACTTGATTCTTTCATATTTCACTGTAAAAAACAAAACATCAAGCTAGGCTATTGAATCAGAACATAACAAAAAGGCTGACGTAAGCATTTTTACACCAGCTAAACACATCTAGTGAAGAACTACAGTAAGATGGCACAAAAGGTTCCTATACATTACATGGGCTGATTGTAACGAGTAGGACTATACGTATGTACATAAATAATAAACCTGCTGCTACATAAAATATATGCAGCTGATCACATCTCACATCGATTCAGTTGTTCTGCTCCATGATAGAATCAGAAGAATGAAACTGATGGCTGTGCTGGGTCTGTTAGATGATGGACATCAATGGCAATTGCCTTGTAATGGTGTACACTGAGTGTCCATTATTTTACTGGATAAAATAGTACTAAATACTGCACTTCTTCAGGCATTTATGATGGAACCTGCAACAGAGGTTGCTGAAGACAGTGGAGAACTGCATTGCAGATGCAATTTTCTGACTGTATAATAACTGTTGAATGAGAAGAGTCTCTCAATGATATCTGAGTGCACACAGTTTACTACACTTGCATTGTAGGGATGGCAGAGCAATAAGACTGGCTAAGAACTTACCAACTTTATAATGTACACAGCCTTCTAAGTCCCCTACAGTTATCCAGCCCTGCTTCTTCTCCACCTCTGGATCGTTGTGCAGTATTCGATTCCTCAACCAGGAAAGGTAGTACACTCTTAGCTTGTTCTTTTTCCCTAAAAACAGGACAAATTTTAAAGTAATTGTAGAAGCAATGAGCATATTTAACTGCATACAAGTTAAAAAAATAAAGAAAATATTCTAGAACTTTCCTTGTTAACTCAAATGTTCATCAGCAGGCCTAAATTTTATCTCTGCAAACGTTAAAAGGTATTTTCTGTGACTTAAAACAATGATGGTCATCAATGATGTCTGACTCCAGGACTCAAACCCCATTAAACATTGATGGCCAGTCCTAACAATTTGCCATTCATTATTTAAGTCCAGAAATACCCCTTGTTTGCAGAAGTTATGACCTGCAAAAGGAGTTTGTTCTGCACATTAGTACAAAGTTATCTGGATTTAACTAAATGAATTTGGGACTCTAAATGTACACTGCTGTACTCCAGTTTAGATTATTGAAAGCAATATATCACACCTGATATAGTTACAAGGACATTGAGTCCCTCTAGAACATCCATCTGCTGAAACCTTCGCCTGTTGATAAGGTTGTAGACCTTTCCTTGCCCACTCCGATCCAACAACATAAGTCCATTCTCTGTGCCCACTAGCAAGTTTACACCTGTGTGCAAGAAACGTAAAATGGGTAGGAGTAAAACGGTTGTCCTATACACGCATAATATTTTTTCTAGTTCTTACAGAAAGTGCTGGATTGCATGTACATATAATTAATACAACACAACACAATGACAGACGGTCCATTTTTTTCATCTGTGAGGCAACAGATTTCATGGATCCTTCATAGATGAGTTTATTAAGGGATCCGTGAAAACTGACAAAAAAAATCTGTTAAAAATGGACCTTCAAAAAAAAAAAAAAAAAAAAAAAACAGGCATGTAAACAGACACACTGAAATCAATGAGTATATTTATCAATAGAAGTCCAACACTTTTCTTTTTTTTCGCCAAAATTTATGGAGCACAGCAATTTAGACATTTATGAACAGTGTGCGCCAGAAAGAACAGAAAAATAAAAAACAGACTAGACATGTATGACTTTACGACACATTTATTAAATAAAAATGAACGAATATGGCGCAGATTTCCTGTGCAAATTAGGCCAAGTTTAATGAATTTATGACAATTTACTTTGTGCGTCATAAATTCCCGTCGTGCACCACATATTTACCCCCTTAATAAGAGAGAGGTGATTTGTGTCTGCTTATGTTGTGCCAAAAATTGTAAGGTCTTAGATGCGTGCGCCAAATATTACAGCCTGCGAGTGAAGCTTTTTGTCTACAGATTTTGTCAACATTTTTTGCGCTAAATATTTGTCTCATGGTGAATCAGAATTTTGGAGCTTCTAGAAACACACTTTTTAGAACACATTGGGGCACATTTATCAATACTGTCGAACTCGTAGGTTTAGACATATTTATGAATCTGTTGTACGAACCATCATAAATATTTCTAAAACTACGAATGGTATTCGTAGTTTGAGACCGTGCAAAATTCGACAGTATTGATAAATGTGCCCCAATGTGTTCTAAAAAGTGTTTTTAGAAGCTCCAAAATTCTGACTCACCATGAGACAAATATTTGGCACAAAAAAGGTCGACAATATTGATAAATGTGCCCCAATGTGTTCTAAAAACTGCTGTTTTTGACCCGTGTGTAAATATACAGATTTAGAACTTGCTAACATGAGTGGAGGATTGCGTCTGAAGTTGTGCTCCAAGAAATCTCCTGGGCAGCACTTTCCTCCTGCTTTGGCACTGAACTCAAATGTTGGAATCACAGGAGAGTCATTGCTGCTGTGATTTTATTTTTTTTTTTATTTACTATCCCTGTACTGTGACACCATAGTGTCACAGCATAGGAATAGCTCATAGCAGGACCACTGCCACTATTCTCAGCGGCGGTCCTGCTATCACAGAGGAGCTGTTGTTGCTATAGAATTCAATAGTGGCAGTGGCTCTACTGTGATTTGTCCATTTGAATTCAGCATTTGAATTCAGTGCTTTGGTGCCAAATTCAAATGGTCCAATCACAGAAGAGCCAGCAGCCGCTATTGGGAAAAAAAAAAAAAACTTTCAGAACTTTTTTTTTTTTTTTTAAACAAACTGGCAAGCATGGCAGAAAATAGGATAGTATAGTAGACATAAGTTATGGCACAAACATGCCATGTGACAAAAACTACCCTTTGCCCACAACAGTACGTGTGTCCAATGACTCATCTGGGCTCTGGTATACGTAAGTGGATGATTTTTTTTTATTTATGTATTTTTTTTTTCATCTTTTCATTTATACAATTATTTTTGTCCATTAATTTAGATGGCTCAACCAAAGCAAATTACTCCAAAAGATCTTTGTCTAATATCCCTAAAAAAAATCATATCAAATATTTGAGCTTTATTTGACACTGAACGTTGCTATCAAAAATTTTAATGTGCCTCCCTCACATGGGTACATGGCAGTTATAAAAAAAAGGTGTGCGTATGAGTAACATTAAATTGTGACAATGAATGTAAACACAAGACTAAAGAAACATGCACAATGAAATTTAAGGCACAATTGAGAAGTCACTCACCCCATAATGCTGCACAAAGTATCTCAGAATTAAAGCGTTTCTTGTATTTCCGGATCTCTGGAGTATCGCTGTGAGGACGAATATTGGTAGGGTTCACGTTTACCACTGATATTTTTCTGGCCTCATTCAGCTTGGCTTGTTCTTGTCTAAGCAGTTCGCTAGTAAACAGGGCTAAAAAAAACACTCTCTTCATTCAGCAAAAAAAGAATAAGAAAATGGAGCATGCGTGTGCTATCACAAATCATTATTTGACAATGCATACTGGGCATAGGCAACCTTTGGCACACCATATTGCTAACATTCATTACCCAAAAGAATCCATCCAAGGGATATGTAGACTTGCAAGAGCTGGTGTGCCCAATGTTGCTAACCCGTATTTTCACATTCATTTTCTTAGGGGAAAGGAGATAAAGAAATAAAACTTCAAGCGCAGCAAAAAAACAAAAATAAATCAAAATGCCTATCATCATTCAGCCAGGAAGAAGGACAGCCGATACTGCTTCTTTTCAAATGGTACAGTGTAGAAACTTTACATGGCAGAGAATTTCATTCCAAGCTTTTGGTTGATTTCTTATATGCATTTTATTTTTGATTATATATATATATATATATAAGAAAGTATGAAAATCTTTATCTGGCTTCTGAAAGTTGATATTTCTCAGAAACACATAAATATGTGGTGGAAGACTTCTGTTCAGTTTTAAAGGAAACCTGTCACATTGAAAACACTGATCTGTAGCAGAGGAGAGGGAGGTGTGCAGATTTATATATAGTTTTATGGGAAAAGATCACTATAACTTGCATTTTATTAATTTAAAGGGATGGTTCAATGAAGGAGACTTTGCCCCTATTCCACTGGCATTGGAATAAATTACCAGTTCTAATGAATCTTTCCCCAAAAAGCTATATCAATTTGCTCAGCTACTTCTGCTGTATAAAATGAAGCAGTCAGATCAGAAAACGTATACAACGTGACAGGTTTCCTAATCTGTTGGAGCTATAACGCCAATAAAATTATTCTAGAATGTCAACAACAATGGCAAGTATTAAGACTTTTACTGTCCAATGGTTTGCTGTTCTGTAATTGTATTGCTGTGTACACTATACATTACAACACTACACTGCTAAAATGTGGCAATATTTCTGCCACTTTTGTAAGGAAGGAAAAAAAAAAATCTAATGTGTCAAGTGGGTCATACTTTAGTCTAACCTATTAATTTATTTTCAGCAAGCAGGTAATCAGACTTATTTTTCTTTTGGGGGCGATAATTTTACTATTCAGGTGAACTTAAACATGTCAACCTTCATATCAAAATCACAATCATCTTTACCATTTTTATGAAAAATTCTAAAAAAAAAAAAAAAAATAGAAATTTACCATATATAGTATTACTACACTGATGTAGTATTATAGTTCTGCTTCCAAACTACATTTCCCTTGTACTGCCATGAACAACCACATCTAAGCATCAAAGGGTTTATGCCACAAGAATATTTATCCTCTATCCATAAAATAGAAAAACATCTGATTGATAGTGGTCTGACTGCTGAGACCCCTATTGATCCTGAGAAGATGCTCTATACAGTATATGTCCTCAAGAAGTAACAATATAAGATCTATATCACTGGGCTGTAGAGAAGAAATAGTTTTGTTTTTTTTATCACTTTATGACATTGCTTCCAGTCCTGCAGGAAGCCTCTTCGTAGACTTCCTGTTCTGCCAATCCCTGTGTTCATCATTGACTTTTTTTTGTTTTTTTTAAGAAGCATCCTTCTTCACTTGGGTTACAAAGCAGAAGAAAATGACTGAAAGTATCGGAGTTATGTGCAGAGTGCATAAAAGAGGTCGATAGGATTGCAAATATTGAAACTATAGCGTAACTACTGATATAAATGACATGCTATATTATTTGTGAATAAAGGACATTGTGATGTACTGAGCCTTACTGTAGTATCCAACTACAATGATACTGTAGAATATTAGAGTCATGCCAGTAAAAGATAGGTCTTAAATTCCTGTACCACAAAGGAAGCAACCATCATGTCAGTTCTTCCTAGCATTAAATGGGCTAAGCTATTACAAAGATCCAGTTTAATTATAATCCTAAATGAAGTCACCTATCTACCTACCTGTTGGCTACAAGACCAGTACCAACTTATTTCAGTACAAACCACATTTTCCTAATACCTGTTGCAGAAGACTCTTCATCATCATCATCCTCCTCATCATCGTCATCATCATTATCAGTGGGTGAAGTCTGGTAAACTCTTGGATCAACAAATGGAGTAAAGGATGATTTGGTGGTACCTCCCATGCCATACTACAATTGTTAAAATAGTGAAGGTCAAACTACAGTGTTCTGAGTGGTACATTCATAACTAGAGCTAAAATGACTATATGAAAAATGTATATGTATTTTTTACAATACATTGATATACGGCAGAAAGAATTCCAAGTGCTGTCTGATGTGTGCAAGAAAATTGCTTAATGGGTACTTTTTTAATATAGAACAGTATGCAGGTATTAGGCTGAATCCAAATCCGTATATATGCGCTGAGACAGAGGACTGTAAGTTTCTGGATTTATCTGTTTTGTTTTGTTTTTTAAACTTGTTGCAGTTAATCTATTAATATGTCTATTTTTACATAAAAATACACTTGCACACATATTGCATAAAACTGCACATAGATGAGAGGAAGCGTCCACTGAAAACAATGAGGTGTTAAGGTCCTATCACATGACGCCAATTATTGGTCATAAATATTTGTTTCGATTACTGCCCTATGTAAAATATGCTCCCCACCAGCATTGTTCGCTGTCTGCATCTTTTATTCAGTATATATGTAGCTTGGTTTGGGGCACCACATCTCCCTGTGTAACAATGACGTAAAACCAACAAACAATGAGACTGTAGAGAAGAAGAATGACTGCAGTAACAATATATGCCCTCCCGTTAGTCTGCCTAAGTGAATGTAAGAAGGCCAAGATGTGAATAACCCTTTAAATTTATGTGAATAAATAGAATGACTATCGAATCGGGGTGAAGGATTTTGTGTGTTATTTTTGCTGGATTTGTAAAGGATTATAGTTATGTTAGGGAGCTGAAATATTTCATTAGATGGAACTCTCCACAATACTGTACCAACATTTAAGGTCATGAATTGTTCAAGCCCACAGCAAATGCTTCACAAGGATATTTCAGGGGTCTCCAATCCCACCTTTAAAGCAGCAAAGTATGAGAATAATATTTCCTTCTCCACTTATTAGGCTGCTTTATTCCACTTTATCTTCTGTAAGACTCTTAATAGCACCTGTATCTGGTATCACACTGAAGTCTATGGAGAGGAAGGGGGTGGAGGAGGCTACGGTCAGCTAGTTAATTGGTTTATTGCCTCATTCTGTACAGTGGCAAAGCATTATCTTGCAAGGTGAGTACAGGTGCATCTCAATAAATTAGAATATCTTTGAAACGTTTATTTCTTTCAGTAATTAAATTAAAAAAGTGACCTCCTATATTTTCTAGATTCTTTACACACAGAGTGTTCTATTTAAAGTGTATTATTTCTGTAAATGTTGATTATGGATTACAGGTAATGAAAACCCAAATCTAAGAAAATTAGAATATTGTAAAAAAGTTTAGTATTGTAAATTCAGTGTGTCACCTGCCAAGGTTTCCTAAGCCTTTACATGGTCCCTCAGTCTGGTTCAGTAGGACACACAATCATGGAAGACACTGATTACGAATTGTATTACTGAATCACTGAAATGAATGAACGTTTCAAAAATATTCTAATTTATGCACCTGTATGTGTCCCAGGACAACTTTTATGGATCTTCACTAATACTTTATGGATGTTGTCTGGGTTATTCTCCATTCTTTATTTATTCACTTATATTTGTGTTGATATTTTTGATACTGTATTATTTATATGTGTATACTATTTTAAAACAGTTTTATTATTTGGGGTTCATAAGGACCTATTATGTGTGTATATGTAGGTGGAGGGTGATAACCCATAGGATAAACAGACATGTTTCTGTACTTTTGGACATATTTGAAATAAAGCCATTAAATTGTGATTTGGGCTGTCCAGACATTGATTTTTTATGTACCACTGTGGCCTTTGGTTTGTGTTTATACAGCTCTGACTTGTTACACAACATTTATCCTCACCCAAGTTGTAAATGCTATAACCAGAGATAACATCATTTAATTAAGGCAAGGCATGCTGTAATGTTAAAGAAAAGGTAACTTTGATTATTGCATAAGCATTTCAATAAAATGTATTTGCATAGTGGCTACTAGGATTGTATGCAACAAAGGGCGTAAGACATTAGAGCAAAGATCAGTTCCAGCAGGTATTTGCATTACATGCATTAGTAAGGCTAGAAAAGTTATGGTTATTTATGTAGTTACACCAGAATTAATACTCATAACCAGTTAGCCAGCAAGCGTTAAGGTTAGTTTGGTAGTGCCACCACCTACTTCAGTCCCAGTCTCCATTTCCTGTGCATGCGTAGAACCTCTCCCTAAAGCCTCAGTTGGAGTACCCACCGGAGAGTGGCTCTGTTGAACTAAGTCAGGGAGATTTATATGGCCGGCAAAACCATTACTTTCTGCATGGCCAGAGCGTTTTTTATCGCCAGATGTCTGCAGAAATACGAAGGAAAGCACATGGACAATTCAATTAAAACTGCTCAACTTAACATTGAAAGAATATCATGCATGTTATAACTAGTAAGCTATGAAGCAGAAGAGTAAAGTAAATATATTAATTCCTTTAGTATACTTTAAAGCACACATACTACCTACATGCACTTTCACAGCAATATGACACAGGAAAAGGCTGTTCAGGATTTTGTTTTTGAAGCCCTATTATCAGACATGTACCTCACTTGATATTCTTGATATTCTCAATAGATGATACAACAAAATAATCAGAAATTAAACACTAAATTGGAACCTTATCGATCTGCATGGGTCATGATCTTGGGGTAAAAGTTACATGTCATTACCTGCAGCATTTGCTTCCCAAGCCATGAGATGGGGATGGACAGTGCTGTGCATTTTATAAATAGCTATTGATGTCAATACCGTAATCTTTACTTTTATTAGTAATGGAAAATAATTCTTTCTACAGTATTAATTCAGGACATGAATAGTAACTTTAGATGCAATCTTTTCCAAGTTGAAATTAAATATCCACAAGTTGCAAATGAACCTTGGTGTCAGCAATACATAATTCTTTTCCTACATGCACTAGCAGGATTGACATTTACTTAATGAAAATTCGACTATGAAGCCCCGCTTCTCTCCACTGCCACAAACACACAGTGCAGTGAAGCATAGGCTGGATTCAATAGAATATTTATTATATACAGTTCTTCTTGGCATTCATTATTTTGCCAGATTGCTGAAAGAGTCTGGAGACTTTTTTGCATTTATATAAAAAGAAAACCAAAATGAAATGAATTATTATTGAAAATTCAGACTGGCAAGTAAGAGTCTTAAAAATCAGTCTTCTAGGAGGTGGCTGTGTCTTTTCTCTCATCTTGGCTATT
Organism: Leptodactylus fallax; assembly: GCA_947044405.1. Lineage (NCBI taxonomy): Eukaryota > Metazoa > Chordata > Amphibia > Anura > Leptodactylidae > Leptodactylus > Leptodactylus fallax. The sequence continues at coordinate 5,306,193 of CAMRHE010000074.1, read as the reverse complement.
TGCCAGTGATCGAAGATGGTAATCAAAACCAGAACTATGACAAGTATCTCCAATGTTAATCCTTTATTCATATTACATTTTTGTCTTATCTCTATGCATTTAGAAACCACCTCCCTAAAAGCATAGATACATGGAAGTAAATCATGCCTCTGCAGTACTTTCTGGCCTCTTATAAAGGAAGGTTAAACTTGGAAATGAATTTTTACCAGTCTGCAGCATTTTCTGCATGATCCTGACAAAAATAGCCTTGTTCAGAACACAGGGTTTAATCTCATGCTATTTTGCTCCATCTTCAGCTGGATATCAGTTAAAGTCATCAAGACTTAGCTATCTTTGTGTTCTACTGTAGAGGAACCATAGCAGGGAGGCTCCTGCTCCAGTCAGTTGTCTTACAGCCATACACAAAACACTGAGCAGGAAAGGGCCACGGCTGCGCTCCTGAGACACAAACAGAATAGTTCTTTAGTATTCCTATAACAGAGACTGTTTTCACTGCTGGTAAGGATTGTAAGGTGTAATTGTTACGAGGATCCACGAGTATCACAAGGAATGGTGACAGCATATAAAGTGCCAGCTCTGTTTCTGCATAATATGGAGGAGGAGTTATTAAAGGCATTTTTCGGCCCCTAATACACATTTCATAGTGATGACCTATCCACAGAATAGGTCATCAGTTTCTGATCTATGTCCAACACCTCATGCCTCCAGGTGTCAGAAGCTGCTGCAGTGAACAGGTAACACATGCAGTCTGCTCCTATTCAAGTAATAGGAGTGGAGCAGCAGCCCTGTCCACTGTATAGTGGTGTTTCTGGTCAACTGCAGCTCAGCTCTTATTACTTGAAAAGGATCGGTGCTGCAAGTGCTCTTCATCCACTGTTGTAGCTTCTGATGTCCAGAGGCAGCAGGAACAGCTGATCTGTGTGGGGTCTGGGTGTCAGACCCCCACAGATCAGATACGGATGACCTATGCTTCGGAAAGCTCAGTAGTATGAAACATGCATTAGGGGCCAGAAACCCCTTTAAACAATCTACACCAATTCAGGTTCCTCTAATATTTCACAGTGCAACATGTAACCTGGTTAAAAGCATAAAGTTGTGTTAACACTGAATACAACTTCTTACCTCTCGTATCATTAAAGTCCCTTCCCTTGAGCTACTTCTGAATGACTCCGACTGGGAGTTTTCCGCATTCTGTGTTCCTGTATTATATGGCTCATTGTTTCCAGACATTCCAGTAGGTCTACATGCAAAAAGTGAAGCATCAAGCCACAAGGTGGGAATGGTGTGTGTGATTTACATCTTAAGATGGACATATCACTAGGACAAGTCAATGTAAAAGTGTTTCAAAAACCCATTCACAGGTATTGTAGTATAAACAGCTGGGAAGAGTGGGTATGATAATAGGATTGCACTGTGCAAGCTCCTAGATTGTAAATAATAGGTGAAAGTTTAACTATGAAAAATCCAAAGTTAATGTCAATGCAACCATTGGTGCACTAGAAACTACATTTTGCCTCATAACATAAAAGCATCTCCTACCTAACAAGGCCTTATACCGCTATGTTAATGGGTGCTGAAAAGTAGAATCTCGAAAACTGAAGTCATAAGGGCGTATCAGGCCTGGCATTAAGGGGTAAAGATTACATTGTGTTCTTTAACATGAATATGATAACATTCATGTACACAGTAACAGTGCTTACATGAGACGGGGGATGTCATTAACTGGCACTGTGCCATCCTGGGTCTCACTTTCACCATCTTCCTCTTCACTGCTCTCAGATTCCTCACTGGATGAAGAATAGTCCGTCACCTTCTTCATTGGTCGATTGGTCTCTTCAATGCGAAGTTCTCTCAGCTCTTTTGCTAACGCGGTCAAGTCCTAGAAAACAGTTGATATTCTTATATACCCAAATCATTGGAGAATGAGAATACTGGGACCATCTCCTAGAAGTCAGTGTTAAACTGTGCCATAACCAATGAGAAAACAGCCAGACAATAAAATTACACACATCTCTATCAAACATACAGACAATGTTTAAGGCAGAGATAACATTAAAAGACAAATTCTTTCATTACACACGGCTTTATAACCATAATGTGCCTAACGCGTAGAGCAGATGAGTACATTTTTGTGAAATATCTGAATATTCTGTCATAGTAAGCTGGAAAATAACTTTAGTGCTTCGATATCCATGGAAGCTATTATTTTCAGAGGATACAATGCAGTCATTTTTTATATCTATAACCTACTTATTTGAGAATCACATTTTCCCAGTTTACTATGAATAAGCCATGATAATAAGACAGCATCATTTCTCCACCAGAACATCAGAGGCAACGCAGATAAGTATATATTCCGTGTATATAGGTCATGCTTGTAAAGCAATGAAGGTGAGGTAGTGAAAAAGCATGAAAACTCTGCAGATGAGTTTGCTGAATCTGTGGAAGAAAACATGCAAAAGACAAACACACCATTGGTCTTACCATTTCACCCTATATTTGTGACCAATGTTGCCGCCAATGCAATCGATCAGGGTTTAAGAAGAAAAAAGTATTGAACATTACCGCATTCATTTATGACAGACTTATCGTTTCCATTGCTATCTATACGTATTACTTAGGCCCCTTGCAGACGACCGTGGCCGAGATCAGTGTGCTATTCGTGAAAAGCATGGATAGCACACTGACCCATTCATTTCTATGGGCCCGTACACATGACCGTGAATTGCATGGTCATGTGTGCGGGCCAAGTGGTCCTATTCCTGTCCTATTTTACGGCCATGATTCCGTGGCTCCTATTCATTTAATGAAAGGGACCGCGGAAGCACGGCCAGTACATGGGTGACATCCGTATGTATCCCGTGCGCTGTTCATGCCTTTAATTCACGGCCGGGTGCAAGCACACAGTCATCTGCAACCAGCCTTACAAAGGGTTTCCTAGGAGCCAACATTTAATTCTTAAGCAACCAAAGGCTATACACTGGTTTTCACCTAAATCTATACTTCCTTGCATTTCTAGTCTTTGAATATGAGTTTTCCCTATCATAATGAACATGTCAATAGATTATATTAAAATTCTTGCACACACTAAATAGTCTGGTCAAATGAGAACTACACGTTTTACTACCTGATGGCGTAATCTCAGCAGATCTCACTTAATACAGGGATGGCACTGTCGGGTTAGACATCCAGATTGTACAAGCCATTTAAGATGTATGTACTGTTTTACCACTTGGAAAATATATATTTACTTATTTTTTACGCTGTGAATACATTCTCTGTAATAGAAGAGACAAGGTGACTGATACATGGCAGATCTAGGATACTATCATGTGAGTTAGTGTAGAAGACTACCTAATACAAATTGCTTTAGGTAATAAATAGTTCACAAAAGCATTACTATTATATTTATAGTACATATTAGTTATGGCTTTAAGTACGTAAACTGGAAGAATGTCTTGAGGGTAATGGGTAAAATCCTTAAGATTGTCAGGGACCAGACTGTCGGGACCCACTGCAGATCAGATGCTTCCTACTGAGCAATGTTTACAAGCTGAGTGCTGCGCTGCTCGCTCGCCGCACTTTTAGTAGTGCTGGGTACGGCAGTGGTGTCCCATTCAAGTCTGTCTGTCTCTGCTGCAGTACCCATAACCATCACTACTAAAAGTACAGTGAGTAAGCAGATCAAAGCATGGAAGCAATGTGGAAGCTGGGCACTCCATTAAACAGCTGATCTACAGGGATCTTGACAGTCCGACTATTGCCAATCTACAATTTGTGGTCTAACTTAGGGATATTATATCAATATTTAAAAGATGGATAACACCTTTAAATTCAGTAGGGGAAATTTACTCTGGCAGCTGCAACTGAATTCTGGCCTAATATAGGCGCACAATGATAAATCTATTTTTTTGCCATTTTATCTAACTAAACTGATAAAGGAGGAATGGTAAATAAAAAGGCCGCATGGCTAGACAGTGCAAATATGCATTAGCCACCATGGTAAATCCGATGCATTTTCACACTGCCTGTCCGAGTTTACACTGTCTAGCTATTAGTAAATGTGGGTAAATGTGTTATTTAGTCCCCACATGCACAGACCCTTTTCTGGTCTTAAACTGATATAAAACAAATTGGATGGACTGGGATTAGCATTAAAAAAGGCAGGCATTTTGGCTACTAAACTAATTCATTTACATTAAGCGCATCTATCTCAAGTAAATAAAAATAGCACTAGTTTTTTCTAAATAAGGGAGCAATTAATGTCAGTAGTAATAAATGACATTACTGTTCATTAACATGTTAATGGAATACTAAAGTGATAAGAAAACTCTGCACAGAACCTGTTACCAGTCTATTAATTGTAATGCCTTGGGCAGTCAATGAATTTGCGCCATTCTCAGCCATTACATAAAGTGCTAAAGACACAGGATTAGAGTGAGTATATACACATCACTGTGGGCTCTTTATTCAATTGAGAAATTCTATTTACAGTTTTAGAATTAATGGTGCAAATTATGACCAATCATAGCACATATTAAAAGGAGTATCAGCTCAACTTTCCAACCTTAGACGACCACTTTCAGCCAAGGAAAGAAAAGGGATATAAATATTCAACTGGTCTGAACATACCTGTATGACAGTAAATAGAGGCATGTACAGTGCCTTGCGAAAGTATTCAGGCCCCTTGAACATTTCAAACTTTTGTCACATTTCAGGCTTCAAACATAAGGATATAAAATTATAATTTTTGTGGGACACAATCGTGAAGTGGAACGAAATTTATTGGATTTCTCAAACTTTTATAAAAAAATAAAAAACTGAAAAGTGGGGCGGCCAAATTATTCGGCCCCCTTAATACTTTGTAGCGCCACCTTTTCCTGCTATTACAGCTGCAAGTCGCTTGGGGTATGTCTCTATCAGTTTTGCACATCGAGAGACTGAAATTCTTGCCCATTCTTCCTTGGAAAACAGCTAGAGCTCAGTGAGGTTGGATGGAGAGCGTTTGTGAACAGCAGTTTTCAGCTCTTTCCACAGATTCTCGATTGGATTCAGGTCTGGACTTTGACTTGGCCATTCTAACACCTGGATACGTTTATTTGTGAACCATTCCACTGTAGATTTTGCTTTATGTTTGGGATCATTGTCTTGTTGGAAGATAAATCTCCGTCCCAGTCTCAGGTCTTTTGCAAACTCCAACAGGTTTTCTTCCAGAATGGTCCTGTATTTGGCTCCATCCATCTTCCCATCAATTTTAACCATCTTCCCTGTCCCTGCTGAAGAAAAGTAGGCCTAAACCATGATGCTGCCACCACCATGTTTGACAGTGGGGATGGTGTGTTCAGGGTGATGAGCTGTGTTGCTTTTACGCCAAACATATCGTTTTGCATTGTGGCCAAAAAGTTCAATTTTGGTTCCATCTGACCAGAACACCTTCTTTCACATGTTTTGTGTGTCTCCCAGGTGGCTTATGGCAAACTTTAAACAAGACTTTTTATGGAGATCTTTGAGAAATGGCTTTCTTCTTGCCACTCTTCCATAAAGGCCAGTGTACAGTGCAGTGTACGACTGATTGTTGTCCTATGGACAGACTCTCCCACCTCAGCTGTAGATCACTGCAGTTCATCCAGAGTGATCATGGGCCTCTTGGCTGCATCTCTGATCAGTCTTCTCCTTGTTTGAGATGAAAGTTTAGAGGGACGGCCGGGTCTTGGTAGATTTACAGTGGTTTGATACTCCTTCCATTTCAATATGATCGCTTGCACAGTGCTCCTTGGGATGTTTAAAGTTTGGGAAATCTTTTTGTATCCAAATCTGGCTTTAAACTTCTCCACAACAGTATCACGGACCAGCCTGGTGTGTTCCTTGGTCTTCATGATGCTCTCTGCGCTTTAAACAGAACCCTGAGACTATCACAGAGCAGGTGCATTTATATGGAGACTTGATTACACACAGGTGGATTATATTTATCATCATCAGTCATTTAGGACAACATTGGATCATTCAGAGATCCTCACTGAACTTCTGGAGTGAGTTTGCTGTACTGAAAGTAAAGGGGCCGAAAAATATTGCACTCCCCACTTTTCAGTTTTTTATTTTTTTTACAAAAGTTTAACATAACCAATAAATTTCGGTCCACTTCACAATTGTGTCCCATTTGTTGATTCTTCACCAAAAAATTTAAATTTTATATCTTTATGTTTGAAGCCTGAAATGTGGCAAAAGGTTGAAAAGTTGAAGGGGGCCGAATACTTTCGCAAGGCACTGTATGTAGTGTGCACATAGAATTAGATACAGAAGGAGTGAAACTTCACTGTTTTAATAAATACTTGTATTCCCCATGAAATAATACAGTGAAATCTTTACTTATATTTCTGCATTGTGAAGTTTTTCTGTTATTCCTCCTAGAAATACATGAATAAATTGACAACTGAGTGTTCCCATTATTCTTGTTAAAGGGGTATGTCCCTACAGAGTCTGATACGGTTAGCACTGATTGGACAGTGTGACAGTGAGCAAGGACACACCCAACTGTCAATTTATTCAGAAACTTCTAGGGAGAATAACGGCACATTATACAGTTCTAAGAAAAGATGCCCTGGAATTATTATTTCATAAAGAATACAATTATCATATTTACTAAACAAGATAGACCAGGAGTGGTGATAGATCTCCTTTAAATGTGTACATTATTATATTATAAAAAAAAAATATTATTATTTCTAATTAATATTCCTAACAGAGATCCTCAGCAGATACAGAGAAATCAAAATTGTTAGTGCGTCACTGCATCCTATCAATAGGATGTTAGGTCAGTGGCTTAAAAAATAAAACAACACATTCTTAAAGAAATTAATATTTTAGAACTACGACTAAGGGCCTATGCAGGCATCAGAGATTATCCACCAAGAGGCACCTCTGATCCGTGAAAAAAATAGAGCATCACAACGGCTTTCACAGACCTGATTCACCCATTTAAGTGAATAGTTCTGTGAAAAAAGGGTGCCGCACAGATGCTGCAATGATCTGTTAAATACAAGGCTGAGTTTCAACTTTGTTGTGTGAATGAAGGCTAATGCTATTGAGACAATGGTAATAGTGTTTGAGCAGAATGTGCCTCTATGTTCCTGAGCAACAAGATCAGCACAAGTCCACAAGTGGAACTTTTACAAGTTTTCCTTCCTATGACTAATGGATTGCTATCCTACAATTCACTAGTTATTGACTTCAGCTTTATAACTTATTTGATGGGAATACATTTTTTATGTTGGCCTCCAGTACTCATGAGCAGTGTGAACGAACATATAGTAAAAAGGCAAGAAAGAAGTTTTCTTACCGTTTTGTTTTTAGTTTTCACTCTCCGCGGCATGATCTTTCCATCATCCGCGGGCATTGCCTGTGAGATAACAGCCTGTAGAAAGGTATCAAGTGTGAACAGAGAGGACAACAAAAAAACTTGGGATCCATGGATGATATATATGTCCCAGGTTTTCTGACCATGCCATTATCAAATATGTGCAAAACAAGTGATATGTTTCTTCCTCTCACAAGAACCGCAATGTACAAATAAAAATCCACTCATAAGCAATGGCAAACAGCCTGGATAGGAATGTAGCAAGTCACATCTTCTGGCTTAGTGGACACCATCACACAGAAGCACTAAAAATTATTTTCTGCCTTCACACATGCAGCTACCCACAAGCGAACATGCACAATGTTTATGCGAGCTCCAGACACTGATACAACATGCCATAGTATACTGGTGAGCAAAGGGCGATATTGTACAAGTCACTACATTTTAAATTAAAAAGATGGTATGGCCATCTCATTCTGCAGTTTACAGTTACAAGAGGACTGCTCATCACTACAGACATGTCTGTTTCAGTAAATACTTGTATTTCCAATGAAACAATAATTCTGGTGCATCATTTCTTATAACTGCTCTGTGCCTTTCCTCCTAGAAATTCATGAATAAAAACAGACAACTGGGTGTCTCTAAACAGTCTTCTACTATCCAATCAGTGCTGACCGTACTAGACTGTGTAGGGACACACCCCTGTCGCAACAAGAATAGTAAAATCCGCTTCTTGATTTTTCCTTAAACATCTAGGAGGAATAACAGAACCAAAATACATTCCAGAATTATTTAATGAAGAATATAAGTCTTTACTAAAACAGACATGTCAATTGAGGCAACAGGCTCCCTTTAATGTTAAACTATTAATGTTACTCTGCCACCCAGCTTCTTTATTATTTATGTTGTCTATAAGGCAGTCTTTGGTCTTCATGCTGTCCTCTGGCAAAAATTGTCCTTTTTGCCCAAGGCAAATATTTCAGAAGGAAATTTAGTTCAAATGGCAAATAGTTCAGATTCCTAAACTGCATGTACGACCATACTAAACTCACTATAGACAATATTCTTATTTGAGATATATATATATATATATATATATATACACACACACACACACACACTTATGCGTATTTGGATGTAGCAATGGTATATGAAGTCAACAAATAAACACGTGATATGAAGCGTGCATGGATTCAGCCAAAAAGTTTCTTGCAGAAGACGATAGAGGGGAGGGCTGTCAGCGGAAACAGAAGAGATACTGTATCCTGGGACATTAAAACAAAGGAAGGACTTACTGTAGTGTAAATAGTAGCACAAACCACGTGCTGGGTGTTTGGTACCTAGCAGTGAATTATTCTTTTCTATAAAAAGCCTGGAGTAATGCAGTCAACATGTATTACATGTCAATATAACAAAACAGATTTAGAATTTCCATTAAGTTTTCGGGTATATTTGGTGGCAAGAACACCACAATAATACAGTAACCCCAACAAAACTTCAATAGAATCAATTATGTAGTACATGAGGTCATTCAGTGTCCAAATGAATTGGAAAAGTGAACCCTCACTGCTGACATGGCTCTGTTATGAATGGAGGCTATGATACTGATGTAAACGGAGCCTCAATGTGCTGCTTCCAGGACTGCTTAGGCTTTGTTTTCACTTGAACACAGCCTTACTTTGTACATGAATAAAAGTTGCCAGCCCTCCCCTTAAGTCATCACCCTTGTTGTTGTGTTACACTACTGCCTCTGGCCAAAGTGGGTCTAAAGCCGCCACCTTTCTAAGAGGTAACATTTTTTTTGCATATTTCATTCAATAGCTCTGTATATTGCTGTCGATTATTATATAAACCTTAGTTTTCAGTAAAAACTAAAGCATATTTTCAGTGGAAAATGAACAGGTGGCAACCATAGATACAGCATCCAATGCCATGAGAAATGCATTGAACAATATGATCACAAATGCAGCGGAGGAAGGGATGTTGGCACTGGATATGGATAAACTAGTTAAGCACTTAAACATGAAGATCATTGGAAACATCAAAAACTAGCTACACACAATGACCAATTCTTTTATATAATCTAATGGTCATTTATTGATAGGCCAAAATTACTCAGCTTTGTACATATTATATTTACAATTGGAGGATTCCTAACCGATTGCTATGTTCACTATGTATTTAAGCTGTACATTATAGGGGTTGTCTAGCAGGGAAAAAAAAAATGATTTCCGCTATGTCTAAAATATTAAATGACTGGATTTACTGATATTGTGTACATCTTAAAAGTGCCCTGATCTCCTGCTGTCAGCCCATGTCTCAGATCTTGACACTTCCTCTTCTGAACTGTGTTCAACACAGGAGAGTTTCAAGTGTCAGCCTGTGACCAGTGCTTTCAGTAAAAGGGGCTGCCTGTTTGGCTCATTTCAATAGCTAAGTCAGCACCCTCTCTGTCTATAGTTGTTGGCTAAATACCCCTCTAACAGAGACTAACAGTACCTCCCCAAGAACAAAAGGATGGGGCAGTTAAAAATCAAAATCCCTGATCCTTCCTTCCATCAACATCGGCTGTCGGGAGGCATCCACACACATCTAACGGGTATTGCCAGCCTATGTATCAGCCATGCCAGTGAAGGAGGCTGGCTTAGCTACTGACAGCGGAAGATAAAGGCACCTTACAATATATAAGTCTAGCTTCTTCTTATTTTTAGCTGCTGAACTACCTATTTAACAATTATGTGAGCCACAGTGATAACAGATCCCCAGGACAATGGCTCATTTTCTTCAACATAGTCTGTGGCAATAAAATAGTTCTGGCATGCCGCATGCTTCGTTTTTGCCATGGTAGACATATCATGCTGAATAGACACATGGGGTCAAAGTGAGATCACATGACCTAGCTGAAGAGAAGGGTTCAGATAGAAAGGATTAACTAAATAAGGTAATACTCATTGATTTATACAGATAGGGGAATAAGTACTAAACAATAGACATAAGGGGAGTGCTTCTTTAACTGCCATAAAGGTTAATACATGCTCTCAGGAGCAGTTTAAGATATGGCTTAAACTACGGAAAGCAGCGTCCATACAATACAAAACATGAAGGTATTCTACAGACAGAAAAGGTGGCCTCTGTATGAGCCTACAAAACTGGATTATTTTCTTCTGGTCCCATACTGTAAATGCTTTTTAGGCGTGCATGTTTCCCTACAACTCTTACTAGTGAATAGACTATGAGTGGGTCTGCAGCACATGATTCTATGAGGTTGAAATGAAGACACAGAACCTGCTGATATTACACTCAGAGCCTACAGCGAACAGGTCACAATGTGGACTATAAAATGGATCACTAACCTCATCTATTGCTTTCTTATAGCTCTTTGAGCAAGGGAGGGATAATCAGCATCGGAGAAAGCAGAGCAGGTCAAGGGAAAGCCACAGGGAAGGAAGCAGGTTAGAAATACAAATGTTAGTTACATGCTTGTCAAGCGTTTTGAATGGGTAGATACACAGCCAAGTGCTCGCCACAGTGTACACAGAACACAGTGCACGGGTTACTGATCATTAACAGACCATGGATGCTGCATCACAGATTTAGAAAGTCACTCTTTAGGATCCGTACATCACGTTATAATACACTCATGTAATGCAAACCAACATCACTGGACAATACGTTTACAAGAAAGTTCTACACACAAGATTTAATATTAAGTCACAAATTCTGCAGAGACATCCCCAGGAAAGTACATATTAATACAATAATATATTTGGATTATAAAAACACCTTTCAGCAGCCTAGGAATCAGATGACCTGTACAAATAATTTTGGAGAGAACTGCATTATGTTGTAAGGCAGACAGGAAGCAGACAGCTCCATGTAGTGGCCAGACCAGGTTACAGCAGATCAGTTCCTATTCACTTGAATGGGAGTTACGCTGCAGTGCCTCTGTTCAGCCACTGCACAGAATGGAGCCGTTTGCTTCTTGCTCCATTCTCTGGTATATCAGTTGCTGAGAACAGTTACAGGGTTCTGGGCCCCCACCGACCTAACACTGATGATCTATTCTTAGGATAAGTTATTATTTTTAGCATGGAAAAAAAAGTAACATTCTAATAGTTCTTAATTTATTTTCCTATCATTTTGGGTCTACAGCTATACGTGGACCGATGCATCTCCCTAGGAAACCTAAGCTGTTGCTCTAGGTATACTTTCTTCCATCTATTGCTAGCTTTATGCTAACATACATTCAATAGTTACAAAGGAAGGGAGTTTTGGAAGAATGTACAACTACAGAGTCAGGCTACACAAGGTTGGTTTGTTGTCAGTTACCATGGAGATGCAAAGGTTTGCACAGCAGATGTATAAGCAAAATGGTCCATTGCAAGTCTATTCATTTTCCATTTAAGATGCATTGGTACCATACAAATAAAGATTTTCAAAGGCGGACATAGTTAAAAAATGAATGATAACAAAAGTTCCCTTTATGGAGAGTTAGATTAGAAAACAAAAAAGAGCTGAAGTATTTTCTTCAGAAACAGCACTATTCCATATAGGCTATATATGGTGATATATTTCAGCCACCATTTAAGGAAAAAATACATGAATACAGTAAAAAAAAAAAAAAAATTGAACACGCAACTTTAAAAGTTTTTGGGGGATTTCCAGCGTGACTGGTTGCTATAAGACAGTCTAAAAGTCTGAAAACAGTGATGAAAAAAAAGAATAAATCACCAGTCACACATAAAATAATGTTTGCTAATATAAAGATCCCACAACCATAGCGCAAAAATATATGTCAACAATAACCAAGGTCAGGGGCGTAGCTTTAGGGGGTAGAGAGGTAAAAGTTGATACCAGTCCCTTGACCCTGAGGGGGCCCCAAAGGTCCCTTTGCTACATAAACTATACCACTATCACTATTCCAATAGCACAAAGCAGGTAGGAGCCCCATTACAGATGTTGCAATAGGACCCTGGAGCTTGAGTCTTTGATCAAGGTCATTTACTACAAAAATATGTAAAGAATGTCTGTGCTAATTTTCTTTACTTAATATCACTAAAATTAAAATGAAAATCAGTTTAGGTTTTACTCACAAAAGTATTTTTTTTAGCGTTAATAAAAAAAAGAATCATTTCACACTTGAATCTAAAATATACCTAGTAACCATACTGAAGTTGTTCTTTCATACACTCCATTTTACAGTATATTGAGATACTGCTACACCCTCATCATTCATGAGACATTAAAATACATTTATCTCATAAAATCTCACCTCTCCTCCTGCTGCTCGCATTAGTCTTATTAATAGACGCTTAACATTATTAGCTATACAAAAGCCCTTTTTATAACCTGCTCTTACAATACCGAGCCGCCACATCAGTGAATAGTAATGTGAAACACCAGCAGACTCAATGTTGTGTAACTCACAAACCTGTCATCTTTTTAATGTCCCTTAACAAAGAGAAAGCAGGCTGAAGAATACAACTCAATAGAGAGATTAGTAGAAATGGCAATTTATGGCATATGAAGTGTATAACTAGCTGAGTATCACACTGTTGGATCTTTAACTCCATTGACAATACAGATATTAACAGAAACACACATTTACCTAACATTTATGACGTGTAGTTATCAAGGATAACAAAATAACAGACTGAGGATTATAACCAGAATATGCTGCCTAACGGTCACGTATTTGATGGTGAATTTCTGCCAAAGATTTAGACTTGAAGGGCTAGTACTGAATTTTATGAAATTCTGCTAGAAAATGGGATTTAAAAAAGAACCAACAACATTACTCTGTTAAATTCTCTGCTGTCCCAGCATCACATCTCAACCAATAACTGGTCTCAGTGGTGACACTTGCATGCAACTGTAAAGGCCAATGATTGGCTACACTAGTCATGTGACAACACTTCAGGAGTGGCAGGGATTTAATGCAGGGGGTAATGGTTTTTTATTTTATACCATTTTCCGTTCTTAGGATTTATAGGTGTTGACAGAGAATTTAGGAAATTTCCCTAACAGTTTTGCCCAAGCTGTGCTCAGGCTTCGGAAAAATGCCTTGGACAGGCGTTTCAATGCAGGGAGAGTCATTAATACTTAGAGCTGCAACTTCTCCTGTCAGCTCAGGCTAATAGGAGGTTAAAGGTGTCTTGATATGCAATAATTTCTTAAACCAATGAAAATTATCAGTCATTTACAAAATCACTGGCAGGGCTGTGAAGGATATTTCTATCATTACGATGCTCGCAGCCAGTAGTCAATGGTTTTCACTCAGCCAAATGAGGAGCATCATTGTTGCCCAGCAAGGACTCCACTAAAATGAATATTGTAAATGTTACTAGGTGGGATTTTTATGGCGGTAAGATCAAGAAAAAAATACTTCTATTTTGTTTGTCAGTAATGTTTTCCTGCATTCACATTGGCAAATTATGACGACTTCAAATGGACCTTTACTTCTGCATTAACTAAAGCCAGTACGGTTGGCACTACCAAAAACAAGGACACTGTGCTATTCTAATTCTCCTGATCGCTCACCTGATGCTTCACAACTAAAGAAAATCTCTGTGGTAATACAAGGTAAATGTATAGTGAAAACTGCGGTGTCTGAAAATACTTTACATGCCGTTATTAGAACTTTAGTTAACTTTCTCAGTATAAGAATCTTGTGCAAAACAAATCCCCATTCCACATTATACATACAAATACATACATATATAGGCATAGAAAAAGGTGATTCTTTTTCATTGACTCATCAGGTGCAACATTTCACTTTTCTCGATTTGAATTTTCTCAATCAATGTGATGTATACAATGTGTCAGTATATAAACATTAGAATAATTTGCATCAATATAACATATGTATGTATAAATAACACATGGTCGATAGTCTGGCAGATTGTATACAGCACATTGAATGAGAAAAGTCAAAGAGAGGAATGAAATGTAACACCGGATGAGTCAATAAAGTAGTATCACCTATTACTATGAATTTTTGGAGTGCTGCATTTTTTTTCTTTATAGAGTGCTGTTTTTATTCTATATAGTGCTGCATATATAATACACACACACATACATACATATATATATATATATATATATATATATATATATATATATAAGTACACACACGCCATATTTTTTATATATTGTGTAATTAGGGTTACAAAGTTGAAATAGAAAAGATAAATAATAGAGAATAATAATAATTGAAAGAAAACTCTGGAAAAATAGATTATAAAACTGAATAATAACAAAATAAAAAAAGTGTTTCATTTTAGTGTACAAAATAAAGAAAAATTATTAGTGGCTGAAAACTGTAAGAACCCCACAGGACACCTTGTGGAGAAAAAGGATTATGAACACATGTGACAAATATAAGAGAAATAAGCAATAAACCTACAGCTGGTCGGCTTGGCCTTGTCATATTGTCTTCAGCTTTTACGTTCGGTCCATCATGGGGCAACACTGGAGATCCCTCAGGTTTATTGTTACCTGCTACAAAGAAAATGACATTTTATAATAAATACTGTTTGTACTAGACATGCTTTAACACACATTAATAACTGAAAAGGGAACAATATGATAAATTAAAAAAAAAAAAAATTACACGAACATAAAAAAAAATATTCCCAGTTCAGCAAGTCAATGGGTCATACATTTCATAATTTCCAACCACTTCAATATTCTGAAAAAAAAAAATGACTTTTTTATTTTTTTTATTTTGAAAAACTGAATGTAGAAGTTTAACTTGTGCCTGTGGAGGAAGAGCAAGTTACAAGCCACTAGACTGTAAGGTGACTAACATATGGTCTTGGGACTGTTTCACCAGAGGTGGGACTTGCACCTGTCTGTCATTTATGGCTTATCCTGTGCATATGCCATAAAGGTTTAAGATGGGTATCACGAATGAAGCATACCCTAGCATCAAACAGCAAGTTAAATTTGAACCTAATCCTTAAGAGAAGATTAACTGCCCGTAACCTACCCACTGTGAAGTACCATAAGACAAGTACTAGCTCAAGTACTTGTTTAGAACTTGTTATACCTGGACAGAAGAGCCGACTGAACTCATTTATTCTGAATTGGCACATACATAGACTGTAGAACAGACTGCATATAATCTACATGTTTGGGATGCACTTCATACTGTATCCACATTCTTACAAATTTCTAGTCATGAAGTTTTTCATTTTGTTATGTTCATTATTATTCGTTACTAGTAAGTTACATTAAACCTGGAGGATAAAGTAGTCTTCTAGAATGTGGTCTTCTGAATCAAGATAGCTAGTCTAAATAATATAGTGTGGAATAATGGGGTGTGAGATGGATACAGACTGGACTCTGCAAACAAACTGGCTGATTGAAGATAAGGAGGAGAGGAGCCTAAGAAGTGGTGAAGGAAACAGATTTTCTAAAGATATACAGTGGGGAAAAAAAAGTATTTAGTCAGCCACCAATTGTGCAAGTTCTCCCACTTAAAAAGATGAGGCTGGCCTGTAATTGTCATCATAGGTAGATCTCAACTATGAGAGACAAAATGAGAAAAAACATATCTAGAAAATCACATTGTCTGATTTTTAAGAATTTATTTGCACATTATGGTGGAAAATAAGTATTTGGTCAATAACAAACGTTCATCTCAATACTTTGTTATATATCCTTTGTTGGCAATGACAGAGGTCAAATGTTTTCTGTAAGTCTTCACAAGGTTGGCACACACTGTTGCTGGTATGTTGGCCCATTCCTCCATGAAGATCTCCTCTAGAGCAGTGATGTTTCGGGGCTGTCGCTGGGCAACATGGACTTTCAACTCCCTCCAAAGGTTTTCTATGGGGTTGATATCTGGAGACTGGCTAGGCCACTCCAGGACCTTGAAATGCTTCTTACGAAGCCACTCCTTCATTGCCCTGGCGGTGTGCTTGGGATCATTGTCATGCTGAAAGACCCAGCCACGTTTCATCTTCAATGCCCTTGCTGATAGAAGGAGGTTTGCACTCAAAATCTCACGATACATGGCCCCATTCATTCTTTCATGTACACGGATCAGTCGTCCTGCTCCCTTTGCAGAGAAACAGCCCCAAAGCATGATGTTGCCACCCCCATGCTTCACAGTAGGTATGGTGTTCTTTGGATGCAACTCAGCATTCACTCTCCTCCAAACACGACGAGTTGTGTTTCTACCAAACAGTTCTACTTTGGTTTCATCTGACCATATGACATTCTCCCAATACTCTTCTGGAACATCCAAATGCTTTCTAGAAAACTTCAGACGGGCCCAAATATGTACTGGCTTAAGCAGGGGGACATGTCTGGCACTGCAGGATCTGAGTCCCTGGCGGCATAGTGTGTTACTGACGGTAGCCTTTGTTACGTTAGTCCCAGCTTTCTGCAGGTCTCCATGGAGGAATGGGCCAACATACCAGCAAAAGTGTGTGCCAACCTTGTGAAGACTTACAGAAAACATTTGACCTCTGTCATTGCCAACAAAGGATATATAACAAAGTATTGAGATGAACTTTTGTTATTGACCAAATACTTATTTTCCACCATAATTTGCAAATAAATTCTTAAAAATCAGACAATGTGATTTTCTAGATATGTTTTCTCATTTTGTCTCTCATAGTTGAGGTCTACCTATGATGTCAATTACAGGCCTCTCTCATCTTTTTAAGTGGGAGAACTTGCACAATTGGTGGCTGACTAAATATTTTTTTTCCCCACTGTATTACAAAGTTTCTAACACTCATGTGTACCATTTACTTATCAGAAGTGCTTTTATAATGGAAGGTGTATACCTTAAGGAATACTCAGGCTAGACTGTTTCTCATGGTAAAGGTTCCCATGCAATTAGATTGATGTTGGTGAGCCCGCCCTTCCACATCAGATATTGCTGGGGGAAGAAGAATCAACCATGTTGAATTTTACATGCCTGACCCTTTTGTGCTCTGGAGAGATAAGCTGCTCCCAGAGATACAGATTTTCTGCCCATAATGAGCACTGACCTACTATGACTTGTACGTGCACATAAAAATGTGATCAGCCAACATATAAGCTCTCACTTATTTGTTAGCCAATTGTTGGGCATATTTACAGGGCTGTCAGGCCCAGCATGTAGTGTATTGGGGTGGGGGGGGGGGCAGGCAGAATGGATGCCAGCTAATAGGTATTGATTGTGTATGGCCACCTGTATCATAAAAGTATCCAAAGAGGAGAAAACTGTATACCTCTGTGCTTTAATGAGCCTAAGTTATTTGTACATTTTTACCAAAACATAGGATAAACCTGTTAAAATATTATAACACGTATGAAACAAAATATCTTTTGCCTACGGGAATCAGTCAACAAGTAGCCATGTTCATCGAGGGATAACTATTGTGTATGTATATTTAAATGAGGCATACCCATGAGCCTAACCCTATTCGGCATGCAGGCTTATGTGCTTTCAATGGATAGGTTTGGGCATGTTCATATCCAACATGTCCAATCCTTCTTTCCTCTGCCATGTGTTCCTGGGGAAGGGGGGGGGGGGTGTTTTAGAACACACCAATGCACATTAGATACCAGGTAAGACTGGCTGAAATTGGCACTTTCAGTCAGTGTTTACCTATTGTGTATAGCTTCCTAAACACATTACATTCATTCATTCACTCATCTTGATCAAGTTATACCTTCTGGCAGACAAGCATGGGATGAACAAACCTGCACATAGTGTGCATAAAAACTATAGGGCGATTATTTATACACAAATAAAAGGCATCAAATTATCAAACAGTACTATACCGCCCTTAGTATTGTAAAATACATTTGGCTCAATCACAAATGCCGTATCATTCATTATCATGTGAAACAAACAGCTGCTTTTAACTAAAAAGTGGTTTGTAAAAATTCACAAATATTAAAATAAATTTCTGCTTTGATACCGAAGAAATTCTGATCTGACCATCATAAAATATCACTTGCGCAAAAGTAGTGGTGCTCAGCCTAGCAGTAAAATATTATAGATCAGATAAAGCAACATGTAGCATAGTAATACTATAAAAGCATACCAAAAAAGGTTTGATTTATGTGACATATTCTGAAATAAGACTAGCAATTTTAACCCCTTCATGGGTACAAAAATCCTTTGGATGAGACAGAAATGTAGCTGCAGACAATGTACACTGTGTACTTTGAGAGATCACATTGTGATTCAATGTTCTAAGACAAGAGCTCAGCTGGAAGTAGGATGGGATGCCAAACACAATACAAACATGAATCTTTATAAAAGGAAAATGTTTTATTAAACTAATTCACCTTGGCACAATACGAAGCTCTACTTGCACACAGATAAAGCTAAAAGCTAAAGTCAGAGCAATGCTCCCACGCACACAATCTCTTCCGAGAGCTGCATGTGGGTGTAAAAGTGCAAGGCACTGTTATTATTCAGTGCTGTGACAATGCAGCCCTACTGCTCGCAGTGCCTGTGGTTTATGTTCATGTGGGTGTATCCTATAATTCTGACTGCCAGGCAAGAGGATTTCTAATCAACCTTACCTCGAACTCTGTTTCGTTCACTAGAGCCTGCTTGAGAACCTGGCTGTGATCCTCCTTGTGAGCTGGGTTGTGAGCTTGGTGTGCTGGAGCTGGAGGAGCTTCCGCTGCTAGTTCTCTGAATTGGATTTTCTATGACCATTTCAGTTCTTCGCAAATCCGGGTTACTATAGTATAGAACATAATAGCCAATGAAGTAAATAAGTCTAAAGATTTCAGTGTCCTAATAAGAAGTGCTTACACGGAAGATGATTTGTTACCACTATAAAAATGTGTATTTACAAGAAATCTATACATACCATTTTAGGGTACATATAAATGTTAGCATTTTATTTACATAATTATATTGTTTTTCTTACAAATTACTTCCATACTTATGCAATATATAGTGTATGTGCATAGAAGTATGGCCAACCACCTGTTAAGAGTAACCACCGATTCCACCTTGGAGACCTTTCTCAGGTTCCAGGATCTCCCAGGTCTCCATAGCAATGCCAACTCCAGCAATCATGCTGCCAGGGCTGGCAAATGGCTTCCAAGGGGGTTCCTGAGAAGCTTATCTGAGTCAGAAGCGCAGTTGTGTATTAGAGCTGTCCTTCCATGTAATAATACAGCAGGGTGCGCTCACTACTGTAGATCAACACCTTCACATACTAATTCGTCAAGGTGCAAGGAGGGTTAACAGTGCAGTAAAGACTGAAGTGGTGGGACTTTGATTTTTAATGAATTATTAAATAGGATTTATTAAGACAGTGCACCTTGCTCTCACAGGCTGTGTGCTTAGTCTACTTCCTAGATTACTGCCATTCCCAGGGCAGTTCTTCCGTGCTAGTGCAGGAGATATAGAAGTAGTCCTTTGAGGCACCTAGAAGCAGAAAAAAAATAGGTCAAAAGGTATGGATAAAACTTTTCAGAAATAGAAGGATTATGAAAAAACAACTCAAGTTCAAAAATAAGAAATATGATAGACACAGAAGAGATATAGATTAAACAGGTATTCCCATTTTATAAACCACCAGGATATGCTATCACTATGACAGGTGGAAATTCAACGTCGGGGGCTCCACAGATCCTGAGAATAGGAGTGCAGCTATGCAGGGAAAGTCTGTAAAAGGGAACAGTACGAAATCAGCACTGTAGCCCTATTTATGCTCAGGATTGTTGGGGTAACAGAGGTCAGACCTCCACCGACAGTAAAGTGATGGCAAATCCTAGCAATATGCCCTCTTTAAGGTCCACAGTCATAAGATAGTGGGGCTTTAAAGGAATGAATGTAAATGTACATAATGTACAGTCCCCTGAACAGGAGCTGGGGAACGCTGAATGTCACCTTTATGGATATTATGACATGGATGTGGAGGCGCTGCTTCCGGATTAGAGCTCCTCAATTGCTGCGAGAGTAAATGATGCAGAAGAGCTGATGTAGAAGTGTTAATGAACACAACCAGCATTCACATCTATGAGAATAAAGCACGCACAATACATCTCTCTACGCAGTATTAAGACTTTGCTATAAAATTCAATTATGAGGAAAATAATGACTTGCTTTTATATCTTGCTGTGTGGAAATTGCCTGGATGTATGAAACAATTACATTAATGCTCTTATTTATATGATCTTGCACAAAGCTCTGATTATATAACATGGTGAGTGAGTGTTGCCTTTCAAGTTGGGCTCACATACGCATTTCGGATTAAAACAGAGTTTTAATGAGCTTTAAAGACCAATGACTATTTACAAAGGCAATTCTATTGTATTCTCTACATCCAGAGAGATCAAAATACAGAGTCCGAGTGTTTTTTGTCCACAAACCTCTGCACAGTGATACCCCCTCCTGTATCTCTGTCCACCATTCTAGGGTTATGTTCACACCACATTTATTTAATCTGCTTAGCAGATCCATTTACTAGAGATGCTAAAACATGTACAAATGTATACCAATGAAAGTACATCCACTCTACACAGAAAATAAATCTCATCTGACACTGCATCTTTTGCTGGATATAATATAAAAGAATCCACCATCCTTCTGTTTAAAAAAAGTTTTGTTTTTTTTTGTAGTCCATGTAAAATGGATTAAAAATGAATCACCTTCTGCTGGCATCTTAGTGTGTTCATTAAACAGATAAAAGCAACGTAGCTGGCAACAGATATTAGATTTTAGTTGTCACATTATTTCAATAGAAACTGCTAACATAATACAGTGCTGGCCAAAAGTATTGGCACCCCTGCAATTCTGTCAGATAATACTCAATTTCTTCCAGAAAATGATTGCAAATCACAAATGCTTTGGTAATAATATCTTCATTTAATTTGTCGTCAATGGAAAACCACAAAAAGAATTGTCAAAAAGCCAAATTGGATATAATTCCACACCAAACATTAAAAAGGGGGTGGACAAAAGTATTGGCACCCTTTGAAAAATCAGGTGATGCTTCTCTAATTTGTGTAATTAACAGCACCTGTTACTTACCTGTGGCACATAACAGGTGGTGGCAATAACTAAATCACACTTGCAGCCAGTTGAAATGGATTAAAGTTGACTCAACCTCTGTCCTGTGTCCTTGTGTGTACCACATTGAGCATGGAGAAAAGAAAGAAGACCAAAGAACTGTCTGAGGACTTGAGAAGAAAAATTGTGAGGAAGCATGAGCAATCTCAAGGCTACAAGTCCATCTCCAAAGACCTGAATGTTCCTGTGTCTACCGTGCGCAGTGTCATCAAGAAGTTTAAAGCCCATGGCACTGTGGCTAACCTCCCTAGATGTGGACGGAAAAGAAAAATTGACGAGAGATTTCAACGAAAGATTGTGCGGATGGTGGCTAAAGAACCTCGACTAACATCCAAACAAGTTCTAGCTGCCCTGCAGTCCGAGGGTACAACAGTGTCAACCCGTACTATCCGTCGGCGTCTGAATGAAAAGGGACTCTATAGTAGGATACCCAGGAAGACCCCACTTCTGACCCAGAGACATAAAAAAGCCAGGCTGGAGTTTGCCAAAACTTACCTGAGAAAGCCAAAAACTTTTTGGAAGAATGTTCTCTGGTCAGATGAGACAAAAGTAGAGCTTTTTGGGAAAAGGCATCAACATAGAGTTTACAGGAAAAAAAAAGAGGCCTTCAAAGAAAAGAACACGGTCCCTACAGTCAAACATGGCGGAGGTTCCCTGATGTTTTGGGGTTGCTTTGCTGCCTCTGGCACTGGACTGCTTGACCGTGTGCATGGCATTATGAAGTCTGAAGACTACCAACAAATTTTGCAGCATAATGTAGGGCCCAGTGTGAGAAAGCTGGGTCTCCCTCAGAGGCCATGGGTCTTCCAGCAGGACAATGACCCAAAACACACTTCAAAAAGCACTAGAAAATGGTTTGAGAGAAAGCACTGGAGACTTCTAAAGTGGCCAGCAATGAGTCCAGACCTGAATCCCATAGAACACCTGTGGAGAGATCTCAAAATGGCAGTTTGGAGAAGGCACCCTTCAAATCTCAGGGACCTGGAGAAATTTGCCAAAGAAGAATGGTCTAAAATTCCAGCAGAGCATTGTAAGAAACTCATTGATGGTTACCGGAAGCGGTTGTTCGCAGTTATTTTGTCTAAAGGTTGTGCTACCAAGTATTAGGCTGAGGGTGCCAATACTTTTGTCCGGCCCATTTTTGGAGTTTTGTGTAAAATGATCAATGATATGACTTTTTTTTTCATTCTCTTTTGTGTTTTTTCATTGCAAGCAAAATAAATGAAGATATTATTACCAAAGCATTTGTGATTGCAAACATTTTCTGGAAGAAATTGAGTATTATCTGACAGAATTGCAGGGGTGCCAATACTTTTGGCCAGCACTGTATATGTTGCTTATGACATACCAATATTCATTATTTTCCAATGAAAAATAATGGAGTCTTGTTTACAGGAAACTTTAAGGGACTGCCTCCTTATGATAAGTGATTATGGATGCTATAGATAAGCCAGAATAGAAAGCTACTCTGGACAAGCATCTCTTGTTCTGATGGACAAAAGTTCTTCTTCTTAATATAAATAGCCTTCATGTAACATTATAACCTAGCCTGGGCTTCCTTTGGCAAAATCAGCAACTTTCAAGGGGTTCTGAGAGCAGGACCTGGAGCTACCGCTAACCACCTTCTGATAAGAGGACATCTTAAGAGGAGTTTGACACACTACACGTTTTTGAAAAAGATGTAGTTTTTGTAGCAGATTTTCATGCTGTTTTTGAAGACAAAGCCAAAAGATTATTCCAAAGAATGATAAATATAAAAGGAAGGACTTATATTTTCCTTTCTTGCTAGATCCAACTCTGACTTTAAAGGTCATGTTAATAGAACATATGATTCTGGAATGTTGTTTTTTTGCTTGAAAACCTCTCTAAAGGTTCTCGCTTCTAGCTCCACACGCGGACAAAATTGTTGGTACCCCTCGTTTAATGAAAGAAAAACCCACAATGGTCACAGAAATAACTTGAATCTGACAAAAGTAATAATATATAAAAATTCTATCAAAATGAACAAATCAAAGTCAGACATTGCTTTTCAACCATGCTTCACCAGAATTTTTAAAAAAAAGAAAACTCATGAAACAGGCCTGGACAGAAATGATGGTACCCTTAACTTAATATTTTGTTGCACAACCTTTTGAGGCAATCACTGCAATCAAACGATTCCTCTAACTGTCAATGAGACTTCTGCACCTCTCAGCAGGTATTTTGGCCCACTCCTCATGAGCAAACTGCTCCAGTTGTCTCAGGTCTGAAGGGTGCCTTTTCCAGACGGCATGTTTCAGCTCCTTCTAAAGATGCTCAATAGGCTTTAGGTCAGGGCTCATAGAAGGCCACTTCAAAATAGTCAAATGTTTTCCTCTTAGCCATTCTTGGGTGTTTTTAGCTGTGTATTTGGGTCATTATCCCTTGATAGTCTTGAGATTTCACTGTACCCTGCACAGATTCAAGTAACCCTGTGCCAGATGCAGGAAAGCAGCCCCAGATCATAAGAAAGCCTCCTCCATGTTTCACAGTAGGGACAGATATGCTTCATTTTTCCATCTGTGAACAGAGCTGATGTGCCTTGCCAAAAATTTCGATTTTTGTCTCATCTGTCCATAGGACATTCTCCCAGAAGATTTGTGACTTGTCAACATGTAGTTTGGCAAATTCTAGTTTTGTCAGATTCAAGTAATTTCTATGACCATTGTGGGTTTTTCTTTCATTAAACGAGGGGTACCAACAATTTTGTCGACGTGTGAAATTGGATGCCAACTCCCTGTTACTAGGGAAGTTCCATCCTTAGCCATCTTCAAAATCAAGACAGGTTCACAGTGAGTGAAGAGTGGAGGGGTGGGCCCTCTTCACACAGTGAAAGATGAGGTGAGAGGCTGCGCCCTCTTTACGACCTCGATATGTCTGCACTCAGATTTTCCTGCCTGTACACTGTAGGCACTGAGAGTATTTTTGTATACTTGTGACTAGCTTCTTGTGTTATTGCTGATGGGATATTAGTGATAGACAGTACGCAGCTTTCCTGATTGTGCGCAAATATTTATTTTTCTGTGTTAGAGATCTGTTTAGATGCATCGCGCCCTGCATTTGACGTCCAGTGTCCCAGGATCCCCTATATTATAGTCACTTAGACTTTTCTCAGTTTAGGCTTTACTCCTTGCAGAATTACATGTAGAGAAACAAGTAGTAGTAATAATGTTTTAGAGAACATGCCTCCTTGTCTCAGAGAGACCAGCTATAATGGGGTTATTAGAAGCAGAACAGCCATAGAACAAGGCTGTCCAGCAAGACCCTGCAGCTATTTCAACTTTTGATGAAAACCCGGGCACCCTTTAAACTTAAAAAAAAAAAAAAAAATGCACCAAAAACTGCAGTAGTGTTTTTACAAAAAATACTGTGTGTGAATCTAGCCTTAAAAAAACTATACCAGAAAGCAATATGTCATAACTTGGACCACACTACAGTTATGGGCACTTTTTCACTTTCCATGCTTTTGAGTACACTTTATATCTGGGCTTCTGGTACATTATTTATTCACTCCTTTGTATCCACATGTGGCTGGTATACAGTTTCAAGCAGCAACCACCATCCTTTTTATTTTATTGTTAAAAACTGTTCTAGCACATATAAGTCTTTCAGTTTGTCATTCTTGATGAACAATTAAAAAAAAAAAAAAAACTGTCAGACACCAGTATCTTATCAGATATGTATATATTACAGAATAATTCTTTATTTTTTGCATTGTGTAAAATGCTTAATTCATCATATAGTAACAGGACTATGGAAAGGTCCTTTTATTAAAGGAAATTAATTGAATGAAGTAAAATAAGTGAGTGAAAGCGTTTTCTGGTCATCAGTATGTGATCTGTGGAGGCCCAACACCTGAAACCCACACAAATCAGCTGTTCAGACAGGCTCCAGGTGCCGGGAACAACTGTAGTGGACAGGGAACATACGACAACTGCTCCTATTCAATTAATAGGAGCAATGCTGCAGCTTCTTCCACTCACCCTGTGCCTATGTACTAAACTGAATGTATACACTGAAAAAGGCTTCTAGTTTTTATGTTAAATGGAGTCTAACGCTATTGAAATCACTTCTAAACCTCTTATACATTGTTATAGGAGATATGAGTGACACAAAAAAGGTGTGTACACTATGTCAAAGTACAATCTTACTGCAAAGAAAGTCAACTTTATATCCATATGTGAATGAGCTGTTCAGTGCACCCAATGTGTGGACACACCCACCAAAGCACAACAACCACACATCGGGGTCTGTTAATCTTTTTGTTTGGGGAAGGTGCTGTGGGGTGGCCACAGGTGAAAACCAAGACTGCACTTTCACACAAAAAAGTATATTCATTATTCCACTTTTAGTAGCATATAAGTGGTTTAGAATGCATTTCAGTTTAACCACTTCATGACTAGGCTATTTCCCCTGGTCCATGATTGGACACATCTTTGGGTCTTTTAGTTCATGTGCTTTTGAAAGCTGCAACATTTTTCTGTTTGGGTTATTCAAATAATTTGCGTGACGTTATCCCTCT
The DNA here is from genome assembly GCA_947044405.1 of Leptodactylus fallax. Classification (NCBI taxonomy): domain Eukaryota; kingdom Metazoa; phylum Chordata; class Amphibia; order Anura; family Leptodactylidae; genus Leptodactylus; species Leptodactylus fallax. The sequence goes on along the minus strand of CAMRHE010000074.1, from coordinate 5,280,252 downwards.
CAGTTATGATAATGGCCAGGTGGGTGACATAGTTTTGTGCCGCTTGGGTGGGGCTAGAACCTGTAACCTGTTTTTTTTAATCTTAACATCGCATTTTAACATTACTTTTTTTTTTTCTTTTTGGGCCGATACAATAGCCCCAGTTTCAGGAGGATTACAACTTCCAAGCACTCACTGCAGGGCTGATCTGGATCCTCTAGAACCCAGCAGCTTCTGCACTTCCCTGGCACCTGCCGATCATGTGACTGTCAGGAGAAAACCAAAAGATGGTGGCTTCCATTTCTGTGTATGTGACCGTTGAGCAAATAATAAACCATCCTCTTCCTTCTCATTGGTAAATACAGCTGTAAAAGACAGCCGAATCCACACTCCTACAACTTCACAATTTCATACAGGTACATGCTTGCAGGGTTATATGGTATCAGCCCAGACATATATAGCCAATGGCTGGCAAGAGATAGGCCAAATGAGGGCTCTCTTGGACTCCGCCTGAAATTCATCAACATACTTTTTCAACTGTATAGGAAAGAGCAGAAGACTGCACAATTCTATACAGAGGGCTACAACTAAAAACAAAAAAAGCACACTATACGTTTTATTTTGCAAAGAGTCATTCATCTGTAGACGTCCTGAACATCCTGTTTGCCTGATGGTAGGCAAGAGGCAATGTATACATAACCGTAATATATTACTTATATAGTGCCCACCTTTTCTAAAAAGCTGCATACACTTACATCAACCCATGTCCTAGTGGGATTTAAAATTCCACTTCCAGTTCTTTGTATAGCAAAAATCCTACATGTATTATCCACAGATATAAGCATTATTTTTAATACGTTTTTAACAAAACCTCTATACATATTTTGCTGTACTGCAGACACATGAACTCAAAGTAACCAAGCTTAAAACAAACATCAGTACCTTTGGTGGGAGATCTTCCTCCTGACGTAACCAAGAACTACGATCAAACTTTTCAATGCGAGGAGGGAGAGGAGGATTCTCAGAGGTTGGGTCTGAATTCTGCCTTGGCATCTCAGGCCGGTGAGAAACAATGCCTTCCTGGAATGCGGACATGCCCTTAGCTGACTGTTCATGTAGTGACTGAGATGCTGAGAGGGATTGTCCTGGGGTTTTCACGGACACCAACATTGGAAGTTGCTGTAAAGATGATTAATAATAAATTTTATATTCGCAGTCATACTTTAGGCAGTAGTTTTTCTAGTAGCAAAGATATAACATACTTAAAGTGTGCTGTTTCACTTTTTTCTTTACCAATTGTGTAGGGGCTGTTTGACAAACAGTTTGTAACATACTTTATTAGCCTATTTTATTTCCTTTTAGTATCCTATACATGGGTACCCGCTATGTATTTCTAGATGCCAAGTGGGATGTGAGTTCAAATCTCTCTGATTTTATACTACCTAGAGCAGCGATTCTGATGTCATATGAAAGCTATACAGATTTTTCCTGACAACAGCTTGGTTAGAGGTTTCCTAGGGAGACAGTTCAAGACTGTTTTCTATTAAAAAGAAGTAAAATAGGTAAATGAAGTATATTACAAAAACAACATTTTAAAGGTGTAAACATATTAATGTTATCATTCTTTTTGCTGTTAACATTCTGTTTGGTGGAGGTCAGACCACTGGTTCCATCATAAATTCCAAGAATGATGGCTCAGTATGCACAATTCAGCTCCATTCATTGCCTATGACACTGCTGGAGACAGCAGAGCATTGTGCTCGACCATCTCTGGTAGTGCCCTAGAGAAAGAATCTCCTGATTCGTGATGTGACACCCACCAAATCAGCATGTTATCCCCTATCCTGTGAGGACATTAAAACTTGTGTCAAAGCTTTTAAGCTGTATTCAGACGGTCAGGTTGGATACAGTTAAAACCACAACAAAACAGCATCAGGAAAAAAAAACACACATGTGGTTTTGGTGTGTTTTTTAAACAGATGAAATTTATTTAATTTGTTTTACCTGTAAAATAAAATAAAGAACACACACACACACACACACACACACACACACACACACACCCACACACACCAAAACCAGCATTAAAACCACACTGTTCGGGGATCGAAGCATTTCAGAGAGGTTTAGAACCACCAGACTAAACACAATCGGTGGCAGCTTTCTTCGTTCTAATTTGCCAATTTCACTTTTTCTTTTTAACCATTAGTCCTAGGATAGAGGTGTAGCTATAGGGGAAGCAGTGCTAGCAGTCGCTACTGGGCCCTAGACTCCAAAGATCCCTCTGCCACATAAAATAACCACTAATGTAAACTGCTCAAGATAGGTAGGGGCCCCATTACAGATTTTGCACTACAGCCCAGGAGCTTCAAGCTACAGCTCTGTCCTATTTCTTCAAGAAACTTAACAGAATTGATTAATATTCGAAAGGTTGGAGCCATATTATTAATGATAATTTTGTGATTTTGGCTTTGATATCTCAACATACTCGCCTTTCTTTGCAGTGAGTCATTTATTTAATGGACTTTGAGAGATATATATACACAGTCATACGAAAAAGTTTGGGCACCCCTATTAATCTTAATCATTTTTAGTTCTAAATATTTGGGTGTTTGCAACAGCCATTTCAATTTGATATATCTAATAACTGATGGACACAGTAATATTTCAGGATTGAAATGAGGTTTATTGTACTAACAGAAAATGTGCAATATGCATTAAACCAAAATTTGACCGGTGCAAAAATTTGGGTACCCTTATCATTTTATTGATTTGAATACTCCTAACTACTTTTTACTGAAGCACAAAATTGGTTTTGTAACCTCACTGAGCTTTGAACTTCATAGCCAGGTGTATCCAATCATGAGAAAAGGTATTTAAGGTGGCCAATTGCAAGTTGTTCTCCTATTTGAATCTCCTCTGAAGAGTGGCATCATGGGCTCCTCAAAACAACTCTCAAATGATCTGAAAACAAAGATTGTTCAACATAGTTGTTCAGGGGAAGGATACAAAAAGTTGTCTCAGAGATTTAACCTGTCAGTTTCCACTGTGAGGAACATAGTAAGGAAATGGAAGACCACAGGGACAGTTCTTGTTAAGCCCAGAAGTGGCAGGCCAAGAAAAATATCAGAAAGGCAGAGAAGAAGAATGGTGAGAACAGTCAAGGACAATCCACAGACCACCTCCAAAGAGCTGCAGCATCATCTTGCTGCAGATGGTGTCACTGTGCATTGGTCAACAATACAGCACACTTTGCACAAGGAGAAGCTGTATGGGAGAGTGATGCGAAAGAAGCCGTTTCTGAAAGCACGCCACAAACAGAGTCGCCTGAGGTATGCAAAAGCACATTTGGACAAGCCAGCTTCATTTTGGAAGAAGGTCCTGTGGACTGATGAAACAAAGATTGAGTTGTTTGGTCATACAAAAAGGCATTATGCATGGCGTCAAAAAAACACAGCATTCCAAGAAAAACACTTGCTACCCACTGTAAAATTTGGTGGAGGTTCCATCATGCTTTGGGGCTGTGTGGCCAATGCCGGCACCGGGAATCTTGTTAAAGTTGAGGGTCGCATGGATTCAACTCAGTATCAGCAGATTCTTGAGAATAATGTACAAGAATCAGTGACGAATTTGAAGTTACGCCGGGGATGGATATTTCAGCAAGACAATGATCCAAAACACAGCTCCAAATCTACTCAGGCATTCATGCAGAGGAACAATTACAATGTTCTGGAATGGCCATCCCAGTCCCCAGACCTGAATATCATTGAACATCTGTGGGATAATTTGAAGCGGGCTGTCCATGCTCGGCGACCATCAAACTTAACTGAACTGGAATTGTTTTGTAAAGAGGAATGGTCAAAAATACCTTCATCCAGGATCCAGGAACTGATTAAAAGCTACAGGAAGCGACTAGAGGCTGTTATTTTTGCAAAAGGAGGATCTACTAAATATTAATGTCACTTTTCTGTTGAGGTGCCCATACTTTTGCACCAATCAAATTTTGGTTTAATGCATATTGCACATTTTCTGTTAGTACAATAAACCTCATTTCAATCCTGAAATATTACTGTGTCCATCAGTTATTAGATATATCAAATTGAAATGGCTGTTGTAAACACCCAAATATTTAGAACTAAAAATGATTAAGATTAATAGGGGTGCCCAAACTTTTTCATATGACTGTATAATGGTTTAAATAAAGATGGTAGTTTCTATTCCACTCGCCCCAGAAGTTTGCCTGTTTGGTATCCTGGATGAGGAGCTATGGATACATCATACTCATATTATGTTACAAGAATCTTTATTCTTAGCTAGAAAGGCCATAGCTCTGAGATGGATGGCTCCTCGCCCACCCTCTCTCTCACAGTGGAGAAAGTTGGTGAACTTAGTTTTACCATATAACCAGCTGGTATACAAGGGTAGAAGACGGCCCACTAAATTTGAAAAGGTTTGGGGTCCCTGGTGTAACTCACCGCTAACCTTATACACAACCCCATCTTTTCGTACAGCCCTTGATGCACTTATGACTTGATTTGGTGCTCCTACGGTACGTTCCCCTAAGGGTTTTTCCTGTCTCCTGTCCCCTGTGGTACCCTGGAATTCATTTTGGCCGCATAGGTTGGATTGAGTTGCTATACTTTCTGTCTGTTTCCTTTGTTCTCCTACAGGTTGGTTCGACTGGTCCTTCTGCCCACCTACTTCATGATTTTGGGACTACTCGTGCTTTTTATTTTCAGGTTTCGCACGTTATGGACTCTGCAGCAATTGTTTTAATGGTTTCCTTTGTTACTTTTGTTCAATTTCTGTTATCTTTTATACAGAATTTTATTGTACTTATCCTGCTACTTCCTTTGTACCTTTTCCTTGTGTTGTATGCCTTGTTGTACAAACTTCAATAAAACGAGTTTAAAAAAAAAGAAAAAGATGGTAGTTTATCTAATTTCTCATTGGCCTAAGACACTTTATATGTTCAAAGATGTCATGTATTGTTGAGGGTATATGGTAGACCATAGCTGTGATTGTGGGAACACTTACAGGTGTTGTTATTCTGCACGGTTATCTGTATTATAGCCCAGAGATATAGTACATTCACAATTTTGCTGGTACACCAGATCCCTATCTTACAGGCATAGTCAGAGGAGAGTTGGTCACGCATGCACGTCTCTCTCTATTCACTTCTGAGAACAGTAGAGCTCCAGTAAATAGTGAACAGGTAGGACAACAAATCACAACTGACACCTGCTAAATTGTATTTTATTAGAGTCCGAACTTCTCCAGAAGAAGGGTGTGTTGATCTTGTTGGGGCAGAGACCTGCCTGGTCTAGTGATTATGTAAGTGAGGCTGCATTTGATGGACAAAGGATCATGGTGATGGGGTTACAGAAGTTGGTATTGCTCTGAGTAATGATGCTGAATCACTGCCGTTATTAAAAAGAGGACCTGTCATCACTTCTGACATGTCTGTTTCAATAAGTACTTGAATTCCTATTAAAAAGCAATGCTGGAGCTTTTTTTTTTTTTTTACAACTTTGCATTGTGCTACCACTCGGTTATTCCACCTAGAGATTTCTGAATAACAGTGTGTTACTATTCTCCTTGTCACAGGGGAGTGTCCCTATATACAGTGCTGGCCAAAAGTATTGGCACCCCTGCAATTCTGTCAGATAATACTCAATTTCTTCCAGAAAATGATTGCAATCACAAATGCTTTGGTAATAATATCTTCATTTAATTTGTCTTCAATGGAAAACCACAAAAAGAATTGTCAAAAAGCCAAATTGGATATAATTCCACACCAAACATAAAAAAGGGGTGGACAAAAGTATTGGCACCCTTTGAAAAATCATGTGATGCTTCTCTAATTTGTGTAATTAACAGCACCTGTTACTTACCTGTGGCACATAACAGGTGGTGGCAATAACTAAATCACACTTGCAGCCAGTTGAAATGGATTAAAGTTGACTCAACCTCTGCCCTGTGTCCTTGTGTGTACCACATTGAGCATGGAGAAAAGAAAGAAGACCAAAGAACTGTCTGAGGACTTGAGAAGAAAAATTGTGAGGAAGCATGAGCAATCTCAAGGCTACAAGTCCATCTCCAAAGATCTGAATGTTCCTGTGTCTATCGTGCGCAGTGTCATCAAGAAGTTTAAAGCCCATGGCACTGTGGCTAACCTCCCTAGATGTGGACGGAAAAGAAAAATTGACGAGAGATTTCAACGAAAGATTGTGCGGATGGTGGCTAAAGAACCTCGACTAACATCCAAACAAGTTCTAGCTGCCCTGCAGTCCGAGGGTACAACAGTGTCAACCCGTACTATCCGTCGGCGTCTGAATGAAAAGGGACTCTATGGTAGGATACCCAGGAAGACCCCACTTCTGACCCAGAGACATAAAAAAGCCAGGCTGGAGCTTGCCAAAACTTACCTGAGAAAGCCAAAAACTTTTTGGAAGAATGTTCTCTGGTCAGATGAGACAAAAGTAGAGCTTTTTGGGAAAAGGCATCAACATAGAGTTTACAGGAAAAAAAAAAGAGGCCTTCAAAGAAAAGAACACGGTCCCTACAGTCAAACATGGTGGAGGTTCCCTGATGTTTTGAGGTTGCTTTGCTGCCTCTGGCACTGGACTGCTTGACCATGTGCATGGCATTATGAAGTCTGAAGACTACCAACAAATTTTGCAGCATAATGTAGGGCCCAGTGTGAGAAAGCTGGGTCTCCCTCAGAGGTCATGGGTCTTCCAGCAGGACAATGACCCAAAACACACTTTAAAAAGCACTAGAAAATGGTTTGAGAGAAAGCACTGGAGACTTCTAAAGTGGCCAGCAATGAGTCCAGACCTGAATCCCATAGAACACCTGTGGAGAGCTCTCAAAATGGCAGTTTGGAGAAGGCACCCTTCAAATCTCAGGGACCTGGAGAAATTTGCCAAAGAAGAATGGTCTAAAATTCCAGCAGAGCATTGTAAGAAACTCATTGATGGTTACCGGAAGCGGTTGTTCGTAGTTATTTTGTCTAAAGGTTGTGCTACCAAGTAGTAGGCTGAGGGTGCCAATACTTTTGTCCGGCTCATTTTTGGAGTTTTGTGTAAAATGATCAATGATTTGACTTTTTTTTTTTCATTCTCTTTTGTGTTTTTTCATTGCAAGCAAAATAAATGAAGATATTATTACCAAAGCATTTGTGATTGCAATCATTTTCTGGAAGAAATTGAGTATTATCTGACAGAATTGCAGGGGTGCCAATACTTTTGGCCAGCACTGTAATCTGACTAAGTGAACACAGAGAACAGTGTCAGTGTTTAGGAACACCTCCCCCCCAAAGTGTTGATCCCCCCCATTTGCTATTACTCCTAGAAATGTATGAATTATTTATTTGACAGAGGAATGGTATAATGCAGTGTTTTACGAGTTCTATAACAATTCAATACAGAATACAATATAAACTTATCACCCTCATCCACAAGGCTCTCCATAATGCTGCACCTCCCTACATTTCCTCCCTCATCTCTGTCTATCGCCCAACCTGTACTCTCTGTTCACTCAATGACCTAAGACTAACATCCTCTATTATCAGAACCTACCACGTTCGTATACAAGACTTCTCCCGAATTGCACCACTTCTCTGGAATGCTCTATCCCGGACTATTAGATTAACCCCCAATTTCCACAGCTTCAAGCGTAAACTAAAGACATATCTTTTCAGACAGGCCTATCACAACTCCGAATGTAAACCCTTCTGTAGTTAGAATCCCTAAAACATACCCTCCTCTGTTCACGCTCCCGCATTACCTCACAGGATATGATGCCGTATCAGACTAACTTTATATGTTCAGGCACCATCTGCATGTTAAAGGACACGACTGATGACGGCTCATACAGCTTTATATATGTGTAATGACAGTAACCTCTATTACAGAATTGTCTAACCATTGTACAAGCAATGCTACGTCTGTTGCTGCCCCTGCTACCTCCTGTGTCATCCCCTCTACCTCATAGATTGTAAGCTCTTGCGAGCAGGGCCCTCAGTCCCAGTGTGTGAATTGTAATGTATCTTTTTTTTGTCAGTACTTGAACCCTACAAATTGCACAGTGCTGCGGAATATGTTGGCGCTATATAAATAAAATTTATTATTTATTAGTTATGTTCAACAGACTAGACAGGTCCTTCTTAACTTTCAGTGTTTTGCACTCAGTTATGACTTTTGATGTCTTGAAGCAAATTGGAAATACATTTTCCTTTGAAAATGTGGATTTGTGTTTATTTTCTTTAGATCTACAGATCAAAGAGAAGAAATGTGATTGTTTCGACTGTAAATGAACTTGAATCTGGATTCACACTGATAAGACAATGTGGTGCTAAGGACATACATGATGTAGCTCTACAGTGGGCACGGCCCATATTTGCATTGTTCACAGTCTTTTAATCTACCACTGGGAAAGAAGAGGAAATAGATAAGAAACTTTTCTTTATAAATTGCAAATTATACAGAGAGAAAAGAGCAGTGTGAACTATTATGTCGAATAAAGAAATACAAAGAATGTTGGCTGCAAAATCATTTTGACTTATTCACTTTGCAATAATTTCCCTATATGTTTATATAACAGATACAAAAACCGCAGCATACAGACATAAATATTGTGCATTAATATACTTTATCAACCTTACAAAATCATAATGCAAATAAGTGTGCTAATCTAATGATCCGCTGTACCGAGTCAGGCTGGATTCACACTTGCATTGAAGTCTCCGCCTAAAATCGGTGAAGAGAAAAGCCCTGCAAGGAGAAAACCGGACGGAAACCCGTCGGACCCCATTATAGTCTAGCGGGTCCTCAGGTTACCACGTGTAACCACTTTGTAAGCAGACAGGATCTCAGTCTTTTGGATCCCCATGCGGACCTGAAGGATGGAAGCCTAAATGTTAGTGTGAACCTGTATGGCAGCGTCAGGCTGCTGCCATACAGTGTTCTGGCTGCACCACAGGCACAGTCAGTGTTGAGGGCATTGGTACAAAGTGGCATCATGTCTATTGGTCACATGGCCATGCTGCATTTATTTGAACGGGACAGAGCTGTAGCATGGCCATGCGATGTCACTTCCTGAGAAGAGGAAGTGGAGAGCATTCTAAAAAACAACAGCCTTGTTTTCTAATCCTGAGTATCTACCTTTATGTGAAAGCAGAAAATGATTAGCAGCTTTTCCTCAATACCAACAGCATGATTTTGCAGGTTACATGTGGCCAGTATTAAAGAAAGCCCATGATCAGTTAGATATGTGACCTACCTAAAGTGCATCTAAACAACTCTTGATTTTCTGGCAGCATTTGCAACATTAAGAAATGTTATAAATATACTTTATTAACAGATTGTGGCTTATTTATGTGAAATCCTGGGCTGAAACCTACTTCACTTCAGTGCTTTTTCCTTTCTTTTTCTATTGCTAGCTGAAATCTGAATATAGCTTCTCACTGGAGAAAGTGGATTTTGGCACAGGATTTCATGGAAATAAAGCAAAATTTGTTAATAAAGTACATTACAACAACATCAATGACACAAATGCTGGGGAAAAAAAATAAAAATCAACAGTTGTTTGAAAGGTTACATACACTTTAAGGAAGTCTGTCACCAGAACCAAGTATATATCATTGACCCAGCCGCTAAGATTGGTAGGATAGAGTCACCTGAATGAAATGGTCTTTTCCTCTTGTGAATCGGTGTTTCCGTTGTCAAGATATTGCCTTTTTGTCAATATGCAAATGAGCTCTCTGGAGCAATAAGGGTGTTGATGCTTATATCTTTGGAACAAGAGCAAAGAGCTCTTTTGCATATTGATAAAAAAAGGTGATATCTCAGCAAGTGTGTCACCAATTCACAAGGGGAAAACACCATTTGATATCCTGGGTTCTGGTGACAGACTTGCTTTAAGTGAAAGCACTGCATCTTTCTTGACAAAATCATCAGTGGTAGTTATCACAACTGTATCCCATTAGTCCCAAAACATCTTCATCTTGTTCTACAATGAGGTCCCTAGTCACATTCTTATGCTCATAGGCTTAACAGCAATCAATTGGGAGAGTTCCATGGGGTATTTAATAGTAATGTATTACCTAGGTAAAACCAGATATTAAAACAATTTGTTTTCTTATCTAATTTTATTTTAGGATTGTATATGTCATTTTATATTCTATACATGCTTATGCGGGCAGACATATTTGCTGAGATTTGCTTCAGAAATGGAGATAACAGCAGGTGTCTGGAGGTGATGTACTGCTTTCTATTAAAGAGTGTACTAGGCATGAGCTGTGCAGTGTGCACTGTGCAAGAAGCTGCAGGAGGTGAGCTATTTTCCATAGTGTGATTCCGTAATAGAGGGGTTTTCCTGAATCACAAGATTGATGGCCAATATCCTTATCACCCCCCACTGATCAGCTGTTTGACTGGGCCACGTCCTCCATGTGAGCATTGTGGTCTTTTCCATGTTTACCTCAGTCCATCTGCAACATATGACAATTAAGTCCTGCTCACTTGAATGGGACAAAGCAGCATTATTCTGTACTGCCATTTCTAAGTAGATAGCATGCAAGGAGATCAATGTAAACAATGAAGAGCTTGCACTACTTGACCAAGTGCCATGACTCCTTCAGACAGTTGCACGACGGGAGAGACTAGCGTTTGACCCCCATAAATCTGATAATGATGGCCTATATTAAGGGGCCCTAATATTCAATATACCCCATCTTTCTTTCCCCTTACATTATCTGCTAGGAGGTCCCCACACAGTTAGAACAGCGGAACTCTACAAAATCAGAAAGTTCTGACAAACTGTCTGTAATGGGTATGGGGGCCTTTATGTTTCAGGTGGCTTGCTGCTTAGCGGCCTTAGTGCATGGTCATTTGTCCAGAGAGAAAGTGAATCTTTATGTCCTTATTTCATGTTCTCCGTGTGCGCATGCATAGGATATCATGCCAACTACTACGCTACAGAATATAAGCCTAAAGAAAAGACTGTGCAAGCAGAACCTATTTATATTAAAATAATAATATATATTATTTAGCTGAAGACGTGGAGGAAGGGGAAAAACATGTATTTTCGATTTTGCAGACTTCAGTGCTATATGCCTAATATCAGGAAAATCTATAATTGATCACGTAGTTGTTTGAGACAGCTGGAAATCCCTGCAGGATCTTGGGTACATTTTAGTTTCATTTGTTTTCTTTGTGATTTTTTTTTTTATATCTCCAATCTGTATTTAGTGACATTTTCAGATGTTTGCTGTGCAGTGGGTGGTTTGTCTTATGTTATTTAGATGATTATTTAACATTTGCCAGTTTCCAGTGCTCCTGCCACCACTAAAGATATGAATCATTTCAACCCTTTAATAAGGTTTGGGTGCAACTGTATAAACAAGAGATTATGATAGATCCCTCATCACAATAGCTTCTCATTGGCATTGCTGATATTGCTACTAGTGAATATAGTATAAAATTCTTGAAGTCTAGCAATTTATTAACTAAATTTGTTAATACCTATTCATAATGTACCCCAAATTTATAATCTATTTACAACATAGGGGATAAATGTATGGCCACCAATATTTCTATCAGTCACTAGAACAGTTGTCTGAAACCCCTGATCTAGGGAAGCTGCAATGAAGAGGTGGTTATGCATGCACCCTGCTGCTCTATTCAAGAGAAAGGTTTTGCTTTGGCTATTTTGACAAATTTACAAATGTAGAGGCTTTAAAAGTTAAAATCAATATTTCCCAAAACACATAACATATTCTAAAAGTAATATAGCTTTTTTGGGAAGGCAAAAAACAGGGCTTTAAAAAAACAAAACAAAACAAAACAAAACAAAAAAAACAACCTTTCCCAAACTTGCAAAGTGTTATTAGATTAAACCTTTATCATCAAGTTGCCCTCTGATCAGACTACCTGGTCAGTGCATTGTAGCGTTATGAAACAGCCCAATTTAACAGCCCATACAATTTAATACATTTTATTTATAAAGCAAGTGCAGTGAAACTTCTATGTAAAATAAAATGTATACAGCATTTAGAACTTGAAGTACTTAAAAGTTTTACCTGTGGGTCTATCTGTCTATGCATTGGTGGTGTTCGTGCTGGTTGCACCCCACTGATGCTAAATGATTCTGATCTTGGAGGCAGGTTTGGGTCAGATATTCTATTAGCTACCTTATGTGGCATTGCAGGGGAGCTCTGACGATTGAGACGAGAACGCTCCTCTACCTGTGCAACAGGAAAACAATAAATAAGTAGAGAAAAAAAAAGTCACATTTAGTGTGAAGGGTGCCATCAAACGTTTGCAGCTGAGCTGTTGTAACTGTATGTGAATTACTACTATTTGCCATACTTTAAGCTGCAGGTACAGATGTAGCAATGCAATGAATGGCAACCTGTGTGAGGTTACTGCAGCTCAGCCGCACATCAACAGCACCCTAAGGCTAGATCACACCCTCAAACCAGGTGATCAACATGAAAGGTTAAGATTACAGAAAGTAATTCTTATAGAACAGAATTAGGATAGCTTCAGAATAAAAGCATCATTGTGCCTAGTATTAGTTTTATGAGATTGGATAACGTTCACTGGTTTGAAAAGAGCAAGAAACAGCCAAACATAATGGTAAACTGAAGTGCATCCTCTGCCCACACACAGAAAAGGGAAATCGCTGTGTACACTCTACGAGTATACTGTATACTGTGGGAAGAGGAAGCAGCGGAGATATTCTTCATGGAAAAAGTGCAGGTACTCATTGGGAGTGCAAATAATAATGCATAATTGTTACGAATAGATGCATAGATACATTTCTAAATATTATCCCAGGTTAAATGAGTTATTCAAAGTGCACAAAAGTGGAAAGACTAGAAAACTTAGTCTGAAAGGATTCTAATATAGAAGGTAAGTTTAACATAAGACATATCATTCACAGATAGAGTTATTAGATAGATAGTTTTCAATATATATTGGTTGGGGGCATCAGTGTCAGACTGGGGTGCCTAGGGCCCATGAGTGAAATTCATTCTGTGGGCCCCCTATCTACATATTACCCGATACAGGCAAAATCCTAAAATGTTGACAACAAATTTATTTTTTAGGTAGTTTGCTGCATAGTCCTGTCAGTAGCCTACTGCCTGGCTCTCGCCTTGAACTAGGTTATTGGGGCCCCTCAAGTGAGTGAGAAAATGAGACCCAGGGAGGAAGGATACTGGTTGGCCAGACTCTGCACCTGATGTTACTTTTAACTGCCCAACGTGTCTACAGTATATGAGGTTAAACTGGGTAGTTTCTTAAATAACCTACTCAGTATATCATACTGATGCATAAGCTAGTTGAGATGCTGTACAATGAGTATCTGTATAAAGAACAATGAGCACACTGTGCCACGCTAGGGTCAACAGGGGGCCCACCTGGATCAAAAGCTCACAGGGGAATTCACCTGTTCACCTGTGGGCCAGTCTGAATATGGGGGGCATATTCATAGTATAAATATGATGTAAAAATATCAAATGTTGCAAAATAATAAAAACATGCATTGGCAGAGAAGGACTTGTATGTAATTGTACAAACTAAAGGATAAAAACTTAATTTTTAAAAGGTTAATATTTACATTATTTTCATAATTTAGAGAATGTAACGGTTAATTGGAGCTATGGGTGAAACTTAAATATTATTGACTATTTTATATTTTAAAATTTTAAGAGAGTAATCCAGCACTTACCAGGATTCATTCCAACATAAAAAGCCAAATGTATGGAATTCTCAAACCATTTCATGAATCAAAACTTTAAAGTGCTGAATTATCCTTTTGTTTTGGAGGTTTCCATTGCCTGCCAGTCCTACAGGTTTTTCCATACACTACTGGATCTTTACACCCTGTTATGGACTGCAGTCATGAGAACCTGGTGTGGCGAGATTTATTTACTTTTTCCATTTTTTTGATGAAGAAAATCATAAAAGACAGATGAAGAATAATACTGGCCATACACTTTAGATAGCTAAAAGTCATCTCACTCCACTCCTCCATATGCATTTAGCAGTAACGTATGTGTACTAAATGCGATCGGGGAGAAAACTGCTTGTAGACATCTCTGGCTGTGACTTATCTTCTTGAGACAAAAACATTGGACAGTTAAAATCTAACTGTCTCATTCTTACCTCTCCCAACATCTGCTGTAGGGAGAGAGTCTGGAAGTCCCCATACACATTAGATTGTTGACTGGGGGGAGGGGGGGGTGTTTATCGCACTCTTCAGCTACTTAAAAGAGTATTCCAATTTCAACATTTAAGGGATATTCTTTGTGTAATAAAAAAGGTGATATAATGTTTTATTTTTTTATACTCAAAAATAAACACGTAGGAATATTAGATTAAAAAGAAGGATCAAAAAGTTTGAAAGGGATCAGGTAGTGGACACGATTAAAAAATAGGTAAAAATGAACAGTGGGGAAAAAAAAAAAAAAAAAATCAAAAAGCAGACAATATTATCAGACATCTGTTATACAGGACATTATAGTGTCTTTTTTTAAGTAAGCATTAATAACCCCCAAAATCTGTGAGTACATACACAGTTTCATCCCTACAAAAAAAACAAAACAAAACACAAAAGCACAATTTTATTGCTAGCCATGCACACCTCCTCAATGAATTAATAGAATATTGTGCCCAAAACATGCTTCAACGAAAAGAAGATAATACATATATAAACACACATCAGACTTCTATAAGAAAGAGTATTGCATACAAAAGACAGAATTTCAGAAGGATCGGTATTAACCACCACCAACCAGTCACATTCAGAGACAGTATGTGGACATACTCCGCTAACTATAGTAATGGCAGTAAAGTCAAAGCCAAAATTTTTCTAATAAAAAATATTTAGAAAGATGATCTTAAAGATTTTTGCATGAAATACCCTTACTATAAAAGAGTGTAAAGAATTCTACATAAGCGAGACCATTCTAGCATTGGTGTAACGGGATGAATGATGCTTAGTCCACATGCCCTCCTGATTTCACAACAGCAGTAATTGGCAATTATATACTTTGAGGGATTTCAACCAATTCTGTTCACCCTTTCTCTTACCCCAAGTGTTACTGGCTGCAGTGGCACTGCTAGGCCCTAGCACTCAGGACAACTGAAGGGCATTCAATTTGTAGTCAACCTTCATCTCTCTAACCACTTAGGGTAAAGAGGCTGACAGTAACTCACAGTCAATATCCTGACAGTGAACTGCAAAATAAGGGAGGATTCTGTGATATCAATTGCAAGAGGTGGGTATTTATGCAGTAAAAATGGGGGAGATGTATGGCAAAATGCAATTAGCTGAGGTGCTAAAGGGGTGTAGATGACTCAAACATGCCCAGACAGTAAATATTCGAGAATACTCCATGAAGGACATGGTTAAAGGAAATTGAAAAAATAATGGCTACTCAAAGGCGGCAGTGTATTAGAACTTATTGGATAGTTGCTATGACCTGATGAGTACTGTGGGGCACTTTAGAGAATTTTAGTATATTTTCGGGGTAGTTCCAGTTCCAGAAAAGAGGACTTTTCCATACATCCACCAAGTCCAGCTCTTTGCATCATTTAATAGGCGCTGCTCTACTGATTCCAATACAGTTGGAAGTTTTTCTCTAGCCCTCACCGTTCCCAAGCAGTAAGTGCTGTTATTTTGGTGTCTTATATGCCAACTCGGCTCAGTACTGTCAGAGTGGTGGATGGTGTCAGTCAGGAGCAGGTACAGGGTGTGATTCAGGGCTCTAACACTGTCCACCTCTGAAGCCTTTGAATCACACCCACTTTTCTGCTACTTCCTGAAACTGTCCACTTGACAGTACAGAGCCTAAGAAGCATATCAGGCATCAAAACTAACCGCACTGAGTGCTCGGGAACGGTGGGGCCTAAAGAAAACATTCCAACCATTCCAACTGCACCAGAATCAGTGAAGTGGCGCCTATTAACAGATGCTAAGAACTGGAGATGGGGAAAGGTCCTCTTTAATAAATAAGTATTAGTATCCAGTTTTCTAATACTTTTTACATGAACTCTTTGCTTTTTGTCATACAACAGGATCCTGCAATCTTTCCTGGTCATATGGTGATCACACAGATGCAGACAGCTCAGCAAATTGTGCGGTACCTTTGTGATCATTATTTGACCAGGAGAGAGCACTCCTGGAAGTAAACAACTGTATATTCTATTCAATGGCAGCAAGCAGAGACCTTGGAAGCCATGAGAAATTGATATATTAGAAAATTGTACAATGTTTCTTTATACAAACAGATTTTATTTTATTCTACATTTTGGACAATTATATATGACCTATGAAATTAGAAATAAACCTGAAATTAGATTGTATGTAAAAAAAAATTAAGGGATTGTCTCATCATTTCAAAGGCCATCATGTTTGGTGACATTGTCCCATCAGCAATGAAATGGTCCACAGTTTTCCCAAGTGGTAAGAGCAGATCACCAGGGATGACAGAAGCAGGACATGAGGGATCAGCCCATCACTGTCTATTTAAAAAAGAGACGATCTTCATCACTCTCCTTTAACTAATGTTCATGACTATTATAATGACACACAATTCAGTAGCATTGGGTTAAAGTGCCATTTTAATACCCTGGCAGTTTCTAAATAATCTTTTAGTAACATTTTAGTAGATCCTATGATGAATTTTACATTATACTTATGTATAAACTTTAACATAGTTGGTCCATTTAAAAACGGAGCCTGAAAATATGAACTCACATACTGCCAAAATATATGTATATAGGAGTACAATAGTTCAACTACACAGGAAATAAGGAACAGACAAAGCTGATGATGCAGAAGTCAACACTAACAAACACAAGTATGGGATAAAGACAGAGGTTAGTAAGTTGTAGTACAGAGATGTAGTAAAGTAACCGCATCCAAGGAAGCTGTTAGGATTTGATGCTACAAATGACTTTAGGGATTATGTCCATCTAGAAGCCACCACAGCCAGTGATTATATGAGGTTAATACATGCTTTTAACAGCAGGTATGACATTTTTAAGATGTCTTGTAGTAGCAAGACTCCCAAGACGTACACTATTCATGCATGACCTGTCCTCCAGTGAAGTTACACTTATACACAAGAAAAGCTTGTGACTATATCCCCTGTGCCTTCACAGATGCCTGGTAAATGTTTCATGCATGTATGTTTTGGTAAAGAATTGAAACCTCTCATGACCTTGGTAAATCCCGTGTCCCTGGCTGGACTACATCCTTGTGATCGGGACCCTTTAAGGGATGTTACTGATTTTCTCCCTGGTTCATTTTCTTGTGAGTTCACTTGGAGTAGGAATCTCACTTCATCATCTAGAGATTGCACTTCACTCTGTGTTGCTTGTGACCAGGGCCCTGATTTGGAAATCTGAATTGAAGGCAATATCATGAGTGGAGCTAAGTTGTCCATTTTCACACGACCTGATGGTTGCAGGTTCTGAGAATTTGGCCTAGTTGAGGGTTGCCAACTAGTAGAAGCATCTTTGGTTACCAGGGGCACCTGCTGCTCGATAACAGAAGGGTGCTGCTGCTTAGCTGGAAGAACAGGCGAATTACTAAGAGATCGCTGTTGAACCTGGGAGTGGGATCACACAAAATTATACTATTACAACACAACATAAAAGAAAAACTCACAATGACAAATTAGATAATTTAATGGAGCATGCACATCACATTCCTTAATGACTCTGGCATACAATGTATTTGTATGTTAATTTTACTTGGTTGAGTTTCTGTTAGCAATGGCTTCTGGTAACATGCAAAATCTATTGCATTCATGTTAGGCTTGGGTAACTTATGTAACCTGGCTGCCCAGGAAATTATTTAGGTAAATGATAACAGTTGGTGTATAATATACATTTATTGTCAGCTAGCTACTAATGGCAAGGTAAAACCTTACAAATCAGATGATGATCATACAATTCTGATGTTCTGTTCATCCAGTTTAGGGCACTGAAATCACAATAACCTGAAAAAGCAAATCCTAATCCTTTTCAAGTTTGTCTAAATAAATAGGTTTTTAGGTTCTGTTCACATCACATTAAAGAGGGTTTCTGGACCAAAAATATTGATGGTATTAAAGACCTTAGGATAGGTCTTTACTACCAGATTGATGGATGTCTGACACCTGATTCTCAGAAGCTGACACACAGGGAATGGAGTAGGAAGCAGACAGATTTGTTCTCTATGGGTAAGTTCACACTGATTTTTTTTTGCAGGAGGGAATGAATGGGAGGCAGAAAGAAAAAAAACTCCTAGTGTTTTATTACGCCTCCCATTTATTTCAATAGACTTTGCAAGGTGGAATTTGCCTGAAGATAGGTAATGACTCCCAAAGAAATGGATGGGACAATTAGGTGCTTTTTGAAACAGATTTTGGAGGTGGATTCTGCCTCAAAATCTGCCTGCAAAAAGCTCAGTGTGAACATACCTTATATAGGGGCCAGACCAGGTTACTGAAATCAGCTCCTATTTATCTGAATGGGAGGCTAAGCAGCAGTGGCTCAGTCTAGCGACTATATGGATAACAAAGCTGCCTTTATCCTGTTCTATCCTCTGTGTATCAACTTGCTGGGAACAGCTAAATCGATGGGTGTGACGGGTGGCAGTCCCCCACTGATCTGATATTAGTGACCAATCTTTAGGATAGGTCATTAATATTTTTAGCCCAGAAAAACCCTTTAAGCCTTGGATTAAATGTATAAACCATGAGCTTTCGCTTTTTTTCTGTCAAATGTAACAAGATGTATTATGTCAAGAGTATCCTTTTGGCCTCTGCTGGGCCGGAAGCAGTACAATATGCTATTCCATAAAAATGTATATAGATTAAATAAAAAAAAAAAATTAAGAATACTATACTAAACATTATACATTCTTTTTTGAAAATGGGATCCTATAAGCTACGTATCCCACCTAGTGTGCAGTGGGATACACTGCACACTAGGTATATATTGGCAGATCCTTCTGACATATGCCGCCAGCATTGGGCTTTATACATTATGTGAACTGAGCCTAAATATCTTGTTAAATACTTAATTATGAGGGGCTTCCTTGATAATCTTTACCCATAATGATTACTTAAAGCAGGTCTGACCTACTATATAAGAGTAGCATATTACAGCTATCAGTCCACACTGTCAGTAGCCAAAATAGTACAAAAAAAGCAGTGCGTTAATCACACCTAGTGAATAAGAAGGCTGCAGTGTATATAGACATAGCAGCTGGTATGGGTCCCAAAACTAAGGGGATGCAATTAGTGTTAATAATGGAAGGGAATTTGGAAAACTGAATCCACCATTACTATTGTAATTACTTTTGTCTTACATTGTGGCATTGCTGTGTGCATTATTCCTGTATGGTGACATCACTGTGTGCCTTATCCCTGTACAATGGTACCCCTGAATGCATTATCCCTGTATTTTGACAATACTATGTGCTTTATTCCTCTGTGTAAAGGAAACCAAAAGTTGACATTGCTTATACAGGTAGTTTGGGGGCCCATAGTACCTTGTTAACCCCTAATTATTGCTTTGTTCTTGAACACAGCCAGCCTTGAGCAATCAGACCCACCTATTCTATGAGCTCTTCTAGAATATATAGCATTTTTTGTGCTCTTTCAGCTGCTAGAAGTATAGACTGGTAACTATAATATGGGAGTCCTATATAGGGTACCATATTCAACTGATTTAATCGGGTTGTCTGGTTTAGAAAACCCATTTTGAACATTCGCTGCAAGTTACCTCTCAGTTTAGAGGTAATGTGACTTGCTATGTAGTGACCCTTTTAACATAAAGCAATCCTCCAAGGCAGACAACCTCCTTACTTATACAGTATTTTTCAATTAACTAGCTTTCATTTTGTTGTAAAACGCATAAGTGACATTTTTGTTTACTATAAAGGATGTAGTTTTTAAAGTGACATTTCTTGGAAAATGCATTTTTACAATAAATGTGCTTGGCCATTTCATCTTTAAAATATCCATATAAATATAAACTGCATTTATACTTGGTATTTAGGTAGTCCAGATGTCTACAGTACACAAATTATTATTACCTTAACTAATAATTATCAGTTGGTCAGAAGGTAGCCCACTGTCTTTGATGGCAAAGGGATATATCATTTCACGGGAAAAAATGACAGAGGGCTAGATCCAAAACATGGATATAATGTATTTATATATAAAATGTATTTATTGAATAAAATACTACACTAAGTAAAAGCATGACACTACAAAACATGAAAACAAGTAACGAGTCATGACATATAGGAAAATACTCCCATACAAAATACACTAAAGATGTGCAATGTGATCTGCACAGGCTTAGCACTGAAAGTCAAACAAGTCAAAAGAACATTAAGCAGAAAAACCTTATATACTGACCATAAATAAAAGTAAATTAAGAGTTGCGGGCTTTCTCCAAGCTTAGTGAACGGCAGCACTTTCTAGATAATACAGTCACCATACCTCTTTTGCCCATGCTGGTTTCTCTGCAGGGTTCAGTCCTTCCTTGTAATGATATAGGGGCTTCTTGTCAGGTGGTCTTTGCTCCTGTTGCCGTTGCTGCTGCTGCTGTTGTTGCTGCTGTTGCAGAGACACTAAATAGTCCCTCTCCTGTTGCAGCTGCCTTTGTAATCTTTCGGCTTGCCTTTGTTCTTCTAGCTGTTTGCGCTTATATTCCTTTAGAACAAGCAACAAAGTAAGACAAGTTACTCATGACTCCACAATAATGTCCAGCTATGGTATGTGTGATGTTGGCAGAAAGTGGCTGTTTAGTGAAAGCAATAGAAATGTGCGTTACATATGGTGAAGATGAGAAGTATATTACGTTATCATGTAAGGTAGTTCTA
The DNA here is from genome assembly GCA_947044405.1 of Leptodactylus fallax. Taxonomy (NCBI): domain Eukaryota; kingdom Metazoa; phylum Chordata; class Amphibia; order Anura; family Leptodactylidae; genus Leptodactylus; species Leptodactylus fallax. Next base: position 5,259,372 of record CAMRHE010000074.1, on the reverse strand, counting down.
ACTTTTTGGTAGTTTAAATTAATCTGCCACAAAAAATATGACTTACTGATTTCAACAAAGGCAACAAAAGGCATTAAAATCAGCCACAGATCCAGGACCCTTTCATTCTGGGTGTGAGTGAGGTCCAGCTCCTGAACACGGATATAACCCTAATGTCTTGTCTGATTGGTATTAAAGGGGATATCTCGTGGCAAACATTTATCACCTACCTACAAGTACTGAGCTGCTGCTGTTGGCCTCACTCTGCATGTACCCCATTACAATCACACGGGCGTGGAGTTGTCATTCTAGTGACTATGGGGTTATAGTGGTGAACCCCCCCCCCCATCTATCATACATTTGTCATCTGTCTTGTGCATAAGTGATAAATGTTTGTCATGGCTTATCCCCTTCAAATGATATTGCAGGAACACCCTTTTAATCCACAGGTCTTGAAATGAATTGTTAACAAAAAGGTGGAGAGCAGGCAACATCTGCTACAGAAAATGCCTGAAATTAATAACCTGTACAGAAATAGACTCATACAAGTGGGACTGAAGATAAATATATAATACACTTATCCTGGCAAAATTGTAAGCTTATGGTAAGTTAAAGATTGTATTAAATGAAAATAAGAATCAAGACCCCCCCCCCCATAGGAAGAGTCTGTGCGAACACCAATTTGAAAAGAAATGGCTTGACAACCCTCAATTGAGGAAAACAGGACATTACAGGGCCTGCAGTATTATAAAGAGATGACATATAATGCAGTAGACACAACAGAAAGTCATCAGAACCAAAAAATGTATCTAATGTGGGAACAGCCTTACTGTTTTTAGGCTTGTGTGGTTAGAGGAAACAAATGGTTGGTCAGGTTGGACTTAAGCCACCCAATACTTTCCACTGAAGTTTACAATGGAGTCAGGATGACCTGTAGGCCAAATGAGCAACTCTCCCATGTATATTATCAGCTTCAGCTTCTCATTTATTTTTCTTACATAACTTATATAGTTGTATCCAATGGAATTAAAGGGAATCTGTGACCCTAAACCAGCATATATAACTATATATAATATTGTATATTTGCTGTTCTTAATACATTGAGATTTTTTTAAATTTCTAACAACTTCTCTGAGGAACAGCCATAATGGCTCTTTCTTGTATTGTCTTTATAGACCTTAATGAATGTGAGTAAATTGGCTGAGAAAAGTTTCCAGAAATGATGAAGTAAGCTCCGTCCCCCAAATTTTGACAAGGGAGAAACAAGCATCTATATCTATCTATCCACACACACATACTTAAATGTACAGATATAGCAAAGGTTAACATTAGTCATAATGTGTTAACATTGTGATAGAGAGCGTTAACTTTCTGTGCCGTACTATCCTATATCAAAAGACAACAAAACCATTTGAACAGTTGAAAAAGTTATCATGCTGCAGAAAGTCAAGTTAAACAGTGCTACATCTGTATATTCTATATCTCTCTCTCACACACACACACACACACACACTCTCTCTAAGATAAAACCAGAAATAATGTATCACATTCCCTTTAACCTTTATCTGGAATGATAAGAAAATATATATGGGTAGTAAAACAGATTTTAATCTGTGATAACTTTCTACATTGCTTCTTTTAGAATTTCTATAAATATTTTATTATTTCAAACTGTGTAATTTTTTTTGCATGCTGGAATTACATTAACCTTAAATATGTTAAGTAGTCCCAGTTGCACAACTAGTAACTATCTTTACTCTGGAGGAGTTAGGTGCAGGTTTAAGAATATCTTCTGTGACTATATTGCAAATCATTATATTGGTAATCTAATTCCAGGGTTTCATAAAAACATAACAACATGCAAATGTCATGCAATACATCATGAGGGTGGCATGAAACAAACAATCCTTGGCATGCACGCACACACACGATGGAGTGGACATGCTGGAGCAGGGCACAGGTTCATTACCAGAAGCAGCGCTTGTTCCTGCAATAATTGCTGCTGCAAGATCTCTAATTGCCTCTGCTCTTCCTCTAGCTGTCGCCTGATGTACTCCTGGCAGGTACAGAGTCCGAAAGAGAGAGTAGTAACAAAGCTAGAGATTAGGGAAATGGACATCAGATACCACGTACCAGAAGTAATCCACATTAGTAAAGGAGATAACAGTTACAGTGGGGAAAAAAAGTATTTAGTCAGCCACCAATTGTGCAAGTTCTCCCACTTAAAAAGATGAGAGAGGCCTGTAATTGTCATCATAGGAAGACCTCAACTATGAGAGACAAAATGAGAAAACAAATCCAGAAAATCACAGTCTGATTTTTTCAGAATTTATTTGCAAATTATGGTGGAATATAAGTATTTGGTCACCTACAAACAAGCAAGATTTCTGGCTCTCACAGACCTGTAACTTCTTCTGTAAGAGGCTCCTCTGTCCTACACTCATTACCTGTAGTAATGGCTCCTGTTTGATATTGTTATCAGTATAAAAGACACCTGTCCACAACCTCAAACAGTCACACTCCAAACTCCACTATGGTGAAGACCAAAGAGCTGTGGAAGGACACCAGAAACAAAATTGTAGACCTGCACCAGGCTGGGAAGACTGAATCTGCAATAGGCAAGCAGCTTGATGTGAAGAAATCAACTGTGGGAGCAATAATTAGAAAATGGAAGACATACAAGACCACTGATAATCTCCCTCGATCAGGGGCTCCATGCAAGATCTCACCCTTTGGGGTCAAAATGATCACAAGAACGGTGAGCAAATATCCCAGAACCACACGGGGGGACCTAGTGAATGACCTGCAGAAAGCTGGGACTAACGTAACAAAGGCTACTGTCAGTAACACACTACACCGCCAGGGACTCAGATCCTGCAGTGCCAGACGTGTCCCCCTGCATAAGTCAGTACATATCCGGGCCCGTCTGAAGTTTGCTAGAGAGCATTTGGATGTTCCAGAAGAGCATTGGGAGAATGTCATATGGTCAGATGAAACCAAAGTGGAACTGTTTGGTAGAAACACAACTCGTCGTGTTTGGAGGAGAGTGAATGCTGAGTGGCATCCAAAGAACACCATAACTACTGTGAAGCATGGGGGTGGCAACATCATGCTTTGGGGCTGTTTCTCTGCAAACGGACCAGGACGACTGATCCGTGTACATGAAAGAATGAATGGGGCCATGTATCGTGGTGAGATTTTGAGTGCAAACCTCCTTCCATCAGCAATTGAAGATGAAACGTGGCTGGGTCTTTCAGCATGACAATGATCCCAAGCACACCGCCAGGGGAACGAAGGAGTGGCTTCGTAAGAAGCATTTCAAGGTCCTGGAGTGGTCTAGCCAGTCTCCAGATCTCAACCCCATAGAAAAGCGTTGGAGGGAGTTGAAAATCCGTGTTGCCCAGCGACAGCCCCAAATCATCACTGCTCTAGAGGAGATCTGCATGGAGGAATGGGCCAACATACCAGCAACAGTGTGTGCCAACCTTGTGAAGACTTACAGAAAACGTTTGACCTCTGTCATTGCCAACAAAGGATATATAACAAAGTATTGAGATGAACGTTTGTTATTGACCAAATACTTATTTTCCCCCATAATTTGAAAATAAATTCTTTAAAAATCAGACAATGTGATTTTCTAGATATGTTTTCTCATTTTGTCTCTCATAGTTGAGGTCTACCTATGATGACAATTACAGGCCGGCCTCATCTTTCTAAGTGGGAGGACTTACACAATTGGTGGCTGACTAAATACCTTTTTTCCCCACTGTATAAGAGAAGCAGTATAGAGATAACCAAATAAAACAGGATAGAAGTTTTAGCTACATCTCAGATACAGGTACAGTACATCAAGCTGACTAGAGCCTCATATAATTAAACGTATTTTTTTTTCTCTTTTTTTTTTTTTTAATTGAAAATTTTTATTTTATTTATGTAATCATTTCTACTGATTACTCATTACTTTTGCTATATCATGTCAGATACTTCCCTGTTGCAGAGGGGCTAAGGGTTCCATGCTTGGGGCTCTATTACCTTGCCCTTGTTTTGTTACAGGATTAAAAAATTAAATAGGTAAAAAAAAAAAAAAAAACTGTCTTTTATAATTCTTGCCGAAAAACAAGAGTAAATTGTGGCTGGCAGATAACTAAGGGACAAAGCATAGTCAAGAGGGTGACTTTAGCACTATTTGACTCCTGCAGACAGATGTCCTTTTTCTAACCAATTTCCTTACATCCAGACACAAGACAAGAAGAAAGGGTTGATCTTTTGATGCACAAATTTCTTTCAGAATTTCTTGATGCTTATTCACACAAATGTGGTATAACCCGTTTTCACAGATCCCTCATACACTTAAGTGTCCTTGATAAAGGCCCGAGGAATGGCATGTTCTATCATTTAATGGATCAGTCACACGGACCATTAAAAAAAGAAATGGATATGTGAACAGATCATTTACCAGCTGTGAGCAGGCCATTAATACAATGGATAGCACAAGGTCTGAGGCAAAACGAAAAAATATTATGGGACTTTGTTCCTTCATCCTCTATTTTGCCTTGGTCCTATTTTGTTTCCTATTACAGTTACTGCCTACTCCCTACAGCAGCTCCCTATTATAGGCAGCACAGTGGCTCAGTGGTTAGCACTATTGCCTTGAGCAGAGACTATTGCCAGCGCTGAAATAAAAACCAAGGACAACATCTGCATGGAGTTTGGGTTTCCTCCATGTACTCTGGTTTCCTCCCATACTCCAAAGACAAGGACAGGACTCACAATTTGTATTCCCTACTTGGGATACTGAGTAATGACAATGTCTGTGGTGGAAGAGTGAAGAAATCAGGCGATACCTTTTAGAGGCGGAGTATATTTCATGGTCCATGTATAGCACTGTGGAATATATTAGTGCTACATAAGCAAAATAAATGAAATAGTGCAAACTGAGATATATATCTAAATATCAAGCAATACAATGTACATTGCTGTGCTTGGTACACAATAAACAGGCCGTAGCAGTTGCCTGAACGCAACACCCTCTTCAAACAGCTGATCTCTGGGGGTATCAGGTGTCAGGCCCCTACCGATCTGATACTGATGACTTACTCTAAGTGTAGGTCACCAATATCATAGTCCCTTTTAGGACTGTGTGTCCCAAACATTTTAGTATTCTGATTTTAAAGCCTTTTGATAAAGAAATAGTTTTCCTAAAAACCTGGATTTTGCTGTTGAAAAGAATTCAGTTTATCTATTTGGCTACAGACTATTTATGCTCATGGGATATTTCAGATATGACATTTCATCTGCATACATAACAGCCAGTGATCTACACATTTATGAAAGTATACTTTGAAGCATAGAATATATAAAATTAAATAAACACAACAAACACATGGCAAATGACTATTTGATCCATAAATGTAGCATTGCATTTCCTATATTGGAGCAATGACAGATAAGCTGAAATGTCAGCTTATTTTCTAAATCAGGCTATCCAAGAGATTTGGAAAATGTTTTTTTTTTTTTTCTACAGTGCATGTTAATTTATTTCAGCATTCACATAATAATGAATCCAATTTTAAGCCATAAAACCTTTTCATGTTCAGCCCTTCTTCGTTCTTCCTCTCTGCGCATTTGCTCTTCATAACGCCGACGCTGATCTCTCTCCTGCTGTTTTCTTAACTCCTTTTCTCGCCTCTGTTGCTAAATCAAACAAGAAAACTGGTAAACTACAATTAGTTCATAATTCTACGAGTTCATGCATTCATGGAGCTTCTTGAAGCCCACGGTATCCGGTGTTTATCAAGATGTGATGTACAAAATGAGGGTAATTTATCATTTGAGAAAAAAAAACCCTATGCTATGTTTTGTGTGTGTGCCTTTTTCTGCAGTGCCTATCAAAATAGCATACTGTGCAAAATTTATTAAACACATCTATTCCACCCAATCTACTTCCCTGTGTAGACAGCTATCTTGTCACATTTTATATGGTATTAGCCAAGTCGTATACACAGAAATTACAGAATTTAGACCATGCCTCCTTTCACTTACAAAAAAGCAACCTGATTAACACAACAAAACAGCCATTATTTTTGGCACAAATGCTACATAAATAAAGCATAAGCACTAAACCATTTCAAAAGAGCAGGAAAGAAGTGAACATTTTTCTGCAAAAATCTTGATACCTTCCGTTTACCTAAAATCCATTTCTGTTCCGTAAGTGTTAATCCTGCGATAATGCCTTTATCATATATCCACAGCACCAACCTGGGCAGTCTTTATCAGACCCAAAGACTTTGAATGGAGAGGCAGTGTCCATGTGTGACCACCATTCCGTTCAAAGGAGACACCTGAATCATGTTCATGTGCTCAGTGGCGGTCCCAGCAGTAGGATCCTGAGGATAGGTGATAAAGGAGTTCTCTCAAGGGCTAAACTTGAACTAAAGTCCTCATTACTGTTAGTGGCTGTAAAGACAGAGATACTTACAGAACATATATCCTTACAGCCACAAGCATCTGCAATAGGAGTAATTGCCCTGTTCAGCATCTCTCTAGTGTATTCCCAATGCCAATTTCACACAGCTAAGTTTTGGGCAGGGGAAACTTGGTATTTACCGGCCAGAACACGACGCAGCTGAACTGAACTCAGCATGTAAATCGGATGTGTGAATCAGTCCTTAACAGGAATGTTAATGAAGGCAAAAAGGATTATTATCCTAGAAACAAGTACAAGTGTCTGCCACAATTGTACAAAATCATACATTATAAGGGGGTTTCCAGGGTTAAAAACTAATGACCTCTCCTTCTGGGAGGTCATCAATTGAAGATCATGGGGCCGATCTTCATTTGATGACTTGGGTAAGTATTGACCTGGGCCGATCAATACTTACCAAGCAGAGCAGCTGTGCTTGGTATTACTGCTCAGCCCATTTACATGAATGAGACTGAGATGCAATCGGCGATGTGACCAATGAACATTATGTCACATGGACTAAGAAGCAGAAATGGTGGTCAGGGAGCTGATCTGTGGGGATAGGTCATCAATTTAGTGGTCCTGAAAAACCCCTTTAAATTCTGTAGTCGTACCAGCACCTTGATTTTTTTTTTTTTAATATTTAAGAACCATGCACATCTTAATGAGGACGGAACACTAATTCACCCTTAAGAGAAAGAGCAAGGTCACTGATATCGGTAAGCTAAAAGTCTAGTGAAGACCCACTGAGACAGCGGTAAACTAACAATAAAGGGACAACTTTTTTTTTTTTTTCAAACTTCTAGAAGGATAAATATGCCTTGTTTTGCAAGGACACTTTGCAACCTCTACACTGCATGGAAGTTTTACCATTTAAAAGACTGGAGCAAAGGTGTATTCACCCAGCCATGTATGTGGACGCATTCCTCGACCGACTGTGGCTCAGCTGAACCAAACTCACTGCACCATAGTTATGTAGGACGGTTTGAGTTCCAGCATGACCACAAGTCTAATATCATCATTAGAGAATGGCACAATAGACCCATGGTGCGGCTGGAACTTACAGAATCATAAATCATCATGAAGCAGTGAGTTTGATTCAGTTGAGCCATGGTCTGCCCATCACACAAGGATTATTATACCCTGACCACATACAGACGTCGGTGACAACTCCTACATGAGCTATAAATGCTGAAGTTCTTGTTGTCACTTTTGGGGAGCACCCAGTGATCACTAACTGTACAGACGAATAGATTTTAAAAGAACAACTCAGGGGTTAATATATACTTTATACATTTACAAGTAAAAATACTCCATAAAATCACCCATCTATGCATACAGATGAAAAAAATAAAGAACAATCATATTGAATGAACATTTGAATATCCTTGAATACAGCCACAAAGGCTTGAAAGAATTGTAATAGATCATTCAGCTACAAACAATCACATACAAAGTATTCACTTCAAAGTGTCCGAATGAATGTACGGGAGGAGGAGCTGCAATATGTGCGAGACACTGCATTATACATGAGTGTACATTAGTGAACTGGCCACAGGAGAGCAGTGCAGTGTTACATAAGAAGAGACTACATGTGGTGAGCGTCATTAATGTCACATACTAGGAGACAGTCCACAAATCAGGCTCTAATAACTAGACTGCATCACCTAGGTACAAAAGCTCTACTAGGAATAGGAACAAGGGAGAATGAGGAGGAGAACTAATACAGGCAGTCATGACAGAGGAACCTTATTCATATAGAAGACAGACTTATCAAAGTAACCTTTAAAAGTAACCATTACAATTTTCCTTCTACAAACTGTAATGTTCAAGTAGATATACATGTAATATAAAATATCTATCATGGGGAGAAGGGAAGCTATTGTGGCAAATCCCACACAGAGTACAGTTGCCATTAGAAAATTAACTGAACAGAGCCCAATGAAATATACTACAAAGACTTCGATAACCTCGGCACTGTGAATATCTGACCATATATATGGTAACAACATGATGCTGTACTGTATGATCACATCTGATATGTTGTCCATATAAGGGTCCCTTAATAGTCAGCCTATCGCAGGCTATACTACTGGGGGTAAGGTAACAGGATACTGTATCTAAATAAAGATTGGATTTTTGTATGTGTTACATTTGGCTCATCCATATCCCAACATCCATATGTGAGAGCTAGTAGCTCCTTTTGTATTGTGTGGAGCTTGCCCATTTTGTAATGTAGGGGGTCCCACTGCTAAAACCCACAGTGACCAGCTGTAACTTGTGGGGGAACCCTGCAGCATATGTTTATATCTTCTGCTGTGCCACCACAAACAAAAGAGGACCTGTAAACTTTCCTAACATGTCTGTATAAATAAATAAAGATAAGATAATCCTTTACTTGCATTTCCCATGAAGTAACCATTCTTGAGCATCTTTTCCTATAACTCAGAGCTGGGTCGTTCCTCTATTACACCTCCTGTTAAATTTTAAATAAATTGACAATAGCGCGTTAGCTTTACCCTTGTTTCTTTTGACACTGTACAGTCATTGTACCAGAGTGTATAATTGTATAGGGACATAACCCCCAAAAGGCAACAGCCAGCTATGAGTAATAATGGAGGCATAGCACAACAGAGTTATAAGCAAAGATGCTCTTGAATTGTTATTTCAGTAACAATATAGTACTTATAAGCATAGTATGTAGGTATATAGATGTATTTCTTAAAATAGACACGTCAGGAGTGGTAACATGCTCTTTAAGCATTGGGCAGTCCAGTGCTACAGTGGGGGAAAAAAAAGTATTTAGTCAGCCACCAATTGTGCAAGTTCTCCCACTTAAAAAGATGAGGCCGGCCTGTAATTGTCATCATAGGTAGATCTCAACTATGAGAGACAAAATGAGAAAACAAATCCAGAAAATCACATTGTCTGATTTTTAAAGAATTTATTTGCAAATTATGGTGGAAAATAAGTATTTGGTCAATAACAAAAGTTCATCTCAATACTTTGTTATATATCCTTTGTTGGCAATGACAGAGGTCAAACGTTTTCTGTAAGTCTTCACAAGGTTGGCACACACTGTTGCTGGTATGTTGGTCCATTCCTCCACGCAGATCTCCTCTACAGCAGTGATGTTTTGGGGAAGTCGCTGGGCAACACGGACTTTCAACTCCCTCCAAAGGTTTTCTATGGGTTTAAGATCTGGAGACTGGCTAGGCCACTCCAGGACTTTGAAATGCTTCTTACGAAGCCACTCCTTCGTTGCCCTGGTTTGCACTCAAAATCTCACGATACATGGCCCCATTCATTCTTTCATGTACACGGATCGGTTGTCCTGGTCCCTTTGTAGAGAAACAGCCCCAAAGCATGATGTTGCCACCCCCATGCTTCACAGTAGGTATGGTGTTCTTTGGATGCAACTCAGCATTCACTCTCCTCCAAACACGACGATTAGTGTTTCTACCAAACAGTTCTACTTTGGTTTCATCTGACCATATGACATTATCCCAATACTCTTCTGGAACATCCAAATGCTCTCTAGTAAACTTCAGATGGGCCCGGATATGTACTGGCTTAAGCAGGGGGACACGTCTGGCACTACAGGATCTGAGTCCCTGGTGGCGTAGTGTGTTACTGATGGTAGCCTTTGTTATGTTAGTCCCAGCTTTCTGCAGGTCATTCACTAGGTCCCCCCGTGTGGTTCTGGGACTTTTGCACACCATTCTTGTGATCATTTTGACCCCATGGGGTGAGATCTTGCGTGGAGCCCCTGATCGAGGGAGATTATCAGTGGTCTTGTATGTCTTCCATTTTCTAATTATTGCTCCCACAGTTGATTTCTTCACACCAAGCTGCTTGCCTATTACAGATTCAGTATTCCCAGCCTGGTGCAGATCTACAATTTTGTTTAGGTGTCCTTCCACAGCTCTTTGGTCTTCACCATAGTGGAGTTTGGAGTGTGACTGTTTGAGGTTGTGGACAGGTGTCTTTTATACTGATAACAATGTCAAACAGGTGCCATTACTACAGGTAATGAGTGGAGTACAGAGGAGCCTCTTAAAGAAGAAGTTACAGGTCTGTGAGAGCCAGAAATCTTGCTTAGTGTAGGTAGGTGACCAAATACTTATTTTCCACCATAATTTGCAAATAAATTCTTAAAAAAATCAGACAATGTGATTTTCTAGATATGTTTTCTCATTTTGTCTCTCACAGTTGAGGTCTACCTATGATGACAATTACAGGCCTCTCTCAACTTTTTAAGTGGGAGAACTTGCACAATTGGTGGCTGACTAAATACTTTTTTTTCCCCACTGTATATACTGGCGTGATATCCTTCAGCAAAGGCCTCATTTCTATTAACTCTAAGTTCCATAACAGGATATTTAATAAGGGTTCTCTACATTAGAGATCTAGAGACGTTACATTGAGGAGCTGCTTAGTAACAGTCCCCTGCAATGCTTGGGAGGCAGCAGCGAGAATTTTATTTTTCCACTATACAGTTGTGCTAAAAAGTTTACATACTCCGGCAGATTTTTTTTTGTTTTTTGGCCTTTTTTCAGAGAATATGAATGATAATACAAAAACTTTTTCTCCACTCATGGTTAGTGGTTGGTTGAAGCCATTTATTCTCAAACTTCTGTGTTTTCACTTTTTAAATCATAATGGACAACCAAAAACATCAAAATGACCCTGTTCAAAAGTTCACATACCCCAGTTCTTAATACCGTGCATTGCCCCCACTAACATCAATGACAGCTTGAAGTCTTTTGTGGTAGTTGTGGATGAGGCTCTTTATTTTCTCAGATGGTAAAACTGCCCATTCTTCTTGGCAAAAAGTCTCCAGTTCCTGTAAATTCCTGGGCTGTCTTGCATGTACTGCGCGCTTGAGCTCTCCCCAGAGTGGCTGAATGATATTGAGGTCAGGAGACAGATGGCCACTCCAGAACCTTCACTTTCTTCTGCTGTAGCCAATGACAGGTCGACTTGGCCTTGTGTTTTGGATCGTTGTCATGTTGGAACGTCCAAGTGCGTCCCATGCACAGCTTCCTGGCTGATGAGTGCAAATTTGCCTTCAGTATTTGGTGATAACGTGCTGCATTCATCTTTCCTTCAACTTTGACCAAGTTTCCTGTGCCTCTGAAGCTCACACATCCCCTCATCATCAGTGATCCACCTCCGTGCTTTACAGTAGGAATGGTGTTCCTTTCATCATAGGCCTTTTTGACACATCTCAAAATGTAATGTTTATGGTTGTGGCCAAAAAGTTAGATTTTTGTCTCATCATTCCAAATTACCTTGTTCCAGAAGTTTTGAGGCTTGTCTCTGTGCTGTTTGGCTTATTGAAAACGAGATTCTTTGTGGCATTTGCGCAGTAATGGCCTTCTTCTGGCAACTCGACCATGCAGCCCATTTTTCTTCAAGTTCCTCCTTATTGTTCATCTTGAAACAGCCACACCGATAGTTTTCAGAGAGTCCTGTATTTCAGTTGATGTTATGTGTGGAAGAGCTACACATTACGTTAATTTTCATCCCTATAACTGTTGCAGATGTCCAAGTAAAAGGGAAAATACTTTTGTGGCCAAGAATGTCCTCTCTATGAAGGCAGCACATATGGGATGGCCACTAAGGGGATAATGACTCTCCATTACTAAGGGAGCAATAGCAGCGAGCAGTTCTGAAAGGGCTATAAATGTCTATTTTGATGTTAAAAACCATTCTTGAGTGTGCAATGTGACCTAATTTATCCATAAGGACTGTGATAAAAAGGTTATAAAGTGGGATGAAAGCAGATCAAAAAAACAAAACTATTGTCTGCTCGCTGTCCCTTTAGGGTGTATTCACAAGTTGCACTTGTATCATGTTTTTTTCTGAACAGCTGGGAGCAGCACCTCAAAAACTGCATGAATTTCTGCTGCAAATTTCCGTGACTCCACAGCTAGGACAGGAACCAATGCAATTTGCAGTCAGAATAAAGGCAGGGAATGTTTTATTTCCCCCTTCACTGCAGCACTGTATATCCTTTTCCTGCAGTGATGACATGCTATACAAGTACCCGTGAACGCTGCACACAATCACTGGTCTCTATGGTGAAGTCTGCAAGTATGGCATAAGACTACTGAGGCCAAGGATTGGCTGCAGGGGTCATATGCACATGTATGGCATGTCAACATTGCAGGACAAGTCAATAAGACATTGGTGACCACCAGAATTGGCAAGAGATTTAACAGTTGATTATGTTATTTTTTATTCTATAACATTTCCTGTCTTCATTAAACACATTCTAAAACCCATGGACAACCCCTATAGACTTCCAACATGTGGCACATAGGTGAGGGATTGGGCGCTAAAACCCCACTGAAACTGAAAGAGCTGTAATGCAAGCCTATGCAAATCGAGGCATAAATTAAAATAACCTGAAAATTATGAGTCATTTATAAAGGTGGTGGAAGCCATCTCCTTCTACAAAGTGTGTAAGGCTAGGTTCAGATCTGCATTGGAGTTCTCTCCGGTCAGTTCCATTCTAGGGGTCTGCGGGTGTCCTCGGTTAACCCCTTTTTAATCGGACATGTTCTGTGTCTTTCAGGTCCCCACGCAGACCCAAATGACGGAGAGCCGACCTTTAGTGTGAACCTAGCATAACTGATGTAAGTGCCCACTCAGGAAAGGATAGTGTAACGTTATGTGCATGCATTTCACTCACTGTGAAACCGTAGTGAGGCGTAATGACTTATGTTTTGCAGTTATGATGTCATCAAGCCACTTTTTGTTCTAACATTTTCTGGATGGAGAACAGTGTGTGAAACTACTTTTCACCTATTGGCTGTGCTGTGGGTGGCACCCTTAGCTTTTTCCGAAGTACAGCTCTTGTATAGTCCGTGCAGGATGTTTTTCTGTTGTGCTGGGATCTGCATTGTGGTGTGTCAGATTTGGTTGCACATCTCTGCAGTACTTGATATGTGAGTCTGGAATTGCGTTACCTGAAAGCTACTGGAGCAAGATTGCAGCGTGAGCTGGAAGTGTCAGGACATGTGTGAGTTGAGTGCCACCCTTGTGAAAGCAAGAACGCTTCTGTGTGCCGCCATGGGTCAGAGAATCCAATTGCTGTATGAAAAAGTGTGCCTTGTACTGCCTTGAACTACTTTGAAGACCCTGCAACTACCTTAGTAAAGCGTGACCTGCAAATTCTGTGTGTGCTTTTTCAGCCTGCTTCAAGCCCAAAGAAGCAGGGAGCTGGCTGCCCTGTTAGGCTAGGGTAATGGACCGCAGAGTGATTGCACCCACAGCTGTTACACATTGTGCAATTCTACTGTTTACTGCATATAATCACAACTGTTCACAACTTCTCCTGGTTATCCCCTTACACACAAAACCTTATGAAGATCTACTGCAGACGCTACAGAAGAATTACAGGCTTCTGATTACATAAAATTTCAGCCGTATCCCCTTACTACCGAATTTTACAGAGTGTGTCCTGATACTGCGACTTCACTGCTCAGATCCCTACAACGAACACTTAGAAATCTTTCTGATGAAATTTGACTTCCAAACTAGTTCAAATGTGATAGTGCACAAAATTTTCTGTTGTTCAGATGGTGGTATTACAACCTATGTGGTTTGCGTTTCCTTCCTCACGTAATGTTCTGACATTTGGCTGACTTCTCCTCTTACTGTTTACAAGATTCTTAAGGTAGCATTTATGTGCAGTTATTTTACAATTTTTGTACCTTATGTTTTACAAATTTTTGCAGTTATTTAATATTTCTGAAAATGGAATAGTCTGCCTATTAGTATAAAGATCTGTGTAGTGGATGTGAAACTCTACAGTAAAGAAATGAAATAAAACAATCCAATGGGATTGTTTGGAGACCCCAGGGACCTTTTCATTAAGTAGGGCCTGAGAGGGTGAAAAGCAGAGATTTAGGAAAGTAATAGAATAAAGCAGATTATAGATCTTTCTCCAAAACCGTTTCACCTTTGGGCAGGTCCACCGGATATGTACGAGTTCCCACATTTTCACAATCAGGGAAACAGAGTGGGGCGGATATAGGGAACATATTAGTGAGCCTATCCAGGACTAGGTACCATTGGAGGAGAAATTTGTAGTTAGTCTCAACTAATGACATATTAATGGTAATCTTATACAGTGGGGAAAAAAAGTATTTAGTCAGCCACCAATTATGCAAGTTCTCCCACTTAAAAAGATGAGAAGGCTGTAACTGACATCATAGCTAGACCTCAACTGCGAGAGACAAAATGAGAAAACATATCTAGAAAACCACATTGTCTGATTTTTAAAGAATTTATTTGCAAATTATGGTGGAAAATAAGTATTTGGTCAATAACAAAAGTTCATCTCAATCCTATGTTGGCCCAATCCTCCATGCAGATCTCCTCTAGAGCAGTGATGTTTTGGGGCTGTCGCTGGGCAACACTGACTTTCAACTCCCTCCAAAGGTTTTCTATGGGGTTGAGATCTGGAGACTGGCTAGGTCACTCCAGGACCTTGAAATGCTTCTTACGAAGCCACTCCTTCATTGCCCTGGCGGTGTGCTTGGGATCATTGTCATGCTGAAAGACCCAGCCACGTTTCATCTTCAATGCCCTTGCTGATGGAAGGAGCCCCATTCATTCTTTCATGTACACAGATCAGTCGTCCTGGTCCCTTTGCAGAGAAACAGCCCCAAAGCATGATGTTGCCACCCCCATGCTTCACAGTAGGTATGGTGCTCTTTGGATGCCACTCAGCATTCACTCTCCTCCAAACACGACGATTAGTGTTTCTACCAAACAGTTCCACTTTGGTTTCATCTGACCATATGACATTCTCCCAATACTCTTCTGGAACATCCAAATGCTCTCTAGCAAACTTCAGACGGGCCCGGATATGTACTGGCTTAAACAGGAGGACACGTCTGGCACTGCAGGATCTGAGTCCCTGGTGGCGTAGTGTGTTACTGACGGTAGCCTTTGTTACGTTAGTCCCAGCTTTCTGCAGGTCATTCACTAGGTCCCCCCGGTGTGGTTCTGGGATTTTTGCTCACCATTCTTGTGATCATTTTGACCCCACGGGATGAGATCTTGCGTGGAGCCCCTGATCGAGGGAGATTATCAGTGGTCTTGTATGTCTTCCATTTTCTAATTATTGCTCCCAAAGTTGATTTCTTCGCACCAAGCTGCTTGCCTATTTCAGATTCAGTCTTCCCAGCCTGGTGCAGGTCTACAATTTTGTTTCTGGTGTCCTTCCACAGCTCTTTGGTCTTCACCATAGTGGAGTTTGGAGTGTGACTGTTTGAGGTTGTTGACAGGTGTCTTTTATACTGATAATGTCAAACAGGTGCCATTACTACAGGTAATGAGTGGAGGACAGAGGAGCCTCTTAAAGAAGAAGTTACAGGTCTGTGAGAGCCAGAAATCTTGCTTGTTTGTACAGTAGGTGACCAAATACTTATTTTCCACCACAATTTGCAAATAAATTCTTAAAAAAAATCAGACAAATGTGATTTTCTAGATATGTTTTCTCATTTTGTCTCTCACAGTTGAGGTCTACCTATGATGTCAATTACAGGCCTCTCATCTTTTTAAGTGGAAGAACTTGCACAATTGGTGGCTGACTGACTACTTTTTTTTCCCCCACTGTATGTTCCCTCTGCCATATCCTGCCATTCAAAATGTCCTGCTTGCTCAGAGTCACAAACACGTCCCGCTCCCATAGAGTCATGTAGCCCAAACTGGTAGAAGTAGAAGGTAAGGTAAGGATAGCATATGTTGGCCATGAGTGGAATGTAAGCAGAGACTCTTAAAGAGAGTCTTGACACTAACATCTGTAGATTTTGCTTTCAGGGTCATTACAAAATTTTACATCTGGGTGTAATGGAAAAACTTGTTAGGCATTTTATGGAAAGTCAAGTATATACCCCTAGAGCAGAGTCATAGCTTATAGAAGAAGCTCCCAATTCCATACAGTCCCTTTTCAATCCACTACCACCTGAATCCTTGTTGTTCCATATCTAGGAAAATATGGGTTTTTAAACAACCAAGCTGCTGGGAGGTGAGGGGATTGATGTTTGAAAATGATTTTAACTCTGTCCCAAAGGGCAAGTGATGAAGTGGGCATAGTATAATTGGAAAACCCTTAGGTTTTAACCACATCAGTAAATCTATGGGAACAATAGGCCAAGAAGCTTGTTTTCAAATCCATTTGGGCACGCTAATGTGCTGATGTAGGGTAACAGACAGCTTTTTTTTTAGGCCCCACGCAATGTTAATGACATCTCTCAAGTTGTGTAAGATAGGAGAAAGGTACACTTCTAGGTAGAGCACGAAAATAGTACTGGAGTCTTGATATCAGTGTCATTTTGATTGCTGCTATACATCCAAGCCAGGACAGATTCAGCGAGGACAACTTTGTCAAGTCCTCCCTCAGCCTATATCAAAGTGGTTTAAGAATGGTCTCAAAGTGGCAATGGAGAGGGGTTATGTGAATCCAAAATTTATGACATTTTATTCTCCTTCCGTCTGAATTCAAAATTTAGCTGAAAGAGTTTGGCTATGTGATGGGGGACAGAGCTATTAAGAACCTCAGATTGTCCATGCTGGACCTTCAAGCCAGTGATATTGTAGAGGTTATGAAGAGAAATTAGTGGTGAGGACAATGTGAGCATGATAACTTCTGCAAAGAGCACATTTATGGGATCTTGGAGTTCAATCCCCTTGATGTCCAGATCCATCCTGATGGCTCAAAATAGCCATTACAAATAAAATAGGGGAGAGGGGGCATCCTTATGTACCCCAGACTATAGGGAGAATATGAGATCGGAAGCCTCTGATGCTCACATTTGCAGTAAGTGTTGAGTAGTTTCAATCTAAGTAGAGTTAAAAATTTCTGTCCCATCTGAGATATAAAAAAAAGGTATTGAAAGTCTGTTTATATGCGAAATGGGCCTATAAATACAGCATTGCAGGTAGACTTTGCCCAGTTTGGAGATAACGGAAATGAAAGCTCTCAAAGCACCTGAGAATTGTGGATTATCATGATGGAATGAATTTAAACAGAGTACAAGATAGGGAGCCAAGAGATCGACTAATTTTTTCTAATATAAGTTAGAAATGCCATCTGGGCTAAGGGATTCTGAGTGATCTGATCGTTGTTAATACCTCCTGAAGTTCAATCTCTGTTTACATTATTTCTTTATTGGCTTCAGACAGTGTGTGGGTAGAGTCATCCTTAAGTAACGCCATTGCCCTATCTTTCAAAGATGTTTCTATTCTTATATAGATCAGAGAAAAAGTTTGAAAACATTTCAGATGTTGAAACAGTTTGCCATTAGGTAAATATAGTTTGGGGATTGGGAGGCTTTTTGGACCTGACAACTCCCTAAAACAATTGTGTTGTTCTTATGTTCAGTTGTAGGCTCTAACTTCTAACATAAATTAACAGAAGTTCCAATGAGGGAGGCAGAACTAGTAGAGCATTGTCATGTAATTACTGGGATCTCAGATTCTTAGGATACGTCTAAGTTGGTCTATAAGGCACCTGATTATCTTAACATTCTCTTCTACTTCTACTACTACTACTACTACTACTACTACTAACACCTATTATTCCTTTACCTGCTACACACTCCTGTCTTCAACCACAAGTCAATCTCCTCAGCCTTCATATCTACTATTGTCTTACAGTCTTCTTCATGAGGTCATGTAGCCACCACCTTTTGCAGCTTTCCAGCCATAACCCAATTTTCCTCTAGTGAATGAATTATTCAAACTAGGAAAAATTCATCAAAGTGCTTGTGAAATGATTTGCATTTTACAGTTCAGCCACACAGCAATACAAGATTGTTTGAAGGAACTAAGTCAAGCGCCATATATTGAAGGAGCAGAAAAGATGATAAAGACCTTGTGTGATGATACGAGACCCAGATATGGATTTATTGTACTAATATTCGCTCATATAATACGGTTCCTGTCTTATCAGCAATTTGGTTGCAGTCTTGTGGGATGTGGTTTGTGGGATCTGTGACCAACAACCTTTTGATACCCAGAGAGTCACTAACACAGGCCTTTATTGGCATAAGACTGCTACCCTCATTAACCCGGCGGGGGGTCCTGCAGAACAGATGTGCTGGGGGAACGCTTTGCATATCGTCCGCAGACCGACCAAAGCCAGGTCTACTTCAAAGGGACTATGGTTTTATGACAATATCTGGCCTGAGGGACATCTTACAGTTGCCCCGATAAATTCCCCAGATGCGTCAAGTCAAGGCGCACACTCAGAATACACACATGTCCCAGTTCAAAGCCCGGAAAAGGTCCAGGCACTGATCTCCTCACCCAAAGGGAATTGAGGTGTCAACCTGGGACTCTACGTGTTGGGGATCTCGTCACAAACCCTATCATACCACCGGCCCGACCCTACAGTCATCGGGCGAGGAATTGTAAAAGGAAATATAATTCTAAGAGATGTAGAGAGGGGGCGGGGGCTCCTCCCCCTGGCAACCTCACTTAGGGAGGAGACCAGGGGAGGTAAAAGGTCTCAGTCCAGGTTGAGTCGCTCTCTTTTGTCTTCTGTCCTTGGTGATGTGCGGCTCCTGGAGGAGAGATGTGAGGGAGGCCAAGTTGGAGACTTCCACCATGTGGTCTCCATGCGGCCTAAGCAGTGAGGCCTGAGACCATTTTGTTAACCTGGAAGAGGTGTAACCGCATGTAGGAAACACATGCTTTGCTTAAGAATGAACCCTGACGCCTACCACATGGGCTCAGAGAAATGGACTATCTATTTGTTCTGGAAATTGTCTTTTGCCTTCTGTTCTGCTGAAATTCATCTGCTATTCGACTTTATAAGATACGTGCCCTGAGCTCATCATCTAAATCATCATCTGGAGTCAGAGACCCAATCACAGACATGTGTTGGTAACATATTCTTTTCTTTTGGTTATCACCCATTTTTATTTTGTGCACCGTGTCATGTTGCTTTCCACTGGTATTTGCTTGCTAATCTCTACATGTATTCTCTGTATGTGTTAAGTGTCTACTGCCGACCCATTTATGGGTTAATAAATATGTAAAATTTAGAAGGCTCGTCGTTTGTATTATCCTAAGGGCCCAAAACACTCACTGGAAGTGGGTGTGAGGTAATTGAAGCGATCTCAGGTGTGCCGGGAGCGGGTTCCGGTAGGACGGGATCCTTCACACCTTGGTCATCCTGCAACATCCTCAACACAAGTTTTTACAGTTAAAAGGTCACTAACTTTTCAGACAACTTTGTCTCATTTCATAGAGGATTGATTCTGAGGCAAAATGTAATGCACTTTATTAAAAAATGTGGCTGCTTTCTGCCTGAAAAACGTCTCTAAAGTTCCTGTCACTAGGTCTCCCTTCTAGCTAAGGGTGGGTTCACATTTGCGGCAGCACTCCATCTGCTGCGAATCTGACCTAAATGTCAGAAAACTGGATAGGGAAAGGTTTGCAACGCTTTGCTTAAAAACCCATTTACTTGAATGGGTTTTAAAAGCAATGCGCGGGTATGCGCTTACACCCTCTGCGCCGCAAAGTCGTTTTTATTTTGTCAGACACAAATTCCTGCATGTCTGACTTTGTTTCCGACGAAAAAAACTTTGCGGCGCAGAGGGTGTAAGTGCACATCTGCGCATTGCTTTAAAAACCCATCGAAATGAATGGGTTTTTAAGCAAAGGCAAACCTTTCCCTATCCAGTTTTCCGACATTTAGGTCGGATTCGCGGCGGACGGAGTGCTGCCGCAAGTGTGAACCCACCCTAATATGCAGTTTACTCCTTTGTTACATTCATAGATAAGGTACAAGCAGGACTAGATCATAGTGAGTGGAAGGGGGAGATTCTTTTCTCTCTTCGCACCTTAAATGGGGGGGGGGGGGGTGGTTGATTTTCCTCATAGCCTGTACATATGTCAGCTCTGTGCAAAAGACTGAAGATTCTGCAAATCTCACAGATTACAATGTAATAAGACACTGCACAGGTTTACATTTTTCATGAAAATTTCAAGATACCCTTTAAAGGGGTTTTATAAGCTAAAAATATTTATGACCTATAGGCCATTAATGGTGGAGCTGAGCCACTCGAAATCAGCTCCCATTCTAAATGAATGACAGCTGATCTGCAGTACTTGATCTGCCTACTACACAGAGAACAGAGCTGTCTGCTTCCTGCTCCATTCTCTGTTTCAGCTGCTGAAAACGGCTAATCCATGGGGGTGCCAGATGTCAGACCCCCACCAATCTGATACTGATAACCCTTCCTGAGGACATGTCAATATTTTAGCCTGGCGATCCCCTTTAAGTTTTCAGTGCATGGATTGCTAGAATAAGTTTACACATGATTAATTCTATATATCTGAAGAAAAAATATCTATATCTAGAGAGATATGCAGTCTAAATCTACATTTACACCTGTGCACGTTCACTTCTACACTAACACATGAGTAGTACATAACATTGAAATGGTACTTGACAACACTCATGCATTCTTAAAGTAATCACCCTCTCAACTTCCTGTTGATGGGCAGCAGCGCTGCTTCCCCTGAGTGCTTATCACAAAGGACATCTTGTCAAGCATGTGCTGAGCAGCATCTACAGCCCCCACTGCTTCCTGTGTTTCGCAAAGCCAAATGCCAGTAGAGGGACATAAAGTAGGTACATAATGCTGCAGTGACAGATAATGCTTCGAGAATAACCAGCACATAATAGAGTCTGTTCATCATTCAGCGTCTACATAAGATGCAATCTTCAAGCCTTTGTTTTAGAAAGTACATATTTAACTTCAGTGTGCTGCAGTTCTTTATGTCAGCCACTTTATTTTTAGGTGAGAGGTTTTTTGTGCTTTGGACTATTGAAGTTTTGCAACCTATATTTTATATGGCAATTTGTGAAGCTCAGTGGGAACAGTTCATTCATGGGTAGCACTGCTTTCTGATCAACATCAGTGCCGTAAATTACTGGTTTATCACAATGACAGAGCTAGGTGCTTTTTATGTTCACTAACTTACATATAAGTTTCTAAGCTTAGCACACTAAAAGCTCTCCTTTATTTATCATGTGGTATATCGCAGTCATAAAATAACCTAAAACAGAAGCACTTTGTTAAAGGGGCTGTTGCAGTTTTCCAACAAATCTCAGAAACACCATACCCTGACATAATATTTTTTTCCTTTATAAACTCCAATTCAAATTAAAAAGGGATTGCTCCTCTTTCAGTCTTCTACAGGGTAGATTTTTCTACTTGTGTAGCAGTAGTTCAGCATATCACTGTATAACTAAAAACAGTGGAGACCTATGGGTTCCAA
Organism: Leptodactylus fallax; assembly: GCA_947044405.1. Lineage (NCBI taxonomy): Eukaryota > Metazoa > Chordata > Amphibia > Anura > Leptodactylidae > Leptodactylus > Leptodactylus fallax. Next base: position 5,237,615 of record CAMRHE010000074.1, on the reverse strand, counting down.
TGTTAAATATGTAACAAGCCTCCCCCCTCGACTATCCCAGATGGGGCAGAGGAATCTTATAGTTCACTCAACTGCAACCACAGCAGCCCCTATAATAACGGCACAAGACAATTGGCAAATTTGCTTTTTCATAATAATTGTTTATATTTCTTCCAGGCAGATTTATGATACTGGTACAACCAGTTATTTTAAATAAAGATCTGTCCTGTATGATAAATATTCAATTAATATGCAAGTTATATAACCAACATATTCTGTAACTCACACAATAGACAATCTGAAGCATGTCTTAATGCGCTGCATGTGGGAACGTTTCCTTTTAAATGCTCTTGTTCAGTCATCATAATAGTTAAAAGAGCGAAAATCTTAACTGGGAGGACCAATGAGGTACTGTACATGAATTGCATACTTTTTACATACTGCAAGGCATGGAGGTCACCACAGGGCTGAGAACCCCTGAGGAGGTAGGAAATATTATATATCCATGATGATCATGATTCTTAACATATAAATAGATGTGCTCTTTGCCCTAAGAAACTGCACATGCAATTTCATAGAGACAGTATGCGTACCTCTTCTAAGCGTCGTCTTTGTTCTTTTTGCTCTTCAATCCGTTTTTGCCTCTCAGCCAGAAGCTGTCTTTTGTGTTCTTCATTCTCGCGTTGCTGCTGTTCTAGTTGCTGACGTCTAAGGGCTTCAGAGCGTTCCTTATTAGCCAACTGGAGCCTCAAAAAATCCCGTCTTAGGGTGGACTCCCCAGGTAGATTTAAGATTGAGCTTAAACACACAAGATACATACCATTAATACAAAAGAATACATGAATACATAGGAATTCAGTGGAATGTGAGTTGAAAAGAAAAGAGAGCAATCCCATAAGAAACATTCATAAGGAGCTTTTTTTCCATTGAGAAACAAAGCTGAATTTCGGGAAAGAACAGAGAATATTACAGTAGGGAAGAAAAAAGAAGGAAGTATGACTGCAATTCAGACTACACAGAGTTTGGTTTTAGGCCATTACAGCTGGGATATATAAACTTGTCAAGTCTTATAGAAGTGAATACAGCGGTGGCCAAGTACACGCACCACCCCTCTTTTTCCACAAGAATTCTGGGACTATATGGTTCTTGTGTGGGTCCCCGTGGTCAGACCCCCACTCATCAGACACTAATAATTTTGTTATAGGAAAACCATTTTAAAGGCTAGAGCCCCTTTTAAATCATACATTTCTTTCATTTATTTGAATGTATTTTGGATGAAAAATAATTTATGCAATTTTTTTTTATTAAAAAGTTTTTTTTTTTTTGTTTTTTTTTTTTAACAAAGCCACAGTGTCCGCCCAACAAATTGATCCACCTGAGTGCCTCACTCTGCTTTACACAAGTCAGTATACACATATGCAATGCATCTCATAAATAAGTGTATCTGTCGCAGGGATCAAGCCTTTGGGGTGAATATCTTACTCGCACATGGTTTGTGCATCTCATGAATTCCATCTTTACTTTCAAGGTCTTCAGAGATTACATCCTTCTGAGAATGCCGAGTCTCTCCTAGACTACCAAGCACACTTGCAAAATCTTGAAATACTCTGCGCCCTTGCTCACACGCATGAGTAAGGAGGAAGAGTCTCTCAAAACGTCATGGCAGGACACAGACTGTGAGTATGATATTATCACCCCAAAGTATCTGCAACAGATACAATGATTACAGACCTGCATTGCATGTGTACAGTATACTGACTGGCTTCTGCAGATAGCTTGCATATGTACTACATAGCGCATTGCAGAATTACATTTATTATCTAATCTGAGAATAAATCAGCTTAGAAAATTGTTCAGGAGAAGAGAGAGAGGGGCTGGAGACCAAGATATTAGACAGCCAGTCTCATCTCTGATTTGCTAATGAATGGCATTTTGCAGAATGCTATGTAATGTATATACAAGTCAACTGCAGAAGCCAAATGATCCAAAATTTGTAATAAAAAAAAAAAATTGTAAAAATGTTGTTTATTCCAAAATGCATTCTATTAAAAAGACTAAAACTGTCCATAGGTTTTATGTTATGTTCTTCACTTTCTGCGTATCAGTTCCACTTCAATACAAGCAGAAGTGTTCTCTACTCTCCCCCCAATACAAATAACAGATTTACTAGACATTCTAAGGAAAGTAGTTAGGATTAGTGGGAATGAATGTCTTCCTAAGTGCGTTGTGGTATATTATTTACTTGGTGAATTAAATGTTTTTTCCACCAAGCAACAAAAGGGCTAGAATAAAACTAATGCTTATAACAGTGTTGCAGTAACAGTAAAGGTACAAGTCTGAGGAGAAAAGAGCAACCTCCTTATACAACATAGCCTTTCAGGAAGCACATACACAATTCTAGATGACTTAGAATAACCCAGACAGACCAGGTCCATATGTACATCTTTTAGGTATACCAAATATTCCTTGAATATCTGTGGTTAACTGCCATATTAACACACCAAACAATTAGTTTGGCCTTCTTGAATGAATAAATTACCTTGGTTCCCCTGAATCATTATCTTCCTCCTCTTCTTCACTTCCACTATATTCATATTCTGTTTCATCTGCAATGACAAAATCTCCTTTGAACCATCATGATATAGTATAACAGCATATACTATAAAGAAAATTTAATCAGCAAATATACAATTAAAGTGTTCATAAATTGATGTAATTCTAGCTAAAAGAAAGAGGTTAATTTCAATGGCAAAAATCTGGAACTTTGTACGTTCAAAAAATATACACACATATAAATACATATATACACACATATGTAATGGCATACAGGAAAAACCTTATATGTAATTGTATTAGTTAAAAATAATAAATAAAAACCTAATTCATGGTCTGATGTGAATGAATAGTGGTCCGTAACAGAAATTTCTGACTACTTAACATCTGAGTCACCTCATCAAGTTCATGTATAATCCCATCAATTGCATCAAAATCCTGTTAATAAATCAAAAATGATGATAATACTCCATTCACTTTTCATGAACATGACTAATCCTCTCACCTTTCTCTCCTCGTTTTTTTCTTTGTTCGATCAATGTGGTCCTTGAGCTGAATTCTAACCTGTCTCTCATTTGGTTGGTCTCTTATGAATGGATGCTTCATAAGCTGCTCTGTTGTGGGTCTTTGGCTATGGTTCTTCACAAGACAGCTCTCAATAAAGGACTGAAATTTTTTAGACCTGGAAATAAAAAAATAAAACGGTATACATAAAACAAACTCAACTGTTTATTCCTGACAAAGGATGTGACATTCCAAAATTTTACTCTTCTAGCATATTCATCCAGATACACAAAAAGGAGATAAATACTGATTCTCAGGGCCACTGCGCTAATATTATGACCAGTATACAATACAGGTACTGCTTCTATTTTACCCAAAAATGCAGAACAATTTAAGTTACACACTCTAAAGACATACTGATAGGTAAAGTAGATTGCGAGCCCTATATGGTACAGTAACTGTCAATGTCTGTAAAGCGCTGCGGAATATGATGGCGCTATACAATCAAGCTAAATAAATAAATAAATAATAAGTTACATCCCAATATGTGAAAAACACCTGTCAAGGTCATGCTATAAAGGAGCACTAAAACACAGAAAAAGTAGTAAAAGGATGGACGCCATGAAGGAAACCCTGACAGATCCAATAGAGTCAATGGAGTCCATTGGCCAAAACTGGTGCTCATAATATGACAAATCCCTAATTGCTTTTATTTTTGCTGCTTCCATCAAGACGATCAATGGAAATAAGGCAGCAAAGTGATTAGTTTCCAGAAATATGCAAAGTTTTAGTAAATGCAGTAAATGTATGTAAATCATGAACCAAAACATTACAATGAAAGAATATAATGCTGAAGACCCACATTCTAGAAATGCTGCTTTTTTTGTTGCAGATTTTGCTGCATTTTTTTGAACCAAAGCCAAAAATGGCTACAAAACAAATGGAAAATATTAAGGAAGCTCTTATATTTCTACCTTATGCTCAATCCACTACAGGCTTTGGCGCAAAAAAAAAAAAAAAAAAAGCATCCAAATCTGCAACAAAAAAAGCTGAGTTTCCGCACTGTGGAGCCTCAGCCTAAAAGTGGATAAGATCACAATTAGGGTTAAATCTGTTGGGAAATGTGCGCATCATGGTGCAAGAGCTTAAAGCTGCAATATTTGGTTTTGTTCTTTCACTGACCTGACTGTTAGGGAAACTTGTGAAATGTATCTATCATAATGTGACATTTTATATCATATAGATCCCAAAAATCAAAAATGAGACTATAAAACAAAGCAAACAAAAGCATTCATACTGCCAATGTGTCGTCTGTTTAAGCTAGACTGAGGATGTGTGGACATATTGTATTGGACCTCAAAAGCTGCGGAAATTTACAGGGACTAAAAAGCTTAAATTAATTTAAAAAAACACAAAAAAAAAAAAAACACCCAAACTGAATTGTTTGATTGCTGCAAAACCCATCATGCAGTTATACAATGTCTGAAGAAGAGAGCTAGACTCTCGAAAGCTCACTATCAAATATACTCAGTTAGCCTCTAAAAGGTATCGCCTGATTTCTTCACTCTTCCACTACATGCAGTTATATGTCAGACAAATATGTAAATCAGTACAGGTGTGGTCCCTGTAAAAGTGCTTCCCACGCTTCCCTATAAAAAGACTCTCAGAGAATACTGTTGGGTAGTGTACCTCTTGAGAGATAATTGAATATTAGACAAGCCTCTGGGACACATCATTGAATTCAGAGAAGCAGGATGGTCATTCTAATTAATCGCCCACCATCTAGGCCATTCAGGCGTCATAGCATCCATTACATGTCCTGCTATTGACAGACAGTCGCCATCACCTTAGTCTACAGTGGCATCATGAAGGAGAACACTAGCCTACTACAGACTGGATCCGTATAATCTTTAGCAATGAATTCAGGTTCTGTTTGGGATCAGACAACAGTCGGGGGTTAAATATGGAGACCTTGTGGTGAGTATTATAATCCTGACTTCGCTGCGGAGCAACACACACTGCCCCAACTGCTGGTGTGATGATCTGGGGAGCCATTGCATACAACAGTTGGTCACCCTTAGTAGCTATACCAGGAACACTACGGGTATGTTCACACGGCGGAAAATGAAGAGGAATTCCTCTTCATTTTCTGCCGATGGCACTTTCTAGCCATGACGGGATGCCGATGCAGTGCATCAGCATTCTGTCGCGTCATCCCATTTCCCAATTAGGCCCGGATGAATGGGCCTAATCAGGAGAGAGTGTCTGAATCAGCCGCAGAATCCGCGGCAAGATCGAGCAAGACACTTCTTTTTTCCGCGTCCTGCTGTGATCTCTACCTCCGATTAAAAACAATGGGAGGCGGATTCCGGGAGGAATCTGCCCCAGATTTGGGGGCGAATTCCTCAGTATGAACACACCCTAATAGCTCAGTGATATGTGCAGGACACCCTGCTCAGTCGCAAGATTTATTGTTAATAAAAACATTTATGGGACCAGCTGGGATGCCTGCTTCAGCAATCTATGAGTATGTAGGATATACATGCCCAGATGCAACATCTATAGGCTAATATGCCAATGAATAGCAAATGGTATTAGGTCCTCAAAAAGAGATCAGTGGCTATCAGACACCAAGGACTCCTGCAAATCAGCTGTTTATATGAGCCCAATGACATCTTCACTGTTTACACTGCATGCTGTCTGTTTCCCTTACTGATGATCTATCCTAAATGACTGGAATAAATCCTTTAATTTTTTTATTTAGCGTTTCCAGTTCAGTAATGGAACAATGTCCAGCTGTACATCAAGAAGAATCACTAGTCTAAGGCCCCACGTAACGGGCCACAGCCAAAAACCACTCAAGAAAAGACCACAGCAGAATCGCATTGAGTTTTCCTCTGCGGACTTTCTGCTTCCATTATTCCTACACAGAAACCGCTGGCATTTCCGTAGGTATCATTAACATTCTGCGTTTTTCAAAAACGCAATGTTTTTTTAAATCACAGCATGTCCTCTGCAGATATTTTTCTCCAATGTGAGAATGGGATTAGCCAGAATCCCATCCACTTTGCAAGTACTGTAAAACGCTGCAGTTTTTGCTGCGGCGTTTCTGCTACATGTGGTCCCGACTAAAGGTGGCCATACACATTTAATGAAAGCCTTCTGAACTTACTGATCTCAGCGGAACTAACTGCCAAGCTAAGGTGTAAGTGTGTTCCTAGAAGTCCCCAGGGACAGAGGTCAGGGAACACACAGGTCAAGTATGTTGCATTTCAACACGCCTGATCATTTTGTACTGTCAAGGTTGTCTGACTGCAGCTTATTTCACTCTTTCCATTGGGAACACATGCATGCTTGGTCAAAATATATCTGAAGTGTTTGGCTAGCTTTATATAAAAAAAAGCCATAGATTTTCCTGCATATTTTTTTTTTTATTCTGAAGACATGCACAATATATGATAGATAAGTCAGTTCTGACAGCTTAGTACCCGAAGGTCCTATTGAAGATGTAAAACAGCAAATTTGTAAACTGTACACAGAAACAAAAACTATCCAAATATGGATATGCAGAAAATAAAAAAGTTGGCAAATAGTACAGTAAATGATGGAAATGTGTAATTTTAGGAAAGCTTTCACAAGTATTCTATACCTGTGGCATGGCCTTAAATTGGTAGACAAAACTATTTCCTTTAGTCATTCTCTCTCTAAACGTATAGAATATTAGGCAATATACATGGAATTTAGGGTAATTTAAAAAGCAGCCTCCCTGGAAATCAGCTTTTGGGTTATGTCAGGGCAGCATGGTGGCTCAGTGGATAGCACTGCAGCCTTGCAGCGCTGGAGTCCTGGGTTCGAATCCTGTCAGGGACAACATCTGCAAGGAGTTTGTATGTTCTCCCCGTGTTTGCATGGGTTTCCTCCGGGTACTCCGGTTTCCTCCCACACTCCAGAGACATACTGATAGGGAATGTAGATTGTGAGCAGTGACTGTCAAAGACTGTAAAGCGCTGCACAATATGATGGCGCTACACAAGCAAGCATAATAAATAAATATGTTAACATAGCGGCTTTTGGAGAGGATTTTGAGGCTTCAGCTTTATACTGTCTCTATTTGTTTTCATTGGGAGGTAGTGACAAACTCTTCCTGTGCACAAAAGGAAGAACCCTGCTTGATCTTCCCGTGGTTTTGTGGCAGAATCACCACTGACACCGCAGTGTGTGGCCTCACACTTAAGAGCCCTATAGTAAGAAGCTAGTCCCACATACAATCAACATTTACTTCTCCTAAAATATACTGGGAGAACAGTTGTGGGAATAATTTAGTCAGGGACATAATACAGATAGCCCTATAGGCCATCAATACTAACATGGCCTACCAATGCAGTAAAAAAAAGTTAGGGAATGAGTCTATTGAAAGAACATCAAAGTCTGCCAGACAGCAAATGGACAATAAAAAAAAAGTGCCAGATCCTTATAACATTAAACCCTTAGTCAATGTTTGATGCACAAAACACTATAATCAAGGCTTCCTATGCGTTGGCTGACGCATGCTCCCCTAATGTGAACTGTCACTGGGAACCAGGCACAAAAATAGTTTAGGAATCTGCAAAAACAGCAACATCGGTAATGTTGTGGGCAAGTAGTCGCATTAGATGACTATATTAATGACAAGCTCTGCTTCTCATTTTTGAGTGTGATAAGAGCCAGAAGTGCATTGACTTTCTATTACAGTACGTCTGAGTCTGTGTGATGCCTGGACTGCATTGTTAACATCATGATCCACTGTGCCAAGGGCTAATAGCATCAATACCTGAGATCACAAGCTGTTTGTATCCTGTCACTCTTTCCAGATTTCATTCTTTTTCCTTAATATGACTCTCTGACCTTTTGTCTCTGCTTATGTTTGTAGGATGTGTGAGGTTTAATAAGCAGCACACAATAAATCTACAGGCATTCTCTGTTCACAGACGGGGACATCAACTATATATATATGTCTCCACAATTTACAAGAGGTAAAAAAAAACAACAAAAAAACCCACACAATTATGTACACAAAGTAATGAATTCTTATTGTCTTAAATGATACTCAAGACCAGAGTAGTAAATAGAAGCTCTTGGGCCCTGATGTGAAATCTGTAAAAGGGCCCCCACTTACCATGTCCTATGTATAGTACTGGTGTGTTTTTATGCCGTGTGATGAGGCCTTAGGGCCCCCTCAGCCTCCAGGGCCCAGTAGCAACTGCTACCTGTGAACCCCTTATAGCTATGCTCCTAATCAGGACTCTATTACTGAAACAAACTAATTCTGTAATATATACTAATTTGGTGCAACATGATCTATGATCAAAGCAGGTAAAAATGGGTTCATGTAAAGCGGAATTTACAAAGGAGTCAGTAAACAAATAGAAATACATTCTGAAATTAAATATGGCATTAGGCTGGTCACTGGGTGCTGTGGGATTCAGGGCGGCTTTAACCATAGGGAAAATGGTGCACCTCCACATGGTCTTCTGGCAGCAGTGCCATGTTCAACTATGTGATACAACTGTGGTGTGGTGGGGAGCTACTGGCTCCCTGATTTCATTCCTACATATGGACTTACCAGTAAATATGGAGATGGAGGGCAATGAGGAGCCAGAGAGAGGAAGGGGGAGGGGAGAGTATGAGCTGCTATACAAATTTCTGGAGTCTGATCTGGAGTCTGCATTTGTTTTATTGCATCTGCTATGGGAGTCTGAATTTAGGGAGTTGGGTGATCTGTATAAAGGGGGCCTCTATTTGTTTAGAGGGTCTGCATCTTTTTATATAGGTGGTCTTGCCTGTGGACTGTATTTGTTTAGAGGTCTGATCTGGGGTTAATTTATTTTTTTTTCGTCTTCTGGGGATTGTATTCTGTGATCTGTATTTAGGGGGTCTGGTCTGGGGGTCTGTAAATATTTGGGGGAGTTTATATTTGTTTTGCGATCTGCATTTATTCTGGGATTTTTTTTATTCTGGTATTACTCTAATATTCTGTATTAAGGGATCCTTTAATTTTGGATTTTATCTGGAGTCTGCATTTGTTCCAGGGTCCATTTTTTTAGAATTCAATGTTTCTATTTGAATTTTCAAGGAAACAAAGGAAGGAGAGGAATAGTAACAACTGTGAACCAATACAGACAGTCATGAATATAACAAATAGTAGTCACAAATATATCATTACAGTTAAGTGCAAGGCCATGACAGTCAAAGTTCATATGACCATCAGTATGAGTAGCAGAAGATGAATATAATAATCCAATAATGATGATCCTTTGTTGAACAGAAACCTTTTTTTTTTTCCCTCAGAGGTCGGTATTAGTTTAAGGCATCCAGTTCAGGGTTTTTATTTAGGAGGTCATGTCTGGGGCATATATTTATTTAGGGGGTTTGGTATCTGTATTTAGAGTGTCTGGAGTCTCTCTTTATTTAGAGGGTCTGGTCAGAGGATCTGCATTTGTTTAAGGGGTCCAGTGTGGGGTCTGTATATATTTAGGAGGTTCAGCTTGAGGTTTGTATGGATTTAGGGTTTGGTACAGGGTCTATATATATTTACGGGGTCTTGTTGGTGTTCTCTATTTAGGAGTCTAATTTTGGGATCCAAGTCTGTCATGTACGAGTATTAGACATCACCTTTTCTTTTGGGATGTACCGACTTATACTGCCCAGATGGAGCCCTCTGTCAAACTAATGTAAACGTTCTGCATGTGTGCAAGGTTTTACTGAGGTACACACCCTAACTCTATAGGAACACAGGAGGCAATTTTACTATGGTGGGGAGAACCAACAGTAGCACTACAGTGAGGGGCTTATGGAAGCAATTTTACTGTGTGGCACACACAGGAGGGTACGTCTCTGCATAGAACACCATTTAGGTACTATTACCACCTGCGGCACTATTTAGGTACTATTATCAGCACTCAGCAGTAATTGCCAGGAAATCATAGCAACAAGTATTCCATTCCCATTTAGTTCCCTTGTAGCACCACCACAGGAACGATGTAGTATTACATGGCGCTCACTTAAATCAGTCATCTGTTTCTGTAATGTATCGTGGATGTGCTGGGTTCTCTGTCCTGGCCAATTGATCAAAATCATGGATCAGAGACCCTCCTCTATCAATACAAAAAGGATAAATATGGTAATTGACATGGCAACACTGTGCAAATATAATATATTTTACATTACAGATTTTACAAAAAGATCTTGTAAGTCTATAAGAAAATCACACTATTCATACTACAAATATTACAACTATGTATAAAGACAGAAGACTTTCTGGCTTTGAATAAAAGGATCAAGAAAAAAAAATGTATTTCCTGCAAGTTCTGTAAGCGGAAACCTCTATATTATAAATATGTAAATATGTCTTAAAATTGATATTTTGCTATTCTCAATGCCATTTTGGTGATCTATGTAGGGTCACGCCATGTGTTAGGATTTTTTTCCCTGCGCCACATGCACACCAGGTGCTGTTCCCAGTGGAAATGGGAACTTTTTGTATAGATCACTGAGCTGGCATCTTTCCTTCGTGATGAAAAAGCAGAAAGTTGTATGCTCAAGTCAAGCAGAGAATGAGATAAGACAAAAAACATGAACAGCAGATGATAGCCAAAAAGACAAAGGACTAAAGAAAAAAAGAAACAACTAAGCAGATAAATGAGAGAAAAGTACTGCAGAATAAGAGCTGAAACAAATTATTAGGCCTCACTCAGATGGGTGTATTGTACTCTTTACATCTAGATCCCTATATAAATTCAGTAAGGGAGCGTTCACACTACCATTGGTGTCCGTCAGTAGTGTCCGTTGCTATTGTCCGTTACAAGATTTTAGCAACGGACACTAGTTGAACCGTCAGAAATCCGTTAAAATTTCCATTCATTTCAATGGGTTTTTATATTGTGTCCGTTAGTGTCCATTTGTGTCCGTTTACACCAAATCCGTCAGAAGTCCGTTATTTTTTCGCGGACAAAAAATCCTACATGCAGGACTTTTTGAAAAAAACGGATTCTTGACGGACAGCAAGTGTCCGTTATTTTTTTAACATTGAAGTCTATGGGTAACGGACAGTAACTGAAAGCCATCAGTTACTGTCCGTTATTTTATGTCCGTTTACTTTCCCTGCGCATGCTCAGAAAGGAGAAACAAACAAAAAAAAAAAAAAACTAACAGTGTTAAAGAGGACATTTCGTGTCCTCAGGCACATGCGGTTTTACATACCACTAGAAAGCCGACAGCGGGCTGAATTCAGCGCACTGCCGGCTTTCCCGGTATGTGCCCCGGGGCTGGAGATATCGGCGGTGTAATGTTTTACTGTTAGAAGGGCGCTGCGAGGAACTCCCTCCCTGATACTTCTCTTCATTCATAGACTTGTACTGAGGGGGAGTTCCTCACAGCTTGAGCGTCATCGCTGGGCTGTGAGGAACGCCCCCTCTCTCTGTTCTCATCTATAGTGCTGTACTGTCAGAGGAACTCCCTCCCTGACACTTCTCTTCGTTCATAGACTTGTACTGAGGGGGAGTTCCTTACAGCTTGAGCGTCATCACTGGGCTGTGAGGAACGCCCCCTCTCTCTGTTCTCGTCTATAGCCGGGTACTGTCAGAGGGGGCGTTCCTTACTGCTCGGCGATGACGCTGAGCTGTGAGGAACGCCCCCTCAGTACAAGTCTCTGAACCAAGAGAAGTGTCAGGGAGGGAGTTCCTCGCAGTGCCCTTCAAACAGTAAAACATGTTAACTTACACCGCCGATATCTCCAGCCCCGGGGCACATACTGGGAAAGCCGGCAGTGCGCTGAATTCAGCGCGCTGTCGACTTTCTAGCGGTATGTGACATGAAAGGTCCTCTTTAAAAAAACTGACACTACCTGATGCTAACATCAGTTAGTGTCCGTTATGATAGGTGTCCGTTTTTTTTGTTTGTTTGTTTTTTTTAAACAGACACCTTCATAAAGGACTCCAACGGTAGTGTGAACCCTGCCTTAAAGGGATTGTCAGGTTATCACTTATATCCTCTGTTAGGGAATTCTAAATTATTCTGCATCCGTCTAAGTATTACCTTCTTAAGAGCCATTGGTTATATTTTTCTATTGACATGAGAGTTTGATTTTTGTGGACAACTTATTTTTATAGCAGTATTTAATATTCCATATAATGTACTGATGAACTGTTTTGTTTTTTTTTTTTTGCTTTGTTTTACTACTTTTAACATTTTTATGTTTTAAAGGTTTTAATTTTTTTTTTTAATTAATCTGTGTCATCATATTATGTAACCAGTATATCTATTTACCAAGATGTCAAGCCTGGAGGCATTCACCAGACCCTTGGCTGGTATTACAATTGCTGGGCACCATGAGATTGTGATCAGTTAACAGAGGAAGCTGAATAAGTATCTGCCTGTATTTCTCAGCATTGAGGAAAATATTAGAGAGAGTTTATAACCAATTTACTGCTCACAGTACCTTGCAGAGGTGATTTTACAATTTCCAAATAAGCTATGGAGCCTCATTTTCCACATTTCATTAGGTTTATAATGGATTTACTGCTGACAGACTCCCTTTCATACCCCATCTGCTGAAATTAAGCCCCAAGATTGCAAGTAATCTCCACCATGCTTCACTGATGCTCACAGATGATGTGGCCCCAGAGAGCCATGATTCTCATCAAGACTGTCTGGAATTACATGGAGACATAAGGATTTGAGCAAGCCTACAGCCATAGAAGATCTGTGCTTACTTCTTCAAGATGTTTGGTACAACCTTCTGCCGAGTTCCTTCCGAAAACTGTGTGCAAGTGTACATAGAAGGAATTGATGCTGTCTTGAAGTCAAAGGGTGGTCACACCAAATATTGTCGTAGTATAGGTTTCTCTTTAGTTTATTAATTTTTGTTAATTGGCAAAAATAGACTATTACTGATTCTGTTTTTGAAACCCTTCTTACATTGCAGTGCTCCTGAAGGGACCAAGAATAATAATAATAATTAAAAAAAAAAAAAAAAAAAAAGCAGTAATGTCCAGTACTCGATGGCTGCTGCAGCCACAGGCCTAAGTTTTAGGTGACCTCTTCACAATTTAGCATGAGACTGATATGTGCAGTTTGTGAAAAGGTCACCTATAAGGCCTCTGATTGGCTGCACACAAGAGACCGCACCTGCTGCTGGTGGAAAAGGAGGACCGAGGAGAAGTGAATATTTTTTTTTTTTTGGACTGTTCAGTAGCACAGTTATTACAAATATTACAAAGAATATATCTGACAACATAAACTATCTGATTTTTTTTTTCTATGATTTTAGTGTTTTATTCCAACATAAACAAGTTTAGCTTTTTCTAAAATGTAACTTTTCCTTCATGGTACCATTTATTCAATGAGGGAAAAACAACAGCTGTACAGAGCAAGTTCAGTTTCACCATGCCCTGGATTTCTAAAGATTTTTTTTGAGCAATCTGAGAAGCCCATCCCTTGTCTGAACGCTATTCAAGTTGATGCATTCCTAATCCTTCAAGATAAACTATGCCTTTCTAGAATGACAAGTTGTTTCCAGTGAGAAATTACTCTATGCTACAGGCGGAGAGACTGCCAAATCAAGTTTCAACAAGTAAGAGCCTTAAGAATGTGTTTGCATTGCAAACAGGAACACAACAGTAAAACACAAGGAAGATGCATGTGGTACAGGTGTTTACTGTTGCATAAAGCATCATGTCTCTCACTCCAAGGATCTCATATATTCCATGCATGTAAAGACAGAGTGCCAACACACAGCTTACTCCGGAAAATCATTCGCAAAAATGACTCACCATTTCTTCGATTTCAATCTAGGAGCTGGATTCCGAGGGATTAGGAAAAGGGCTCTCATGGGATGCATATCACAGAGTGCTAAAAGGTTAAGAAAAAATATGTTAAAGACAGCAAACAAACAGTAAAACAACATTTTGTACTCCACGTACGCGCAAAATGAAGTTTCAGATGATTGGCTTATAGTGGCAGAAAATGTACCTGCCATTAACACCTTAGAGCTTTACAAGACTTTACACTAATCCACTGAAATCGGGGCCTTAATACTTCATGGAATAGCAAGTAAATTATGAACTTAGCGCTACACCAATCACACCCGAAGCTTCGGCTGGGACATAAACCAAGTGATTTAAGGGGACGATTAGAAGAATATCTTTTTAAACACAATATGGATAAACATATTTAAAGAAACAAGTGCACAGTCTCTGAATCATCCTCACATCAAGTACCTGCAGGTCTGGTCAGAAAGTCCAGCAAAGAGCATTAACACGTAATGGAAAAATAGTGGGAGGGACTTAATATTGCCTAAAAGGAAGTGCAAAACTTAGACTACACGGTCTGAAACCGCACCAGATTTATTACAATGCTTGACACTGAATAAATCTGACAGATTTTTAGAAGGTGTAGTTTAACTTGACATCATCTATTAGTTGGTTTAGTTTTCCAACAAAAAAAGTACAAAAACTTTGAGGCATTTTTGGTGAATTCAAAGCCATGTCGCTTTCCGTGCAGACCCCACCCCTTTTCTGATAAGCCACACCCCTTGCAGGCCAAGGCACATAAAAGTGTCAGAAAGTGTCTAAAACAGTTAATAATTATGATGTATTATCAAAAGTAAATCTGCCCCAATGTATTTATCTCATGACATATGTGAATATAATATAAAGCAAAGTAAATGTATTTGATCAGTAAAATGATACAGACTACATAACCTATAAAAGGTACAAATATCAAAAGTCTTCATTCCATTATTGAAATTTTAGGGTTTGCCAATAAACTAATAAAAAGAAGCTAAGTAACATTTTTTCACTTTAAGACATTGCATTTTGATACTCAATTTACCAAAGAAAAAATAAAAATAAAAAAAAGTTTGCACTGTGTGATAGGTACGTCACTTAAAGAGGACCTTTCACGTCCTCAGGTATATGCGGTTTTACACACCGCTAGAAAGCTGACAGTGCGCTGACTTCAGCGCGCTGTTGGATTTCCCGCTATATGCCCCGGGGCTGGAGATATCGGGGGTCTAAATTTCACCGTTCACTGTCAGAAGGGCGTTCCTGACAGTCTAGCTGCGCTGTGAGGAACGCCCCCTCTGACAGTACTCGGATGTGAAAGGTCCTCTTTAAAGAGCCACAAGATAAAGTCAGCATTCATTACATGAGTGGGGTCAGAAAGCTTCAATTTCACCAAATTTTTGCATACAAAATATTTAGCAAGTGACCCCAAGCTTAGCTGCATTGCAATGCCACTAAGGAATCTGAAGTAATGTGAAATCCATCACGGGCTCATCATTTGCTCAAGAAGACTCCCCTGATTGGCTGCAGCATATAAAAACAAGTCCGTCACGTATTCACCAGGAGGTCCGTGCACAGTGTGCTTATTTCCCTTATAGCAAGGATACAATGGTCTACTATAGGGGGTACTGATTCCCAATGTGGAGACCGCGAGTCCGTATAGGGAGTCTCATAGGCTAGGTAATGCTCCTTGGGAAATTAAGAATGTAAATTAGCTCTCATCCAGGAGGAAAAAAAAAAGTAGTTTCACCTATTGGAGAACTAACTTATACGTCCAATGTCTCACCCTTTAACAGGCCTTGCAACACAATTTGGAATATAATCCAAACCGCAATCATCGCTATAATGAAAAAACACCTATTCACTAAACCATAAAGAAAAACACCACATCTAGGTACTGAAAGTACCACTAAAGAGCCTTAGTAGGAGAGCCTAAAGAGACTAAGACTTTGATGGTGGCTGTCCTATACTATACTTCTCTCAGAGTCTGAAACTGCATATTTTATTACTATTGATTAGTAGCTTTGGCTAAAATATTGCACACTATAAATTTAACAGTATATTAAAAAATGTATTAGTCTAATAACTATTGAGAACAACAATAGTGAGACATCCATTAGCACCTGCTACCACAACTTTATGCTAGACAGACTATATCATTACTTAAATACTTAGGAACTAATAGAAAACTCAATAAAAAAGAAGGAAAAATATTGGTGTTGAACAGGAGAGGATAAAGGATATTAGTGCATCTAGCATAAAGATTTACAACAGGCGAATGATAATATTCTGCTGCTCAGTCTATGACTAGGTGAGCTCCCATAGGGAAGGATTAGTCTAATAAAACCATACTCAATCCGATTAGTATTCTAAACAGACCATCCTGAAAAATAATCCTGCAACTATTCGATAGTGATAATGTATTTTCCTTAGTAGGTTCTTCAGCAATAAACAGAATAAAAAAATAACCTGACACTTTAGAACAGAGGTCCCCAAAGACCAGGCCGCGGACAAGTACCGGGCCGCAGATCACTTGGTACCGGGTCATCGGGGACCTCTGTATGCTACTAGGTGTCAGCTGAAGCTCCTATGCTGCGTGTATTACATACGCAGCATAGGAGTATCGGCAGGCACCTGGTACAGGACCTGTTTTTGAAAGTGATCTACTGGTGTAGTCTACACCAGTTTACAGTTAGAGTGCCACCTCCAGTTAATAACAGCCTCTCCCCACACAGGTAATATTATGAACTGGGGGGGTACTATTACAGTAAAAGTGCCCCAGAGCTAATAACATTACCTGTGTGTGGGAGACTGTTACTAACTGGGGAAGGGGGCACGACAGTAATAGAGCCCTCTGAGTGATGGTCCCCACTAATTGAATGATCCCCTATACCCTACCTATGCTTTTATTAAGCAAGCTGTCCATACCACCAATAAGTTATTCTTGATATAGAGAGATCTCTCTTAATAAAGTATAGAGAACTGTATAAATGTATTAATTAAATATGCACATTATTGCGGTTATTTTTTTTTTTTTTATGAGCTGCCCAATCGCCCAACTCTGCCTCGCCGCTGAAAGCCCCGCCCCCACCGGGCTACGGGAAAATTGGCCTACATGTAAGTGATCCTTGGTACAAAAAAGGTTGAGGACTGCTGCTTTAGAAGAAGGAAAAAAAAAAGTAAGAGAAAGCATGAAACACAAAAATTTGCTTTTAAATGTTTTAATAACTAAATCACTGCACGTTAGGTTGTTTTCACATTGCGTCGGCATTGTCAGTTTACCTGCACCAAAACCTAACTCATTACTATAATGTGACCCTCTGAGTTTTTCTGCCACTAAACTGGTTTCCCTTACAAGAGATACAAAGTTAGGGAAGAGAACCAACAGTTTTATTTTAAACATTGAAATCAGTTATGACAGATACAAAGAGAAAATGTTCTGTATGTGTCCATTATAAGGGAAAACCTTTTTTGCGATGTTCCTAAACTGGTGGACCATGGTCAAGCCCAGACCATGGCTGCCAGCTCTCTGGACCGGTCTCCTTGCAAATTCAAAAGTACAGTAGCCCTTTTACGCTGTATCAAAGTAGTGGTAACAGATATCGACACTGATTCCTGCTGCCTACACAGGATTAGGAGCATGGCTACATTGTGGTATAGGCATCGGGGATAATTCCTGAACCCTACTACCACTACTGTGATACATTACAAAAGATATAGTGGTGGGGAGATCATTCTTTCTCCTGACCAGTGTCATTGTGAATTTGCGAGGGAGAGTTTCCTGTGGCCCACCTACACCTCCTCTGTATGGTTGGCAGAGAGGTCACTATAAGGGTACTGTACTGAATGGGGACACCAATAGGGCCAATATGGGGGAATTATTCTGTGTGGGGGCACTAATGGGGCTTTATGCTGTATGGAGAGAACTAACGGGGAATTTTACTGTGTGAGATCATTAAGAGAGTATTACACTTTGCGGGGACACTGAGGGAGCATTATACTTTTTGGAGCAATTAAGGTGGCATTATACTATGTGGAGGTACTATGGAACATTATAGTGTGTGAGGGCACTAATGGTCATTATTAATGGGGCATTATAGCATGTGGAGCACACTAAGGTGGCATTATACAGTGTGAAGGTACTAAGGAGAAGTCATCCCTATATATTACAAAGAGGAGGGTACTAATATTGTAAGGGGGCGCAAAGGGATCGGGTGGGACTGGGCAGTGTCAAAAGGGCATGGGCAGGTCTGGGCACAGTTAGATTCATGTAAATACTGGACACATTCAACCACTATTAAGCTTGGATATTGAAGTTAAGGCAGTCCCAGGTCAGTGAACCTTTACTAAAAGTAGTTGAGCACCTCAGCTTTAGTATATCCAAACAACAGAAACAACAGCAGTCTGAACATAGCCTTAGTCTGATGTATGTTTATCTTGTTCAAGTGCATTTTTTCATCCTAGTTATGTACATAATTGAACATCACTGGTATAGACAGTAAAACTAGCTTTACATTACTTACGAGGAGCGCCTTCTGCCATCTCTATGGCTGTTATTCCTAAGGACCACAAATCACTCTAGAACAAACAAAAAAGAAAATTAGAAGCAGAAAAGATTTTGAGAACAATACAGAATTTATGAATGATTTGGAGCTTCTTTATATATTATAAAGACACGATCATCAATATTCTGTTTTCTGGATAGAAGTGTTATTCCGAATGAAAAATAATGAACAAGTAAAGGCACTGTCAGTCTATATTGATGGAAAATGCTTTTCCAATAGTGATGGGCTGCGGCTTTCAACCCTGATGAACAACGACAATGAACAAGATGAATTGTTTGTCACTTGCTGCCTCGGCTGCGGCTCCTTTCCTAGTTTTTTTTTATTATTTCTCTTTTCCCAGTGAAATGAAATGAAGCTTGAAGTGGGACAGCTGTGTGAGACTGCAGCACTTGTAGGGCTTCACACTAAATTTGGCTGGAAAAAAAGCTTTACAGAGTGAAGACTATGATCTGCATTTATATGAACAGCTGTAAGAGTGGTACAAGAAGTCTAACATTTTTGTGGTTTGGTAGAGGTGCAGTTTTTAGTACCCCTAGACCACTTTCACACAGCAATATTCTGGTCTGTATTCTGCAAAAAGTTTTAGCAAGCCTACAACTAGGAGTGTAATTGACAAACCCAAAAGAGGTGCAAATCTTTCCATATTTCCATCAATATCAAGTCTTTGAAATCTCTTTACGTTCTTCTTCCAGTTTTGTCTTACAAATACTGATGCATAATACTGATCACCATACTGCTGGGTTAAACTGATAACATGGTAAAGGCACAGGTAATGAAATAATAATTTATGAAATTATGGGGTAAATTATAAAATTGTGGCAGCCTCCAGCCACCATGAGGATATCATCTGGCACTTTACTACATCAATATGTAGTTAGATCTCCCTAGTGGAGTCCACAGGCAGTCAGGAGTTACAGTGCCTTGCGAAAGTATTCGGCCCCCTTGAACTTTTCAACCTTTTGCCACATTTCAGGCTTCAAACATAAGGATATAAAATTTTAATTTTTGGTGAAGAATCAACAACAAGTGGGATACAATCATGAAGTGGAACGCAATTTATTGGATATTTTAAACTTTTGTAAAAAATAAAAAACTGAAAAGTGGGGCGTGCCAAATTATTCGGCCCCCTTAAATTAATACTTTGTAGTGCCACCTTTTGCTGCGATTACAGCTGCAAGTCGCTTGGGGTATGTCTCTATCAGTTTTGCACATCGAGAGACTGAAATTCTTGCCCATTCTTCCTTGGAAAACAGCTCGAGCTCAGTGAGGTTGGATGGAGATCGTTTGTGAACAGCAGTTTTCAGCTCTTTCCACAGATTCTCGATTGGATTCAGGTCTGGACCTTGACTTGGCCATTCTAACCATTGTGAACCATTCCATTGTAGATTTTGCTTTATGCTTGGGATCATTGTCTTGTTGGAAGATAAATCTCCGTCCCAGTCTCAGGTCTTTTGCAGACTCCAACAGGTTTTCTTCCAGAATGGTCCTGTATTTGGCTCCATCCATCTTCCCATCAATTTTAACCATCTACCCTGTCCCTGCTGATGAAAACCAGGCCCAAACCATGATGCTGCCACCACCATGTTTGACAGTGGGGATGGTGTGTTCAGGGTGATGAGCTGTGTTGCTTTTACGCCAAACATATCGTTTTGCATTGTGGCCAAAAAGTTCGATTTTGGTTTCATCTGACCAGAGCACCTTCTTCCACATGTTTGGTGTGTCTCCCAGGTGGCTTATGGCAGACTTTGAAGAAGACTTTTTATGGATATCTTTGAAAAATGGCTTTCTTCTTGTCACTCTTCCATAAAGGCCAGATTTGTGCAGTGTACGACTGATTGTTGTCCTATGGACAGACTCTCCCACCTCAGCTGTAGATCTCTGCAGTTCATCCAGAGTGATCATGGGCCTCTTGGCTGCATCTCTGATCAGTCTTCTCCTTGTTTGAGATGAAAGTTTAGAGGGACGGCCGGGTCTTGGTAGATTTGCAGTGGTCTGATACTCCTTCCATTTCAATATGATCGCTTGCACAGTGCTCCTTGGGATGTTTAAAGTTCGGGAAATCTTTTTGTATCCAAATCCGGCTTTAAACTTCTCCACAACAGTATCACAGACCTGCCTGGTGTGTTCCTTGGTCTTCATGATGCTCTCTGCGCTTTAAACAGAACCCTGAGACTAACACAGAGCAGGTGCATTTATATGGAGACTTGATTACACACAGGTGGATTGTATTTATCATCATCAGTCATTTAGGACAATATTGGATCATTCAGAGATCCTCACTGAACTTCTGGAGTGAGTTTGCTGCACTGAAAGTAAAGGAGCCGAATAATATTGCACGCCCCACTTTTCAGTTTTTTATTTTTTACAAAAGTTTAAAATAACCAATAAATTTCGTTCCACTTCACAATTGTGTCCCACTTGTTGTTGATTCTTCACCAAAAAAATTATAATTTTATATCCTTATGTTTGAAGCCTGAAATGTGGCAGAAGGTTGAAAAGTTCAAGGGGGCCGAATACTTTCGCAAGGCACTGTATATAATTTAACTCTGTCTATATAGGAGATTTTAACTAACACCTGAGCTTTGTTTGATCCATGGAACTCTCTACTGTGGCACATAGAGAAGGATCATGAGTCCCATCTTTGATATTCATATACCCATAAGCATATAGACATGGTTTGTCCTAATGAGACAAGCCTTATTTCTACACAAATATATTACTCCTATTTAGTATAAATTCTCTGAATCCCTCTGATCTTGAGAATGAAGAATCTCTGTTCACTGTTCTTCACAGCACAGTTAGTGTAGATTCACACTGTGATGAAATAAGAATATAGCTGGTTCCCACTGAAATCAATAGGAGAATTTTAAGGTAATTTTGAAGTTGCTTTTAGAGTCCCCAAAACAGCTCCAATAGAAGCAGTGTGAACTCACCCTTACACTCCCAACCACTCAACTGTGCAAGAAACGTCAGTATGGCTCTATAGGTTGGGGCAGTTCCCTGTACAGTCCGGCGGCTAGAAGTGTCACCGCGCAAACATCTAAATCGGCATTGCGTCCCCTTTATTCTTAGAAATCATAAAGAGATGGAATATTTTTGCAATAAGTCATCACTTTACAAGAGGATAAAGTTCCATTTGAAAAAAAAAAAGCAATTTAGAAAGAAAAAGAAATAGAAAAACAACACACAGTATACTGCTGGTAATGGGTTATCTGGCTATCAGTATTAAACAGTGTATTCGTATTTTTTGCAAATGATTTTTCATATAAATAATAAGTAGACAATCAAACTTCACATAAAAAGGGCTGTGTGAAGTATTTCGACAAGGACTTAAGCTTCTAATAGGATTAAACGTAATAGCAGAAGAATTCAAGTATTTCTTATCAGGCCAGATAGAGCATCCGCGGCATGTTCGATATTACTTCTTCACAAAGCTTTTGAATAAAAGTCCCAAAGTTTTCATAGAGAAAATTCAAAGTGGAAAGCAGGACTGTAAGAGAACGGAGGTAAGCACAAGCAGCAAAGACTTGCAGATGGCAATTTAACTCCAGGCACAAGATCAGCAAAGCTTCTCTGAAAGATTGCATCATTTGCTTTGGAATTGGGACTGAATAAAAGCGGATTTGCTGTAGCTTCAGTTTGCCTGAGGTATCTGGTAATCTGATTCATTTCTCCAAGAAAATATATTACACCGAGGAATGAACACAGGCAGAACATTATTATGGCTGCAAGTTGACAGCTTTATGATATTCTTAATTAATTATAGAAACTGAGGATTTTGTCATCTCTTGACAGATGTCTACAAGTTCCAGCAACGCTTTACACCCACAGAAAACAACGACACAAGAAGTGTAACCAGAAACAGTGTTGCTATATTTGTGCATAACACACACCTTAAAGTCATAGGTAGCATCCGGGTTTTCATCACAGGCGATGACTTCAGGAGCCATCCAATATGGGGTACCAATGAAAGTATTTCTTCGTCCTACCGTCCTGTCTAACTGTGCACTCACACCAAAATCCACTGTGGTCAAATAGAAAGAGAGAGAAGTCAGTCAAAGCTACACAATGAAATATAGATGAAAACTAAATGTGTCAGGTATATCATACTTCAAAAGTATTCAGAAAGACATCCTTAATACTCTACATTTTAGAAATCTGCACCAGATTTAGATTTCAGCGCAACAAAGTGTTGCTGCATGCGTTTTTTGAGAATACATGTTATCATCTGCAGTGGGAAAGAGGGACTACAACCAAATTTCAGCTGTAACCAGATTTCTAGAATTTCATAACATAAGATACGTTGGACATTAAAGGGGTTATACCACGAAAAGTATTTATCCTCTAACCATAGGATAGAGGATAAATATCCGATTGGTGGGGGTTTGACCACTGATCCCAAGAACTGCTGCACATTCAGCCCAGCCGCAGTCAGACTGAATGTAGGCTGATACTTTATGGATAGTACTCCTGTTCTCGGGATTGGTGGGGTCTCAGCGGTCAGAACCCCACCAAATATTTATTCTCTATCCTATGGATAAAGGATTAATACTTTTCATGGCATAACCCCTTTAATTTGGAGTTGATAACTTTTGCTGCTGTAACATTTATTGTATTACTCTTCTGTGAAGACATTACATTAGAACTTTGGAACATCAAAGTCCATTGAAAAGGACCTGTCACCACTTCTGATATGTTAAATATCTGTATTCTCTACGAAAACTTTGTAGCATTTTTTCTCATAACTTTGTGTTGTGCCATTCCTCTGCTGTTCCTCATAGAAATTAGAGCTGGAAACAAAATTACAGCTGGATGTTACCATTCCCTCTTGTCAGAGGGGTGTCTCCCCACATAGTGATCCCGCCAACATTGATTGGACTGTGTCACGGTGTGCAGGAGCACACACCCCCAACTGGTAAGACCCAGCTGTCAATTTTCTCATATAATTCTAGGAGCAACAATGGAGGGATAATACTGTACAACACAGAAATATAAGAAATGTTATTTCATGAGGGGAAAAAAGGATTTACTAAAGCAGAATGTAAACACAGGTAAATTTTCCACTTCAAGCTTCTAGAGAAGGCACCATCATGCATGGACATTGGGAGAGAAGTCCAAATGACAAATTTTAGAAATATACACTTCTGAATTCTGAAATTCTACCACCAAGGTGACAATTCACATACTCAAAGGCTCTTACTCTGGTTTGCATTGTGGCTCTTAGAGTTTAACTAAAGGGTTTCATGCTATTATAAACAGATCGAGGAGAGCTATACTCCGCTATCTCCGTCTCTTATAGAGACTTAATGGTGCGGCATACCACATGCGTGACTACCAGCCCCTTCAAAAAAGGGACACAGGACTCCGGTTCTTATAATCCCAGTGGTGGGACTCCAGTTATCAAACACTTATCTTCCCCTTTAAGGCTACAGTGGTAAGCCTTGGCCAATGCACACTAATATATTTGTGTATGCAGCCATCTTTAATTCATAAAATACAAGTCTGTATATTACAACCGTGTATAACAAGTGATAGTGACATGATCCGGGGCTTCTTCTGGCAGTAAACAGTGGTATTTCATTTACATTGCATTTGCTGTATATGACAGGAGAGTAAAAATACAATTGGGCAGGAGACATGTTTTTCAGTGCTCATTCTAATTCACATCTCCTCTTACCTAGTTTCACTTCAGCATTTTCTGTCAGCAAGACATTTTGCCCCTTAATATCTCGATGAATCACCTTGTGCTGGTGCAGATGACTCAGACCCTGGAGAGATTGATGAGGAAAAGTAGGCTGTAATTTGTATCTCAAGGTAAAAGAATGAATTAACACAGAAATGCATATCTGTCACCCGGAAAAGGCTACTCTGGCCTCAAACTGCGCTGCTAATGGAGCATTTGTGGCTATTTCCAATGTAAGTGATGTTCCAGCATACTGGGCATGCTGATCTGCAGCGTATCCAATGACAAATACAAGGAAATTAAACTAACTGGAATAATGCTATATGCATGGCTCTACCAAGGCTTAACTGGAAGTTATCAGGTCATAAATATACCTTCTGTAGGCTTTTTACATGGAAAAATAGGGGTGGGGGTTTAAAGGGATATACACACAGCTGGACTCCAATGAAGAAGTAGAACCATCTCAAGGAGGATCAGAAGGAAATGGACAGCATGTGAGTTAAATATAAGTGTCACAGCAAAGGGTCTGAATACTTATGACCATGTGATATTTCAGTTTTTCTTTTTTTAAAAATTTGCAAAAATATCTACATTTCTGTTTTTTTTTTCCTGTCAAGATGGGGTGCTGAGTGTACATTAATGAGAAATAAAATGAACTTTTTTTTGCTTTTCGCAAATGGCTGCAATGAAAGAAAGAGTGAAAAATTTAAAGGGGTCTGAATACTTTCTGTATCCACTGTATATCCCATGTGATGGCCATAAAAGCAACCCTCCTGTATTTTTTTTTTTCAAAGGTATACAAGGTAGTCAAAGTAGATTGAAAATATGCTAGTGCTGATGCTGTCACCCATGTCGAGTAGCTGTGTCTCCAAAACACTGCAGAGCTAATACTATAATGAAATTTCCAGACCTTAGACTTTCAGGATGAAATCACCAAAAGTCCTGAAAACAGAACCCACTGCTACCAATAACACTGGAGAATGTTAATGTGGACCTAACAGTGAGAGAGAGAGAGAGAGAGAGAGAGAGAAACTACAGGTAGTATGCGAGAGAGGGGGCTATAGGGAGCAGATTATGTGAGAGTAGGGGAGGAGCAGCAAGGCATTTTGTCAGAAGAGGTAGGGCAAAAGAACAGTGGAGTGGGACTTTGATAAATCTAAAATCACATGCTAGTTTGCAAAAGTATCTGCAGACAGCAGAAAAAGACCTCCTATTTGTACAGCAATCTCGCTTACTGAAAAAAGTCAAAGATGGATAAGAAAAGACACTGTGTGTAGAGAAATATTACTACTGAGGGAATGGTAATGGAACTTTTGGGAGCTATAGTGAGCAGATTATGTGAGAGTATAGGATGAGCAGGAAGGCGTTGTGACAAGGAGAAGGGCAGAAGAACAGGGTGGCAGGACTTTGATGAATCGGAAGTCACATGGTAGTTCTCAATAGTATCTGCAGGCAGCAGAGAAAGACCTCCAGTTTGCACAGCAATCCATGCTAGAGAAAAAAAAAAAAAAAAAAAAAAAAAAAAAAAAACAGCACACACTTTGATCATGCGACTTACTAAAGAAGGTGAAAGCAGGAGTAGACAACCAATACCACTGAGGGGGATCGTCTCTGAGACAATATAAGGAAAAAAAAAAATCATCGGCGTGTCCCTTTAAAAAGGATGGGCCAGTGTGTTTTCCATCACTAGGTACTGAGTATTTTGACAAATCTGACATATAGTTTTCTATTTATGCCCATGTATCAGTGAGATAAATGTGGTTTTGCCTAGATTTCTAATATTCTACATATGCAGGTCTCACAGTAACATTTTTTCATAAGTGTATTATTCTCCATCCCAGGGAACAAGATAAAACAGACAGTCTTTGGGTATGTTTACACAGCGGAATCTGCCTACCATTTTTTTCAATGGGAGGCAGAGATCACAGCAGGATACTGAAAAAAAAAAAAAAAAGCATCCTGCTCGATCTTGCCATGGATTCCGCAGCTTGAGATTCCCTGCTGATCAGGCTCATTCATCTGGGCCTAATCAGCAGCAGAAAGCTGCACCGAATTGCCAATGCCTTGAATCGGCATTCCGTCACGGCTAGACAGCGGCGGAAAATGAAGAGACATCTGCCCTAATGAGGAAACAGAATCAGATTGAAATGAGACACTGAATTTGGGATGGAATCCATCCCAAAATCTGTGGCAAATTCTGCTGTGTGAACACACCCTTTGCAGTGTAATCTGCTTTTTTTTCTTAATAGCATTTAAAATGTAGTGCACCCTAGAACAGTGATGGCCAACCCTTTGAGCTCGGTGTGTCAAAATTCGTGAAAAAAACATAATTTTGTGATATTTGTAGCTCTAATAACAAAGTAATATTTTTAATATGTGTAATGTATTTATTAATAAAGCAAAAACATAATTCTTTATCTTACTGCTTAGAGACTTTTTTGTTGCTGAATTTAATTTGCTAAATCTTCAATTGAAGGTTGGTATTTCGTTCACTTCAAGCCCAAGCAAGCGCTACTAATTTCATCTGTCAGTCGGTTTCTTTTATTGGTTTTAATATTATTTAAGTAGAATCTACTTAGTACCCTTCCCCCAGTATTGCTGAGCGGTAACTTTGTTGGGGTACAGTGGCAGCATAGTAAGGTCTTGGCAGGGTTAACTGTCTCTGATGGGGTGTTCTCTTCCCCCAGTATTGCTGAGCGGTAACTGTGGTGGGTACACTGGCAGCAGGGTCAGATTTTAGTAGCTGCTTTAAGATAATGGCTGGGGTGTAAGGAGAACACATGCCTGAGATGACTCTCCTATTCCCCTGTAGTCACTGGAATGGACCTTGGACAGGGCAACTGTGGGACACAGTTCTAGTTTTCCCACCTGTTTGGGTGCAAGCCTGCAGTAAATCTAGTTCTAGCTTCACTGCCTAATGCCCTAAAATCCTAACAACCAACTTCTCTAACGGAGGAAAGATGGCCGCCGTTCGCGCAGCGCTCTGACTATGAAGCAGGAGAGCTGCGCGCTCTCAGTGGGAAGCAGGAGAGTTACCCCGACTCTGGATGCTGTCAGCTTGCTGCACGTCAGCAAAAACGTCTCAACGTGTCACCTATGACACACGTGTCATAGGTTAGCCATCAGGGCCCTAGAATGTAACAGGGTTTGTGGAACCTGTAATAGATTTCTAGCCCATGAGAGAAGTGCTGACAGAGGTGTATCTGGCAGTAGCTTACTGACCTCACTCTATGGCAGTAAACATGCACATTTGGCAGATCTGGACAAACATATTTATGGGAAATGAAGAGGACGTGCTGGCCATCTCATGGCCACCTGAATAGAGGTAGCCTCATAATAATAACTCGGTTTTGCAATGAAGCCATCCAGACAGTTGATCACTTCAGGTCAGTCCTCTGAAATACCCCTGTGATAACTGATAACACCAGGGTCAGTTACAGCAAGCCATATATTACCCCTGAAGTGGTTGACTTCGGAGGAAATGTACAGTAGTATTATATGCCAGTCATTCAGACAAATAGATGTCCATGTAGTACATGCAAAGGCCACTGTCAGCACTGAGTTAGATGCTCTCCAGAATGGCTCATAGCATGTGGGCACACCTCTATGACGTCCAAATGTTCTAACAGGGCATATGGTCATGGTTTCTCTCTAGGAGAAAACCACATATTCATATAACAAAGCACCAGAACTACAGCTTGTAATCAGCACAAAATATGATTTTTTGCTCTTGGTGCTTGATCGTAAGATGATGTGAAAATGGTATTTTCCCTATTGTTCTAAGTAATTAGCATTGTTTATGGCATTGTGAGATGTTTGTGCTTTGCTTAATTAAGAATCATGACCACTGCGGTTTCACCAAACATTGCTGTGCAGAGATGTGCAGCTTGCAATTAGCTCTCATCACAGCTTGTGGTTCAGCCCACACGGAGGAGGTAATACATCAGGCTGTGCACAAGATATATTAACAGGCGTCATCTTACAATTAGCAGTAAACCTTGATGCAGTACAAGCCTGAAATACATCTTCTAAGGGCCTGATTCTGATAATAAATCAGGTCTTCGAGAAGGTACAATGTTATTTTTAGTACAGGTGACCCATTTTGTGCAAAGTCACAATCTGGTCTAGCTCTCAAAAAGATTTCTTTCTGCAATAGCAGCATAAATTTAATCTCAACTAAATAAAAAAGGTACATGGTCGAAACATGGCCCACTCATGCTGGAAGTAATAAGGATACATACGTGTTCTGCAAAACTGAACCCCAAACCATTTTGACCAATGACACCAGATGTTTACTGCCACGGTATATACAAAACGGATAGCATTTTTTGATAGAAAATTACAGTACTTCCTCCTAAATCCTATTGTGAGTGATATTGAAATTACAACTGAAATCTATAGTTATATATAACTATATAAATCTTCTCTGTGTGCCCCAGGAGATCAGTTTTGCCCACCTCCTCCTCTTCACTGTTCTGTGAGTGACTTAGGCTAGATTCACATGACAGTGAATGGCTTTCGAGATGGTAGATTTCGACACCCGTGCGTAATAATTCTCTGGCATTAAGATTCACAAACTACACTTATTGTTATAATTATTGCCATATTCTGTCTATTAATTGTCAACAAAGATAATGGATGATTAGAAACGTCGGTAACACAATGAGACCATTCTAATACCAAGGCGTTAAAGATCTTTAGTGAAAGTCAACATCCAGCTATACACGTCCACATAATGCTGCAGCATGCGCTGACTCACTGCCAGTCATTTTCTACAACAAACTGCTCATTTATTATATGCAATGGCCACATTACCATTACCAAACATCCATGAATAATCATCACATACTGTGTGTGTCACAATGAATATGATGACTGTCCACATTATTGCTTGTACATAGAGCAGCTGACCATTAGAAAAAAAAAAATGGTCTCTGTTTCAGCTTCTGGCCACAGTTACATAGTGACATAACTAGAGGGCTCATCTGCCATTTCTCTAATTCTTGCAATCTGCAGAAGTAGCTGGCATGAGTCACCTGAGTCCAGATTAACAAAATGACCACACATTAAACATTTCCAAAAGTCGATGAGGAAGACAATTGTGCTCACTGACTGCAGTAACACTGGTGATAGAATTAGGGATTGGTTGGCTCAAATGGATGATTCACTGCCCACCAGAAAAGAGGACTGAGTAGTACCAGAGACCATCAGGTGACAAAAGATGACTACACTACTTACCATAAGACACTAAATGCTGATTGTCCCACTCACCACCAGGTACCAGTAAATACCAGGTCAACTTGGCTGTACCAGAACACTGCTCATATACATGTGTAACAGGAATTCAGACCAGCAATGTGTACTAACCCTTTATGGCTACAAAATCCCATATAAAACAAAAAATAGACAGCACTCCAAAAACCAAAGCAAACCAAGGAAGGAAACCTATGCAAAAATGGGAAAAATACTGTATAAACCCTGCACTATTCCGATGCAATTGATGAAGAAAGTCAAGTGCGTCAGAATAAGGCCCATTAGTAACAGACGTAGAAAGCCTATATGTTCGTCACTAATGGGATAAAGATGATGAGGTTGCACACAGACTTTCTGTAATATGTAGCAGTTAGTAGACAGAGCTGAATTTATATGTAGCTTACAAGAGATTGGAGTTCTCTCACATGCTAAGAGTTGTATGAAATACCATTACGCACAAATTGCTAGTGAAGTTATTGGATATAAGTTGCTTATGAATTATGAACACTGATCCTACCCAGGTAATGAAACACAGAAATATGTATCCACCGTTACACTAAAAAACAAAAAAAAAAAACTCTGCTTTATGTACTGTAGTAGCATTGCAGACTGCACAACAAATATTTTTAAGGAGAGGTCACAAAATTCAGGGTAAATCAATTTTATTGACAAAACTAAAATGTGCACCGAATAATAATTATACAATCCTCACATTAACTGTGTAACAACATTGATTTTCTACTGTAGAGGCCAAAACCTAATAAAACCATTCTGCATCATGGCATTCCCAACGCAACAGACTGAATTTTTTTTCTCTTCACATATACAAACATACATATTTGCTGAACAGCTATGAATATTGAATGGAACTTTTTGGAAAGCTCTGCTAATGGCTGGAATGCATACCACTCATGGTGTAAGGACGTACCCGCAAGATCTCTCTGCAGATGTACGCAATCCACTCTTCCTTCAATGTATTGCCTTTGGTGTTCTTGATTAAGTCAGTAACAGATCCAGCACCACAAAACTCCATCACCAGCTGAGAAGTAAATGGAAGACTTTAGAAATATGGGATAAAGTAAAGTAAACCACAAATATCAAAACCCACATCCTGTTCAGCCTGCTAAATACTACAGAAGCCCTACAAAGCCTACTCAGACATCACACCTTCATTAATGTGGTCTTATAGGACTTCCAACACCAAAAGTATACGTCAAAAGGATAATCAAGAATGTGTCTTTACCCAGAGCTGGTCATCCATCCCAGGGGGGTTCTTTTTTATGAATGCCCCATAATAGGTGGCAATATTTCTGTGATGTGAATACTTCTTGAGCATATTAATTTCCTGTTTGATCTCTTCCTCTTCATCCTAAAAATTGAGAAAAATAAACATTGGTTAGGTTTATGATCACAAGCAGCACATTTAGTGCAGTGAATTCTATGAATGAAAGTCAGTTCCATTCATCTAAAGGAGTTTGGTCTGGCAGCAAGTTGATTCATTTCTGCAGACTACATTTACATGAATTCGGGACAGTTGCAGAAATTTCTGCCGTGTGTTAAACACACTTGACTGAGGTCACTTGAAGCGTCCCTTCTTTCCACAATGTTTTTTCCCATCGTTGTGTATAAAAACTTAGGTTATGAAGGGTACAATTTCTTCTTGTGGAGACTGCCTTAGTGGGTAGGCTACTTCTGTAGGTGTGAAGAGCCTTAAAGGACATGCATGCTCCCATAGTAATACTCAGCTAGGATTTGCAAATAGATTTTTCTTGATGGGGAAAGGAAAGCTGTACCTCTAGTGCCACTTACTGGACGGCAGCTCCCTATAAGTCTCAGCCAACTGGCAAGAAGTCTTGTGGCATGACTTGAGATATAAGCCAGAAAATCTCTTTCAAAAGGAAAAGACAACCCAGCTGTTTCATGTTTCTCATCACCGTAAGGTACTGGTTGTCTAGGTGAGGGGCCACTGACGTGAGTAAGGAGGGATTCTAGGTGTCCTTTGTGGAGACTGCCTTTGCAGGCCATTTCTGCAAGTGTAGTCTTATAGGCTATGCATGTATAAAAACTTAGAAAACAAAAAAGAAAAAAGTTAAAATAAATATTTTTTCAATGTTTATTTTTTCTGAGTGGGGGAAAGAGTTCCTCTTGGTCACAGGTAACTAAATGGGTTCTCTACTATGTTAAAATTGATGGACTATAAGATAAGACAAGTCAAAAATTTTAGATAGTTGGGGGTCTTGCTAATCAGCTGTGACATGCCTGGAGCTGGAGTGTTCATAGCAGATGTTAAAAGCACAGCACAGCATAGATAAGTGTCTGTTCGATGGGGGCCTGAACAATTTGTTCCTCCGGTTTAAAGTCTATGAGACAGATACAGTTTACTTGAGTGCAGCACTTGGTTACGTTAGTCAGTTCCATAGACTTTGAATGGAGTGGCAACCCATAAGCTTGACTTCGGCTCTGGAAGATGAAGCAATGGTTTTGAAGAGTATTCTAGATTAGACTAACAAATAGTATGTTCTTTCAACCTCTGACTATCATTCTATTAAAACTAAATCTATAAAAGACTAATAAAGACATTTAATCACTATATACAGTATATATAGCTATATTAGACGTAATCCTAGTCCCATTATACTCAAAATTCAACAGAATGATGCTTAGATGTGATACCAGACATAGCCTATAGACCATAGAGACACCAGAAGTGTTGTCATAATCTCATTCAATCCCCTTAAATTGATTTTTCATACTGATTACCTATCGCAGGCTAGGGGGTCTGACTCCTGACCCCACACAGATAAGCTGTTCCAGCAGCCTCTGGGAAGCTGTTAATGGATGGGGAGCGTGTGCAGCACCGCTTCTATTAAAATATATAGGAGCGACACAGCAGCTCCTCCCACTGCATAGCAGCGTTTCCAGGAAACTGCTGTACCATTCCTATTATTTGGACCCCCACACATCACAAGGCAGCACAGTGGCTCAGTGGCTGGCACTGTAGTCCTTGCAGCCAGGGGCAACATCTGCAAAGAGTTTGCAGGTTCTCCCTATGTTTGTGTGAGTTTCCTCTGGGCACTTCAGTTTCCTCCCACAATTCAAAGATAGGGAATTTAGATTGTGAGCCCTATATGGGCCAGTGTTGACAATATCTGTAAAGCGCTACAGAATATGATGGCACTGTATAAATAAGCAAAATAAAATAAATCACATTCATCAGTATAAAAATCAATTTGGGGCTGGACAACCCCTTTAACAGAGGCATTCTATTTCCAACAAAGACAAAATATAAAAGAAAGAAGCTCTTCTAACACAATGTAGTGTAACATTCCTGCCAGCATTCCAGAGTGTTGTTCTCTATATACAGGACATGCTTACTTCTCATCACACCTCACTGGTTCTCGCACAGTAACAATACTTCTGTGGAATGTTCCGTGTTAATATGTTTATTTTGGAGCAAGTCAATGACCTTATCTAAAGGATATCCAGATAAAACAAGGAAAAGATAACAAAAGACATTTCAATGTTTAGGTGGACCATCTAACTACTGTCATCAGCTGTGCGAATATCCTCATTCAGAATAAAGGCAGCAGTCTGAAAGTAGTAACTACAAGAGAAAACTTTTATTTTATTTTTTTTTTTTTTTAACCATTCTGCACTTCAAATCTGCACTAAGCTTAAGTAAATTTACAGATACTTTGTGCCAGGCAGTGAAACACTGTTAAAGAAGAATTACGCATAACATGAAAAAAGATGACCTCTTGGTAGATTTTCTGACTAATCTATCAAAGTGACCTTGAATTACAGGAAAAAAAGATACATGGATAGTTATAGCTGCATTTGTCAAAATAATAATATTAATAAAGTAGACTGAAAAAGTGTTCTTTAGGTTTACCTTTGGGGGTAGCATCACCTTATTACTACAAAGACTTGAAAAACATTACAGTTTAGTTGCTGTGTTTTTGCTGAAAGTCACATAAAGCAGCAAGTTAATACTGCAATGGTCCCTAAAAGCACGTGTGTCAGGATCGGATGACAAGTACAGATTTTATTCATTGCTTACTTAGTCAGTGCTTTACAGATATATAGTCAACACTGCCAAAGTATGGCTCACAATCTAAATTCCCTGGTAATAAGTCCATACCTGTACAGGTCCTGAAGCTAGAGGTTGGAGTAGCAAGGCTCCACCAAGGAGTGTATCAGAGAGAGAATTGGCTTGTGTCTGTATTCATTAAATAGATAGTAGTATAATGTTGTACTGTGTTAGCCACTGAAAGTAGTGGAAGAGTGAAGAAATCAGGCGACACCTTTTAGAGACAGAGTATATTTGATGGTAAGCTTTCGGGAGTACTAGCTCCCTTCATCAGACATGGTGTTATACCAACAACATGTCTGATGAAGGGAGCCAGTACTCCCGAAAGCTTATCATCAAATATACTCAGACTCTAAAAGGTATCGCCTGATTTCTTCACTCTTCCACTTCATTAAATAGACATTCTCATCTCGGTCATTCATGGCCGAAATGAGATTAGCCCTGTTTCTGCCTTTCTGAAGTCAAGATTTACAGAGGCAGCTGAATATGAACTATGCAGTTTCTGTAACTCACAAAGCTATAGAAACAGTGTAGCTTGCTGTGCTATGCAGTTACTGTTATAGTTATTTACCTCTGTGGGCGTTACTGAGACATAGACCAGTCACGTTCAGTTGTTTCCATAACTCCCAACCTAGCATTCAGGAGAAGAAACCACATATTCCTATCTTGGCCATGTTTGGTCAAGATGGGAACACCCCCTTTAAAGGGATGTGTCATCAGAAAACTACATACATTTTTTAAAACAAGATTTTAGATACTGTACAAATAGTGTATAAACCTAGTAAAAGTAGATTTAAAAAAAAAAAATCTCACCATCTATGTATTTAAAAAAAACAAAAAAACAAACAAAAAAACACTAAATACTGCAAATTTTACTCTGGTAGGAGTTTTCATTGCTGCAGTCACCTTATTTACATCACGGACAACAGAAACAGGATTACTACAGAAGATACCACCGCTGACCCTTGATAGCACCCACTAGTGACAAGAGACGATATCACAGCTTATGTTCTCCACTTCTCTGCACTGAGCATGCCTAGAAAACTCTCTCAGACCTCAATGAGTCGGCTCCAGTCTACTGCTGCCTATAACCATTAGACTGCTGTAAAGCATATCATTAAACTGATGTTATGAGAGCAGATTCAGTCTGAATTTACTTACATAGAGGGTCTGGTCTACGATTTGTATTTGTTTAGAGTCCTGACTTAGAGTCTGTATTTGTTTAGACTTAGATGGTCTGGTTTAGGTCTTTACTTAGTGGAACTACTCCAAGAATGAATATCGGAAACCAGCTGTTCGGCTTTCCCCTCTCTCAATGTATTTTCAATCGAGATTTTAGGGAAAAGGAGCCCAGTCTTTAGTGATACATGATTAAAATTCACAAAACCAATCCACCAAATCACAGCAACTTATGTTTCAAACGACCTTAAGCATAGTCCCCTGGCTTTGGGATCTGTGTTTATTAAAGGGAGCTCCATATGTTTATCTCTGGGGATAGGGGTCTGTATTTATACAGCTAGGTCCAGTGTGGACTGTGTACTTTCTTAGGCGTCTAGTCTATATTTATTGAAGGGTATATTTCTGTTCTGGAGTCTATAACAGCTTAGGGGTTCTGGTCTGGTGTCTGTAATAGTTTAGGTGGTCTGGGGTCTATATTTATTCTGAGATTCCATCAGTATTTACTTTGGATCTGGTCTGGGGTCTGTATTTTTTGTAATGTGTTCTTGGGTCTGTAGGTATTTTGTGTTCAACCTAGGGCTTCAAAATGACTTGTACTGAAGCAGATTTGTCCCACTTAGTTCTGAGTAATGTGTTGTCTGACTCTATGCTATATCCAATAAATTGTTTTATGCTAACTATAGCCTTTATTCTATGGCTACAAAAAGTAATTTGCAAAAGTAAATGCTGCAAATTTAAAATAAAAAAAAAAATTAAAAAAATAGTATGTATTATTTTAGATATGAAGTAAATGAAAGATACGTTACCCCTGTGACATCCATGACCTTAATGGCCGCAAGCTGCCCAGTTTTAACATGACGACCCTGTAATGAAAAAAAAATAAATTATATATAAAATACATATTTCAATATGTACAGAAGCAATGCAGTTTGAAACAGTACTTGGTATTTTAAGCAAGTTATATATTTGGGTTTTCCATCATAGGCAGGTATGCAGTCACTTCTATGATAGATTAGCCTCTGCTACACTGTAGAAAATAAGTAGATTTGGTGACATCTTGACACAAAGAGAATTGAGTGCAGGGCCATTTACAGATCAGTGAGTCAGCCGCTGCTTTCTACATGACTAAGCAGTGTAAGGGTCATTTCTTCTGTACCTAGGTTCCAAATTGCAACAAATTAAAAATATAAAAACTCGCCAACTTCAAAACACCTTATTCTACAGTATTAAACTGGACTTTTCTTGAAACTTGTACAATAGACGTGCTCTCATGATACAATTCCATGCCACACACACACACACACACACACACGCGCAACATGTGCACTATATGGGAATGTCAAATGCAGCTCACAGGAATGAATGTTCGCAGTCAGTATGTTTACCCTGAAACATCTACATGGGTTGCTTTCCAATCACCAGAACACACAAAAATTTAATGCTGCAACAAGAATACTCATAACATAGAAACACCTACTAGTAATATAACAAGACATCACTGAACTGTTACTCATCAAGTACTGAATAAAAAATTTTTAAAAAAATAGGTTTTGCAAGATATTAAAAAAGATGGATCTATATGTGCTCCAATGCTCATCAGGTGATGCCATAGATCAGTAGCTATTTTACATTTTCATTTTTATTTAGCTCATCTCTGTGCTGCACCTTTGTTTTGATGCAGGCAGGGCTTGCTGCAGACAGGAATCACTCATACAGCTGCCATAATTCCTTGTCTCTATTTACAGCTGCCTGTACAACCTTCTATTACAAGGTGTAAGGTAGTGCTGCAAATATCCACAGTCTTCACAGAAATAACATAGCTCTACTTCCATACACAGTGATATGGTTTAAAGCTGTCCATCAGCAGCTGGAGGACAGACTTCTCTCTCACAATGAGCATTTATTTTAGTCACAATACAAATACTGATTGTACACAGAACTACAACAAACATTAGCTCCAGCTCCGCTCATTAAACTCTTGTCCACTACTCCTCTTCTCTGTAGACTTCTATTCAGAGCTGTTATCTGACAATCTTGAGAGCTGCAGCTTGTAGCCTACAAGACCAACTTCTGTATCAATCATTACAGATTCATCAATAGGTGCTGTTGTTTGTGTGGGTTTCAGGGGAGCAGCTGCAAGGGATGCAGAGGAAGCAAACGCTCTCAAGTCCTAGATGCTGTGGGACCTCCCCAAAGGTCTCCCTGTGTCATTTAGAGTAGTGGTATATTTTATGGGGCAAAGTAGGTAGGGACCCCATTACAGATTTTGCATTAGAGCCCAGGAGCTTCAAGTTTTGCCTTTGGTGGGTTTGATATACTCAATTTCAATTTCAACTACTGACCTACAAAATTGTTGTAATGTAGCGAATACACAGTACAGAGCTGCAGCAAGAATGCTCTGACCTTCTGGATGGCAGGGCTACAAGGCACATATGCCGTCACCTATAAATCTTACTGTCACCTTTCTAGGTCAACAAAAGGCTACCTTGCAAGGAGATCTGTATCTCCATTTCCTTGCAACAATTATAGAGAATTTTTTAAAGAAAAATTGCATAACATCTTTATATGTATTAAAGGAGTATAAAGGGGTTTTTGTTGCAACAATATTTGGTTCAGTCTTTGGCCAGCTGATATGTTGTGAACCGTGCAAGATTTGCCCATATGTGTTTCTTTATCCATGAATTTATTGTGGCTGCTTTCCAAAGAACGTGTACAGGATATTTTTAAAAATGGGATCTGGCTCACATATGAAGTTCTAACACTCACAAAGCCCTTCCCATCATTTGGAAAGAAATTACTTGGATAACAATTTTTACTAAATCTGCCAAGAACTTGTACATTCCAGCTTGAATTCTTATATGTGAGTGGACTAGCCACTAGTTATTGACTCATAGGTTTAGCTCATATATTTGTGTCAGAAAAAAGAGGGTATAGGTATAGCTATGAGACAGATTAGTTATAAAAAGAATTATTGTTAAATAAGAATACTCAAAGATGACCTGTCAGCTGTCCCCTTAGGACTATGTTAGGAAATGAATGCATTACACTGAAAGGGAGTCTACCACTTCTGCCAAGCATATTCAATTGTCACTACCGTGTTACACATTACGGAGATAAAAACATATCTTTTGATATACATGTCACTTTTATATATTAGGAGAAAAACTATAAAGTCTTATGCAGATGAGGCAGTTGGTAAACTAGGGGCAGGCTTTCAGCTCCAGGAGCACTGTTAAAGTCTGCCTACTGCTTAAAGGGGTTGTACCACCATGGATATTTATCCCATGTCCTGTGAATAGGGAATAAGTGTCTGAACGCTGGGAGCCCGATCACAAGGTGCCCCAGTGAATGTTTAGACAGGGGACTGAAAGTTCCAGAATGACCCGCAGCCCCACAGTAGTGAATAGAGTGTTGGTCATGCAAGCACACTGGTGCTCCATTCACAAGGAGGCCTTAGGGGGACTTTCAGTCAATTAATGGGCCCCTGTCATGTGGATAGGAGATTAATGTCCATAATGGGACAAACCCTTTAAGTAGGGTGGATAATGTCATAGCAGTGGTAGAAGCAACTCTCACTGAACAGGGTGCCGCAGACAGGAGATGGTAGGGGTCTGAGTGGCAAGACCCACCTCCAGTGCACCAACTGCGTGATTTTCATAAGTCTTCGAAGTTCATTTTCTCCAAATCTGTGACAAAAGTGATAAACCAACCACATCTTTGTTATGCATTACTGCAATGTGCTCTTTAACAGGGTGGCAGCAGTTGAATATGCTTGGGGTAGGCGGTAGACTCCCTTTAAAGGGGTATTCTCAAGTTAGTATTACCGTGGAGCTCGTCTAAATAAACCCATAAACCAAATTAATCTCATACTTTGTTGCATCACATCGATAGTCTAACCGGCTACATTGAAAATGCACAACTGCAACTAAGTATACAAGTAATTTCACCCTAAAAGCATTATCCAATACCACTCACATAACAAAATACCAAATTAAATGTGGAACTGATAGTTTCACCTTATCAGAGGCATAACTTGAAGCTCCTGGGCCCCAATGTAAAATCTTTAACAGGGTCCCCACTTAACATGTTGTATCTTCTTATATTGGAGAGGCATGGGGGCCCCCTCCGGCTCCTAGTTGCTGTAGCAATTGCTATCTTTTCACCCCTATAGCTACATCCCAATATATATCATGGATGTGGCGTTATTTCACAATTGGGCCATAAACTACAACAATCTGGACAAAGCCCACTCATTTCTATAAATCTCCTTTAGCAAAACATTGTTCATCATTACATGTATTGAAATGTTCTTTCACACAATGTAGTTGCTTTTAGATTAATAAAATTTCTAGGTTAATTAAAACTTACAGAAATACACAAACATTTTCCCCATTTTACTGCTATGTAAACATATACAGAAATCAAATTTCCTATGTAAACTAAGCACATTTTTATGAACTCACCCATTTTCTTTCAACTGGCAGACGATTTGGCTCTTAAGCATCACTTATTCTGGCATCAGCTAGCACCACGGACAGCACGAAGCCTTCTACAATGCTCTACAATCAGGGTTTCCATTTCTCATTTAGGGAATTACTGCGGGCCAGTTACATCAAAAGTCAAAAAATAGCGAGCCAATGCAGCCTTTGTGACACTATGGACTGCCGGTATACAACCTGTGATAGAAGAGCTGGCTCAAACAGCTACAATCTTTTCTGTGTCTACAAATACAATACAAAATGCTTCTGCAGCAGTGCCAAATACCATAATGCAGCACAGAATACCACCAGTACCACCAGTGCAGTATGGCAGCACTGCTAAATAAATCAATGCCACGTTCAAAATTGCATAAGGCAGTAAAGTAAATTAATCCATTTTAAAGTGATTTCTTATCAAACATCTTTATAACCTATCCACTAGTAAACCTACTTGTTAAAACTACGGTGACACTGATGCCTCCCCAATGGTGAATACTAACTAAATATTAACTAAAATCTGCCTTCTGACTACAATATAACATTAAAATAAGTACAAAATCAAACAACTATGTTGTTAAAAACATTCAGTTTTTAAAAAGTTCTCTAACAGCACCAAACAAAAACTACAATGAAACACATAATACTAATCTAGCTGTGCCAAATACCACAAATAATAATGATATACTGTGTGGAGTCAAGTATGGGGCATTATACTATGTGTAGCCACTATGGGGGTATTTTTATAATGACACCACATGGTATACTTACTGGGACTTTCAGGGCTAATACTCAGGCCAAACTGCTCACCACGAATACGCAAGCACTTAAGTCATCGATATGTGGCCATTTCATATAGAAAACCTGCACAGTGACAATGGGAACAGTCTAGGAAGCAATGTAACTTTTAAAATGTCAGTATTTGGCAGATGTTTATTCACTGCTGCTTGATTTATACCAACATATTCCTTAGAGCTATACACCGATTGTTATTAATACAAGCCCTTATCCCATCTCATACATATAAAAGAAACTAGCGCCAAATATGTAGAAAGTCAGTTAACCTACCAGCGCAGTTTATTAGCGTGCATAGCACGCAAAGGAATCCACGGTGCCTGGAGGAATCTCACGCAAACACATTGAGAATGCAGAAACTCTAAGCTGATGTTGCCTCTAGTCAGACTTGAACCCATAACTTCAGCAGCGATACCCAAAGCACAGTCGATGCTAGCATAATACTACTCTGGACCTTCACATCTTAACATGTATTAGGATATAGTTTGCAGCAAATAAACTAAAATTTATGGAGTAAAATGTAGCCTTCATAATAAATGAATTGCAGTTTGATTTACAGTCTATGTACATACAAGATAGTAGCTGGAGAAACATTTTTACAAACCATTTGTCAATATAGCAATAACAAAATACAAATCACACAGCCCAACTCACATTTTTTTGGGGTATGAATAAGCACCGTCTTCCTGAGACTAAGGGGACTGTTCCCCGAAACGCGTAAGCTAAACACCCCCTTTTTTGCTTAAACATGGGAGAATTTGTCCGTGTTTATCATCTATTTTTGCGATGTTCCTTCATTAAAAGTTACGTTTCATACAAGACCTGAGCTTAAATTGTTTGCTAGACGCTACACAGTTTTCAAATTTGTCAATATAGGGCTAAGTTCACACAAAGCTTCTGACATGGATTTTAAAGAGATACATTTTCTAAACATAATATTGTATTGCCTATCCCACTGGCATTGAAGGAGTTAAATACAGGTTTATGAAAGTAATCTGTCCTTATCAAGGTGCTATTCATATGCAAATGAAAATGTATCTGAAATGTTTCAACAAATCAATTTCCACTAAAGTAACACAATTTTAGAATAATATTAGACACAAATTACAGCACATTGTTCTGGCTACACTATGGGCTGACCATACTACAACATCTCAGCGGTGGAAGTGGTGGGGTACCAATTCTGTATCACATATGCGTGCCAACAGTGAATATGGGAAGGAGGCAGCTGCTCACACCCAGCATGGAACAATAATATAATTTACTGCAAGCCTCAAAGACCTTCATTTCCAATCCCACCCAACTGAACAGATATGTGAAGAGACAGAGAAAGAGAACACATCAATAATAGCAGCAAGAGACCAAATCCAAGTCATCAGATAAGGGGCATTTGCCACTAAATCTACAGTGACATGCCAATAACTATGTGTCCAATAATTCAGGGATTCCATTTTACAATACCAAAAGACTGACCATAATAACCATTTATAAAATACTGTTCTGATGAAACAACAATGTGAAAGTCGCCATACAGTATTACGGCAGGGGCTTTCCTTCTTTATAACTCTGTACTTATCTGTCTCAGGTCAGATTTGAATCCATAATTTTTGCAAATGCCTTTAATATTGATTTTAATACATTTATTACAGTGCAGCAGTTGTTGCTTAGGTTCTCCATGGCTCCCTTCATACCTGCTTATGAAACTGCAGGTTCAGAGCTCAGTGGGTGTTCCCTTTGAGGCACATTCTCTTTCACCCACTTTCTTCACTCAACACTCTGATCCAAAGGCACAGAAGCGAGCAATCTAGCGACCTAGCACTCTTTGGCTGT
This sequence comes from Leptodactylus fallax, assembly GCA_947044405.1. Classification (NCBI taxonomy): domain Eukaryota; kingdom Metazoa; phylum Chordata; class Amphibia; order Anura; family Leptodactylidae; genus Leptodactylus; species Leptodactylus fallax. The sequence goes on along the minus strand of CAMRHE010000074.1, from coordinate 5,195,889 downwards.
GACTGCTTCCCCAGGCAGCTGACATCGGCCTTAGAGAGGTTACTCCTTACACAGTGGATATGAACGTAGCCATGAAAACAGCTTCCTTAGCACTGTGACGAATAATAAAATTTAGGCTTTTACTTTTTATGGGCAAACAAATGACAATTTTACCAACAGGATATTCCCATTATATTTTCTATTGCTGTTACTTGAAGAGCTGATAAGTTTTCGTTCCCTCTCATCTACGACAAGCACCCTCATTTCCAGAAAATCAATTTATATAAAAAAAATATGAGATAAAATGCCATTCTATTTTCAATTAATTTGTGTAAAATATATTTTCCTGCCGTTGCTTTGATATTTCACAATTGCTGCTGAATTGCCTTTGTATCATAAAGAGTTGGAGAAACATTTGAAGTTAATTAGAAGCCTGAACGGCTGGTTAAATTGCCGCGCACTCAAAAACGATGACAGCTCCGAGATTCAGAGCCCAATGCGCTTAGAATTCAGCTCTAGGTGACTAAATTAACCTTGAGAAAAGTCTAGGAAAGAGAACATCAGATGTGTGCTCACATTTACTTAAAATGCACATTCATTTCATGGGATTTTTTCAGAATTTTTGAAACGCATCCAAGATGTTATATGGATTACCATAAATAATATTTTTAGGCCTCTATTGCTCTGTATTAGAATTCCTGCAGCACCAGATAACAGTGACTTATTCGCGACCTCCTCATTGGATGAGTCATGACTCAGGTGACCCCTGATTTTAAAATAGGTGGGGGTGCCAGATGCAAAACCTGCGTCAACCAGACACACATATTATAGCCTAAGAAAATCCACTCTTAAAGGGGTTGTCCAGACAAATGTTATTGTTTGCATAATGAAAAGTTCTACCATTTTCTTCACGGTTTTCTTGATCTCTGCTTGCTGTCATTCATTCTGCTCATTTCCAGTTGATAACAATCAGTCCGAGGTCATGTGATGGATACACAGGTGCACAGCTCGTTACCAGGCAGATGTCTGATTACTTTGCTGTGACTATAACGAGCTGTGCACCTGTGTGTCCATCACATGACCATGGTCAGAAATGCATCCACTAGAAGTAACAGAATGAATGACAGCAAGCCGAGATCTAGAAAACCATTAATAACTGATACAGAAAGTATACTGGAAAATTGATGAACTTTGTATTACCCAAATAACATTTGTCTTTCAATATTGTTCTGAAACAGGACAGTCCCTTTACATGGATTTTCCTATGAATCTTAGTGTAAAAATTCTAATATATATACAGGTCTGTATTTTTTTTGTTTTGTTTTTTTTATTTGATTAGATTATTGTACACATTGAATCTTTTTTATGCTTTCTCAAGTCTCCAGTGCTTCTGCTCCTATCTCTGCTCTATGGCAGTCACAGAGCACGCAGTCACACGACTACAACTGTGTGCACACCATGCACAAGCATTCTTCTTGCAACAATCCCTCAGCAGAATATGGTGACATAGGTGAAAATGTTCTACTACTAACTGGGCTTAGGAAATGGTGAATGCACTAGAAAAACATCTTCATGTGTTTCCAGTGACTCTGTGATTGCATTCGCATGTATAAAGATACCAGACAGTGAATAGTGAACAGCGGATTTAATGCCAAGATTGCTAATGTCAACTGGATGGCCAATTTACAGTATGGCTGCAAATCGCCTTGAAATTCCACATTGTGTATAATTCATTGACATAGACAACTGGTTTATATTTGCATTGTATATACATTTCAATAGGATCAAGTTTGGGTGAAACCACAGGATATGATGTATGGTGACTACAAGTAGCCTATTTATTATTCTTACATTGAGACTTTCTACTGTCCACCAGAAAACACATAGTCCAGGCGCCAACTTCTGAAACAATTGTAAGGGTTAGACCTCAGTAAATTACAGCAGCAATTTCCTTTACATTTTTGTGATTTTTATTCAATAGGCAAATACTAAGGTTGTATTGCAAACAAATAACATGACCTTTTAATATGTCTTTGCAGCAATTTTTCTGATGTGGCAGCAGTGTGGCCTTATGAATGAACACCATTGTATTAACCGTACAGAATTCTGGCTCAATTTGCACCAACAAAACTTACCCACATGCCCTTCACCACATTTATTATGTATGTTAAAGGCGCTTTTCGTACCTAATTCGACAAAGGGATAAAGGCTAAAAGAAATGGACGGGGCTTAGAAGAAAATGTGACACGTACATTAAAATGTTAGACAAAATACTACTGTAAACTAAGCCAATAGATTGGGCAAAGTTTCTAGCAATGCAATGAATTTATCATCCAACATGAGCTACTGTGATATATTTGGCGCCTCTTTAGGCTGCTTAGTCTAACGTTTATTAGGTTAGAATCGCTTGTCTGAGTTTCACCCATGAGACTCGGTCAGTTTGTGTGCCGGAATACTGGCCTGAACATCATGCCGAGAGAGGGATTCCTAGCATTATAGTAATCTATGCTGCCTCCCACCAACAGACTGTCCCATACTATAATCAGTATTGTTACTGGAAGGCAGGGACTGCTAGCAGCATAGATAACCATTATGCTAGGAATCCCTCTCACAGTATTGATCTTCAGGCCGGTATTCCGCAAGTAAGAGACTTCACACTTAAGATCGAGTGAAGTGACAGCGATAAGTTTATTTGCCACACTGGTGTATATAGAACATGTGATAATATTCCACACTGTAACCTACGAGATGGGACCCTACTTCTGCACTCACCAACTATTCGAGTGACACCTACACCGCTTTCTACAGGCTGGTATTCCAGCACACACACTGACCGAGTCCCACGGGTGAAACTCAGAGAAGCGAAGCTAGTGTTAGACAGGATTAGTTAATCTGCTCCATTGTTTAGTTAGCCAAATTGGATATTGGGAGAAACATTAGTCCACGTATGAAATTTAGGTGTTCATTGGAGTCGCGTTTTATCTTAGTGCCTATACTTTGTGTTAAAGGGTCAAAAATATTTCTAGCATTAGTGATGTGAGATGTAGAAATATAATATATCTTATTCCTTATGAGACGTCAATGAAATTCCGGTAATGGCTCCTTAAATGTAATTACCGGAGTAAAGAATATGTACAGAGAAGCGCGCTTCACTGCTTCAAATAATTTTAGAAATAAAAGAGGTTGTCAAACAGCAGAATCAAAAAGCACTAGGACAAAACCAGGCTAACATTTCATTGATCTGTAGTTATTTTCATCAGGCCAGAAAAATTGTACTTAGTAGGACCTTTGATTTTTTTCTACAACATGTAAAAAAATTAAAAGCAGCAGAAAACGTAGTGAAGAATTACATATAGAGATGACAGAAACATACCTCCCATTCTTGTTTTTATCATTACGACACTGCCTTCCTGTGTAACAATATTTAACAAGAAGCAGCATGACTTCAGCAGCAGAGTGAGAGTATATACAACTATATTTGGCTGAACAACTTGTGAAGCTCATTAATCTGCAGGGAGCAGCCTGCGGGCAATCTACCGGTAATTGATGCAGAACAGTTTCACTTATTTGTGTGGCCAAGTATAGCCATACACTCCGGGCCACTAAAAAGATGTTAAATTAAACTTGAATTGGGTAATGTCAATGTAGTCTTTTATAGTCTTTCTGCTGCTTTACCGCAAATGTAGTTCAGTGTCCCAGGTTGACACTGACAAAAATGGCTACAACTGCTTGCTATTGAAACTATAGTACTACAGCTGAGACCACTGTAATAAAATTTAAAGGGAGTGTCATCAGGATGAAGCATATTAAACCAGGTCAGGCCCACCTGAGAATAACGTCTTTTATCCCCCATTAAAATTTGCATCTCTGTTACCAAGATATTGATTTATTTCACAATATGCAAATGAGCAGCCTGGAGCATGAGACGGCTCGTTTCTCCAAATTGCTACGCCACACACACACACACGCTGCTATAATACGTCCTCTTTCACCCATCCCTTCTTTGAGTGACCACAGCCAGGGAGCTATGCTGAAAACTGGCCTGGCCCTGTGTTCTCACATTTATGCCGGCGTATTAGAGCAGGTTGGAGCAACGGACACACTTGGTGCTCCAGACTGCTTACTTACATATTCTGAAATAAAATGAATATTTATTTTCATGGGGTAAAAGGGGTTACATTCAGGTGAGCCTGACCCATCTAACTGCGTTGCTGGCTTAAAAGGGAGTCTATCATTAAAAAAAAACAAAACACTTTTAAGCTAATGGCATGTTGAAATGGTCTTTAAAAAGTCCATTCTTCTCCTACCTTTCATTGTTGTCTTCCCCAAACTGTTTCTATAAAAATCCGTTTCTCAATTATGGAAATGATCCTCACGGAGCACCCGGGGCGTTCCTCCGTGGCAGCGAGCACCGACCGTGTCATCGCTTGTCACTGCCCATTAGTCTGTTGTGGTGACTCCCATTTTGGTCTTCTCTTCTACTTCCTCTGACACAGTGCTGGACGGCAGCGACTGCACATGACGGGCTGCCATTTTCCGATGCTCCGTACTGCGCCTCTTGTGAAAGACCACCAGAAAATGGCGGCGGTCCAGCGCTGAGTCAGAGGAAGTAGAAAAGAAAACCAAGATGGGAGTAACCACAACAGACTAATGGGTGGTGACAAGCGATGATGCGGTCGGTGCTCGCTGCCACGGAGGAACGCCCCAGGTGCTCTGTGAGGATCATTTCCATAACTGAAGAAACGGATTTTTACAGAAACAGTAGGGAGAAGACAACAATGAAAAGTAGGAGAAGAATGGCCTTTTTAAAGGCCTTTCCAACGTACCATTAGCTTAAAAGTGTTTTTTTTAATGATAGATTCTCTTTAATATGCTTCACCCTGATGACAGACTCCTTTTAATATTTTAAATGGTACATAAATAGAACTATAAAGACTCAAAAATTTACATAAGGGGTGTGTTTAAGCAGTTTTGGTGTAATTAAAGAGGTATTCAAAGAGAGTGAGCAGTTTGGGAGGGAGGAAGGAGGAGCAGAGCATGAAAAGTGGCTGAAAATCTTTTCTCTGATATTCACTAGGAATTTCCTACGCTATCCATCAATGCTGCCGCTGTGTGTGTGTGTGTGTGTGTGTGTGTGTGTGTGTGTGTGTGATACAGATCGGCTGCAGCAGTGACATCATGTTGACTATCATTTTCTAGCCTTCCACTGCTGCATCATCCCAGACAAGCCCTTTAAGTACAATGTTGCATCACAGCAATAATAATAATTGCATTTAGATGTTTAGCCCTGATAAGGGCTACAACAGTGCCTTGATCAATGCCTGTGTTATCTATGTTTGTGCAGTTTAGTTTCAAAGCAAGTTGACCTGAACTATCCATTGTAAAGGCCAAGCCCTCCTACCAACTTGTCACTGAAACCAGGAAGTGGAGGGGAAAGGAGACAGGAGAGCAGATGAAACCCTGAGATAAGTAAACCCCTTGAAAGTATGCAAACTAAGATCAAAGACACTTCAGATGTGTCCTGTTTCAAGACATCATGAGAAAAAAAAAGTGGAAAGAGATTACTAGAATTGGGTAAAAAAATTTAGCATTATTTTTTTGGGGCCTGAACTTTTCTGCACTATCATACTTGTATAACAAAACGTATGCAAAGAAAGTATAGCAAAATATGTGGCACAGACAATGTTTTACCAAATCTACTATTGTATTTGCTCAGGAACAGAATTCTCATTCCATGACGCTAGGTTCACACTAGTGTTCGGCTTTCCATTCTTCGGGTCCGCTCGGGGACCTGAAGAACGGAAACCTAATCCACTTAAAAAACGGTTACCCACGGACCCCACTGTTGCAGGAATTTTCTCTCCGTATATTTTAAGCGGTATGGGGGATTGGGTCACACAATGCTAGTGTGACAGCAGCCTTAGCAAAAGTTATAAACAACAAAAGGCTTCAATTTCAGGCTGGTAAGAAATCCTGATGAAACCCAATATGAAGTAACCAAGTCAAGGAGGAAGAAAATACACAGATATTGAAAAGTTTCTGGCAAAACTGTACAGAAAGTGTATGAAAGATTAATCCTATATGAAGGTTTTGGTTATGATTAAATTCACTCAAGTGTGAGATTGAATTGCATTATACCTGACACTAGAAAATCATTCCATCATGTTGAAGTAGCTACGTACTATTAATCATATCACGGTACAGAAGGATCACAGGAGACAATGTCAGATGAGGCCACTCTTTCTACTAATATGCTTTTGATACAGCTTTTAGCCTGATTGATTCAAGCAATCCTCTTGCTATGGTTGCATTTTCGGATCTCATTTGTGTTTGTGAGTTAGAAGTAGATGATAGTTTCAGTTTTTTTTTTTTTTTTGGGGGGGGGGAGGGGGTAGGACTTATCATTAAACCACTATAGAACCAACACATGCTGCACTTCACATACAATTCATACATGCAAATCGTTTCCATCCTCAGGAATGCTCACAGTCTACGAAGTCCCTGCCACAAAGTCAAGTATGGTGGAGTGAAGTGCATGGAAAGTCAATGGGTAGAATTTGTCAAACACTGTATGCCAGAATTCTGGCACACATTTCAGACATTGTGCAATGTTTGATGAACTTAGAGCTCCAGCAAAACTTTGCCTACTGAAAATTAAGCAAACATGACAATCTGTTTTACATGACCTAAGCTTTCAAAGCAGCACTACTATTGCTCACCAAAAAAGATGGGGCTGTGAGAGGTTTATTACAAGTCAACATGAAGCAGTTGTGTTGTGGCATCCCTATTGGTGTCAATAAAATGAAGCACATCTAAAAACCGATGGCATTTTTGTCATTCTTAAAGAGGACCTTCCACCATGTCCAACAAGTTCAGCTCTTTGCATCAATTAATAGCTGCTGCTGCACCGATTATGGCACAGTTGGAGTTTTCTCTAGCCCCCACCATTCCTGAGCAATCAGTGCTGTTAGTTTTGGTGCCTAATATGCTATTTAGTCTCTGTACTGTCAGAAGGGCGGTGTCAGGCAGGAGCAGGCAAGGGGTGTGATTCTGAGCTCTCATACTAGCGGCCTCTGATTAGAGCTCTGAATCACACCCCCCGTCTGACACTGCCCTTCTGACATTACAGAGCTGAAATAGCACATCAGGCACCAAAACTAACTGTTTTCTGTTTGGGAACGGTGGAGGCTAGAGAAGAAATTCCAACTCCGCTGGAATCAGTGGAGAGGTGCCTATTAACAGATGCTAAGAATGTGAATTGGTGAAGATGGTGACCAGCATACTGTATTTATAAAAGTGCTGTTTACTTTGTGAAAAATGACTGTAAAACACACTGTCTGCTGTCACCTGTCAAGATGGAAACCAGGAAATGGGGGTGTGTTTCTGTAATCCTGCAAGTACTGGAGAGTGGAGGGCCACAACCTCAACAAGAATGAAAAAAATGCCGAGCTTTAAGTCGCTTCAGAATTGTTGTCAGGAGAGAACCTCCTTAAAAGGGAATGTCACCAAAATGCCCTACTTTAAAAAAAAAAAAAAAAAAAAAAAATTATGATAAAAACATATTTTAAGAATTTTTGATCATTTTAGTTACAATTTTCCACGTCCGTGTTAAAAAAGTACTATATCCTGAATTTTTCATTCTGGCCACTTTGCCTAAAAATAGACAAGCACTTGCCAATGCTGTATGGATTTCTATAGCAGTCACCTCACAAACAATTTCTTCACTCTTCCACCTCACAAACAAGACACACATGATTTATTGAAAAAAAAAAAAAAAAAAAAAAAAAAAAAAAAACACACACCACCTTTATTCATAACATCACTTTATTATTACATTCACTGACAATAGATGATGTCAAATTATCTACTCCCCCCTTATAAAACTATCCCGAAGACCTAAAAGAGTTGGCTCCTGCTGCCTGCGTCCATGACTATGCTGTAAAGCATATCACTAAATAATGCTAAAGCAGAGAAGAAGCTCACACAAAATAGAATAAAAAGTGATATTTTTCACTATTTGGCTTTAATAAATATATAAAAAATTGGTGATACATTCCTTTAAGTTCACATGCAATTGAACTTAAAGACAGGATTTGTTGCATGAGATCAATAATTTGCTAGCATAACTCTATAAAAGTAGTTATCGACACAAGCATGTGCAAATACATATGATCACCTGTTTTGTCACAGTGGTCTCTCTGTGATGAGTGTTTTTCAGCCAAAGCCAAATTCTCAATTTCCAATTGTTTTACAATAAATTTTCTGTCAACAGATTTGTAGCTTAGCTTTGTAGTGTGCCATTTTCTAATTACTTCTGTAATCTTTCCTGCAATCTGCTGCATTACAAAGCCTTTCTGTTGGGGTGGGCAAAGACCCCCATCACTTCCCCCCAGGCCTTTTTAGTCAGATATTAGTAAATTGCTGCACAGTAGCCACACAACAAATTTATCAAAAAGTAATAACACAAAAACAACCAACCATATTTACTAAATTATCATTCACTTTTTAATTATGGTTCAAAGTACAATCTATGGCCTCATATACACAACCATAGTTATTTTCCAAAATAACAGCTCCGCAATTGTGCACAATATACGGTCCCATCAAAATATGGAGCAGGTCCTATACCTATCCATTTTTGCAGCTCTGCCCATTCACTCAAGAGTATGGGTCTGTGAAAATCACAGACGACACACAGATACGAATCCGTGTGTCATCCATTCGGTTTTCACTGACCTATACACCATTGTGTGCATGGGGCCTAGAAGATTATATAAAAAAAAACAAAAAAACTTTATAGTAATTTTCCTGGAGAGACCTTTTTCCTTTTTAATCTTACCTTGAGATAACTCCAGGCAAAACAAATTGTGCAATGGCTAGAACAGGATATAAGAAGAGTCGGTGTAAAGAGGATGAAAGACAGAACTCAGGTGCTTTCCCCTTCAGACCTTGAGCTAGGCTTGCCCAAACTGTTCCCTAAAAATCTTAAAGTGATTCTATCATTGGGAAACCCATTTTTCACTAACACCACGTCAGAATAGCCTTTAGAAAGGCTACTCATCTCCTACCTTTATTTTTCTGCTCCGCGCAGCCGTCTTCAGATAGCACAGGGGGCGTCATCAGCCGCAGAGTCTCTGCTCGGAATTCTAATCCACATGAAAATGGCCGGCTGGATATGCACAGTCGGCTCTGACCAATGCGAAATGGCAGAGCCGACTGAACATGATAACGCAGCGGAGAGGCGTCAGCAGAAGAAGAGGGAGGCGACGCTGGATCTTCGGAAGAGCGTCGTCTTTGAGCACAGGGGACGCCGCCTGTGCTTTCTGAAGACTCATTTGCATAAAGAAGAAAAATGAAAATTCTCAGAAACGGCTGTGCGGAGCAGAAAAATAAAGGTAGGAGAAGAATAGTCTTTCTAAAGGCTATTCCGATGTGGTGTTAGTGAAAAATGGGTTTCCCAATTATAGAATCCCTTTAATATTTCAAAAAGCAGCAGCAAGGGATACTCCAAGATTAAGACTTATCACCACTAGCCACATGATAGGTGATTAATGTCTGATCAGCTGGGTCCCCCACTGATCATGAGAATGGGGGTCTAAGGCCTCCCCCATTTCAAATGGATTGGCAGTCATGCATTTTGCTGCCCCTCCATACTTCTCTCTGGGACTGCAGAGGAGATTTCCAGAACAAGTTTAAAGAAATGGATGCGCTCATGCTCAACCACCACGCCTCTTAAACAGGAAAAAGGGGATGTCCGTTTCCATGATTGGTTGGAGTCCCAGCAGATGGATTCCAACTGATCAGACACTGAAAAACATATCACCTATCCACAAGTCAATGGGTTCCAACAAGCGCGATCTTCCACCAACTGTGGCTCAGAAAAACGGAGGAGGAGGAGGAGGAGGAGGAGGAGGAGGAGGAGGAGAAAAAAAACACAACACTTGAACAGACCCAACTGATACATAATGCTTCAGGTTACATTATGATATGTGTTGACTGGAAGTTCTGCATGGTGACCTAGCCTTCCCATCCAATTTGACAGAACCTCTGACAGATGTGTGAACTGAGGCTTAGCAGAAAAGAAAGTGATAAATAAAAAGACAGCACACAGATGTGCATCTCAGTGACTGTTAGGGCCCAATTCATACGGTGGAAGTTTTCACTGATTTTGAGGCGAATCGATTAGGAGGTGGATTCTGCCTCAAAATCAATGCCAAATTCTGCCTCCCATTGTTTTCAGGCAGAGATCAAACAGGAAGCTGACAAAACAAACATCCTGCTTGCTCTTGCTATGGATTCTACAGCCGACTCAGTCGCAGAGTCCATGGGCGAGCCACTCATTCATCTGAGCCTATTCAGCAGGTGAAAGCTCTGCTCCAGCTTTCCATTGTGGGATGTCAGAGGGGCAGAAATGGAAGAAGGATATGAGGCAGAAGTGTGAACATCCTATACTCAAATATTCTGCAGTGCAATATTCCAGGTACAAAATCAGAAACAGGAATTTTGCATTATTTTTGCATTATTGACCAGTGCTGTGTTTGTCCCCTAGTGACCTAACCGTATGAGTCTACAAACAAATTCAACAATACCTCTGAACATCCACATGCTTTTCATATACAGATTTACATGCAGGTTCAAACACATATTTCCTCCATTAATAAACTGGGTAAAGTACAAAATATTCACCCCTGGAGGAGGGCGGATCAGGGTAAGGTTTCTCACTGAAGAGACACAGCGGTGTACGGAGACTTATTTTCAGGCAATGCTCCACAGGAAGAAAAGTATGCAAATTAAGTCATAGCAGCCAAACTAGAGACACCCATCGGTGCACTGCCTGAAAAATAAGTCTCTTCAATGAGACACAGCACCCCCTGAGCTGTGTCTACGGCATCTCATCCAGTAACTCCGCTCGTACTGATGAGTTCATTTACATAAAAATATCCTCACAATATCCATAACAGATTAGGCTGCACTTCGGGAAATAGACAGAACATCCTAAAATCCATGTAGATCTTTTTCCCCAGGGAACAGGTGGATTTTCATGAGCAATACTCAGCATGTGGTTTCTAAAGAAAGAGTTGAAGGAAGATTATGGAATAATGATGACTTTACACAACAAATTCTGTTACAATTACATATACGGTACATATTTCAGTATCTATTTGGGAATCTAGCAGCCTAGTCGGTTTAGTTTACTGCTATAGGAAAAATGGAAAGTTGCTGCAATACACTGACTTATTCAAACAATTTCAAGACAGAATATGATATGTATTCTCCATGCCAGGATGTTTATCTGACAATACCATGTAGAGATAGTTTGCTAAATTTCCCTATAGACATTTAGTTACCTGTAACCATTTTGGGCATATTATTATTTATTTTTAGAGTAGCATTAAGTCCATGGTGTTGTACATTCAAGGGTTTACATACAATACACAAAACAAATACAAATAACAGTGACCAAGCGGTACAGTGTGCCCAGTCCGGAAGAGCTTACAATCTCCAGACTAATTGATAGAAATAGATTTTCCTCAGTCCTGAACAATCCCTTTAAATACAGTGGAAATACAACCCTGTCTATTGTCACTTTTGGGACTGAAATTATTGGAGACCATAACCAAAAGCAGGATATTACATTCAGCTCTGCTGGTAATACTGTGCAATCTGAAAATCTGTACCTCAAGAGGATGAGGAGGGAGACTACAGTTTAGGATAAGGGTTTATTCACACAATAGGGCTGTGTACTCGCCCATGAAACAGTATGACAGTATGCCAACGGCAGAGTATACATCGAAGATCAAATAATTCTCATGGAACTCTCATAGACTTGAATCTATTGAGAAATTTGTGAAAACAGCCCGAGAAAGGACTCGATCAATGACCTAATGGCACACAAACTGTTAAAAAAAAAAAAAAAAACACCTGTTGTATGAATAAGCTCTAAGGCTAGGTTCACACCTGCGCCTGCTTCACGTTTGGGGTTTCTGTCCCCGAATTTTTTCCACATTTTTGGGGCAGAAACCTGGCAGACCCCATTACAGTAGGGTCCGTGGGTTTCCGAAGACCACCACTTTTTAAACAGATTAGGTTTCCGTTCTTTGGGTCCACAGGTGTGGACCTAGCTTAAACCAGGACTAACCTCTTGACATGCTACTATTTAGGAAATACCTGCATTTCCCATAATAATTGTGGAGACATTTTTTCTCATCAGTCTGAACTGTCCCTTTGTTGATATGCCTAGAAATGTAAGAAGAAATCGACAACTGGGACTAAGTTGGTGGTGTGTCCCCAAGTCAGTGCAGGGATACACCCCATTGAAAGCAGAAATGGTAACATCCAAATTTGAATTTATTTCATACATTTCTAGCAGCAGTGACAGAACAGCACAGACTTATAGGAAAAGATGCAACAAAACTATTATTTCGAGGGGAATAATACCATTCACTAAAACAGACAAGTCCTCTTAAGACTGATGCATTTGGGTTGGCTTGCTGCTCTGTTGCATGTGTCAACAAAATGATCACTCTGTCACAACCATAGCACATTGCTCAATAGGTATTTACCAACATGTTATTATGAGTCAGTAAGTAGTCTAGCATTGTATGTCTGCTAGATAAGACGCCAACCCCTTTTCCTGTAATTATTAGGTAAATATTACCTAAAATGTGAGTGCTAAAGACATGAAATGTAAACCCTGTTTATGGCTTTGCGCTGTTTACACGTTCCTGCTCTATCAATTGCATGCTGATCCTTCACTATAAAGTAACCACATAATTTAGTTTGGGTATAAAGATATATTTATCTGCTTTATTGATATAAATATCTCCTCAGAGAATCAACAACACTGCGTAAAAGGAAACGGTGCTCAATTCTTAGAAATCAATGTAAACTATCAAAGTTAACTGTAATGGAGGATTGCAAAAGTGTACTGTATGCTCTTACAACCCACGAGGTGGCACATGGTAGTCAGTGGATGTTTGCCACATCAGAAATCATCTAAATGTATTCCCTTTTGTAGTTACTATGCATAAAAGGAAAACTGTTTTTACGCCATCTTGTACCAGATATTTCGACCAGTAAACCAGATCAGGTCACTGTTCATGATGTACAATTGCTGAGAAATCTCAATACTGGAAAACGCTCTCAACGTTCCATGCAGCACTGTGGGTCAATTTTGGGTGACGTTGGTAGAGATACACTTAGTCCAACTCAGAGTACGAAGTACAAATCTTCAAATTATTATATATTATTGTATAATGAATTATGTTTAGAAATTTTAATGATTTAAATTCTTTTTTACCAATCTAACACTAGGTTCACACTTGTGCCTGGTATCCATCCGTTGCCAAACCATTAACAAAAAAACAAAAAAAAACAAACAAAACACACACACACACACACACACACACCCATGGATTGGTCTAAAAACTGATTCCAGACGGTTACACAGCAGATACTCAAATCCATCTTTTTAGACGGATTAGTCAATGGGTGTCCGTCACAAAACTGTCCATTTGTCTCCGTTTTCAACAAATCCGTTTCATTCATTCTGAGCATTTGCAGAGGGAAAAAATAGATTGCAAAATGGACACAAACAGATTACTATCCGTTTGTGTCCACCTTCCATAGACCTCAATGTTTAGAAAACACGGGTTAGTTGCTGTGGGTCTGCTATTTTTTTGTACGGAGAAAAAGTCCTGCAAGTCCGACTTTTTTCTCCGCCCAAAAGAGTGAATACCAGACAGAAATGGTACAGACACCTGGGGATGGTATTTACAACCCATTGAAATCAATGGGTTTTAAAACGAAACAATCAAAACCAGTTTTTGAGGATTTTGAGATTGTATCAAAAACTGATTTTGCGCAGAGAGCCAAACACTGATGTTAACCCAGCTTTACGCTCCTATTCATCTAAAAACAGTGACAAAAAGCCTAATGTTACCATTTAGTACAGTAAAGTTGTCCTTACTAATTATTACACATTTATGAAGGAGTCTGAGCTGGAGTCAGTGTGGGGAAAAAACAGAAGAGTCGGATTTGAAGTTTGGTTTATTGACTCCACACCCCAGACAGCAAAGAACATTGCTACGTGGATTATTGGTCTGCTTGCGCTTTTCTGCTGTGTTTTTCATGTAAGTCCCCCTCATGTTGTAATGAAAGTCCCTAGCTATATATACATGCCAGTGGAATTGTATTGTGGTTTGTGTGTATAGGAGATGAATATGACATATCCAAGAGGAAAATATTGATGTTAGTCAATTGTGGTCACTGAAGAGGACCCCTGTGGTTTTGTCCTTATGGTCTGTGAATGGCAACCATTTGAAGACTCAGCACAGCACATACAGTATAAGGGTGTTATAATAATGCAAACGCAGACTTCTTTCAGACATCAAAGAAAGGGGGAGAAGGACGTAGAGGTCTGGCAGAGACAGCTTTCCAAGGCTGAGTAGATTGACAAATTAACATTTCAATCCCCATCCCATACAGGGGAGTGAATTAAACAGGAACAATTAATATTTGTAGGACTTGCCTCCTTGTTAATCTACTGTTTACTGATTGACAGAGGTTAGAATAATGAACCAGAAGAGTGTCTCTGAAACATGAGACAAGGCCTAACATTTTGAAAACTGTATGACGACCAGAGAAACTTTGTCATACATGTGGATCCAGCTGAACTATGTGCGGCCATCCTATATTCCCCAAGCTGCATGGGATCAGAAGAACTGTAACTTGTAAAGAGTTTCTGTTTTTCTCCCTTTTCATTTTATAACTGTTTGCTTGTGACACATTTGTTTTGTCTTTTGTAAGTAGTAAACCTTTCTGTATCAAAGCGTTCAATGTTAGTCCCTGTATGCTCTACGGATCCATTGCCTTTTAAAGTGTGACATCTGACTATTAGAGAGACATGTGCCCATGTGGGTTGGATTCCTACTACCCCCAAATCAGTAGGTGGTGGCAGCATGAATCTGCGGTTGCGTGGACTGTGCTGGGGTGTGATTTATGATCAATTTGCAGCCTGAGTGAAGAGAGAGTTCAAGATTGCGTGAATTAACCCATATCACGTTCTAGGATGATCTGTACGTGACATAAGTCTATGGGAAAATGCTGCATTTTCACAGGAAATATTAATATGATGCGTTTATTTGCTAAAATCACTTTTTTCCCCCGTCAGCGGTTTTTGGAGTTTCTGCAAGTGCCAAAACGCTGTGTTTCAGTCTAAAAATTAAGCTATTTCAGAACTTTCTTCTTATAACCTACTTTAGGCCTTATTCACTAATCTGTAGTCATTTTGCGAGTGCAGAAGCATACAGTATGCAGTTTTCAATGCATAGCATCAGTGAAAAATAGACTTGAATGCAAGTGTTTGATCTGACAACAGACCATAGTAGTGCATTCCTCCATTGAGCCATACATATCTATATACATATATATATATATATATATATATATATATATATATATATATATAAAACACACACAACCACTTCTGAACAAACCCATGAAAATCAACGGGTCCATGTGTGTTACAGGTCCATGATTTAACAGACATGCGAATGAGCACTTTAAACTGTAGTACAATCCTAAAATTAAACGGTATTCCCATGATCATAATCATATCTATATTTGTGGATAATTAAAGACTGTGACCACAAGATATTTATGACCGTGATTTCCACTGATAAGTGTGCAGGCCAAGAGTCTGTGCCACAAAATATAGAACAGGTCCTATTCTGTTCAGTGTTTGCGCAACGGATTCGTCCATAGAAGTCTATGGCAGACTAAAAACGAAGGACGGCACACTGATGTACTCCGTGTGTCATCAGTGTGCCGTCAGTTTTTGAGGACAAGCTAGGGGCATCATTAGATGTCTCCTGTGGTTTTTTTTTAGTGGATCCACAAACTACAATCACACACTGTCCGTTTTTGCGGACATACAGCACTGATGCTGAAGACACGCTGTCCACAAAAAAGACCGCAAAATACACACGGTCGTCTGCAACCTGCCTAAGACAGTACCTGATTTTCATGAAGACTTACTACCAGGCCCTGAACCCTGAGGTCTGACACATAAAATATACCACTATTCTAAATGACACAAGGTAGGGCCCCATGTCAGATTTAACATTGGGCCCAGATCAAGTTACACCTCTGCTCCTCCCTCTACTAGTGAGTGTACACTCCATATGCAAGATCTGATATACTGCAACAATTCTGGCAATATACGGTCATAAAAATCACAAATTGTGCAACATATAAATCCATCGTTTTCAGCAGTGCAAGGTGCTGAGGTCCTATACCAATAGATGGTCCTATTGCCCTATTTGCCCAACAGCACTGTATACAACGCTTTTGTTGTGACAGAAGTCTTGACAGCACCTACGGGATTACTGGGCACACTTGTGCAGTAGTAAATGTTGCACGATTATAACTAGAGATGAGCAAATCGAAGCTGCAGAAGTGGAATTCGATCCGAATTTCAGGAAATATTCGATTTGCATCGAATCCGAATTTCCTCACGCTTAGTGGTAATGATTTGCATTTAGTTCAAAACAGCTGCTGTACATATTAGGGCATGGGGCAGGGAACGTGGGATCACCCATAATGCCATACGTGCAGCCAATCAGCAGCCAGCCCTGTGATGTCACATCCTTTTAACCCCTTCGCGAGCGCACACGGCTAACAGCTAACACTCTGCTCCATAACCGATTGGGGGTTTTATCAACCTGGATGCAGCGGGCAAACATGACCGCGACATCCAAGGGGTTCCGCCATTTTGATGCCCACTTACCCACCCCGTCTCTCTGCAGCCAATAAATAGCTGTTTTTGTTACGCAATTTGCTGCGATTTAATTCGGATCGAATAGAATTGTATCGCGAAATTCGGAGAAGCTGCCAAATCGAATTTTTTAATACTTCGCTCATCTCTAATTACAGTGTTGGCCAAAAGTATTGGCACCCCTGCAATTCTGTCAGATAATACTCAATTTCTTCCAGAAAATGATTACAATCACAAATGCTTTGGTAATAATATCTTCATTTATTTTGCTTGCAATGAAAAAACACAAAAGAGAATGAAAAAAAAAAAAGTCAAATCATTGATCATTTTACACAAAACTCCAAAAATGGGCCGGACAAAAGTATTGGCACCCTCAGCCTAATACTTGGTAGCACAACCTTTAGACAAAATAACTGCGAACAACCGCTTCCGGTAACCATCTATGAGTTTCTTACAATGCTCTGCTGGAATTTTACACCATTCTTCTTTGGCAAATTTCTCCAGGTCCCTGAGATTTGAAGGGTGCCTTCTCCAAACTGCCATTTTGAGATCTCTCCACAGGTGTTCTATGGGATTCAGGTCTGGACTCATTGCTGGCCACTTTAGAAGTCTCCAGTGCTTTCTCTCAAACCATTTTCTAGTGCTTTTTGAAGTGTGTTTTGGGTCATTGTCCTGCTGGAAGACCCATGACCTCTGAGGGAGACCCAGCTTTCTCACACTGGGCCCTACATTATGCTGCAAAATTTGTTGGTAGTCTTCAGACTTCGTAATGCCATGCACACGGTCAAGCAGTCCAGTGCCAGTCCAGTGACTGTAGGGACCGTGTTCTTTTCTTTGAAGGCCTCTTTTTTTTTCCTGTAAACTCTATGTTGATGCCTTTTCCCAAAAAGCTCTACTTTTGTCTCATCTGACCAGAGAACATTCTTCCAAAAAGTTTTTGGCTTTCTCAGGTAAGTTTTGGCAAACTCCAGCGTGGATTTTTTATGTCTCTGGGTCAGAAGTGGGGTCTTCCTGGGTATCCTACCATAGAGTCCCTTTTCATTCAGACGCCGACAGATAGTACGGGTTGACACTGTTGTACCCTTGGACTGCAGGGCAGCTAGAACTTGTTTGGATGTTAGTCGAGGTTCTTTAGCCACCATCCGCACAATCTTTTGTTGAAATCTCTCGTCAATTTTTCTTTTCCGTTCACATCTAGGGAGGTTAGCCACAGTGCCATGGGCTTTAAACTTCTTGATGACACTGCGCACGGTAGACACAGGAACATTCAGGTCTTTGGAGATGGACTTGTAGCCTTGAGATTGCTCATGCTTCCTCACAATTTTGCTTCTCAAGTCCTCAGACAGTTCTTTGGTCTTCTTTCTTTTCTCCATGCTCAATGTGGTACACACAAGGACACAGGACAGAGGTTGAGTCAACTTTAATCCATTTCAACTGGCTGCAAGTGTGATTTAGTTATTGCCACCACCTGTTATGTGCCGCAGGTGCTGTTAATTACACAAATTAGAGACGCATCACATGATTTTTCTAAGGGTGCCAATACTTTTGTCCACCCCCTTTTTTATGTTTGGTGTGGAATTATATCCAATTTGGCTTTTTGACAATTCTTTTTGTGGTTTTCCATTGACGACAAATTAAATGAAGATAATATTACCAAAGCATTTGTGATTGCAATCATTTTCTGGAAGAAACTGAGTATTATTTGACAGAATTGCAGGGGTGCCAATACTTTTGGCCAGCACTGTACAGTCATGGCCAAAAGTTTTGAGAATTATACAAATATTAATTTTTACAAAGTCTACTGCTTCAGTTTTTCTAATGGCAATTTGCATATACTCCAGAATGTTATAAAGAGTGATCAGCTTAACAGCAATTACTTGCAAAGTCAATATTTGCCTAGAAAATGAACTTTATCCCCCAAAACACATTTCAACATCATTGCAGCCCTGCCTTAAAAGGACCACCTAACATCGTTTCAGTGATTGCTCCATTAACACAGGTGTGGGTGTTGATGAGGACAGGGCTGGAGATCAATCTGTCATGATTAAGTAAGAATGACACCACTGGACACTTTAAAAGGAGGCTGGTTCTTGCCATCATTGTTTCTCTTCTGTTAACCATGGTTATCTCTAAAGAAACACGTGCAGTCATCATTGCACTGCACAAAAATGGCCTAACTGGGAAGAGTATTGCAGCTAGAAAGATTGCACCTCAGTCAACAATCTATCGCATCATCAAGAACTTCAAGGATAGAGGTTCCATTTGTGCCAAAAAGGCTCCAGGGCGCCCAAGAAAGACCAGCAAGCGGCAGGACCGTCTCTTAAAAGTGTTTCAGCTGCAGGATCGGGCTACCAGCAGTGCAGAGCTTGCTGAGGAATGGCAGCAGGCAGGTGTGAGTGCATCTGCACGCACTGTGAGGCGGAGACTCTTGGAGCAAGGCCTGGTCTCAAGGAGGGCAGCAAAGAAGCCACTTCTCTCCAGAAAAAACATCAGGGACAGACTGATATTCTGCAAAAGGTACAGGGAGTGGACTGCTGAGGACTGAGATAAAGTCATTTTCTCTGATGAATCCCCTTTTCGATTGTTTGGAACATCTGGAAAACAGCTTATTCGGAGAAGAAGAGGTGAGCGCTACCACCAGTCTTGCCTCATGCCAACTGTAAAGCATCCTGAAACCATTCATGTGTGGGGTTGCTTCTCAGCCAAGGGAATCGGCTCTCTCACAGTCTTGCCTAAAAACACAGCCATGAATAAAGAATGGTACCAGAATGTCCTCCAAGAGCAACTTCTCCCAACCGTCCAAGAGCAGTTTGGCGCTCAACAATGCCTTTTCCAGCATGATGGAGCACCTTGCCATAAAGCAAAGGTGAGAACTAAATGGCTCAGGGAACAAAACATAGAGATTTTGGGTCCATGGCCTGGAAACTCCCCAGATCTTAATCCCATTGAGAACTTGTGGTCAATCATCAAGAGACGGTTGGACAAACAAAAACCAACAAATTCAGACAAAATTAAAGCATTGATTCTGCAAGAATGGACTGCTATCAGTCAGGATTTGGTCCAGAAGTTGATTGAGAGCATGCCAGGGAGAATGGCAGAGGTCCTGAAGAAGAAGGGTCAACACTGCAAATATTGACTTGCTGCATTAACTCATTCTAACTGTCAATATAAGCTTCTGTTACTCATAATATGAATGCAATTATATTTCTGTATGCGATAAAAACATCTGACAAACACACATAAAAACCAGAGGGCAGCAGATCATGTGAAAATAGAATATTTGTGACATTCTCAAAACTTTTGGCCATGACTGTATATCCACTGAGATCTAAAGAAAAAAAGAATGCCAAGTGTCAAAGTATTTTCAGGCAGAAATTTTTGTCTAGCTAGTGTTTTATAAGAAATAAAGCCTCCGCTACATTGATACTTCTGGGTTGACAAGTTTTTTTGTGTTTGTTTTTTCTTCCACAGAGGCAGTAATAGTGGTAACAAAATAGTCTAAAATAGATTGTGAAAGTTATAGTTATTAAGCACAAAATTTACTTTGTTTTTATACACCTTTCATATTCTCAGACAAAATGTTTTTTTTTTTTGCTGTTATTAGGTTTAAAAATATTCATTTTTTTTCCTGTAATTTAATAACTGATTTGCAAAGAGAACATGTCAAACGAGTGAGCCCAAACACAGATATTTTAGCTGTCTTTGTACATAGAGATTTTAATGGTTCTACAGTTTTATATCTGGCAGGGAACTAACAATGGTTAGGATCAAGAGTTTGAGCATATATATGAAGATTCTTAAAAGTATAAAGGATGCAAATTATGGCACATGCTTTTATAATGTATTGTATAGGATATAATCTTATTAACTCAGGGGTGTCAAACTCATTTTCTCCGGAGGCCACTTCAGCCTCACGGGGAACCTTGAAGGGCCAAGATTATTTTACACATGTATAAAAGTAACTTCTCCTTAACAGTTAAGCGAGCTATTAAGGAGTAGTTAGTTACATTTGTACATTACTACTGTTACAATCAGCCCTTTGAGGTCAACCAGGAAGAACATAATGTATTGTTAAAACCTAAGACATTGGCATGTTACATACTATCCTCATCCTTTTTTGAATATATCAAACATTAAGCATTATACAAATACCGTTTACCCCTGCAAACGGTATTATGCTCTATAGTTACCTCTGCACACGGTATTACGCCCCACAGCGGCCCCTGCACACGGTATTATGCTCCATAGTTGCCCCTGCACACGGTATTATGCTCAATAGTTGCCCCTGCACACGGTATTATGCTCAATAGTTGCCCCTGCACACGGTATTATGCTCAATAGTGGCCACTGCACACGGTATTATGCTCAATAGTGGCCACTGCACACGGTATTATGCTCAATAGTGGCCCCTGCACACGTTATTATGCTCCATAGTGGCCCCTGCAATCGGTATTATGCTCCTTAGTGGCCCCTGCATTGGTATTATGCTCCATAGTGGCCCCTGCAAATGGTATTATGGTCCATAGTGGCCCCTGCACACGGTATTATGCCCTATAGTGATCCCCCCACCCATGAACTATTATTATACTCTGGGGTCTTTTCAGACCCCAGAGTATAATGATCGGAGACCCAGGTGGTGACAAACATAAAAACCAGTGTTACTTACCTTGGCCCCGGTGCGCTCCCTGCGTTCGGCCTTCTTCAATGTCGCACAGACCGGCGTCGTGACATAATGACGTCGGCCTGGCTCACGTGACGACTGGGACGTCATCAAAGAAGGCCGAAGCCGGCTGGGAGCAACATCGGATCGCCGGAGAGGTGAGTAACACTAGTTTTTATGTTTATCACCTCCCCTGGGTCTCCGATTATTATACTCCGGGGTCTGAAAAGACCCTGGAGTATAATAATAGTAGTATTTGATGGGGTTCGCCGGCCGCGGCCTCACTTACCACGACCAGCAGCGGGGATCGATAAGTAAATAGGCCGTTACGTGCCGGGGATACTCCAGCAGGTAACGGCATATATATATATATATATATATATATATATATATATATATAAACACTTATCTTCACCTACCTCCGATGCCTTGATGGAGCCGCCTCCTCTTCTTGTCCGCGGCGTCTGCGTGTCAGCGTAGGAGGCGCGATGACGTCATGGTATCGCCGCCTGCGCTGACATGCAGAATTCTGGTAAACCAGCCCAGGACAGGTATCGCGCAGCTTTGTTTTTTTTTGTTTTTTGAGCGGCCTGTCCTGGGCTGGTTTACATTACATAGACAATAAAAAATGCAGCGCCCCTGCGGGCCAGATAAGTGCCGGGCCGGATAACAGAAGGCAGCGGGCCGGAATCATCCCGCAGGCCTTGTGTTTGACACCTGTGTATTAACTGCTTAAATAAGTCCTATGAGGGAGAGAGCAGTAGACCAGCAGCTGTGGGGGGAACCCGAATAGTGTCCAATCATTGCGGCTGCTTTTTTCCCTTTTAATTGGAATTGCCCTAGTTACAGATGTCACTGCCTCTGGGTGTCTGGCCTTCCATCTGACACCCTGCTTCCTTGATAAAGCTTGCGCTCGCATTATGACGTACTCCACTTGATGTGTCCCATTGTTCCTGCAGACCGTGGTAGGGTGATACTGCCAGTAGTACAGCAGGCAAGCCAGCTGGATTTGGAACATGAAACAAATGAACACACATACCCTGCACTCTGCTTTCTTCCTAAGACCTACAGAAGCAAGCAAAAGAACAAATTGAAAGCTTTCTAAGAAACATCATAAATAGGAGTTCTTGTTGAGAAGAAACAGTATGACACCTCATTATTTTTAGTAAAGACCTATGGTTTGCAACATTAATTTTTGCTGGAAGCAAAGGGAACTTTGTGTGCTGTGATTTAATCTAAATAATTTAACTCGGGAAGATATGCTTGCAATATGCCACGATGCACAGCCAAGAAGGAGGAAAAAATAGGAAGCTTTGCTTAGCTTGCCAACTCAAATACTTTCCACATTTCTTCTAAAATATACATTATGCCTGAAATCTACACAAGAAAGATTGTAATTTTTGCTGAGGCGATAAATTATTCAAGTAATGAGGATATTGCCATATTTCACGACTATCTGCAGTTCAGATCTTAGTCTTAGTGCAGAAACCTGGACTGAGCCTCTTAACAAAATTGAATGATGGATAACTCGACCTTGCTGTAAAGTCAGCATATGTAAAATCCAGCAGGTTTGTCAAGCATGAACTTTTTTTTTCTTTTCAGTATGTTTTAGTTCATGTTTACTATATGAAAATATTCCTTGTTACGACCTAAAACAGACAAGCAGGTAAACTGCTGCTGCCTCATGTTTTTACTGTTATTGACTGTATTCAGTGTTAGGGTATGAAGCTGGGTTAACACATTAATGTCCACACTTTGCCTCTCCCATTTAGCAACTAACAGTCACTGAAAACAGTGACATGGACAAAGCCTGGCCACAGCTGCTCAATAGGCAGAGACACTCTGCTAAATGTCCAGCAGAGACTAGTGACATTTGTGGCCTACCATGCTGGGGCTGGGGCTCCACTTCTTGGACTCAAGGATACAACACAGTTGGTCAGCTCCTCTCTGCTCCAGACAAGACTGACCATCTGCAGAAGAGGGAAGGAGGCAAATGTGAACAGGGTGGGGGTAAAGAGGCTGGGGACCCAAGACTGCCTCCAAGGCAAATCTGGAAACATGAAGTCTTAGGTCTGAAATTAGACTCTCGTTTTTAATTCATTTAGGGGTGAAGTGACAATGTGAATTTTTGGTTCTCTGCTGCACCCATTCTGCATTTTCTACTTGTGTGGCACTATTGTCCCAGCATGCTCTGATCACTTGCCACATCATACTGGAAGATGTACTTTCAAAGACGGAGTTTTTTTCTGGATTTTTTCTTCTATTTGCCCTCAACCTAAATTTCAAACATTGATCTATGAAATGCCCTGGAAACACAGGGAGGGGTAATGAATTCTAAAGTCTGCTATAGGCCCAGCACTTACTAGCTATGCCCTTGGACAGATTTGCTACTGCAGTAAACTTGGTAAATAGGTCAATTCACAAACTACTAAAGAAAGATACATAATGTCTGTATACATGCTGCTTGTTCATATATATTACTGCACTTAATATGGTAAACATAATATGACAAATTAATCTCCTTTAGAAGTGAAAGAACAAGTCCACCTGGAAAATGCATTGTAATATCGCTTGATCTGCATCATAAGTAGATTCAAGCTATACAGAATTACATTGACCCACTCTGCAGAGCAGCAAATAGTAGGCCCTTAGGGGCATAGCCATGGATGTTAGCAAGTAGGAAGACTCACACAAATCAATTATAGTACCATTATAGTGTATTATCAAGCACTTCATACATTAGTGCGGGACTAGAAAAAGATTTCTTGTGTTTGCACAGCAGGCTCTGGTTTTAAAGGGCTCAAATATATTAAATTAAGACCAAAAACTGAGAAGATATTGGGAAATATCAAAAAGCACAATATACGAAAAAGCATGACGTCACAGAAAAACATGACAAAATTTTCTATGCACTTGGCTACTAAAGTGTAAGGGAGTCCATCTACCAGCTTCATTATACAGAGTGTTCCTGCCAACGCCCTACTGGGCAGAAGACAAAACTTTATATTTTTATATATTGTAACCATATTAAAGGGTTCATAGATCGGTCACTTGTGAAGCAATGACTGATCCTTATTAAGAACACATTTTATCTACATCTTATCCTTTGCAATAACTAGTGAGAGGCCAACACTTTATCAGCTAAGATAGATTTATGGTTAATTTTATGTGGTGTTTACTCTGTTGCAATATTCAAGCTTGTGAGAAGACTGATAGGTGTTACAGTACTGGAATAGACTACATCTAGTTACCTCTCTGGAACGTATAGAAAGGATAGCATATATAACATAAGATATTGAAAGTTTATTAAAGTTCTGCTTCAAAGGGCATTATACTGTGCCATGTCATAAACCAAAGCAACTTGAAGCCCACCAGTTTTGTGAGGTTTACCACTACTGTATAAGACTTTTTATCCTAACTACACCACAATATGTGAACATGGGTTTTTATATTACATAAAACCTACACAGCATAAACACAGTAAGGCTACATTCACATCTGTGTCGGACTCAGTCCCAGAGTCCACTGATATTAGGAGGAGGAAAAAGTCCTGCAAAATTTAAAAACAATAGACCCCATTATAGTCAAAGGGCTCCGCCAGGCTCCTTGTGTAAAAACTGTTGTAGCGGTCCAGCTCTCCAATGTTCTGGTCCTCCGATAGACCTGAACAATGGAGAGACAGCGCTAGTGTGAACCTAGCAGGGCTGTGGAGTCGGAGTCGGAGTCGGTGCCTATTTTGGTGGAGTCGGTATAAAATGGACCGGCTACGACTCCCAAAATATATAATAAATTGGTACAGTTAGTAGTACAATGCAGTATGTGCTGAATATATTTTCATAAGAATTTGGGAAAATGATGAAATGTTGAAAATGATGAAATGTCCTGTAAAGGTCTGTTCTATTCTTCATATAATGATGGGACTGAGTTCTGAGTGAACCTATAAGGTTTAGCACCATTATCTGGAGTAAGCAAAAGATACAAGTGTTGTGATTGTGAGGACTGAAAAGCTTGACTTTATCTGTAATTGTGCTGGAGACCCACACACAGCCCAAGGACACAGAGAAACTGCTTGTCAGCAAGTGAATCATTGTGCTGAGACTGAGAAAACTGTTTTTGTTGAAAACTGTTTTTTTACCACTTACTGCAGCGTTTTGCATATTTGCAATTTATTAAAGTTTTTTGTGTTCTAAAGTTGTATCCAATAAATATATTTTATGTTCTACCTAAATAGCTTGGATTATTGTATCATAAGGATGATAAAAAAGCTTAAATTAAGTTATCTCTTAAACATGCGCCATGTATGTCGGAGTAGGAGTCGGAGTCAGGGGAAATTGAGGACTCGGAGTTGGGGCTTTGGCATACCGACTCCACAGCCCTGGAACCTAGTGTATTCAGACCCTACATGAGGACTGTAACAGATCTTAAGGACACCAATATTACACAGTCTTAACTAATTTAGGTGTTTATTTCATTATGGGGGTGGGAGTTCTAGGTAGTTAACCTAAAATCCAACCTTTAGGCTGTACCCATACATAAAAGGGTCTCGGAGTCATGGCGCATACGTTAAATGTATAGCCCACATGTAGCAAGGTATACATATTTTTTTACCCAGGCTGTGTTTCAGTACAACCAAGTAAAGGAATAGCAATGTATGCCACACTAAAGGGTGCCAAGAAGACTCTGACGTGGATTTACTATCATGGTCACAACTATACACTGGCATAAGTTAGGTGGATTTTTGGCACACCTTGGGTTAATCTAGTTTGAGCTAAAAATTTTCCAACTTGCTAGACACGTGGGCATGGCTTAAATGCACCAACCTTTGCTAAAAAGTTCACAAAATTATGTTGAAAATTTCTGGGTCATCAGGAATGATATAGCTCACAGTAAAGAAAATAATACCACAAAAGTATAAATGCATCCAAATAATTTTATTACAAAACACAAAGATTTAAAAGGTGGTATAAACTTAGACTAGATATATCAGATTTAACAACTGACAATTTTCAGACTGTTAGCCTAAGTCCTTAAGCAGGCAACTGTTCCATTTTTCATGGACCCAACATCTGTGAAAACAGACATGTCATTCTATTTTAGACCTTATTCATACAGTAAAAAATGGCAATTTTATGGCACTTTTTTGAAAGTCACACGGCCGTTATATGTCTGTTTTTGTATCCGTCAAAACGGGTCAAGATAGAGCAAGTCAGTTTTTTTTGACAGATGTGTAGAATAGTCTGTCAAAGAAACGGACATGTCAAAAGTACCCGTTCACTATCATTGTTTTACAAATAGCCCTATGATGGCTGTTCTAAAACAAGAATAAGACCTACATTTACACTGACAATAACTATTCGTAAATCTGGGCCACTCTTTCGGCTAAGCTACAATACCACAAACAACCGGACCGGTGGGGCACAGTTTATTTGTAAGAAAAGTGTCATATTTTTCAAATCCTAGACAGTCTCTTCAAGACTCAATAATCCCCAGAAATCAGCAACGGCAATATAATTCTAATATATGTCTAGCGTTTGGTTAGCTTCAGAATTTGAGTTTCACACTGCAAAAAGGCAAAACACATGACTGAACTTAGTTTAGGAGACTGCAATCTGAAATCTGTCCCTGTGGTGGTACTGTCATAGCTAACAGACATGCATATGAAGCAGGAAAAATCAGCACAGAATTCTGGAAGTTTCTAAAACAGTATTACCATGTGACAATGAAAAAAAAAAATCTAAATGTAAATACACCCTACGGTAGTAGTCTTAGACATAAAATATTCGGATTAGATTACCTCTGGCCTGTTTATCATAGAAAATACACCTTCATTTAAAGTCAGCAACTCCCACATGTGTACCCATAGTGCAGGTGCAGAGCGCAGCCTCGCAATGTAGTTTAAGCCGCAATTTAATTGCAGCCCTTCAGACAAGCGGAGCAGGAAAATATAATAATTAGAACTGTCGCCATGTACTTTCTCATCTAGTGCTCGCATTAGACTATTTATAGCGGAGCAGACTATCAAGACCTAATATTGTGCGGCTTCTGATATACCATCTATGTACTGAAGAATCTGCCAGGTCATTTTTAGGATTCAGGTTAAAAATATTTCAAAAGTGCAAAAAATGCCTTACATATTTTGGTATAACCCAGAGACTGGTACAATCAATAGAAAAAAAATGAGAGCAAAATATTTATATGAATAAAGTATTTTTCACTGAACTGTTCACACCAGTTTCCAGAGCTTTCACCATTCCTTACCAGTATTTTTTATGCCAAGTATATCCTGGCCTGGAGGGCAATTCTTACCATCAAAGCACTGTAATACTTAGACCCCAACATAAAACATTGAGCTCAACTGCATTCAGCAAGAACCACTGTTTCCTTCTTGAAAACAAATGATGTATAGCTTTCTGTTATAAACAGCAGCCATGAGGCTAAAGTGAACAGAGCCCAAAACATCATTATATACTTTAAAGGGGAAGTCCAGATATACGATATTGAGCTTCACTTCCGCTTTTCAGGCCAGTGACATCATGCTCAGTCACATGGACACGCTGCAGCTTAGTTCCATTAAAACGAAAGAAACTGAGCTGCAATACCAAGAACAGCCACTAAACAACGTACGACACTGTGCTTGGTAAGAGGCCACAGCAATCATAGTTCTAGACAACTTCTTTAAGGGGTCATGCATATAGCTGGAAGATGAAGGAAAAAAAAAAATAAAGGGGTAGGGACAACGTTTTCATTTTGTCTCAGTGAGAACCAATGTGGTAGGTAGCATACATTTGCTAAAGAACAGGAATGAGGGCCAGTGTGGTACCCTACATTCAGTTTAGGGGAGTGCTTTACAGTATATATTGAATTTATATGCATTTGTTGTACTATCCGCAGTCATACTACTTGTTCCTATATATTTATTATATCATGGGGGGGGGGGGATCATTGATTTCGCCAATCATGAATAGTGCACTTTGTCTCCATTTCACTGTACTCTTTATAGGGCAGTATATGTATTATACGCTATTCAAATATATTGTTACTTAGAATATTGTTTTGGAGTCCTTTTTCTGTGCTGATGGTAGACTGGTATGTATTTGTATGTATGCATAGGAATTTATTTTTCAATACTTGTTTTTCTAGGCTGAGATATTCATCGAGTGCAGCCTCATAGCATGGCACAAGTTAATACAGGGGCTATGATATCTCCTTGTTATAGCACTGTGTGTAGGCATATATCACTCTTTGGTGTACCAAACTGAAGACCTGTATGTCATCCCACTAACAGGAGAAAACTGCAAGATTTGTAAATATATTTCAAATAAAAGTATTCCATTTATAAATATTTATTCAAGCATTTAGCAAAACCTATTTGAGGCGTTATTGCAAGATCTGTATTAGGGCCCCTACCTACCTTCTGCTATTTAAAGCCGTGGTATATTATATCTGGCAGAGGGACTTTTGGGGACACCTCAGGGTCCAGGGCTAGTAGAGACCTCTGAATACTCTATAGTTATACCCCTGCTACAATTCACTATTGTCATCAAATATGTTCTTTTACTGAACAGAAAAGCAGAGAAAACATCCTCTAGATGCTGTGCAACAAATACTACAATGAAACGATGCTAAACAGAACCTAGATGTGACATCCCATGTTGCCCTGGGATACAACCACTGAAATCCCACGAACATTTCTGAGCCCCATAGTCTAACATGCCTATTCAGACACGGTTTTCCCAACACTCAGGTTGTACCACAGAGAAATTCTAATTCCCTTTAATGACTGAAAAGATCAGCGAGAAAGAAAATGAAGAAGACTCTAATCTATGAAGCCTTGGACAGTTATACAATATGACCTACTTTTCACTGGCTGGATTCACATGAATGACCAAAGCTTTAAGGAGTTGCTTCTGCAGGAGATGTTCATTAAAATATCGCCATTCTTTATGGCTTTCTGCTTAGGGGGATGAAACCACATATCACTTATATGGGTTTTCATTGAAAGGTTTGGGTAATAAATCTAACACTACAAAACAAAGAAAAAAAAAGAAAATACCCTGGTAAACTAGAAACTAGCCATTCATTCACTGAAAATTGGCTTGGTAGATTTATAGGGGCTCTATATCTTTAATATATGTAGGTTTAGATTAAAGCTATATTCACACGACCATTGTGAGATTGATAGAAACGGTTTTTAAAAAGGCACCTGTTTTCCACTGATCCCTTATAGACAAGAGTCTATTGAGTAATTTATTTAAAAAAAAAAAAAAAAAAAAAAAAAACACACAAGACATGTCCTAACTTTTTATGGGCCGTTCACATAGTCCATCAGGAAAAAAATGACGTGTGAATAGCCCCACAGACCCTCATTGTCCACTGCTGAGTGAACAGAGCACAAGAGGATTCTGTCAACACTCCATACAAAATAGTTTTAGTAAGAAAAATTTCTCCGCCTTGTGCCATTCCTCTGTTACACCTACTGAATATTTATGAACGAATTGACAACTGTGTGTTATCTGCCACCTTACTAAAAGGGTTTGCTCTTAGACCATCTGATACTATTAGAACTGATTTGTCAATGTGACATTGTGTAGGGACACCCAGTTGACAATTTAGTCATACATTTCCAGGAGGAATAAAAGGGAAATGGCACAACACAGAGTTTAAAAGACAATCCATCTTTGTCATTTCCTGAAGAATACAAGTATTTAGTAAATAAGACATGTCAGGACAACCGATCTGTTCCATTCCATTGAGCACAGTAGCTGTTCAATATGTCCACATACCGGTTTATAGAAATGGGGTGTGCATAAAAAGGTCAATACATATAATATATCCCTTTACCATTTTATATTGAAGTAAGGAAATACACATTGCAGCCATGATCCCCTAGGTCAGTTCTCATATAGCATTTACAGTTATGTTAGCACTGAACATGGGTGAATCACAGGCTATGCTTTAAAGGGAATAGACTACAGTCTGCGGCACATTACATGTGACTGTCAGAGTTATATCGTAATTGCATTCAATTCATTGCTTTTGGCATCACACCATGACTGTGAGAGGCCATGCTGCTTTATGGCTTGGCAGATGAATGTTAGTAAACTGTACCCAGGAAGATTTGCTGCATCAATTTTCTAATTCTTTTTATATGGTCTTTGTTTTCAAGCAAAACCCCTTTTCAAGCCAGCACTTTTGTTCAAGCCATAAAAATAAAGATTGTACTTATCCTGGATCACAACTATTTAGTGCTGGCAAACCATCAAGGAGCTCAGACAAGCTGCTGGTGGCTACATTATTGCTATAACTTACAAAGGTGAAAGATGTGACTCTGTAAATATGGTCCATTGTTACAAATCCCCTCTGAAAATAAGGGTAGTAAAAAGAAGACAGCTTTCAGATCATCACATGTACAGTACACATGCTACTCCTTAGGCGTTTACCACCTGTGAATCTGGCAAAACAGCTCTCAAGTTCTCAATGATAGATCTGCTTAGTTAGGCTTTGTTCACACTAGCATCATAGCTTTAGTTTACGATGCAGTAATGATGGCTATGCTGCATCCCACTTCTGAATGGACACTGGTAAATCCTGACAGATTTCACCGATTTTGATGGGGTCCAGTAAGGTTCTGGAAAGTCTGACAGAAACCTATAAAGGCAAGATTTAATGAAGCCTTAGACACTGTTCACATCACATTTGAGCCTTCCATATAAAGTGGGAGGATACAGACGTACAGTGGAACATACTGCCCATTGGTTTCCATCATTAAAATATAAAAAAAATACAGAAAAAAAAATTTGTGGTATAGTAAAATCTACTATGCTATGTTATACAGAAAAAAATAATCCATACACTAACAGATAGCACTAGGTTAACAAGGAGATATTTTCACAGCGGAATCTGCCTCAAAATGTCATTGGGACACACTCCTATTGACAAGGGGAAGGCTATTCATCCTGGAAAGATATAGATTATATATTGACTGTATGTTAAAGGGGTTTGCTTACAAATGCAACTGTGTATGGAGGATAAATGTTACAGAGCTGTGGGGGCCCTCACAGATCATGACAAAAGGGGTACTATCCCTAGGTGAGAAATTGCATTTATGAGCAAACACCTATAAACAGAAATATAGCCCAATGCAGATGGTAAAGAAAATATGCTCCAGAATGACTTCATACAAATTTTATTTATACGATTCAGTGAAACAGACATGTCAGGAGGGTTGACAGGTTATGTTTAAAGAATACAAACGCATTGAAAAAAATCTTAAAAATCTGAGAAAATCTTATTATGGTCTGGCTGCTTAGCTGCGGGTGAACTTCACTCCTTAAAAGGGAATCTTTCAGGGCAATTTGAGACACTACACCACCCACACGTCCATATGGACCAGGGGTTTAGTGTCCCAAATCACCCTATTATAACGCAATCCATGGCTGCATTAAAAATAAAAAAGCTTTATACTCACCCTGCCACTGCACTCCACCCGCCTGCGCAGTTCTTCAATGAAGCCAGAGGAGTACACCTCGGCTTCAGTGCACACGCCCCGCAATTACACAGTGAAGCCGGGGTGTCCATCTTTGGCTTCACTGAAGACCAGCGCAGGCCCCGGGAGGAGTGCCTCATGAATAAGCCGGACTGTTCTCACCAAACAGCGTCGATCGGAGCCTTATCTAGGTAAGTATAAAGGTTTTTTAATTTTTAATGCGCCTGCGGATTGCATTACAACAGGGCGATCTGGGACACTAAACCCCAGGACTATAAGGACCTGTGGGTTGTTTAGTGTCTCCAGATTGACATGACAGACTCCCTTTAAATGGAGTCTATCATTGGGGAAACATGTTTTTAACTGAAGCAATGTTGGAATAGCCTTTATAAAGGCTATTCTATTGTTACCTTTACTTTTCTTCTCCTCGTCGCCGTTTGTCCAAAAAAACATTTTATTCTCATATGTAAATGATGCTCAGGGAGCACAGGGGAACTCGAAGTGGCAGGGCTGACTGAGCATGCTCCGTCACCTATTTTTGTTTAGTTTCTTACACCAGTGTACTCCAGAAAAATAGTCGACGTTGCAAGAAGCAGATGCAAAATGAACAGAAGATGATGCAGGGGGCGTGAGAAAGCAGCGCTGGAGGCGGGTTGCAGCGATGACGCTGGTGTGCTCGGCGCACAGGGGTAATACCCCTGTGCTCCCCCCTGAGCATCATTTACATAAGAGAATAAAACTGTTTTTTTTTGGACAAACGGCGGCAAGGAGAAGAAAAGTAAAAGTAAAGGTAGGAGAAGAATAGCCTTTATAAAGGCTATTCCAACATTGCTTCAGTTAAAAACACGTTTCCCCAATGATAGAATCCCTTTAAAAGCAATCTGGAGCATTGTACTTCATCACAGCTGGGGAGGAATGAGTTACATACAGCATTGCACCTTGCCAGTTGTTACATAGCAAACCTCACATTTACTTGACTGTCTTCTTGATTGGATCTTGAGTAATCAGATTCAGGGAAGTGAAAGCACTGAACTGCCAGAGAGCCCAGCACGGATTATATTTAGTCACTGACCAAGTGCTATTATTATAAAAGCTTAGAAAATTGCTAAAGGCAGAAGACACATGTCAACATCAAGAACCATTGTGACAAAAGAGATCTGTCAAGCTCATCTACAGACACATGATGTGTGTTCACAATGTCGAAAGAGACATTCAGACGGTAATGTTTAATCATCAAAACTAACATTATGTTAAAGGGTCGAGACAAAGACAAGCCCTTTAATAAGGCCACTAGGTATGGACCTTAATCTCCTGGCTGCAATTCCATCTTATAGTGTAAAAGATTACCTTCTGGCACCCACGCCAATCACAAGCATGAAACAGCTGGGGCCCCTTCTGCTTCTTACCTGTACAATGGTGACACCTGGCACCCATTACATAGTGAGCTGCAACAGAGATCAGTTAAAGTGGTGGGTGGCCAGAATGCACTGCATCGATTCAGAGCTTACATTTTTTCAATGCAGAGAAGCAACCCATGGTGCCAGTGGGTAGGAATGTAATAATGCAGGTCTATAGCTTCCCAAGATGGTAGTGGTGCCGTCTATAGCACAGATGCTGAAAAGCGTTCAGCACAGATACAGGGGAAACAGAGAAGCTATAGACTACCTGTATCTGTGTTGTGTTCAGCACCTTCACAGCTTTAAAGGTAAGCCTTGCAGAGATTTTTTTTTTGCTTGCCATTACATGTCAGTGTATGGCATTTCTGAAAATTATTCAGAAATCAGAGAACTCGTATAACCCGAGCTGTTGCTCCACCATCCTGAGGATCAGTGGTGGTCCCAACCAACAGTCAGAAGTATCTCCAAAAATGAAGGTGGAAAGACATCCATAAATGAATGTAGAGTGAATGTGTAAGTCCAATCTTAGACAAGACAATTTTAATGTCAAGACAGTCACCAGATTTACCAAACTGATGCTGTTTGACAAATCTGGTATAAGATTAGATTGTCTTGTTTAACTTTTCACTTATTATAGGCTTAGATAAAGACAAAAATTGGCGCATTTTTTGGCACAAGACGTCACAAATTACACCAAGACCACTTTCTGATAAGCTATAGTCCCTTTTGCACAAGTGATAAATGGGTCTAAAAAAACTTCATAAATGTGGCACAAAGCATGTCCATTTTTTGGCACATTTTGCTGTGGTCCAGTTCCTGGCTGCTCTGTATGTATAGTGTAAGGAATTTTGTTTCTATTGCACATACTATTACTATTTGCTCATAGCTCTATTTAGTATCATGACGTATTTAGATTACATTTCGGCTATGTGTGTGAGTAAATACGCTTGTGCAAGATCTGAAACATTTTTTATTGCTTATATGCTTTAAAGGGAGTCTGTCAGCACAAAACTGAGATATGAACTAATCACAGGGCCTGTCACCACAGTTTACAAGGACGTATTTCTTATTCAGGACCGCTGTTCCATTTTTGTAAAAATCTTCCTTTTATCCCTATGCATTTGAGCAGAAAAGGGCTTTAGGGTGTGAAGCTTTCAATCAATGGGCTTCACTATCTGTTGCTCAGTTATGCCCCCCTGGTTGACTGGCATCTCTCTTCTCTGCCTCAACATACAGTAGTAACTGTACTGTGCATGTCTGATGATGTCACACGGCACCCGAAGTGAAGGAAGCCGGCTTCAGATGGAGCAGCAGTCCTGAATAAGAAATACATCATTGTAAACTGTGCTGCCAGCTCTACAAGGTAATAAGATTAGTTTATATCTCAATTTTGTACTTACAGACTCCCTTTAACAATAATACATGGTTCTGTTGCTTTGTTCTCCTGTGCATTAATTTTTGGTGGGTTGTATTAAATTTATATATGGGAATTTACTAAAGAGTACAAGCCCAGTTATTTATTTTGGTGTATTGCATAATAAATGTGGTCAGAGCAAGTTTTTAGGCATCATTTCTGGCATATTCTGCCTGGTATATAGTGAAGAGGCATCAATGCTCAGCAAAGCAACACTGCCCCTTGAAGCAGCTGATGGAGGGGTACCAGGAGTCTGACCCACACCCTTTAAAGTCAACTAAGTCACTAAATACATAGAGGCTAACAACAAGAGACAGAAAAGTAAGCAGCTCTGGGACAGGTATCTGCAACTTTGGCACTACAGATGTTTGCAAAACTACAGCTTCTAGTATGCACACTTGCTCGTCTGTTCTTGGAACTCCCATAGAAGTGAATAGAGCATGCCGGTAGTTCCAAGTTTCCCAACAGCTGAAGTACATACCCTTGGTAATATTTTTATTTATCTCTTGCTTATATAGCGCCAACATATCTAGATCTTCTAGATGCAGACATTCAATTTTACACCAGACTCTCTCACACACAACTCTAACTGCAATGGAGACTAGGTCAGACTCTTTCCAAGACACCAGGGACTCTGGGAATCAGAGGTTTACTGGGCAGATTTCAACACTACGGGTTTATTTGTGGAGCTTGTGGAGGCCGTTTCAGACTAAAGAATAGATTTTTTTGTCTCTTTAGTCCATTCAGTTCGAAGTTTAGTGTTCCTTTTAAAAGGCTTGCATTCCAAATTCTAAGCAGCCAGAAGCTTAAGGCTAGAAGATAGACTGCTGGAGCATGATAAATGAAATTCAGAGAGAAAGTGCCACATGCACCAAGTCTCACAGGCACAAGACTAAAACTATAAAAGATATAGGTCACCAATGTCATACCACCCAGCATTTTAACAGCGAATAGCTAAATGGTCAAAAAAAATATATCACAGAAAATAAACACTGTATTCTAGAAGAAATATAAAAAGTAGTGATACGCATGTTTTACTGAAATGGTTGTGTAGCACCTGCACATTCGCATAGACAGAAATGTACTTTCCCAATTTTTCTTTGATTTATCATCAACATTTTTTTGGCAAAAAAATACATGAAGTTATATAGTCATGCGAGTGCATCTAATGTAACCTATGAATGGGGCATTAAGATATATCATGTCTTAATTCCCATGCAGGAATGGAGGGAATGGGAAAAAAAAATCCACCTCCACTTCAGCACCACCATACTGGTGGTCCTAATGGTACCTGTTGTCTGTTCTGCATGGATGACAACGAATAACCCATACGTGAACTTTGCAGCCAATCACTGGCCTCAGCGGTCATATAATGACCATGCGGCTAGCGACTGGCTTCAGCGAACATATGCAGGTAGTCAGTGCCTCAATACTGAATGACAGCTAACAAAGACCAACTGGAGGAGAGCGGGATTTACTAGATAATAGTGTTCTAAAGAGTTAATAGACAATTGCCCAGATTTACTATTGTGCGACTAGAGACTTGTATGAACATTGCGAATCTTTGGCACAATGTGGCATGTCTTTGACACATCTTTTTGCACATCTAGTTTGTGTTACAAATTTTTGAATTGCTAGATATATGGATGTGGATTCTCAGAAATCACAATGCAAACAAAATATGCCAAAATAGAGTCGAAAAATTCCTAGTTCAAAGTCACCTATAAGGTGGTTTAAATGTAGAACAGTGTAAAGATATGGTAAGATTTATCACCAAGCATCAATTACTGTGATAAATTTGGTTAATTTTCAGACCGCCTGTTTGCATTAACGATTAGTAAATTTGGGCCACTGTTTTTTGGGGTTTTTTTTGCAATTTTTTTTTACCGCAATGTGAGAATCCAGCCTTACACTGTGAATACAAAGGATAATTCTTCCACATACTGAACCAAATAGAGAACTTTAAAATGGTCTAAAATGGTTTATTTCACTATTTAACTTGGAAATACACTATTTTTAATGACTAGCAAAATGACAAATGTCCTTAGATAGAAATTTTAGGTCCCCACAGTGTGATAATGGTCACCTAAACCAAGTCTAACCGCTATTACACAGATTTGTCAGGGAAGGGAACAAGTGGATTATCTTTTTTGCCTGTGAACATCATGTAGTATTTTACCCTTCAATGTGGAGTCGCTTTGTTGCCAAATATGACAAGTTAAAGAGTCCTCTATATTTCTTGAATTGCAAGCACCCTGCATTTGTCAATCACTAATTTTGAAACACTTGTTTCCTAAGCGAACAAAGATATAACAAAATGATGAAATATAGATTTTTTTTGTTATATTTGGACAATATAATTGCCACACAATATTCCCTTTATTGATTGTACCAGACTGACGTAAATGGCAACAATAGCATACATAACTTGGAAAATCCAGTTTCACGTTACTTGTATTATTGACCAATATTCCTGCATACGTAATTTACTGTTAGCACACAACATTTCAATATAACATATCAATTAATCTAACAGAGAGGGGTCATTTGACATATATCATATGGAATAAAATACTATAGATTTAAAGGGGTTTTACGGCTTTTATAAATAAATGACCTACCCTTAAAATAAGCCATTTTAGAATGATGGGGGTCTTGCATATAAGCTGGGGTGCAACATCACTTGCCATACATTTAGTAACGGTGGTTATGGGTACTGCAGTGATGTCCTAGAAACTTTAATAGAACACTGCTGCAGTACCAATAACCACCACTATGGAAAACCCAGTGAATGAGAAGTACAGAGCCTGACAGGTAAACATGTAGTCTTCATTAAATAAGCACTCCCACAAAAACATGTATGCCATGGACTGCTAGAAAGCTACATGATATAAACTGTAGTAAACATAAATCTTCTTACTGGTGGAGGTATTCACTCCCTTCTGGTCCTCACCTGTGTCATGTGACCAGCCATATAGGAAGTCAATTTCTCAATTCATGCCTATGAAAGCTTAGATGTGCGTCTCATAGAAGTGAATAGAAAAAGTGACTCCCTGTCCACAGATAAGACAATGAAACAGATTTAGCCTAAATTTTACACCAATTTAGTAAAGTGTATGATAAAAGTGTCTAAGTGAGAAAAAGAAAAAACATGTAAATTTGGATCACACACACATTTTTGAACCAAATTTTTTTGCATTTGGTGCCTTTAGTCCCCACACCACTTTCCATGACATGGGCGGGATTTAGTAAGAGGAGATGTGGTGTACTGCAGCCAAATGTACTATAATTTATGCCAGAAACTGATCTTATAGGTCAGATTTGCACCAGCACCTATAGCATAAGCCTCTTGATAACTCAGGCACATCTTACCAGGAGAGATCAAGACTGGCATAGGAAACACTACTGTTGAGAAATCATCCCCACTTTGTCAACTTGAGTAAGGAGGTCGGTCACATGACACAGCTGGGGGACAGAAGAAATCAGATAGCTCTCAATTATAATCACGAAGAAACTTTCCTTTACTACAATTTATATCATGGTTTGTATATATACATTTATATATGGTTTGTATCTTTCTAACAGGCCAGTGAATAAATGTTTTGTGGCAGCCAGGGTTGTGGAATCGGTCATGGAGTCGGAACCTACTTTGGGTGGAGTCAATGTTGGAAAACTCAAGACTACAAAATAAAAAACATTTTTTTTTACTTTAGTGACTGATATTATATGATGAATTAGATGTATAGTTTGCTGCTTATTTACTTTCTTAGGAATTTATTCATTAGCTTTTATATGAATTTTTACTGCTTGTGACTGACCATGACCAGCCATTTATGAAGGCGTCTGAGTCAGACCAGGAGATTGGAGCTGGGCTGTGCAAATCTAGAGGAGTCAGAGTCAGTGTTTTGGCCTCTACTGACACCACAGCAGTGGTGGTTGTGCTACTTTAAATATTTCTCACCATTTTTTGCAGTCTGTTGCACTATTCTCCTCCACACAGGAGAAAAAAGAAACCTGGAGTATCACCAGGGGGAATGTTATTTTGGCCTCTGTCAGTATAATGGAAGGCTGTTGGTCTGTTTAGCTATAGGAAAAAAGTACATGGCAGATGCCACAAAATGGACACACTACTGTGAATAACCTAAACTCAGTAGGATCCCAAAGAATCTGACTGTCACAGCCGTATTACAAACACTTGAAATCTGCATGTAAAACCAGCCTGTGTATACAAAGCCATCAAACAACCATAATGAGATTATATACATCTCTATAATATTCCTGGCAGGACTATGTCCTTTCCAAATCAATTATCCAGTAGTACTTTGCTGATTAAAAAAAGGAAAAA
The DNA here is from genome assembly GCA_947044405.1 of Leptodactylus fallax. NCBI lineage: Eukaryota > Metazoa > Chordata > Amphibia > Anura > Leptodactylidae > Leptodactylus > Leptodactylus fallax. Next base: position 5,156,831 of record CAMRHE010000074.1, on the reverse strand, counting down.
ACATATATTTCACAAAATAATCAAACTATTTAGAAATAATTATTCTGCATTAGATTCATTAAACCTGTAATGGCCATCTGCTTGTGGTGAATTGGTGATGCTGATCTCAGCGAACCTCCCATTGACAGGATGCTATCAATGAATCCTAAATCAGATCTGAGCGAAAGAACAGTTTCCATGGAAACCATTGAATGAAAATATACAGCAGTCATTTCCATAGAAAAAGTGGCTTAAACTAGCCAAAAACCATGGAAAGATTACACTGAATATAAAGCAATGGCTAAAGGCATTCTCTGGGACACTGTCGGCCCATCCTTCACTGTGCTGACCCCACCGATCTCTATTCCTTTAATGTACATTATAACATTTTCAGTCCCTTCAGTAAATATGCACAGATTGCCACCATTTATAGCACCTTACTAGTGGGTAAGCTTCAGATAGCTTCCCCAGTCAGTAAAGACATGTCTAAAATTACTTGTATAGTGCAGACATATTCTGCAGATATGTAGGCCGGCTTTATTCTCACCATTTCAAGCCCTTGTCTGAGTGCTTAGGGAGGGAAACTCCCACAACCACCCTCATCCATACAAGCTCTATCACAGAGGTATGCTGTTTATCACTGTAATGTGCTCTGTAACACGGCGGTGGCTGAATATGCTTGGGAGAGGAGGTAGACTTTCTATAAGCAGTCCATACACATGGTTTAACCAACCATCTAATGTGTATAAGGTACTCTCATCTCTGAGAGCAGATGTCGGGAGATGATGTTCTTAGGAAGAGAAGCCACTGTCAGAGGAGTCTGGCACTGATCTCCCCTCTCCCTGTCTTATATGTACAGTTAGTCTTAATTCAACTTACTCAGTTTCCTCATGAATGTTGCTGAAGAAGTAAAATACAAATTTGTAAAAAGGAAATGTATTTGGCAACTCTTGGCTTTGTTTCTCATGTATCCTTTAGCTCTAAATGAAATGGGTAACATCTTATTCTTTGCCAATTTATAAAAGACACAGATCACCACAAGTGGGGGAGAGATCTCATATACTTCATGCAGGATTACCTACCAATGTGGAAATCAATGTAAACATGTTCTAGACTGGAATGCAAATAGTTCTGGTGCCAAGAAACTAAGTCAAAGTTTCAACTTGCCTTAGGAGGACTCTAGGAAAAACCTTGAAGAACATTTTTAAATCTTACAAGAAGCGTGTTCTGACAAATTAGTTTGCTCCACTGATAAAAGACAATCCTACCAATAGTCATAGCATGTCAGAATCATTTACAGCGTGACTGCTGGGATACGTGGAACACCACATGAGATCATCTCTGTCACGGAGCAAAGTTAGTAAAAGCATACAAAAAGGATTATATCCAACTAAGAAGCAATAGTTACAAAACATCTTCTAGTTCTACAAATGTGTAATAGAATACATACGCCGTAGATCAAAGAACTGAATTTATAGCATAAAATATGCTGGGGGGGATCTTAATGTGACGCTTTCACTAGCTCTACCAACCCCAGCTCTTTGTATCCTTCAATAGGTGTGGCTGATTAAGACAGTTGGAATGGTGTTCTCTAGCTCCCACCACTCCTGAGCAAACATTATTTTCAGCACCCAATATGCTAATTAGGCTCTATACTGTCAGGTGGGTAGTCCTGGGCAGGACTTTAGTAAATGGAGCATGAGCAAATGAAAACTGTTGCACAGTGTGTGGTTGGGACTCCCAGATTTTGTCCGACAAAAGTTGACAAGTACAGTTTATAATCTGAATGGAATAGCAAAAATACTGCAAAAAAATGCTGTGTATCCTCAGAACATTATGAGCAACTTAAATAATACCGGACGGTGAGTTTCACAGAATTTGTGCAGCCCAGGAGAAGTTCTGTAGATGGAAATAAAAACATGGGTGGGCTAAAACCTGGAAGTCACTGGCCAAGCAAAGAGCATGAGTTGGCTTATAAAACGAGATGATAGAAGAGACGTGTAATGGTGCAGAATCATGGAGAGACTAGTGGGAGAGTTTTGACTTTAATTCTGCAAGGGTCACCAACGGCATGTCAGACTTTTACTGTATGCCGGGCATACAGTAAAACTAGGAGCCTATTCGACAATGACATGGTATGAGTAATGGCCCTAGTGGGCAGAAAAGGGTCATTTCAGTACCTTATTTTTGCTCTAATGTGCACTGTGGATTTCAATATACAAGTAAATGTAGATTTGGTTTTATTGGAGTACCAGTGGATACAGTTTATTTTGCATGAAAAAAAGAAATGTTTTTAAAGATGAAGGCAACAGTATTCAGCAATGGATTGTATGAGAGAAGGAAAGGCTTGATCTGAGTATAGTGTGACTCCAAGACTTGGGTCTCATGTATAAGGTGAATGGTGATGTTAGGGACAGAAATATCAGGATAACAGAAGGAGTTCATTGTTAGAAAAATTCAGTTTGAGTCCTTTGGGACATGACAGCAGAGACAGCTGGCAGACACTAACTAGTGTTTTGGGGGGTTTTTTGGAAGGAGAGAAGCAGAAACTTCCCAGGTAGATGTATATAAATGGGTGTCATCAGCATAAAGATGGTACCAGGAAACAATCCTGCCAAAAGTCTGCCCAACCGGGATAGTGTAGATATAAAAAGAAAACGAAAGGTCGAGCATTGACTCGTGGAACACTGAGGAAAATTGGAGAGTAAGAAGAGCCCACAAACACCCTTAAAGTGAAGAATAAATAAAATAAGAAAGTGTGCTTTTACAGGGGTTTTCTGGACTTTGTTAATTGATGACCTATTCTTTAGGATATGTAATCAACTGAGGATGGAATGGGGTCTTCCAAAGCTTGGACCCCTGCAGATCAGCTGCTTGAAGCAACACTCTTGCTCTGTGCCACTTCCACTTCATAGGCCGTGTGACGTTCCGTTCATTGGTCATATGGCCTGTTTTCAGCACAGTTCCAGTGAATAGGCTGAGCTGGAAAAGCAAATATAATGGTATACAAATGTACAGTGCTATGCTTGGTTCTCTATGAAGAGGCAGCAACGTTCACCAGCACGCTGCAGTCTCTTCATACAGCCAGTTTTAAAATGACGACCTTGAACGATAGGTCTTCAATTAAAGGGGTTTTCCATGCTTAATATTTGATGACCTATCCATAGGTTAGGTCATCAACTTAACATGGTGCAGGGTTCATTATCCCCCTCCCATCAGCTGTCTAAAGAAACCACAGCATTCAGACAAGCGTGAGAGTCACAGAAAGACAAGTACAGCACTAGACATTGTATAATGCTTGATACTGCAGCTCAGTCCCATTCAACTGAAGGACAGGTCATCAATGAATAAGTCCCTGAAAACCCCTTTAAACCAAAGAAGTGGACAGGTCATCAACAGTGCTGTGGAATATGCTGATGCTACATAAGTAAAGATTCTATAATTATATAATGATGTAATGAACAGAGAGCTATATCAATAATAGAGAATAACAGTTTCCTGATAGAGGGTGCTAAGTGAGGACTTACATGTAAGAAAAAGCACCTGATATTGCTGGTTGAGATCAGAATCCAGTCCAGATCACGACACTCCCCTTCAAATAGAGCTAAATATGTCACAGGCCATGGAAATATTTGTCGTGAAGGGTTAAACTGAGCAGAGTCATGACTCTAGCTCATTTTCTATACTGAAATGTGACTCATCGCAACTTGCTGCTTTTATCTTACTAAGCAGGATGGACAAAGATCAAAATCTACACAGCTGACCTCTGTCTTATGTGCGCTACTGGAAGATTACTAAATCTAGACATAAATAATAAAAGCAAAAGGAGGATGTGATGATTCCACTTAAATATGGCTATAACTCAAAGATGTATGTTGTCAGTAGTGGCAACCATGTAACAATAGGGCTTTGTATCCATCCCAGAATGGCTCCATTGAATTCCTACATAGCCCTGGGTGATCAAATACACATGCATTGTTCAGACATGGTTGATAACATATAGAAGGCATTGTATCATTCCACTTAATCCTATCTCCTTACAAAGAATCTGGACTTGAGTGTGTTAGTCAACCAGACTTGCCGTCGCCGGTGACCTCATTCTGGGTGGTGTAAGTGAGGTGGAGACTGTGCTGGGATTACTAGAGAAAACTATGATGAGACTACAAGGAGAATACTGTGAGAGATTACTGGGATATACTGTGATGAGCATGCAGGCTGGAATGCTGTGATGCTGCTAGAAGCCTCCACTGGTTATTCACACATACCAGAGCATGTGTGAGTGTTGGACTACAGAACCACATCAAGGATATATATGGTAAAGTAATTATTTCACCTTTATTCCCTTTTTATTTTATGCGCTGTATATTGTAACTAGTAACTGTTAATGCTTGCATACAGTACAGTCCAAAAGTTTGGACACACCTTCTCATTCCAAGAGTTTTCTGTATTTTCATGACTATAAAAATTGTAGATTCACACTGAAGGCATCAAAACTGTGAATTAACACATGTGGAATTATATACTTAACAAAAAAGTGTGAAACAACTGAAAATATGTCTTATATTCTAGGTTCTTCAAAGTAGCCACTTTTTGCTTTGATTACTGCTTTGCACACTCTTGGCATTCTCTTGATGAGCTTCAAGAGGTAGTCACCTGAAATGGTCTTCCAACAGTCTTGAAGGAGTTCTCAGAGATGCTTAGCACTTGTTGGCCCTTTTGCCTTCACTCTGCGGTCCAGCTCACCCCAAACCATCTCGATTGGGTTCAGGTCTGGTGACTGTGGAGGCCAGGTCATCTCCACCCCATCACTCTCCTTCTTGGTCAAATAGCCCTTACACAGTCTGGAGATGTATTTGGGGTCATTGTCCTGTTGAAAAATAAATTATGGTCCAACTAAACGCAAACCGGATGGAATAGCATGCCGCTGCAAGATGCTGTGGTAACCATGCTGGTTCAGTATTCCTTCAATTTTGAATAAATCTCCAACAGTGTCACCAGCAAATCACCCCCACACCATCACACCTCCTCCTCCATGCTTCACGGTGGGAACCAGGCATGTAGAGTCCATTCGTTCACCTTTTCTGCGTCGCACAAAGACACGGTGGTTGCAACCAAAGATCTCAAATTTGGACTCATCAGACCAAAGCACAGATTTCCACATGTCTAATGTCCATTCCTTGTGTTCTTTAGCCCAAACAAGTCTCTTCTGCTTGTTGCCTGCCCTTAGCAGTGGTTTCCTAGCAGCTATTTTACCATGAAGGCCTGCTGCACACAGTCTCCTCTTAACAGTTGTTGTAGAGATGTGTCTGCTGCTAGAACTCTGTGTGGCATGACCTGGTCTCTAATCTGAGCTGCTGTTAACCTGCGATTTCTGAGGCTGGTGACTCTTGGTTTTCCTTTCCTGGGGCAGTCCTCATGCGAGCCAGTTTCTTTGTAGCGCTTGATGGTTTTGGCCACTGCACTTGGGGACACTTTCAAAGTTTTACCAATTTTTCGGACTGACTGACCTTCATTTCTTAAAGTAATGATGGCCACTCATTTTTCTTTACTTAGCTGCTTTTTTCTTGCCATAATACAAATTCTAACACTCCATTCAGTAGGACTATCAGCTGTGTATCCACCTGACTTCTGAACAACACAACTGATGGTCCCAACCCCATTTATAAGGCAAGAAATCCCTCTTATTAAACCTGACAGGGCACACCTGTGAAGTGAAAACCATTTCAGGTGACTACCTCTTGAAACTCATCAAGAGAATGCCAAGAGTGTGCAAAGCAGTAATCAAAGCAAAAGGTGGCTACTTTGAAGAACCTAGAATATAAGACATATTTTCAGTTGTTTCACACTTTTTTGTTAAGTATATAATTCCACATGTGTTAATTCATAGTTTTGATGTCTTCAGTGTGAATCTACAATTTTTATAGTCATGAAAATACAGAAAACTCTTGGAATGAGAAGGTGTGTCCAAACTTTTGGTCTGTACTGTATATCTGCATATCTGTTCTGAACTGCATGTGTTAGATGTTAATACCGACCCATTTAGGGGTTAATAAATATATAAAATTTAGAAAGCTTGTCTTGTATTTATCTTGTGGACCCAGCACTCACTGGCGGTGAGTGTGGTTTTTAGTAAAAAAGTCTCAGGTGTGGACCAACGCGGTGTTGGTGCACTGAGGATCTTTCACAGAGGACATCTTGGCCCCACTACTTGTCAGGATGACATTGAAACATGTAGTTTTAAGCTAACTGAAGTGGTTACCCAATACCTTGTTTTAGCCATCTTGTTCCATTTGTCAGATATTGCTCATTGTGTCTCCTCGTGGATTACAGCTTGTTGCCTAGGTTACAGACCACCTCTCTGGTCAAGCTGATGACTCAATCCCTGTTCCTGGACAACTATATTCTCTTCTCTCTCTCAGTGCATTACCAATGCCTGTATGTAAAACTACAGATAATGGCAATTTAGGACAAGCACACCATTCATCTCAGGAGTACGCTGCTGGCCTGAGCACCAGAAAGAACAGGAGAGGAGATAGGAGAGCCCCTTTTACTCTCCTGCTGATCTATTCCATCTTTGACTGATGACCAACTTAGAGTGCGGCTTATCCAAGGCAAGAGTTTTAATTATAATTTTGCTTTAATGCAGAGTGTTACAACACAGAGGCTTTTGCTCCAGCCAGTTATCTTACAGAACGTCACCAGATTGTAAGGAGGATAATCAGTTTTTTTTATTATGAGAAACAAGGAAGGAAAAAGGATGAGAAATGAATGCAGAGTTGGGTTTTTTTTTCTCTTTTTTTAAGTTATTTTGCGTGTTTAGTGTTTACTATTTTCTATGTTTAGTGTTCCTTTAAAGGGAGTCTATCATTCGCAAAAACAGTTTTAAGCTAATGGCACATTGGAATGGCCTTTAAAAAGGCCATTCTTGTCCTACCTTTCTTTGTTTTCTTCTCCCAGCCGATTCCAAGATAATTTGTTTCTTCATGTATGTAAATGAGCACCACAGAGCACCCGGGACGTACCTTCTTTTCGGCAAGCACCCATCGCGTCATCACTTCTTACCGCCTCTTCAGCCGTTGCAAGGACTCCCCTCTTGGCCTTCTTTCTTCTTACTTCTCGCTCTCAGCGAATTCTCGCGACTGCGCATGCAGTCGCGAGAATTCCAATGTGCCATCAGCCTAAAACTGTTTTTGCAAATGATAGACTCCCTTTAAGCAAAATAATTGAGATGTACAGTATGAAGTCTGATTTTTTTTTTTTTTACTTCTAGTATTCCATAGCTTCAGGAAAGGAATTTAGATATCATACACACTATAGAAGATTTAACATATCATTGAAATACCATTAACAAGAAAATCATACCTTTACATGATACAGGCTACATGATATTGTCCTTGATGAACAAAACCAGGCAGGAGTCCATTAGCACAGACCAAATCCATCTACCAGAAGCACCCTACTATTATCTAGGTCCATAATACTGTGCAGTGGATAGTGACAAGACAAGAAGAAGAACACCATTTCACCCGCATAGAGACTTTATTCCTCTGTAATTCTGGCCAACGGTTTTCGTTACTTTGACACTTTGTATGGAAATATTTGTATAAATGGGCTTCAGAATTTAAGCTACGTGAACATTTAACAAATGGGATTTTCCATTCAAAAATATTTCAAAAGGATTTATGTTCCAGTTGTAATGGAAAGAACAATATAGAACACGTGTTGTGTGTCACTGGATTATTAGCATCCCTTGGACTCATGGAGCACGAGGGACTGCTGTGAATCTCATGCTGAAATAATAAGGAAATCTATTGTAGCCCAACTGCAATCTGTGCAGACTTTAAATAAAAGTGCAAGAGCGTGTTCTGATGTCACTTTCCTTTGTTCTAAACACTGCAAGTCTTTTCAGCTACATTGTTAACAACTTTGTTCTGTAAACTGCTCAGCCAGGCTTTAAATTGCGAGGAGAACGTTTTATATGATCACTTCAAAAATGACATAATACATAGTCATTTAGCAGAGAAATATCTCAGAATTGCCAGGGCAGACATTACAGCTTGACAAAATCCAACAGCTGGATTTTTTTTGATATGGACCTTACAGTTCAACAATAACAAAGCTCTGCTAAAAGTGAATCGGGGTGTGTAAAGGCTCCCACACAACATCATCTCACTCAGATGTTTACGAGCCTGTAGATACCATGCAGTACATGCCAATGAGGTCATGTTAGCCACCAGGAAGTTTCTTATAGTATAGGGAATCCACGTATAGCAACCCATATACATTAGATAGGCTGCGCAACCAGCATGCTCGGCCAAAGCTAAATGTGCATGTCTATAGGGGAGTTCGGTGAGATAGCATTCAGCTGGCAGCTATGTCAAGTGCACCCACTAACTCCATGTACTAACACAGAGCACTGTCAAATGACAAACACTCTCAAGGTTAAAAAGCCAAACATTACAGTCTCTCTAAAGTAGGTGTAGAAAGTCCAACAACACACATGTAAAGATCTCTAAAGTCTAAGCAGCACCAAACCCCTTCATTGTTAAGATTGACATTTACTCTGGGGTAGAAGTCTAAAGAAAATCCTTCACATCTTCAAGATTTTCAGGCTTGACCAAAGACCTATTATAAGTCACAAACGTCTGTTTTTGTAAAATTTAAAACCGTTCTAGAAAATGCAAGCGTAGCACAACACTCATCATTCTTTCACCATTTATCTCTTGAGATCTTGTTTAAGTTTTGTTTTTTTTGGGTTTTTTTAGAGGTATCTTACCTTGTAAACCTGTCCATATGTTCCATTTCCAACAAGTTCTACCAGTTCAAAAATTCCTGCAGGATCCTAAAAAGAAACAAAATATGAAGTTGAAGAAAGCATTTAAAGCAAGCTCTAAATATAGCATCTTGCTAATGTCTGAACAACGCCAGACAGGCTACATGTATAGTAATAACACACTACTGCACAAATCCCAATGCTCTGAACTGCCTAGATTTTATTCAAGGCTGTTTATCCCAGGAGGTCTGTAAATCATATGGAGGAGGACTGTTTGTGTACAGAATATATTCATTCATATAGATTTGATACATACATAGATCACATTGGATGAATGCTAGGTTTATGAATAGATGATGCTTTATTTTTTTTTTTCAATTCAAATATTTATTGCAGTTTTATAAGAATACAACAAGGTCCAAAACAGAGCAATTACACAAACACACACATACAAAAACAAACAATGCAGAGCGGGACCACCAGGGAAACCCTCCCAGACGGGCCCAGCCAGCCAGGCAACAGGAGTATGGAGGAGGAAGAGGAAGAGGAAGAGGAGGAAGAAGAAGAAGAAGAAGAAGAAGAAGAAGGAGTATGGAGGAGGAGGAGGAAGAAGAAGAAGAAGGAGAAGAAGAAGGAGTATGGAGGAGGAGGAGGAAGAAGAAGAAGAAGGAGAAGAAGAAGGAGTATGGAGGAGGAAGAAGAAGAAGAAGGAGAAGAAGAAGGAGTATGGAGGAGGAGGAGGAAGAAGAAGAAGAAGAAGAAGAAGGAGTATGGAGGAGGAGGAGGAAGAAGAAGAAGAAGAAGAAGAAGGAGTATGGAGGAGGAGGAAGAAGAAGAAGAAGGAGTATGGAGGAGGAGGAGGAGGAGGAGGAGGAGGAGGAGGTGGAGGAAGAAGAAGAAGAAGAAGAAGAAGAAGAAGAAGAAGAAGAAGAAGAAGAAGAAGAAGAAGAAGAAGAAGAAGAAGAAGAAGAAGAAGAAGAAGAAGAAGAAGAAGAAGAAGAAGAAGAAGAAGAAGAAGAAGAAGAAGAAGAAGAAGAAGAAGAAGAAGAAGGGACAACGACAACAAGTGGAGGTCGAAGGAAAAGAGAGAGGGGAGAGCAAAAAAAAAAAAAAAAAACACACAAGAGCGGGGGTCTATGTTGCTTCATTTTTAAGCACAATGAAGTAATAAAAACAAAATTAACCACTTCAGTATCGGGCCAATTTCTGGTCCAGGACCAGAACCATTTTCGGGTTTTTTTGTATGTGCAGTTTTGAGGGCTGTAACATTTTTATCATTGGCATTATTCAACTAATTTCTGCGACTTTTTTCGGTGACATATAGGGCTTTATTTTTATGTTTTTATTTTTGCATGTGTTTCAATTTTTTTTTATATCTGGGAAAATATAAACAAAAGAGGAGGGAAAACATGTCTGTTTTTCACTTTTCATTTTTTTTTTATTTAATAACACAAAGTGCTACTAAAAAACTATAAAATAATTTTTCCTCTCCGTTACGGTAATTTTTAATTTGTTATGGTGTCATCGGGGGTGGGGCTATAACCTGTAATAAGGGCATTTTATTGGCATATTTTATTTTTTTAATTATTTAAATAGACCTTTGGGGTCATCTGATTACTTTTTTTTTTTTTTTTTTGGGAGGTTGATTTCCCCTGTAACTGAGGCTGGTACATTTAGCCCCAGTTTCAGGAGGAATACAGCCTCCTGCACGTTACTTCAACAATACTATAGAGCTGATCTGGGTCCTGTAGGACCCAGCAGCTCTTGCAGGTGCTGCAACCAGCGGATCACATGACCGCTGGGTCAGAGGGCGGCCGCAAGACAGCGTTGCCCATAGCTGTATACACAGTGATCGGGAAGGCAGGGAAGGTAATAAACCTTCCCTGTCTTCTCTCTGGGAGCTCCAGCTGAAGTTACAGCCGGTACGTCCTTGCAGAACTAGACAACCACCCTCTGGACGTATATAGTCAATGGTCGATACGGAAGTGGTTAGAAAAAAAAAAAAAAAAAGGTCTGCAAAAGTGATTTTAACCAAATCTATATAAATCCAAATGAAGCAAGGAAAGTAAAGGATTAAAAAGAACCACCAGATGTCTCCTCAAGGGCCTCAAAGCAGGGGAGCATCTTATAGGGAGTACGGATGTAGCAATCAATACCGGACCTGAGGATAAGTGTGTCCAAAGTCCCCTCTAGAGCATAAAACATCAGTATTACATAAAGCACATGGTAAGTGAGGTCTCTGTTATAATTATTCACTGGGGCCCAGGATCTTAACTTTATGCCCCTGTCCTCAACAGTGGATCAAAAATACAGCAAAAAAAAAGTTATTGCTTAGTATAAAGCTGAACCTTGCTTGCAAAGGGCAGCAGGCCCTCTTTTTTATTTAAATTTAATCTAACCCTTCCATGTGTGACCTTAAAAGGTTTATCCAGATTTTAAAAAACATGGGCCAAATAACAGGATCCATCAATACAAAACACTTCCTAATATATAACTTGTTTAAATTCAGCACCATTTATCTGATTTATTTTCAAATCATTGACCTCAGCTGTGAACAGCAAGTAAAATAAAGCCAAGCAAAAGGATGCACAAGGAACGAGTGAGTATTTAGCACTGCTGTGGATGTAATTGCAGATAATTTTTGGAACCTATACAACCCCTTTAAGCCTTTCCGCCATAACATTCCCTAGAACACATATAAAAGTAGTGAAGTACTGTGAAACACATACACGTTAGGTATCCCTGTGTTGAAAACGCCCAGTCTACAAATCTATAAAAATATTTTTCCCGTACAGTAAATGCTGTAGCAGGGAAAAAAAAAAATCAAAAGTGCCAAACCGCCGTTTTTTCACTGTTTTGCCTCCGATAAAAATTTTAATAAAAAGTGATCAAAGCAATAGTAATTCCCCAAAATGTACACCTGGCCCTGCAAAAAAAAAAAAAAAAAAAGCCCTATGCATCCTCGTACACACAAGTTTAAAAAAAGTTACGGGTGTCAGAATATGGCGACTTTTTAAAAAAAAATATATTTTTGCACAGTTTTGGATTTTTGTTAAGAGGTTAAAACGTAAATAAAACCATATAAATTTGGTATCTCTGGAATCGTGCTGAAACATAGAATACAGATGACATGTCATTTTGGCTGTAGAGCGAACACCGTAAAAACAAAGCCCGTAAGAAAGTCGCACAAATGCACTTTTTCTTCAAATCAACCCCATTCTGAATTTATTTCCAGCTTCCCAGTACATTGTACAGAATAATAAATGGTAGCATCATGAAAAAAAATTTGTTCTGCAAACATTAAGACCTCATATGGCTCTGAGAGCAAATAAAAAAAAAGTTACTCGGTTTGAAAGGGCGGTGGGGGGTTTGGAGTCAAAAAACAAAAAAATTAAAAAGGTCACTGGCAGGAAGGCGTTAAAGAGGACCTTTCACATCCTCATGTATATGCTGTTTTACATACCGCTAGAAAGCGGACAGCGCACTGTGGCCCGCGCCTGGAGCTATCAGTGCCGGTAGTTCTGTGCCCCACCATCAGAAGGGCGTTTCTGACAGTCTAGCTGTGCTGTGAGGAACGCCCTCCATGACAGTGCTTGTCCATAGCCTGTACTGTCAGAGGGGGCGTTCCTTACAGTCCAGTGATGACGCTGAGCTGTGAGGAACGCCCCCTCAGTACAGGGCTATGGAGGAATACTGTCAGGGAGGGTGTTCCTCACAGCCCAGCAAGACAGTCAGAAACGCCCTTCTGACGATGGGGCACAGAACTACTGGCAGCAATAGCTCCAGCCCCGAGCCACATAACGGGAAAGTAGACAGCGCACTGCGCAAGCGTCTGCAGAGAGGAAGAGGGGAGGAGACATTCTCAGACAGAAAGGCACGTAAGTATTGATGAGGTTGTGATGGCAGGTTGGGGAGGGGAGTACTGGTGACGTTCCATTTCGGAATGTAAAGGTAAAATGGAATGTCACCGGATTTTCAGTATGTGCCCCTGAGGCGGTCTCATGACCACCCCAGGGATATGGGTACTACAGATTTTTTTTTTTTTTTTTTTTAATACAAGTAAATTAGAAGTTAATTTAGGTTAATTCCTAGTTTTTCCCAGACAACCCCTTTAAGTATAATACTGATTCATAGTTGCACTGTGTATATGCTACTGTCACTTTAACTGGTATTGCCAACTCATTACGCCACTTCTTGTTCTAGTACTTTCTGGATTAGAGGCGGTGCAATAATTTCCCTCAGGCAAAACTCTGCTATGCCTACTTTTTAAACCTCAAAATCGTTACAAGTGCCACTTTTACACTGTCCACAGCACTTTCTGAAAAGGGCCCGTGGCTTTGGTGTGCTGGGGGCAGGGGCCCCATCAAATGTATTATTCACACCAGAAAACTGACAAATGATGAAATCTAGGTTAGCCATTTCAGTGCAGGTAAACGGCCCAGCAGAGTGTGCACTGAACTATGAAGAGGTTTGCGTCTCCTCATAAATAAGGCACAAATTCTACGAGTGCACGAGATATGAAGACTGGCATTGAAAAACCAGTCTTCATAAAACAGCCTTGCTGAGTATAGTTTTGCCAAGCTGTAAAACAATAATTTTCTTGACCTGGAAATGGTTGTGTGAAAGAGACACTGAGGAAAGTTTCAATGAGTGCTAACAAAATATGGGTGTATTTACGCACACATACAAATTCTGGACCACTTGTGTGTCTACTGACTGATGTGCCAACATTACACTCATGTGAAACTGACCTAAGAAACAAAAATAATCTAGTGATCGCCAGGGATTTCATTATTCCTTGGCCTGCGGCGCAGGCCATATGGGGGTTATGCCACTAGTGTTTTCACTTGCACTGTTAGTTATATTATGATTATTCCTTCTTCCATTAATGGCCATGCAGTTTTGTAGGTTTACCCACAAAACCATGCGGCCCATAACAAGTAGCTAGCAAAATTAAATAACATCATAAGTGAAGACACTGGTGACACAGACTGCGTGTGGTGTTTCTTCACCCTAATTGTCAAAAAAAAAAAAAAATAGATGTGGAAAATGCAGTCCAGCCAGCTAAATAACACAGTTATCATTGCAAAACCTTGAAAGAATGTTATATGAGAGAAAATTCTTCTGGACATAAAATCTATGACCAGGATTAGTCCATTTTAGAGCACATTCATCTACTCATTATACACACACACAACCCCATATGTTTTCATATTGACCGCAGCAACACAGCTCACAATTATTAAGACTATGATGTATGCCTTTTATTATACTTATGCTGTTCATACATTATTAAGCTGTGTTCCTGTTATTAGGTTTAGTTCAAAACTGCTGGGAATATGAAGACTCCATGGTGGGGCCTACAAGCTTCTTCCAAGTCTAAGGATTTTCTAATGAACCTCCTCTAAGTTATCCAGCATTTTTGATTTCTGAAGATTCCATTAGTCATCTGAAAATTTGCCGTTCCACAGCTTGTGGTCTACAGGGAGCAATTTATTAAAGCAGTGATGGTATTAGCCTGGGCTCTTCTCTAGCGCTTACTAATTTGGAAGTCATTGATCTTCATTTGCCAACTTCATAGCTTGTGTCTTGACTCACTGGCTATTCTATTACCCAAATTATTTAAAAAGAGCTTCTTGTGGACTTCTCCATCTTAGTTTTTTGTTGATCCAAAGGATATGTTCATTGACCGAAATTGGAACTACATTAAATAAATGTTCACTTCCCATCAAAAAGGAGTTTTCAGGGACTTGCATATTAAGGACCTAGCCTTAGGATAGATCATCAATATGTGATCACTAGGTGTCTGGCACTTGGGACCCCACAGATTAGCTGTTTCACAAGGGCTGCAGCCTCCAACTCGTGCCTTTGACATCATGTTCATCGGGCACATGATACATCGGCAGTTAACTCCATTTAAGTGAATGGGGCTGAGCTGCAATACAAAGTACAGCCCCTTCATAATGTACAACACTGTGCTTGATATTCATTGAAGAAGCAGCAGCACTCACCAGAAAGCTGCGGCCTCTTCAATCAGCTGATCTGTGGGAGTCTGTAGTCTTTAATAAGGCAAGTTTATATTAAATCTGATCGGTTATCATTAGAATCCAGTTACAAGGGCAAACCCAATGATTCACTGATCAATGGGCAATCTCATCTTTACAGTCAAGAAAAAGTCTGAATGTTCTTTGAAGGTGTTGTCCAAGACTATGTATTGATGGCCTAGTCTGTGGAAACCCCAGGAATAAGGCTGTGTGATTAATGGAATTCATTTAATTCACGATTTCAAAGAATCACAATTCTTCAGAATCATGAAATCGCTATTACCCTACCTCTGAGTGCAATATACTCTATGCAGTCTCTCTCGTCCTGCAGCAAACTATGGCGAACAGTTTCTTCAATATAGTCAGTAGTTGGGTGGTAGGATGAATAAGTCTGCAACAGATATATCTGACTTCTCCATCCTATGCTAGCTTACTGAATTTTTTTTTACAACTTTTTTAGTACTTTTAAGCAAAAAATAAAATAGAAAATGGAGTTTTACCCATAAAGTTCATTAAAATTGAGATTTTATTTTTAGACAGAAAACATCCAGCCCTATCTTGGAAGGAAACATTTTCACAAACTGACTTGCTGCAATTTTGGCTTCCTATTACAGTACCAAACTAGAAATCAGTGAGTTCTTTAGAACAAGCCATTTTTTCACAAATGTCTGCATAGCTAGGTGCTGGATTTTATATGACTATGCCAATGGGACTGAATGAAACACCCAAATTCAATTAATACAGTATCCCAGTACATTGCCATATTGTGTACTGTTCACATTTTTTTGCTTGAAACTTGATGTAATAAACTGAGTTTCCCAAGACAATGAATGTGAGGGATGAGCCTATGACTTGGACAGCCACTTCCCTAACTCGCAAGTCTGGGGGAGCTACTCATTTACAGGAAAGAAATCATGCAGAAAACCGTGCGCATACGTTCTACGGCACTGCCATTCCGGAGTTACCTAAGCAACTCTAAATTGTCCCTGAAGAATTAAAAAAAACAATGAGAAATGACAGTTTTGGTAATCACTGCTGTACACTTCCAAGAAATGCACAGGTGCATTAGCAAGCGTCTTCAATGTTTAAAAAGCAGCCATCAATATTTATGACCTTTTACGTACATATGGAATGAAATGAATAAGTTATTGGAGGTAATGGGTGTTCGTGCAAAAGGAAGAGTAGTCACCAGCGGGAAAAACACGTTACTTAGACATTAGTCCAAGCCACAAAACAGATCTTGGGGCTAGAGCTGTACAGTATTCATTACATTGTGTATTTAAAGCGACTGCCCATTCAAGAGCTCAGAAGCCATGTCAGCCAGTGCTAACCTGCTATTTATTATCCTCTGATTTTGTTGCTTGTCTGCTTTTTAGCACATATCAAATGTCTACTAGAGCTGGCCCGAATGCACCGCTAATACTCCAAATAGTAGAATGCTCTGCTGGTGCGTTGGCGCATCGATCAGGACCCACAAGCGCACCTTCCTCTGTTGACTTCCATTAGCGACCACATGCTATATGTCACATCAGGCAATCGCTCCCAAAAATGGCCAAATGAAAAGGTGGAAAACAAAAGCTTTCTAGAAAAGTGGAAAGCAGAATATCTGTTTATAAATGTAAAGGACAGAACTGTTTGTCTTAACACAGATCTCTACCGCCATGTTCCTAAATTCACAGTTTGCTGAAAAACTCAATGTACTTGGTGCAGAGGTTACCCAGCGATTTGCTGATTTTGATGCCCAGAAATGGAGGTTTGAACTGCTTAGTAATCAGTTTGCAGTTGAGAAGGCAAGTGCACCAACTAATCTCCAAATGGAGCCGACTGATGTAATGACACACTGAAGTCAAAGGATGACGCTGTGGGCGCTGCACAGTGTCCACATTACATCCCTGACACAATGCCAGCTCCCTACCCAAGCTGCTCAAATGCTCTCTATGTTCACCAGCAAATATCTGTGAGTGCAGCTATTCTCCCTGATGAAGATGAACAAAACATCACACAGGCGTCGTCTCACTGATGAACACCTTCACTCAATCCTGAGGATTTCCTCAGCTCAGAGTCTGATCCCAAACATTGATGACCTAGCGTCCAAGAAAAGATGCCAGGTATCTGACTTAGACCAGTGTGCAACAGAGTAGATGAGAGTGTAGCATACTCACTTGTCCCCGTTGCTCCGATGTCCTCCCGCGCCTCCCCATTAATCTGCTCCGTCGACGTCTTCCGGTGTTGTGCTGAAGTCGCTGATTGGCCTCAGCAGTAACGTGACCACTGAGGCCAATCAGCGAAGGGCCTGAATGTCACTACCTGTGACATCACGGGTCCTCTTCCTGAGGCCCACTGAAGCCAATCAGCAGCCTCAGCACAATGCTGGAAGAGACCTGCCGGAGCAGAACCACCAGGAGGCGCGGGAGGACAACGGAGACAGGCGAGTATACTTTTTTTTTTTTTTTTTTTACTGCCCCCAGCAGATTTAAACTTTAAAAGTATTGCCTGGACATCCCCTTTAAGCTTTGCTTGTTTCATATTCTCTGTTTAAGCAAAAGTTAAGTTAAGTTCGTTCCCATATGAAAAGGATCATCGTAATATCTGATAAGAAGGAAAAACTTACTCCATTGTAGATATTTGTTCAATTAATATCAAGTTTTTAATTTTGCACACTGTATATTTGAGTTTGACATTTTTTTCTGCAAATATTTACTGAATAATCCTTAAAGTGGTCATTTCATCACCTCCACCAAGTCAAGCTCTATGCATCATTTTATAGGTGAGGCTCCACTGATTCCGGTACAGTTGGAGTTTTTTTTCTCTAACCCCCACAGTAACCAAGCAACCAGTGCAGGTAGTTTTAGTTTCTCATATGATATTTAGGCTCTGTACTGCCAGGAGGGCAGTGTCGGGCAGGAGCAGGCAAGGGATGTGATTCTGAGCTCTGACACTGGCTGCCTCTGATAAGAGCTCTGCATCATTCCCCCTTTACTGCCCCTGTCTGACACCATCCACCTGACAGTGCTTGATATGCTGCATAGGCTCTATACTAACACCAACAACATTGCTCAGTAATAGTGGGGGGCTACAGCAATTTCCCAAATGCGTTGAAGTCAGTGCCAATTAAAAAGAGGACCTTTGACCACCTCTAACAAGTCCAGCTCTTTTGGTACAGTTGGAATTTTCCCTCTAGCCCCCACTGTTAGTGAGCAATCAGTGCTGTTAGTTTTGGTGCCTGATGTTCTAGTTAGGCTCTGTACTGTCCGAAGTGCGGTGTCAGGCAGGAGCAGGCGAGAGGTGCGATTCTGAGATCTGATGCTAGTCACCTGACAGTACAGAGCTTAAAGAGGACCTTTCACGTCCTCATGTATATGCGGTTTTACATACCGCTAGAAAGCTGACAGTGCATTGAATTCAGCACACTGTCGGCTTTCCCGTTGTATGCCCCGGGGCTGGAGATATCAGGAGTCTAAATTTCACCGTTCACTGTCAGAAGGGCGTTCCTGACAGTCTAGCTGCACTGTGAGGAACACCCTCCCTGACTGTGCTCGTCCATAGACTTGTACTGGGGGGTGTTTCTTACAGCTTAGCGTCATCGCTGGGCTGTAAGGAACGACCCCTCTGATAGTACTCGGCTCAGAGAGAGAGGGGAGTTCCTTACCGCTCAGTGATGACGCTGAGCTGTGAGAAACGCCCCCCCAATACAGCGCTATGGACGAGCACAGTCAGGCAGGGCGTTCCTCACAGCGCAGCTAGACTGTCAGGAACGCCCTTCTGACAGTGAACGGTGAAATTTAGACCCCCGATATCTCCAGCCCCGGGGCATATAACGGGAAAGCCAGCAGTGTGCTGAATTCAGTGAGCTGTCAGCTTTCTAGCGGTATGTAAAACCGCATATACATGAGGATGTGAAAGGTCCTCTTTAAATAGAACATCAAGCACTTATTTCTCGGGAACAGTAGGGGATAGAGAGAAAATTCCAAATTTGCTGGGATCAGTGAAACGGTGCCTATTAACAGATGTCAAGAACTACAAATGATGTAGGTGATAAAAGGTTCTATTTAAATGATGCAAAGAACTAGGTTTAGTGAAAGTGGTGAAAGGTCTTCTTTAACAGGCTTATCCAACTTTTACATTGGGCAATTCTGAATACCAAAAATGGTACTCCACTCATTTTAAAAAGCTGGATAACTCCTTTAGCCTCTGTTGTCTCAATTACAGTCACATTGCTCTGGTTTCATATAGCTTTAAATGCATGAGTTCTCATGACCAATGATCTCATGCCTTGTAATGTGCGACCTGAACCTGGCAATGCACTGGTAATTTTTTCAACTGGATACAAAAAAATTTTAAATCACTATCATTGACATAGTCATCAAGAGAAGCTAGCAGTCATACAGTGATGAGTAACGGGAGGCTGGGAACCTCTCTTCTAGTTATTGTGGGGCTCCCAGTGATCAGACATTTGTAATTCTTTGGTTGTAAAGACTGGGAATATAACAAATGTGCATCTGATAGATAATTATGTTTAATGTGCCTTGTTTGAGGTGCTTGATAAGGGCACTCTGGTGAAGACTACCAGAGGCCAGGCTAATACTGGCTAATTATGTGCAGGAAGACTATAGTGATTAAAGGGGTTGTCCCATTATAGACACTTATCCCCTATCCACAACTCAGCAGTCAGACCCACATTGATCTGGGGAATGGAGGACTGAAAGTCCCCTTGCATCCTCTCCGTGATTGTAGCGCCAGTGTGCTTTTGTGACCGGCAATTCATTCACTGCTTTGGGGCTGCAGGCACTGGACTGTGGGTAGGGGATAAGTGTCTGTAATGGGACAACCCCTTTAAAGGGAGTTCTCAACTCCAAACTTGTTAGAATGGTCACTGACAATAAAGAAAGTGCCCCTCTGCTGGGCATTCAGCAATCAGCTGTAATCCATTGGGGAACCCTGGCAGTAAGTGTTCAGTTTCACAGGGTCAATTCAATTTAATGGGTTGTTTGTAAAATATAGGACAGGACAGGTCCTGCAAAGTGACAAACTCCTGTGACTGTTCTCAATTCAGGAAAATATATAAGGCTCCTGAATAGGGGACCCATCCCCTTTAAATCAGAAATCTCTTAAAGGGGGGGTTTACTATCAACTGTATGAAATAATACTGGTGTACCAGTGGTGCATCTTTGGCACACAGCTATGATTTGTGTCAAAGATGCACCACTTTGCTGTTGTTTAACCCCAATAGGCAGTGATGGGTCACCTCAGCCCATCAGATTTAGTATAACTCATGACATGTAGGGGCAGCACGATGGCTCAGGGGTTAGCACTGCAGTCTTGTCAGACTCTGTGCAAGGAGTTTGTATTTTCTCCCTGTGTTTGCGTGGGTTACCTCTGGGTACTCCAGTTTCCTCCCACACCCCAAAAACATACTGATAGGGAACGTAGATTGTGAGCCCTATATGGCACAATAATTGACGTCTGTAAAACGCTGCAGAATATTATGACGCTGTATAAGTTAACGTTATAGATGAAATCTATTCCAACATTCCAAAATACATTACAATTATTAAGAGGAGGGAGCCTTTCCCAATCTGTTTTTTGAAGTAAAAACCTACCTTTTCACGTTCTTGCTCTTTACATTTTTCTTCTTTTTAATGACATCCCTGGAGGACACCATTTTGGAGATGCACTTTCATGGTCCTCTTCCCCCTACTTCTATCTGTTATTATCTTGCCTTTATCTACTGCAGTACAACAGACCTATCATCAAGGTAGTGAACCGCGCCCATTGTGATGTATACATCTAAAAATTGACACTTACAGTTTTGTATATTTATTGTATATTCCTTTAGCGGCTAGTGTGAACGATATACTCTACGGTAATAACAAAATTTAGAAATCAAAAGAACAAAACTAACATAAATGGGAGAAAAAAAAAAACACACACACACACACAAAATTCAAGAGAATTCACTTTAGAACATAATTCATCTCTAATTATCAATTCCCAGGAAAGTATTAATATAATTTTATGCAGTCTGTAGCCAATATCTATGCAGCCTTTTGTGTACATTAATGATGGAAACACTAGTTGTGCCCAAGGTCTTGCCTTGCATGGAAAGAAAGGATTCCTAATGTGTTAAGTCAGCATGCTGTGTCATTATTCAATGCTACTGGCCTGGATTTCTCTGGCTGGAGTTTACAAAAGACACTACAGTGAGTGAGCTCTATACTTTATGGCTATATGGCTAAGAAAGAGAATTAATAAGTTATAAAGCTTTCCTTTCAGTCATAAATTATGCCGCTGAGTACTGCTTCTGTCAGAGGTAAAAATAGAGCAGGCTCTGCTAGGAATGTATCCTTTCCACTTGCTTGCGCATGTTTTAAGTAACACTTCAGAGGTGATTTCGGGTAATGAGGTGACTGTCCGCTTTCTAAAGTGCGAGTTCTGACGAGTTATACCAAGGAAATGACTGCCGAAAACACGTCTTAATACAGAACACACACTGCTGAAAGGCCAGTGCTAACACAGATCTGAAAATATCCTGAAATATTTACCAAAGGCTAGATGGAAAAATCTGAACTGAAAATACAGCTGTTTTTTCATGATACAGTAATAAAAAAAATAAATAAATAAAAAAAATCTAATATATACAGCAAGTTTCCAAAGCTGGAATTTTCAGTTGCCTTTACCATTAAATTTGTGATATGGAATAAACAGAATGGGCATCACTGCTGTTTCGTTCCAATTCTTAGAAAATGTATCACTCACAGAGAAAGAAGCAGAAAGCAGACAGCTCCGTTCTCTATGTAGTGACTGAACAGAGTCATTGCAGCGTAGCTCTCATTCAAGTGAATGGGAGCTGATCAGCAATACCCTTGTCTGGTCACAACACAGAGAACACAGCTGTCTACTTCCTGTTCCGTTCTCAGTGTATAAGCTGCTTGGTATCAGGACAGGACATCAATACTTTTCTGCCCAGAAAAACCCTTTAGAAAATTTGTCTAGTAACCCGTAATTTATTTAAAGTACATTTAAAGGGGAGTCTGTCACCATAACTCCACATTTCAACCAAGGCCTGCAGATAGCTTAGAGTCATCTAAATAAAATAGTGTTTTTCCCCTTGTAAACCGATGCCTCCATTGCCGAGATATCACTGTTTTCGACAATATGAAAATAAGTTATTTGGAGTATAGAGGGCTTTGTCATTATTCCAACGAGATGATCTGCACATTGACAAAAACAAAAATATCTCAACAACGGAAGCACCGATTCACAAGGGGAAAAACACTCTTTCATTCAGCTGACCTAACCTATCATCAGACCTGGGTTGATAAGTTGGGGTCTGGTGATAGACTCCCTTTAATAGCCATTATGCTTGTCAAATCCACATTACCCTGCATGAAGTGACCCTAATTAGCGAAATGTGGCAGTCTTATAGCTTGTGTACTAGTATTATTTGCAGACAGGTATTAAAGGTAAGGTCAGAGAGATCTAGCAAAGGAGATTGTTAATGGCTGCCCAGATTTAGAGGTGAAACATTGTTTTCTAGCAATAGAGTGGTCACTTAATAACAAATTGAAAACCATGCTAAACATATCTCGCTCGGTCGTTCCCAGCCGTTCCGCTCTGTGTGACCTTACTAATAGCACATTCAATTAAAGCTGCCCATGCACCATCACTAGCTCTTTGGGAGAGAAGAGTAAGCCACTGTCAGATATCCCTGGCAGTGGCTTATCTCACAGGGGAAACAAAGGCACAGGCATGATAAAATTCAACAATGAATGTGTAGGGGGAGAGGTAGGAGGTGCCCATACACAAAAGACTGTCGGCTAGTTCTGGTGAAATTGCCAGGTTCACTCATATCATTATTTCTTTTCTGTTTTTTTTAAATTTTTTAAACATACAATAAGAAAAGTAACTCACAATCACAGAACTACAGTACAGTCAGAAAAACAAGCACAATAGGAGAAGGTAAATATGCTTAGTGGCAGCAATGTGTTTTTACAGTGCTGGCCAAAAGTATTGGCACCCTTGCAATTCTGTCAGATGATACTCAATTTCTTCCAGAAAATGATTGCAATCACAAATGCTTTGGTAATAATATCTTCATTTAATTTGTCTTCAATGGAAAACCACAAAAAGAATTGTCAAAAAGCCAAATTGGATATAATTCCACACCAAACATAAAAAAGGGGGTGGACAAAAGTATTGGCACCCTTTGAAAAATCAGGTGATGCTTCTCTAATTTGTGTAATTAACAGCACCTGTTACTTACCTGTGGCACATAACAGGTGGTGGCAATAACTAAATCACACTTGCAGCCAGTTGAAATGGATTAAAGTTGACTCAACCTCTGTCCTGTGTCCTTGTGTGTACCACATTGAGCATGGAGAAAAGAAAGAAGACCAAAGAACTGTCTGAGGACTTGAGAAGCAAAATTGTGAGGAAGCATGAGCAATCTCAAGGCTGCAAGTCCATCTCCAAAGACCTGAATGTTCCTGTGTCTACCGTGCGCAGTGTCATCAAGAAGTTTAAAGCCCATGACACTGTGGCTAACCTCCCTAGATGTGGACGGAAAAGAAAAATTGACGAGAGATTTCAACGAAAGATTGTGCGGATGGTGGCTAAAGAATCTCGACTAACATCCAAACAAGTTCTAGCTGCCCTGCAGTCCGAGGGTACAACAGTGTCAACCCGTACTATCCGTCGGCGTCTGAATGAAAAGGGACTCTATGGTAGGATACCCAGGAAGACCCCACTTCTGACCCAGAGACATAAAAAAGCCAGGCTGGAGTTTGCCAAAACTTACCTGAGAAAGCCAAAAACTTTTTGGAAGAATGTTCTCTGGTCAGATGAGACAAAAGTAGAGCTTTTTGGGAAAAGGCATCAACATAGAGTTTACAGGGAAAAAAAAAAAAAAGAGGCCTTCAAAGAAAAGAACACGGTCTCTACAGTCAAACATGGCGGAGGTTCCCTGATGTTTTGGGGTTGCTTTGCTGCCTCTGGCACTGGACTGCTTGACCGTGTGCATGGCATTATTAAGTCTGAAGACTACCAACAAATTTTGCAGCATAATGTAGGGCCCAGTGTGAGAAAGCTGGGTCTCCCTCAGAGGTCATGGGTCTTCCAGCAGGACAATGACCCAAAACACACTTCAAAAAGCACTAGAAAATGGTTTGAGAGAAAGCACTGGAGACTTCCAAAGTGGCCAGCAATGAGTCCAGACCTGAATCCCATAGAACACCTGTGGAGAGATCTCAAAATGGCAGTTTGGAGAAGGCACCCTTCAAATCTCAGGGACCTGGAGAAATTTGCCAAAGAAGAATGGTGTAAAATTCCAGCAGAGCATTGTAAGAAACTCATTGATGGTTACCGGAAGCGGTTGTTCGCAGTTATTTTGTCTAAAGGTTGTGCTACCAAGTATTAGGCTGAGGGTGCCAATACTTTTGTCCGGCTCATTTTTGGAGTTTTGTGTAAAATAATTTGACTTTTTTTTTTTCATTCTCTTTTGTGTTTTTTCATTGCAAGCAAAATAAATGAAGATATTATTAGCAAAGCATTTGTGATTGCAATCATTTTCTGGAAGAAATTGAGTATTATCTGACAGAATTGCAGGGGTGCCAATACTTTTGGCCAGCACTGTATATATTGTTCCTTTCCAATACAAAGATTACAACATACTTTTCCTTAATAACCAAGTATCTTGACACACAGTCTTGAAGGAATTACAAATTATGCTCAACCAGTAGTAGCAATCGCCATTCAGGGGCATATTTTATAATGCCATTTCCACATAAAGAGGTTTTGATATCTGTAGAAGCCAGTATTTAGCCTTTACTGGTGAGCAGAATATAAGTGAGACTCCTTTGCAGATCCAGTAAGGCCCAAATTTGTAACCCAGAGGTAATAAACCATCTGTCCCATATAGCTTCAAATCTGGAGGATACTTTATGCTTGAAGCATAACTCAAGATGAATAGTACAGGTGAATATAAGACACTTTGTAATATATCTTATTAAGGGGATTGATTTCCTTTACCACTTATTAAGCTGCTTTCTTCCTACTTAACCTGACTGTGGTTTACATAGAGATCCATCTCCATATCCAGCATCACACACAGAATCCTATGGAGGGGGGAGGAGGAGAAGGAGGCTTCTTCCGACAGGTTAATTGATTTATTGCCTTATTCTGATCAATGGTAACCGGTTACGTACAAGAGCTACCTGACTTACAGAATAGCAGAGAGTCACAGCAGTGTCCTTTCCAGCAGCCTCTTCCTCCCCTCTCCATAAGACCAAATACGTAAAAAGTAGCTGAGCTTGAAAAGTGGAGAATGAAACATGCTTCTTTAATAAGACATATTACAAAGTTTCTTATACTCACATGTACGATTCATTTAAGCTAAGTTGTTTATAACTGGAGGTACACTTAGATATACTCTCCACGCTAGGCCAACTAATGTATTCATTTTAGAAATATTCGCATATGATGCAGTTCTACCTGTATATTCTCCACAGATAAATACAGTAAAGAGTTTACTAGAGCAATCAATAGTAGTTCTGCAATAGACACAACATATAGAATAAAGATAAGCTGCAAACATACATAACCGCTATGGATTTATTCATTACTTAAAGAAAAGTGTTATCAGCAGCTTACAATTTCCTGGCACAAGCAGCAAACACAGGATCTGCATTGTACCAAGGGTATTGCTCTAATGACCTCTTCACATAGCCACTATAGTAAACAATAGTAGTAATGATACTAGCGGGACTAAAGAAAGATTTTTAAGCCAACTTATATAAACAATCCCTGACTACAAAAGCCGGGTATTCTGGATGAAAATTTCTGCCAAACACAACGGATGAAGGGGGAATGGCTCATTCTTCAGTCTGCTATGGTGAGTTTAGACGCAGTATTTCAGCACAGTACATTATGTAGCTAGCTCATGACAAGAAAGTACAAGCCTTGGGCACATTTACACGTTTAGGTTTTTGTATGCAGTTTTTGAAGCTACAACCAGGGGTGGATTAAAAAAAGAAAAGAGATAGCGCCTGTAATGTAGAATTTCTCTCCCATTTCAGTACAATTCACATTTGGTTTTGACTTCAAAAACAAAATGCAAAACCCTGAACATATAAATACAACCTAAGGACCCTTTTACAATGCCAGTGCTAGCACACTGACCTATTACTTTCTATGGCTCCATACACATGCCTGTGTATTATCACAGGTCCATGTATGAGGCCATGAGCCCGAGGCAAAACTCAGGAAAGGTCCTCTGGCTGTCCATTTTGCAGCCAGGCTCAGAGAGGTGAGTGAATAGGGCCACGAGAAGAGCAGCACACACCTCTCCATGTGTTATCTGTGCCGTTTTTACCACAGGCACATACATGCATATGTGCATCTGCATGCAACCTTAAAAAGGGAACGTGTCAGGTCGCTTTGGGACATTAAACCACCCACAGGTCCTTATGGACGGAACTCAAAAATCGCAATTTACCAGGCATTTTTACCTCAATTACGATTAATG
Source organism: Leptodactylus fallax (assembly GCA_947044405.1). NCBI lineage: Eukaryota > Metazoa > Chordata > Amphibia > Anura > Leptodactylidae > Leptodactylus > Leptodactylus fallax. Next base: position 5,130,514 of record CAMRHE010000074.1, on the reverse strand, counting down.
GTGATTATTTAGGTCTCGCCCCTTTTAAAACACGCCCCTTTTAAAGTATGGAGTAAATATTGGGTGAAGCTAACGCATCTCTCCTGGGCTCCCACGTGACTCACTGTTCTCTTTTTTTGTTTCTCTATTTTTTTGTGAGAGTGTGTACCTAATAAGAATCTTGCTATGGGACTGCTTATTACCAATGAGATCCAAATCAATAAAATTGTTCCTCTTTTAAAATGTATTGCTACTGTGGCTTGTGGTAGAAGCAATAAATCTCAAATTCATTAAAAATCCAGTGACTGAATTCCTATTAATTTGCAACAAACTATGCCTTTAATTAATTAATTATATAATTAAAAATAAATCTTTCTATTTTGAAGCCGGAGTCTAACTCCACCCAAAATTGGCCCGGACTGACTCCACAGACCATGATCCTTAACTCTGTGTAATGCCGGACAGGACAGACAGTCCACTGATTCCAATGGACAGTGCGCATTGTAATGCAATGTCCTGGGGTAGCACTGCCCTGAAACTAAACATACTGTCAGATTTTTCTACAGATTATGGCTGATCTTTGGGGGATCCTTTGGAATCTGCTTACTCTCAAGGGACAGATCTTGTAAATACTTATCTAGTGACTGGTTAAAACATGCGTAGATTGCCCCATTGTGCAAACAATATAAATGCAGAAGACAGGAAGGAGAAGTGCTGACTAAAGTTTCCAATGTTTTACACATCTATAACATTATATTTTTATCAGATGCATCTTATCACACCTAACCACTTCACAAAAATGAAATAAACAGGGAGAGGTTGTAATATTGAACGTCAGGATGTGGTGACGCAATTCCCAGCCACGAGAACATATCAGCTGTCTAAAGTCCTACCAAAAAGTGGAACCTGTGGGCAAACTGAAACACAAAAGTCTCACAATACATATGGCATGAATGAAAAATAAGACTCGATATTTTCCTACAAGATGTAACCAATAAAGAGATATATGAAATGGCAAACATTTGTAATTCAATTTTCTCATGAAGGGACTCATGAAGTGCAGAGCGCGTTGTGGAGTAGGGGAGTTAGCGACTGCCATACAGGCACTCTTCCCCTCACCCACAAGAGTCTGTTTTTTTACAGGAAGCCAATTTACTCATCAGTATATTTTTGGCACGTGGAATAAAACCGAAGTACCTGGAGGAAACCCACGTAAACATGGGGAGAACATACAAACTCCATGCAGATGTTGCCTTCGCTCAGATTCAAACCCAGGACCTCAGTGGTGCAAGGCAACAGTGCTAACTCCACAAAATAGGACATCAGTATGTGGGAGACACCTGGATGCTACTGCAACAGCTAATCTGTGTGGGGTGCGGGTGTAGGACACCCACACATCACATACGGATGGCCTGTCCTGTGGATAGCGAGGACGACGAACATGCACAAGTCTCCATTCACTTGTATGGTAGCCACAAATATAACCAGACACGAAACCTTGACTATTTTCAATACAAGTGAATAGAGGGCCATGCATGCTCAGCTCCTTCTCCCTTGTCCTGTGGCTGAACAGAATAGTAAGTTGATCTCCCCTCTGCTTAAGGTAGATGTGGTCCCAGAGGTGAAACCAACATTTAACAGTTATTTATAGCATATCCAATGGATATGCCATAAACATCAGAAATGGAAACAACAATTTTAAGGAAACAGTACGTGAAGTCGCATGACTGTCTTCCTAAGGCTACATTCACACCCACACTGTTTGGTTTTAGACAGAATCCAGCTGAAAAAAAAAATGGATCTTAGCAAAAATGGATGAACAGATTGATGCAAATGGAAAGTAGTCAGTTTGTATCAGTCTGCCACAGACAGCAAATCCAGTGTGTTCAGTCATGGATCTTTCTTTTCTTTTTGAACGTCAATTGGTGTTTGAATGGATTCGTTGTAATCGGTTTTTTTTGTCCTTCCGACAGAACAGAAATACTATTTAATAATGGATGTCACAACACAAATGTGAACACAGGCTTAGGATATGTTCACATTACTGGAAATATGTCCATTGCTCTGATCCCTTGGCGGATCAGAAAAATTGACATGAAAGTCTCCCCTGATTGAAGACCCAGACAAGACTTTCCATTTGTGTCTGTCCTCTTTCACTTCATTGACATTTTTTTTTTTTTTTGACTAAACACAGAATTGTATAGTTCATTGCGGTATTATACATAGAAATCATATTTCATACTATTTTTGCTTTCTTATATTAAGGAAAAAGAATGTCCTATGTAAAAATGTCATAATTTTGGTTCAATTGTAAAATAAACCATTAGTGTATAATGTCAAAAGTCTGGTCTCAATTATAACCCTGCAACAGTGACAGTGTGACAACGGAAAGCAGGGGTCTTCGCTACTCAGGGAATGTAAAACAGAATAGCTAGGGGGAGTGTGAAATATTTAGCAGCTTCCTCCAATTGCTAATTACATTTCTCTACTTCCTCCATCAGAGTCTTGTATTTCCTAATGCTTTCCAGCAATTTCTGCTCAAGAAACATTCACAGGAGCTTTAAATGCCAGCTGTGACACGAGGACAGCTCTGCAATTACCGCAGAGACACCATTAAAGTATATTTGGGTAGCATGTTTTTGTTAGTTATGTAACCATCTGTGCTAACAATTCTGTATTAAAGGAGCTGCCCAACATGAAGCACATACATAAAGCCGCCCTTATAGTCCAGTCTAAAGTTAACCCTTATTTTGCAATGGGACACATGAAATCAGTCTATATGCATTAAGAATTCTTCATAATAATCAATATATGTCCTTCCCCATCCTAAAGCTGTGATCAGACAGGAAACCTCATAATGGACTTGGTGCTAGAATGAATAGGATGTTTTTCTGCATCTATCAAAATACCAAACAGCTATTTGGCAGGGTTGACGAGAGTCAGACCCATACTGATCTGATACTGATGGGCAGACGTGTGACACTAAGAACCTAGACCCAATGCAAAATCTGTACCAGGTGCCCCAACTATAATGTATGCTAAGGTTCTGTTTGCATCTCCCTTGGTACTCCCTGGTCTCTGGATAAATGGGTTCTGCGCTATTTCTTTTTTTCTTGATTTGCTTTGGCGTCTATAGAGAATACAAAACGAACACATGGGCCTCCAATTTGGCCACTCACTATAGGAGAGTTTAATACTTAAACATTTGCGTGAGTTCTGTCATTGCTACAATGTCAAAGTAGCATCAGCTATCAGTCATTCATACAACTGTTGGTTCCATGTTACCCATAGTAGCAATATAAAAATATAAGTTCTTTCCTTTATCAGAACCCTGAGGCTGTGCTCCATAGAGAGACTTATTTTAAGAATGATTATTTTGGTCAGACTAGTTACAGAATTTTCCAGCCATTCATGTCAGAAACGTGCACTTTCCATGTCAAGAAACATAATGAACACCATTGAAATAATTCACCAGCAGCGATACATGCACAGAATTAATTATAGTGGTTTATTGATGAAGCACAATATGCTGGCTGCAGGGAAGTAATCTGAATAATACAGAAATTAAAGGAAAAAAAAAAAAAAAACACTTATGTGACATGTACATTTTTAGCATTAGTGAGAGGTTACCAAAGTGAACTTATGTCCAGCATTTATATACCATCTCTGGTCAACCATTCACATTTAAATAGGGTTAAAAGATATCCTACTACCTCCTCAATGTGGCCAATGGCGTGGGGATGTGGAGCCGTGCCTCAAGGATAGCAAGACAACCCCTTCAAGTGGAAGTCCCGTTAAATATGGGTGAGATGGATATTATAAAGCAGGGACATTTCATAACTTTATCATCAGTGGGGGGGAATGACCTTTTGGACCACCATTATACTAAAAATAAATGAGGCATGGTGTTGCATCCCCATCCAAATTTTTCTACGCATAGTGGATGGACATACACATAAAATATAGTGAAGGTGATACACCAGCGCTGTGGCCCTTTCATTCTCAGGATTAATGTAGGTCCCAGAGGTCTCTTTACGTAATGCATTTATTAATACCCCTTTAGTAAATGCACTTATTAAAGGAACTGTCCAACATTAGAAAACATGGCTGCGTCGTTCTTCTCAGAAAGTGACATCATGTCTACTGGTCACATGGCAATGCTATAGCTTAGTCTCATTCAAATGGACTGAGCTGTAAATGGCCATGTGACCAAAGGAGGTGATGCTACTTCCTGAAGAAGAAAGCAGCCATGTTGTCTAATTCTGGATAACCTCTTTAAAGAATTCTGTTATATTTTCCAGTACATTTTGGAGAACACTGAAAAACCATTTAGTGTGACATATAAGCAACAATATTTTTTAACAGCACTCTATAGATTTTGGCCTACACAGGGAGTTATATATGACATAAAACTAGCTAGCGTAATCCAGAAAATATAATCGGAGCTTAGATGTTTCTATCATGTTGGGAGGAAATTTGAACATAAAGGCCTATGGTATATATGAGCTCAAATGACTCAAAGCGTATATTCTGGCTAGCAGGGATAAAGTTCCACTCAGAGAATGAGTGGGAGCAGATAGCAAATGACGTTTCATAGCAGGTGTTGAACAATGAAAACACATGGACTTTTCCCACCCACAGAGCACTTACAAAACATACATTCAGAGGGATCACAATTTTTAAAATTTGTTGGAAAATGTTGTATTAAAAATCACAGTGTGCTCAAACTGCAGCCAAATCCATTATTATATAACTTCTTCAAAGGATTGATAAGAAATTATATGCATTCGTAGACAGCCAAAACCATCCCCCTCACCCCAGTGGCCCAATTCGTCATGGAGTTAGCCCATATCTTTCATATCGGAGAGCTATTGGTCTGGGAAACTCATAACCAGAAGCTGTGGGGTACGCAAAGATTTCTTTATGCATCTATCAGTCTTGTAAAATGAAACAAAATAGGGCAAATGGAATGGAAAAGATAACTTAGGAAGTGTTAATATGTTTTTACTCTTGTGCATTTTCCATGTTTAGTGTTCCTTTAAACTATACTACCGGTCACTTTGTTCCTACCCAGCTACACAGCGATTTTGGCCACGACTGCTGCCACATTATCAAAGTTCACGTGTCTCCCTACAACTCCTTCACTAATCCAAGCAAATGGAGTGAAGCATTGCAAACAAGAATGGTATGGCTGCAATGTCTAGTCGCAAAAAAAAAAAAAAAAAATATATCAATCTAGTGTAGTTATGGTCGCGATGCAACTCTATTCATTTACATTAGTGATGGAGTTGCACAGTGCCCTTTAGAGTCAGGAGACAGTAACCCTATATTCACACAACAGTGAATATAATTCCTCTGTCTGCGAATGGAGGCTATTCACATGACAGATATTTTGACGGTATATTGCAATGTCCGTTCTGATAGGGGCTGTCCGTTAGCCATAGATATTAATGTTAAAATAACGGATTCTTAATGTCCGTCATAAGTCTGTTATTTTGAACGGACACAAAAATCCTGCACCTCACATTATTATGTCTGCTAAAAAGAAAGCAGACATGTTACGGATTTTGTGAAAACGGACATTAATGTACAACAGAAGAACAATAGCACTGGTACCGCACATTCTGATAGAATTGTGGTGCTAGCAAAAAGGGTTCTCCAACCCAAGTCCAAGAGAAAAATATTTGCTGCATACCCAGATGAAAGTTGCGTTCAAAAAAGGTAGTCATTTATTGATACAAAAGTTCATGACAACAAGCTGGGTGCTACAAGAGCAGTGGTATATGACAAAAAGTAAATACTTTACAAGAGTTGCAACGCCATGTTTAGGCAATACACCGTAATATGGAAATGAAGATCAAAAATGCTGCAACGTTTCGGTCATGTGACCTTCGTCCAGCTACATCTTATTAGTGGTATTAGGGAAAAGAAATAATGGCGTTGGTGGAATTTTGTGAAAACGGACAACAGATCAAATCCCATTGAAATCAATGGGATTTTTAAAGGATTTGACAGATCTGTTAGTGTCCATTGTTAAAGGGGTTTTCCAGGCAAATTATTTTTTTTTTTTTTTTTTTTTTTTTTTTTGCAAAAAGGGTCTGTTAGTGCTATTAATGGGTTAATAAGTGCACCCAAATACCTTTAGCAGTGTTTTGAGTGATTTCTGGGTTTCTCTGGGAGCTCCTGGCATCTTCTGCATTTGTTTATATGGTGTAGCTTCCTGCTGTCTTAACTAAATGCAATGCATCATAGTATTTGTAGGGTGTCACTACCTCCGCCTCCCTCTTTCACACCCCCTCCCTGTCTCCCTTGCTATCCCGCCCACTACTAGCCCTTCCCAACTAACTCACCCCACCCCATCATACTTCCTTCTGCAGGAAAGCAACTCCTCTTTTTTGACTCTGCCGGAACGCGCGCAATAGTGACGGTGCTGCGGCCGGCAATCCACCTCTACTGCGCAGGTCTGGGAGGCTACGGGGGAAGTATTGGTGACGTTCTGTTTCTGGGAAACGGGGAAACAGAATGTCACCAGATAACCATAAAATGTCCCTGGGGTGGTCACATGATATGGGTAAATATACATTTTTGCTAAATTATGAAATTTAGAAAGTAGGCGGGGGGAGGGTGCTTAGATTAGTTTATGAATTCCATTTTATCCCGGATGCTAGCAATGGACACTACTTACGGTAGTGTGAACGCCTCCTACTTTTAGATTACCATTTTACAGTCCATTGTATGACCCATCAGAGAATCAGAACAACACACTGTAAAACTGTGCAAACGAAACACAGTCCATTGGTTATCAGTCATTAATGACTGTAATGTTAAAAAACAAATGAAGATCCTGTCGGTCTGCTCTTAAAAAGTGTAACATGCTGCGCTTTTTCTTCCAGTCATCCAGACAATTTTATAGTCTGGTGTTCCTCTGGTGGAACAAAACAACGGACTATACACCAATAATGTGAGGCTAGCCTTAGGTTTCTATTTAAGCTTTATCAATAACTAGACAGATACAGCACTATATGTTAAATGATCTAGTATTAACAGTATGAATAAAATAAAAATAGGAATGTCACAGATGTGCTACATACCATTTTCACATACAGCTCCAGTTGTCACAGTGACTAGTGATTTGCGCAATTTGGTGTGCACAGAAATCACAGTTTAGAATATTTTTATTTAACACGATTATATTTCTTTGGCCTTAAACAAACAGTGACTTTTTATGCAGTTGTTTGTATAATGCAGAGTTGTGAAAAAAGACGCTTTAGAATTGCTATTTAATGGGGAATACAACTACTTACTAAAATAGACATGTCGGGAGTAGTGCAGGAGTTAAAACAAGAAATTAATCCGAAATTGAAAAATATAAAATTTTCCATTCTATGGATCCACACTTTGTTTGGGCTCAAATAAATGCATTTAACTGCACTATGTGGACAAGGTCCTTGCCTACCCATTGTTACAATGCAAGTTGTTTGGTACAATGCGCATTAACAAAAGCGAACCATCTATGCATCTATATCAAATTCTGTGCCCCCCACCTACACACACAAAATTCCTGTTTCCATTGCAGTGCATGCCTCAGCCCTCACTACTGGTTACTGTTGTTTCCAATCTTTATTTCCCCATGGACAGTCATCTTTCCAGTGGTGCATAACCATTTAATGCAGCATTACACTTTCTTAGGTTTTCAGAATCTAATGACTCTCTATTGATTTATTACAAACCTTTCATGTCCAGCTTTTCAACACTTTCAATCCGTAAAGAAAATCTAGCCTGTGACCAGTACAAGAGAAGCAACATGCCTTGTTCTAGACATGCTCATTGAGATGATCTGTTGATCCTTCCCTTTAGTAACTAGACAATGACCTTCTTGTATTCTACTATTATCGCATTTAACTGATCGTAAAAGTCCAAGAATGGTTACTCTGTGAGATATAACCAATGAAAGGTCCTCAGATTCATTATTTTGTTGCAGATCTTTGTGCAGGAATGGGTATCATTTAGCTTAATGGAAATGTCAAACATATTGCAAAAGGTCTATATGGTTCATGAAGGACATGATGAGCTGTGAAAAAACAGTCAATATGGCAGCAAGGTGGATTTTAGAACAACCAAAGGCAAATATTGGAGCAATGTAATTCTATCCTCAGGAGGTGTACATGACTGATAACATCAATTAAGAGAATATCTAATAAAAATAAAGATACATCAAATGAACAGATGGCAAGAGGTGATTTCTTTGGTTTTAATAAAAGGTCTGGGGTACACACACTAATCCAGGTGACAGAGGAGCCATGGCCAGATATACCATAATATCACAGCAGCAGTGGGTTCACCGCTATCTTAAACAGGGCTGTGGAGTCAGAGTTGGATTCAGGACCAATTTTGGTTGCAGTCAGAAAAAGTTACCAACTTTGACTTCAAAATGAAAGATTAAATATTTTTAATTTCATGATACAATTATTAATGTTGTATAATTAGATGTATTGTTTGTTGAATACTAACTTTCACAGGAATTCAAGCACTAGCATTTTAATGAATTCGAGGAGCTTTACCGATTCTGTCAGACATTGATGAAAAGCCGGAGTCAGAAATCTGGCCTACTGACTCCACAGCCTTAAATTCAAAAGCATAGCAATAAGGCTTCTTACTATCCCCGTACATCTTGAATACCTTCTGGCCAACCTCTCTCTCTCTCTCCCCAACTCCCACAATACACATAAACATTCAGTTCAGCTAAGCGTGCATGTGTTTTCAATGTGAAGATTCACCACCCAATAAGCAGACAACCATCGCTATGGACTGTTGAAGATGTCTGGGCATTAATACATTCTTTACCAGGTATTTGCAGATGGTTTTTCCCAGGTTCTGTGCAAAATAACCAGAAACATTATGCCACTTGCACATACCACCAATGGCATCTTGCCTCCCAAGAAAACTTAGCATTAGACACGATCAAATATATTTTGCTAGAAGTAACATTAGCAAGATGTAACAAAACCATTCTGCTCATTTGTGGCCAGCAGTTTACAGTCAGTATCGTTTGAAAAAAAAAATTACTGAATATACTGAAAACCAAAGTCTTGTGCTTCTAATGGAGGTGGTGTGAACAACCCTGCGTTCTTTCATATGATTTCACTTTGTTACATGACAATAAACACTCTGTGCTCTTATAAGCATTTTTTATCTTATTTTTATATGGAACCTATAGACAGATCTTATTCAGAACATATTTGGTTGTGTACTATAAGCTAGCTCTTACTTAGACATATGAAGTTACCTGAAATTCTTTCTAAGCAGTTTTACCCGCCCTCATGTGTACGTTGTGCTACTCACCATTGCTCAGGCAATATTTCAATGTCTTACTGTATTTTACTAAGGAAAATAAAAGGGTCAGTTCAGGTTAAAGGGAGTCTATCAGCAGGAAAAGCAAATATAAAGCTGGAACAATACCTTGGAGGACTTAGGGCAGAGATCACAATGGTATACTTTACATGTGGAATCTTTCTTTCATTTAGGAGGATTGTTTTCATTTATCAGTCACCTGGAAGAGAAGCAGTTAGGCATCATCTTGCTTAGGCTGGATACGATCATGTCCACACTTCAGAGCCCAGCAGTTATGGGAGCAGGCGGGGCAGACATCAGTAGATGGGAGGGGGGAGTGAACCACTGAATAATGTAGCGGCGATTCCTGCTGACAGACTCCCTATATCCACATCTGCACGGTTAGGGAAGTCTATCACAAATAAAGGTGTCCTCCAAAACAACAGAATTAGTGAGCCCTCACAGTCCTATTAGTCAATGGGGTCCTTCACCATTGTGTCTGCTATGTGATACACGGAATACAGTGTCAGCTGAAAAACAGAAGCCACAGCTGGTCAGGTTTTCTAATCTATTGAAGATGTTTCATACCCACAAGTTTTAAAAATTATTTTTTAAAATGCTGAGATTAAAATAAATAAATAAATAAAAATCTTGCCATGGCTGGCAGGGGTTAAAGCAGTTAGCCTCTGATATATTAAGAGTTGAAGCCATGTCACATTTTCTTTATTATGGTCAATTTACTTTTAACAAAAAAAATTATACTAAAAATAAAGAGTCTTGTGATTCTTATGGAGGTGGCGTGAACAACTCTGCGTTCTTTCATATGATTTCACTTTTACATAAAATCCTTTGCTTAGTCCATAAAATGGCTGCCAATTGAAGGGTAAGGGCCAGTATACCTTTTGTTGTGCTGTTCCTCTGATATTCCTCATAGTAGTATTTTAATAAATTGACAACTGGGTGTTCCTATTCCACTTGTCAGCAGACAGGTCCCCACACACTGCACTGTTGAAATTCTTCTGATCTCTGCTTTTAAATAGAGACTCCTGTCTTACAATAGTTCCCCATGATATAGCAGAGCACAATTTAGCAAGTTCATGTATAGCCTTTTTTTTTTGGGGGGGGGGGGGGGGAGAAAAGGTTAAAGGAAGTCTGCCTGAAGGAAAAAGTATAGTATGTATAGAGATAGTATGTTGTCGGGCTGTTTCTACGCTTTCCAAAAGGTGCTTTTCTAATTCTGCCTTGCAGCTCTATTTTCATGAAAATCAGCATTTTAGTCTTATATAAATTAGCTGAAAAGGGCTTTTGGGGAGTTTCTTCTCCTGTAGGAGCTTTGCTCTCCGATCTAGATGATCAGAACCTAACAGCCGCCCAGTTCCTTCCCCCCCTTCCCCATTGTTTGCTAAATGACCCCTGAGGGGTGGAAAAGAAAGCCATTTATTATTATTTAAAAAAATATGTATCATTTTTCTGAAAACTATTATAGATTTATGAAAAAGGATGAATGCACCAGATAATGTAGCAAAAGCTAATGTTATGTTTACGTGGTAAATGTATTAGACTACGACATAATACAGCTTAACAAAAATGATACAATGGGGGAGAATTGGCAATCTCTCTTCATCAGTTTTCCTGCGCAGAGGGAGGATACTGTGGCGCAGTTCGCAAAGTGCGCCACAACCCCCCGCTCGCCACTTTGTGTGAATGTGGGCGGAACAGGGTGGGGATAGCTTGGTCTGACATATTTATTATAACTCACGCCAGTTTTCTGGCATAAGTTAAAATAGAAATTCACAATGGTTCCTAACTGGCGTAGATTTCCGTTCTGGCAAAGAGACATCCGCCTAATTTATAAAGAGGCTGGAGCCGCTTCAGAAATCACACAATACATCAGTCTTAATAAATCTGGGGTTATCCAACAATAGAAGGGGAAAAAAAGGAGGTGGCACTGCTTAGACACCTGACCTATGTCACAATATACCGTAGTAATATAACGGCACTAGGAGACCATATTCAGCAACTCCATACTTTAAAAAATGTGGTGCACTTTCCCTGGAACAGCCTTATTCGTAGAATACTTGTTAAAGGCAAAAAAATAGGGGGCACTCACCCGGACTTGTATAAAAAGGGTAGACTTTTATTCAAAGAACGTCCATAAAAACATCCATATCAATGGGAGAGAGGAAGACGTCCTAAAGGCAAGGCAACAAATTGTTTCGCGCACACGAGCTTTTTCAAGCCTCAAGATGGCATCCTGAGGCTTGAAAAAGCGCGTGTGCGCGAAACGATTCGTTGCCTTTCGGGCGTCTTCCTCTCTCCCATTGATATGAATGTTTTTATGGACGTTAGACTTTTATAGACTTTTGAATAAAAGTCTACCTTTTTATACACGTCAGGGTGAGTGCCTCCTATTTTTTTTGCCTTTATACATGTAAATCTGGGTTAATGTTCACACAAGGGTTCTCATTTTTAAATATATATCAAAATATATCAGACCCTTATGCCCTGGGTTGCTAAAGCCTACACCACAATGGGGGGGCTCATTTTTTTATATTTTGTATGGGTCCCTTCTTGTATACTATTAATTTAATCAGGCAGTATTTTTTTTTTTAGTTTTAATTTCTGCTATAAATAAATGAGTGAAGAAAGCCTTTCTTATACACGTGTACTATGATGTCAGCATGCCAATTATTTGCCCTCCAATAAATGCCTGACCTTCAATAAGAGGTTATTCATATGAAGACTGCAGGAATACCTCTTTACCAAATCAATGTTGACAAAGTGCAAAATATCAGTCTGTAGTCAACATAACTGTACTTATTATAAGCCATGGATGTGATTTCACCGATTGCCATTTGATTGAAAACAGTGACCCACTGTGCTAAGCGCATCACTTCAGTGGATTTGTCTGCACCAAAATGTTGGTGCATATAATTTATTATACATTTATTATTCAGATGTCCTGCATACAGGATTTCTCTCCCTGCCAGTTCCAATTTTGAAATGGCGGACCGCAATATAGTCAATGGGGTCTGCCAGTGTGTGTGCAACCGCTGAAACAGCAGTCCGGCTCTCTGCTGTTCAGGTCCCCCAGTGGACTCGAGTGTCAGTGTGCACAACAATAGTGTGAACCTAGCAACAGTGATCCAGAATTTTAGCACCATTTCGATGCATTTCGTTGCTTTTAAGCCCTAGCCCCCTTTTCTGATAAGTCATGCTCCCATGTCTAGCAAGTTGGAAAAATATTAACACGCAAACTAAATGTCCAACATTTATGCTAGTCTAGTTGTAAATTTACCCCAATGAGTTTTTCTCAACATTTCCTGTTTTTACGCTAGAATGTGGGAATGGAAAGCTTTTCGTCTATCTTTCAGGCACATTTATGGAACTGGAATCCATAATCCTGGTGCAAAAACTAAACCAACTTAAAATAAGTTTATAGACATGATATAAACTACACTAGACAGTGAAAAGGGGCACCAGACTTATTATCCAGCTTCAGCCACTGTGATAAATGTGCTGCAGTTTAAGACCATCTGGGCCAAGTTTACTCTGCCTACAAATTAGACAGAATTAGAAAATCTGGGCCAATGAGTAAATCAGTTTGTCTGAGATACAATTTAGCTTCACTAACCGTATCAACTAAAATAATTATAAAACTAATGGTTTATTGACCACCAACACAAAATCTTCAGGATCATCAATGGACGTGAACTAACACATTAATACAGAGTCAGTCTTTTGCTGTTTCACAGTCTGAAAAAACGTATCCATGTGATTCTGAAATATGGCTGCGAGGATCTGGATTCAAACACCACTGTATTAGGCTCTATTCACACAACCAGAAACAGACACAAGAGTCCAATCCAAGAGAGCAAGTCCTGTTTTTTTTCCTGAGATCACAGATACCATGTGACTGAGAAACTCTGTTGTATTAACAAGTCCTTTTGACGTAAAGATGGTTATTGTGTCTTAAGTTAGAAACGTGAACACTTTTTCAAGTTCTTCTACAAAAAAAAATTCAGCAGACTATATTTTTTTATGGACCCCAACTATAAGGGGCGCCATCATGCAGATGGGAACTGATTACCAAAATGTATTTACAGAATCTGAGCAGATAAATATTGAGGATAACAAAGTATGAAAGGACAATTCCAGGCAAAAATGGATGAACAACTACCTCATAATGGCCCGGATTTACTAATAGACCGTGTAAATTTAGGTAATCTGAAAATTAACCAGATTTATCACAGTGGCTGTTGCTTGATGATAAACCTAGCATATCTTTAGATCTTTATCTTTAGTCTATGTTTTTACCATCTTCTAGTTGGTCAAACTAAAGATAAAATTTTATGACACAATTTTGGCACATTTTTAGCACATTTTTCTGAAAAGCCACAGCTAGCAACTTCGGGTGAATGTAGCTCAAACTAGATGCACCACATTTACTCCAGAGTCTAGTAGTAACACCAATAGTGAGTGTACTTTTAAATTATGCCGTGCACTATAGAATTATGGTGTAAAAAAGTAACAAAATTAAGATTTGAGACTTTTTTTTTAGTTCATGTGCGCAATAATTTGCGACATAATTTGCATCCACTTGACAAATGGGTGGAATCGTGGTTAGCCTGTCCAGCTGCTTGTTTCCTAAGTTTATCAACAGCAACATTTTATACAGGTGTAAAATTGTTGCAATGTCGCTAGTGTGTGTGTGGGCGGTATAGAAAGTGGAGTAACATCTCAGGACACAAGAGTTAATGAATTTGGCACAAATTATACCAATGTTGATTTCTGCAAAAGTGACTTAAAAATTCTCCTTATGATAAATCTATGGATGTTTTACCGTAACAATATTGTTTCTGCAGCGTGGCAGTCTGTGTCTGTTATTTCCATGATAACTCTTCCCAACTCCTGAAAATGTTACTTCATGCTAATGATTTTTATCAGTTGGCAGGTGCATACAATCTGACAGCTATTCTCTATCATTGGTAGAAAGGCCAGGGCTCCATGTAACAAACGCTAATCCCATCCACACATTGCAGAAAAATATCCGCAGCGGAAATGCTTCGATTTCAAAAAACGTTGGGTTTTTGTAAATCGCAGCATGTCAATTATACATACGGAAATGCTGGCATTTTCCATATAGGTAAAATTGAAGCAAAAAGTCTGCAGAGGAAACCTGTGGCTCACAACGTGGGGCCTTAGCCTAAAAGACAACAGTTAGAGAGTGTGTTCAGATGACCCAACAAAAAAAAAAAAAAATTAGAGATTTAAACATATTAAAAATTTTCAAATCTAATAACTGGTACATTATGTGGTCAAGTTAAATATTAAGTAATAAATGGAGTGTTTCCCAGTTAGACCAAACAAAATACAGCGCCACAGCTTTGACTCCTGGTGGGTACACATGACCAGTAGCTCATTCCCAGTGGGCACCAAAGCAAGTATGTAACAGCAAAACTGACAATAGAATAATAAAATTTTGCCTGAGAATTTTGTCCCAACAGAATTTTAATATTTATTCATGGCCTTATAAGAGACTGTGTCCAGATTCCTCTTCCAACCTTTACAGTTGACTCTACACATTTCATAGAGTGTGTCCATCAGGTGGCAAGATGGTGAAGTATAATTGACAACTCTATATACATTTTCACTGCCCCATGGGCCCTGGGCTGTACACAATGCACCACTAAAAACTATACTTGGCATGGCACACAGTTATATTAGTATTTTGTGTGGTTGCTCCTATAGATGGCCATATATCCTCATTAGTTGCCAGTTTATGGAATAGAGGGGAATAAGATGGTGAAAGGCATCAGGCATGTTAAAATCCCATACACCCAAATTCCTTCTTTTGCCTAACATCACCTGTCAATGAAGAGATAGGACATCTCGTTACACATAACTTAGTTGGCTGGTCCTGCTAAAATTGTCGGGTTTGGCCAACTTTGCTCCTATATGTATGGGCGCCTTATTTCATGAAGCTCATGGCCAGCATCTCATGTATGTTCCAGCACATTTCATGGCTTATCTGTTTTTGCTCAAACATTTCCCCTGCAGAACAAACAGAACTTATAGTTGATCCTATAAGTCTCCTCTACAGCCAGACGTGCTTAGGTCACTCAACCAAAGACATAATAATAAGTTATTAATTTGTAGGCAATAAATAGATATAACTCGTATCTTGGAGTTTACCCAAGGACACATCAGTCACTCTGACAGTTGAACTAAGTACACTATTGGTGTTGGACATATTCTTATGGTATATGTAGTTTGTGGGACAGAAGAAGTGACCCTGAACATATGTCATAAATATTCCTTTTAATCCAGTAGAAGAGTACAGATAAAGTAAATACTTAGGAAATAAACTAAAATTAAGTGACACTAAAACAACTAGATGCATTTTATAACTGGCTGTGTTTTATACAGTCATGTACCCAGATTCTAGACCTACCCGCTGCCTGGAATCTCATCAAAAATACTCAAATTGTCCATTTAAATTGCATAATGACCCAGAATTGAGTTCATTGGTTGTGACAGAAAGATCATAAAACTTCACTGGGTTGACAAATGTATCTGCCGTACAAGGGAAGGTGGGTAATGGTAGGGGTGTTACTGAAGAATGAAGCAATTTTTTCCTTGCAGGTTGTAAATCTGCTTACCGGTATATATTATCTTTCATCATATCAACAGGAACAGGCCTCTTGGTAAACTAGTTTAGGGTTTGGGTCTCGGCTGACCATACATATTAGATAATTGATTTTGGTGGGCCCGGCCTACCAACTAATGCGTACAGGGATTTCCCAACTCTCCCCCAATGGCAAATATCAGGGAAGAGAAGGAATGGCTTTCAACACACGTGATCCTTTACTACTTGAGGCGATAAAGGTGTGGGGGGGGGGGGTCTTGTAGAGGCTTACTCCCTTCTCCCCACTCAGAGAACATGCACACTCAATGACACTGCTGAAATACAAACCATCTTTGGATCTTTCACGACAAGATCATTTGGAAGCTGCAGATTTCAAACTAGGTTGACCTCTTTCCACACGACGATGACCTCTCATTGGTCTGCTAAAATAATCATTCTTTGTTATATTTAACCTGACATAAGATTGATTTACTTGAAATTGTCTGTTTCGAACCACTTTAACTTGTGTACCTTTAGACTATCCTACAGCTAAGCTGTGGTTACTGCTCACAATTATAACTAAATGGAGCAGAGATAACAAATATAGCCAACAATGAAGAACATAAAAGCATCACCCATTCTGTAGCAGCCTAAATATATAAGTACATTGCAGTTCTGTCTTGTACCAAGCTATAATTTGACACCCACACAGATGCATGGGGTCTTACTGAACCTCTAATTTTATATAAAGGGATGGCATGCTCCATTGGGTATTCTCTCCTTGATGCGTTAATAGGAGAGACCATCTGCCAATGCCTCCAAACTAAGCATCATATGCCAGTACACCCACCATCTGTAGTATGAACCTGCAAAAGACTTTGTGCCACTGCATATATGATCCCCAAAATCTTGTTCAATGCAAATTAACAGCTTATATAATATATAATGTCTAGTGGCTTAAATATGCTACATTTTACACCTCATACTTTACACCAAACATGTAATTTCTTTACCCAAACTGAATGGCCAGTTTATCGTAGACATCTGTCCTTTCAAGACTGGAGCTTTCCTGTATGGAAATTGCATGTCTGAACCCCATAGTCCACAGACAAGTTACAGTTAAAAGTTAGGCAAATAAAATCTCAATTATATTTGAGACTGAACTCGAGTATCGCCCATAAACTTGATTTTGAGTTTCAAGGACTAAAATTTCACTGTGCTGTCATAGGGGGGAGTCAGGAGTCCGATATATCTGAGGCAGACCTCCTCGTCCTACCTCACAACTACTAACTACAGAGAAGAAACCATTAAACATAACTTGGGGAGGAGAAGGCCTACATGGAATATATCGGTCTCCGGGACAGGGTTGACATCGATTTCATTATTCCGATTTAAAATTGATCATTATTGTTATTCTTTGCGAATCCATATTAGAATGGAGAAAAAATATATATATATATATAAAAATCAAGAGATCTAACCTACTTCAAGGCGTGGTCAACAGTGCCAATCCAGCCAGGGAAGGCATTTCATAAAATACCAACTTTGTGGGATTTTGTCGTACGACAATGTTGAGAGCATACAGAGAAGGGCGTACGGCAGGAAAAACATCTCAAGAAAGAAAATTTGGTGGATGTAAACAAACGTAGAAGAAAAGGATGTCACAGGGTCAGAGGGGGATGTCAAGAATTGTTCTGACAAACAGATGGTGCATAGTCAAATTGCCAACTTATACAACACTGGTGCATGGAAGGGCTATTACAGCAAATGACCAGGTCCAGGTTCAAGATGCCAATAAGCAAAAGAGAAAAAATATTTGATCACTGAGCAGTGAAAAAACATTGCCTGGTCACATGAATCTCATTTCTGTTGCACCATGCTTATGGAAGGGTCAAAATTAGGCGCAAGCAGCATGAATCAATTAACCCTTCCTTGTCATATGTCAACAGTTCACAGTGGTGTTGTAATGGCATTTGGGTTCTCCAATAACCTTGGGTGATAGCTTTGTATGCCATAATAAATGCAGTTCTGAAGGCCAAAGGATGGCCAATGTGCTACAAGATGGTGTCGCAAGTGTCACTTAGGGTATATCACTAAATGACCTCACAACAAGAGACAGATTTGTGGAGCTGCTTTGATTAGACCTTGGAGGAACTAGGCCTGAACACATCCCATGAACCATACTGCCAATGTGCCTTGTAATTTGGTACTGGCTCCCAATTTTTTAAGTCTGATGATCAATGAAAGTAAAGAACTAAATACTTAAACTGTCCTTGCTCCTATGGACTTCAGAAATCTGCACATCTCTCCAGTGATACTATCTATCCACATCATCAGGATGACACCTGCTCAAAATAAAAAGTAACAAATTCTAAGGCCTAATGCAGTCTGACTATTATAACAATTCTGAAATATAATTGTCATTGGAATTCATTTATCTATGTAAAAACTCTGACCTTGAGTCCTTGAATGGCAGTGACATTCCTTAATAATACATATATTAGAAATATAACTCAAAAAGAAATATATCATCCCCCGAAGGACGCCTATTTACAGAATGGTCACTTTCCATAAAATGTCAAAGATTCTGTCATGACACAAACTGTCTACAAAAGGAAGCCACAGTTACTGGGCTACCAATTATTACCAATCCAACTAACCCAGTGCAAGGCAAGAGTATACAATGTTCTCCTGGACATGTTTTATTTCTACATGGGTATAATATCCAATTCTCTGTTGTCATAGAGAAGTGAGGGTTAAACTACCAGATGACCAGAGACGAAAATTATAGGAGAGTCTTTATCATCACTTTAGACAGCAAATTCACTATTGATCCCAAATCATACAGTGTGAAATAAGTGGAAGCCATCAAAGCATCACTATGGTTCCTGACCTTCTACAGTCCTCATAAATTCTCTCCAAGCCCTACTGAGCGTGGGCTGCTATTACTGATATTAGGTAAGAAAAATGCAAATATCCTTGTAAATATGCCAAGTACAATCCGAATCCAGATGATTCTTGCAATTCAACAACTAAAAAAAAATCCACAATGACACTTGAAGTGTATAGACGAAAACCGAAATTGGCCTTTATTCAAAACATGTATACTCAAAACAGGAGGAAAGCATCTGGACTGTACAGATCTGTAGTATAATAAAGGCTCCTGGGTGAGCCAGCTAGTCTGTGCAATGGAGCAGAGCTAAGGCTCTCATTCACGCAATCTCACTAGCCATGTCCATGTTTAATCTCAGTGACATATAAAGACATACAGTACAAAGAAGCTCTTTTCTTACAGACCATGTGAGCATGACATGTTAGACCCTGCTGCAATCTCATTAGCATAGGTCATTTTAGGAGGGCCTGGGGGATATAATTCATTGACCGCTGTCAGAGGCATCTATAGAGCAGATACAGAGCACTATTTATGCACACATTCTCAGTGACTATGCACGTCACATAAAATGAACATGGCACCCACATAGTAACAATGGCTGGCGTGCTGGAGGAAATGCTGGATGCAAAAAAAAAAAAAAAAAAAGAAAAAGAAAGGAAAGGCTGGGATCAGCATCTATGTGCTATATAGATGGAAACACCAAAATGTACAAAATATTATGTTGTAAGAGCAGAGCCCTGACCTAAGGGCAGAGCACAAATGCCTGCCAGCCCTGCTATCTAGCTCATTGTCTCCAAGGCAGGCAAGCACTGGTCATGGAATGCAAACTACATTCTCTCCATAGGAAAAGTAAAGTGTCACTGCCTGCAATTCACCTCCAGCCAGGAGGACTGCACAAGACGCCTGCTCTTAGTACATCAGACCCAATAGCTCATTCCATGAAAACCCAGGGTCTGCTGCCATACAAAGAGGGAGCAGAGTGCTTAGCCTCCATTCACACTGCAGGCACACATAAAGGAAGGCATGCCTGCAGCAGTCACCCAGCCATCCACATGTATAGGGCACATCACATAGTAACTGCCCATATACTGACAGATGCCACCAGGGTGATGCAAACAGAACAATGCATAGCAGAAGTGATGGCCACAAATGGCTCCAGCGATGGCAGATGATGAGGATGAGCCAGTGAAGCTGCCCCTACATGAGGCGCTCCGTACTGACGGATGCCATGTCTTACCCTCAGCGCTGACAGGTCGATCTCGTCCAGGCTGCGGGCTGGGGAGTCGCTCGCCATATTTCCTCGTCTCGACTATTCCTCGGCTTGCGCCCCTCTCTCTCTCAGCAGAAGCAGGTTTCTGGTTCCAGCGGTCGGCTGTGCTTCCCTGAGCCTGGGAGGTGAGCTGCAGGAGGGGCGGCTCTATCAGCGGGGACGTGGGGGAGGACTGATGCAGGACATGCCGAGGCTGTGCCGGGAGGGCAGCTGTATGGACTGGAATAATGAGGCACATACACAGCACTGGAGGGATGGAGGGAGCGCGGCAGCTATAGTGCTACTGCTGAGAGCCGCCTGTCACCGCTTCCTGGGAGGACCCAGACACGGGAGGTGTGGCGGAGCCCGCGCTCTCACTGTGCACTACACACGGGTGTGATCGGGGGTGCCGGGCACACGGACACTCCCACATCGGACACCGCGTCCGAGAGGTACATCCTTCCAGGTACCAGTGGAGATGCCCGGGCCACTAATGGAGAGCCTGTCACCATAGCCACCTCTGTAATGGAAGACCTCTATAAGGGAAGGGGGGGTACAGGCAGACACCCACCTACACTGATCAGCCATAACATTAAAACCACCTGCCTAATAGTGGGTATTGCCAGGTTAGACAGCTCTATATGCAGCAGGGTGTTAGGCTATGTGTGTCCTGACACTTAATGTGGGATAGATGGCATGTGCCAGCTACATAAGCATATGGATGATGTCCGTGTGCCGCCCGTGTGTCTATGGCCTCATCTACTTCTTTTGAGGTATAAGACCTGTCCTGGGTTTTGCCGCAGACCCACAGCCCCATATCCGGGCCCATGACAATACACAGGCTTGTGTATGGGGCCATAGAAAATAATTGGACAGGGTGGTAGCCGTGAAAAACATGGCTGACACAGTGACCAAACACGTTTAGGGGGCAACTTGTTGTGACTGGACAACCCCTTTAACCCTTAACGAGGACCCTTCATTTCCTCAGGCACATGCGGTTTTATATACCGCTAGAAAGCCAACAGTTCTCGGAATTCAGCGCACTGCCGGCTTTCCCGGTATGTGCCCCGGGGCTGGAGGTATTGGTGCTGCTAGTTTTTTGCCCATCGTCAGAAGGGCGTTCTTGACAGTCTAGCTGGGCTGTGAGGAACGCCCCCCCGGCTGTACTCGTCCATAGCCCTGTACTGTCAGAGGGGGCGTTCCTTACCATCCAGCGATGACACTAAGCTGTGAGGAACGCCCCCACAGTACAAGTCTATGGACAGGTACAGTCAGGGGTGGCGTTCCTCACAGCCCAGCTAAACTGTCAAGAACGGCCTTCTGACGATGGTCAGAGATCAGTGCACTGTCGGCTTTCTAGCAGTATATAAAACCGCATGTTCCTGAGGACATGAAAG
This sequence comes from Leptodactylus fallax, assembly GCA_947044405.1. NCBI lineage: Eukaryota > Metazoa > Chordata > Amphibia > Anura > Leptodactylidae > Leptodactylus > Leptodactylus fallax. The sequence continues at coordinate 5,109,038 of CAMRHE010000074.1, read as the reverse complement.
GTCCTCTTTAAGGTTTACTGCTGCTCCATCATGTTTTGGGCAGGTTTGGACAACCAATGAAACAGAATTGAACCCCATATTCAATGAGTGGTCTAAGGCCTCATGGACACGATTGTGCCATCCGAGGGGACTCTGATGTTCTTTATATTATAGAGCAGGTGTCATTCTGCTCCATGAAATAGGATCAGACCTCCCCACTCCCCCAGTACTTGGCCTGTACATTCAGTTGTGTGTATGAGGACTTACACGTCCAATGCGATAGCTGAACTGAATTTATCTTTCTTTTTAAGTATGCCACAATTCAACTTGCTTTTGCACATACTGTAGTAATAGTACAAATTATGTAAAGCAAAGTGTATAGGTAGTCACTCAAAATGTTATGTAGATTTTAAAGGTGTTCTGTCACGTACGGGTCACCCTATCACCTGACACAGGTGCAGCTGTCATGGATCAACTCACTCAATCTTGCATTCACCCTTCACTCAGGCTGCAAATTGAGCGTAAATCGCAACCCAACACAATCCATGCACCCCAAATACACGCCGCCACCACCACTGACTTGACAGGCTCAGGGTTCAGTGCTGTATATAAAAGAAAAATAACTAATGACACGCAAGCAAACTGGTAATGTATTTGACACTCTCACTTCTCTAATCCCACTACTGGCACCCCAGTCCATATAAACCTTGGCCACGGGCACTCCTGGATGGCATCCGGCTACTCTTGTTACAGGCAAAGTCTTTCCAGAAATAATATCCTCAGGCTCTATAATTTCTGGCCAGACTAGAGAACAACCTGCACCTGAGTCTCTTAATCCCTGAGTGACTTTAGCCACCAAAACTAACTTGACAGGCTCAGTGGAAACCTCACTAAGGCTGGGTTCACACTAGCGTTTGAACTACATTTGGGGTTTCCATCCCCGAATCTGCTAGAAAAATCTGGAGAGAAAAGTTCTGCAAGCAGAACTTTTCTCTCTGCATTTTTCCACACTTTTCGGGCGGAAACCCAGCAGACCCCATTATGGTATGGGGTCCGTGGATTTCCTCAGGTAACCGCTTTTTAAGCAGATTAGCTTTCCAATTTTCGGGTCCCCAAGCGGACCCGAAAAACTGAAAGCCGAACGCTAGTGTGAACCCAGCGTCACATGCTGGCGTACAGGTGTTTCTTCAACAGTCAGACGCAAACACACTTCAAAAAGGTGATGGGTTCATAGAGCAAACACAAATGAACTTTAAGTGTAACAGTTTAATAACCAAAGGTTTCAGTGTTGTATACAAAGAAAAATAACACACAAGCAAACAGTCTTAAAAAGAAAAAGATGGAAATAATCTTAAACTTAATGTCCTTCTTGTTCCGTGTAGCTTGGAGGATCTTTCTGATGGCATTGGACACATTCAGCTTCCTTAATGCCCCAAAAGATGTGATAGTTTCTTATGGCTTCTGCTTAGCCACGCCTCCCCTGCCAGGGTTCCACCCATTCCTCCTTCTTGGAAAGATGGGGAATGAGCTCTCCCATCTCAATTCGGCATAGTTGTGTACCTTCTAGACCTTTTGAAGTTAAGATGAAATTCCTGATACAGCCCCCATCCCTATAGATGACTGACCAAGAGGTTGTAAAGTAATAAACTTGAGATTTTAGCTGGGCATCTGGCCCTGCACAGGCAGGAAGAAGTATCTTCACCTCTGCCCCCACTTTGTATAAAGACATACCATTGAAGTAGACTGATAACACATGCATAAACTCAGGGGCGCACCGCTAATGAGGCGAAGTGAGGTGGCTGCTTCAGGTGCCACTATCCGTCACTGTCTGGGGGGCGGCATTTTTACTATTTATTTAATGTAAACCAGCCCAGGAAAGGCCGCTTTTAAACAAAAAAAAAGCTGAGCGGGGCCTGTCGTGGGCTGGTTTACAAGACCTCTGCATGTCAGCACAGGCGGCGATACAATGACGTCAATGCGCCTCCTACGCTGAGATGCAGACAAGAAGAGGAGGCGGCGGCTCCATCAAGGCATCGCAGGTAGGTGAGGATAAGTTTTTTTTTGTTTTTTTTATATATATATATATATATATATATATATAGGCCGTAACCTGCTGGAGTATCCCCAGCAAGTAACGGCCTATTTATTTACCTACCCTGCGTCTGCTCGTGGCCGCCTCTGCTTCCCCTTCTGCTATGGGACGCTGAAGGGGAAGTGGATGCCGCTGTGAGCCTCAAATACTACTATTATTATACTCTGGGGTCTTTTCAGACCCCAGAGTATAATAATCGGAGACCCAGGGGAGGTGAGGGAACATAAAAACCAATGCAACTTACCTCTCCTGTGATCCGATGTTACCGCGAGCAGGCTTGGGCCCTCTGGTTACTTCATCAGGTCGCGTCACCGGCCTGATCACGTGACGTGTGTGCGCAATTAAACAGGGCCGAAAGCTGCAGGGAGTGCACTGGTGTCCAGGATAGGTAAGTAACACTGGTTTTTATGATTGTCACCTCCCCTGGGTCTCCGATCATTATACTCTGGGGTCAGAAAAGACCCCAGAGTATAATAATAGTTCATGGGTGGGCCACTATGGGGCATAATAAAAGTGCAGGGGCCACTATGGAGGATAATACCGAGTGCACGGGCCACTATAGAGCATAATACCGTGTGCAGGGGCCACTATGGAGCATAATACTGTGTGCAGGGACCACTATGGGGCATAATACCCTGTGCAGGGACCACTATCATGTATATTGAGGCAGTTCTGCTACAAATAAATAGTGCAATATATTTTATTCTACTGGATTTACAATCTTGGGGGCTACAGAACAGGTAACGTCATGTATGTAATCATACCACTTCCTTCTCACATTTCTTTGTTCATATTCTCTTACAGTGTCATTTAGGTGTGCCACCATGACTGGTTAGAAATTGTTGCTTTGTCTACCAGCTACTAATACTCACTAATACCAATCAATAAGAAAAACATAGAGAGCAGGAGATGAAGAAATGGATAACATGACGCAGGAGAGGGAAATAAATCCTAATTATTGATCACATATGCACAACATGTAACTTTTTTTTTCTCTCCTCTGTAATGTAATATACATTTACTGTACATATTATATGATCTGCATTATTTTTAGAATTCTAAAATAATATTTATTTTAGATTTCTGGTAATCATAATAAATAATGTCTCATGATAAAGACAATGTCTATATCAGATTTGTGTGAGTCCCCCTTATTAAAATGTCTACATAATTCTTCCCAAAAAACGCTCTATCAATAAAGACTACTCCAGAAACCCTCTGCTACTATGTACACACCCTAGATGAGAACCATTCAAGACTATACCCATCCTCCCAACTTTCAAAGGACAGAAAGAGGGAAAGAGGGAAAGAATGTGCGGTGCATCATGGTGGATTTAGCCACAACCACTTCCACTTTGACTCCAGCCATTCTCATCCATTTCTCTTTGCGCCGTGTAACACCCCTACAGTCACCCTGACATCGCATAACCCCACATAATAATGTCCCCTCCAGTTGCCCTCAAAAGCATAATGTTGCCCTTCAATTGCCTCCACAGTATAAAATCCACCTCCTGCTGCCCCCACAATTTAATCTCCCCCTCCAGTTGCCCCCGTAGTTTAATGTCCCTCTCCGGCCTCTACCAGTTTAATGTCCCCCCTCCAGTTGCCCCCTCAGTATAAAGTTCCCCTCCAGCTGCCCCACATTTTTTTGTCCCACCTCCAGTTGCCCCCACAGTTTAATGTTCCCCCTCCAGTTGCCCCCACAGTTTAATGTCCCCCTCCAGCTGCTCCTACATAACAAAACCTAATATTCACTTATGCCCATTCCCCTGCTGTTGTGTCTGCTGTCTCTGGTTCCGGTGGCTTTAGGGAGCTGCAGGTGCGATGTAAGTGACGTCACTACATCACGCCTACTACTCCTGGAGCAGGGACAGGGTCAGAATGGTGAAGCAGGGAGCAGCTACAAACAAGAAAAACAAAACTCTAAACATATAGAACTCCAGAGTTCAAGGCTTTTCTCAAGCTGTCATCACTGAACATCTTCCAGCAGGAATCTCCAGCAAATTACCTTTGCTACCTGCTGTCACTTCCTTGGTCCTCCACAGCCTCATCTTCATACACATCGCACCAGGTTCCATCCATAGGGCAGAGGCATCCCACCTTCCTGCTACTTGAAGGCCTAACAAGTTCACCTGTGGGCCTTTTCTCAGCCAATCCCTGGTAGTCTCTGCCTTTTTATAGCTGCTCTGTCCTTAACTCAGTGCTCGAGCAACATAGTTTGGATCTCCAGTTTCTGCAAGAGTTTCATGTTTGTATTCCTCATTGATCTTTCTTTTTGTTTTGTGACCTTGGCCTGATTTGTGACTCTGCTTTTGATACTGATCCTGTTCTGCTGTCTACCTGTGTATGACCTCTGCCTGTATTTGACTTGTGAACCTATGCAGCACGCCCTGATCCTTCGGCTTATCTATGATCTTCTGTCTGCCACTGACTTGTGGCCTGTATTTGACTATATCTGCCTGAATTCCTGTTGCTTTGTACCAGAGTCTGTCTGGTCCTTGGTCAGCAGACACCTATACTTGGATCACTACAAAAGATAGCCTTTCCACAGCAAAGACCACATCTGCGTACATGAGTGAAAGGGTGAAGACCTGGAGGGGCTACTTAGATAATGCCCTTGGGAGTGGGCCAACTCCAAACCACTAAGGTGCCATAGCGGATCCATGATCCAATGCTGTGACAATCAGATTAATACCCAACTCCCGAAGCTTCAAATGTCCCCTAAAACTCATCTTTTTAGGCAGACTTATCACAAGACTTGACCACACTGTTCTACACTTCCTAATACTAAGCTAACTTAGTTTACCCTAAGCCATCCTTTCTAGTCTATTGCTCAGTTTTTGCCATTCATCTAGAAGCTACCCTGCACTCCATGCACTTAGTATCTGTATATTCACAGATACCAGCTAGTGATGGGCTCATACAGCTTTATTTATATGGCCTTATTTATTAAAAGATGGCGGGACCTTTGTGCCAAACAAGCCCTTTTACCTCTTGTGTCTCCCTATTTCCTCATAGATTGTAAGCTCTTGTAAGCAAGGCACTCACTCCTGTTGTTTGATATGTTAATTATTTTTGTTGCACTGTAATGTTTGATATTGTCTGTACATGTACCCTCTGAGTTGTAAAGTGCTGCAGAATATGTTGGCACTATATAAAATTATTATTATTGAAAAAAAATTGAAACATTTGTCTTTAAAGGTATATTCCCATCTCAAGGATCATATTCAGACTTGTAGCTTAAGGTAACTGAAGTGTTTTACTCAATACATTGCTGTATGTATCCTGCTCCGTTTGCCAGATACAGCTAAATCTCTCTCCTCAGTGTTTACAGTTGGTTGCCTAGGTTACAGACCTGCTCTTAAGTTGGAATGATGACTCACTCCCTGCTCACGGCCACTTATATTCTCATCTCTCCCTCTCTCTGCATATTGCTTTTAGTTTTTGAGCCCTAATAACGGCTAGTAACGTTTCTTGAGCAGTGCTTCTGTTATCTATGTCTAGCTGTGCTGGACTGAGCTGCAAACCAAGAAGTGGAGGGGAGAGGAGACAAAAAAACATGTAAAACAAAAAGGAAGGGGGGGAAGAAAAAGACAAAACACACAACAGTGGAATAGCAGTAAGAGGTACGATATTGCATCATGACAGTACATTCCCAGAGCATATGTAGTAAGTGTACCTCCTCCAAAGCAGGGCCGTCTTAACACACTGGGGGGCCCTGTGCAAACTTTTTGAAAGTGCCCCCCCCCCCCACATAATTTAATTTCTGCCGCCCCCTCAACCACCAAAGTTACATTAAAAAAAAGAGAGAGAAAAAAAATACACAACAACAACAATACTCACCGAACCAAAGTCCCACAGACTTGCAGGATCCAGCTGTAATGATGTCTACGGCTCAGTGCTCATTGCACTGCCCTGCCGCAAACATCATCAGCTGAAAGCTGAATAATGGAGCTGATATCTCTGTAATCCACTATTGTATTCAACCTCTATCTGTGTCCTAAGGACACAGATAGAGTTGAAATCACTGCCTGCTGGTTGAAACAGCAGGACAGCACCCGAAATGTGAGACTATCCTGCTCGATCCGGGGTGGCTGAGGGGGCCTCCGCAACCATAGGGCCCAATGTGGCTGCACCGTTGGCCCTATGGTTAAAGCAGCCCTGCTGCACAGCACATCTAGAGTACTTGGAATCTGTTCTTGCCCCTATTTTCAGTAGAAATACTGGTGTTCTGGTCTATATAGCAATAATGGCTATTATAGCCTCTGGGCCTCAAATAATGATACCAGGGGATGACTTCCATTGCCCTATACCATTGTTCCTCTATTAAGGAGCCCAGATCCACTTTCCATTTGTGTTACATTCCCAGACAGGAGTCACGTAAGTGAGCCTTGATCTACTGTATAATAGATACCACTGAAGACTTGCCTTTAGGTACTAGGGTCTGCTTTTTCATTTGCCATTTATGTTGTATTGTTATGTTCTTGCTGTTCTAAAATTGTTCTGACCTTCTGTTCAGGTGTTTGTGTGTCCGTTTACAATCATATGAAGTTACAGTAGAGGATTAGCATCAAAGGACAGATTTTTTATATTAGCCACATACCTCACCTATTTCTTTTTGGTATGCTGATGAGATTATTTTGTATCAGTTGACGCTAGGTTCACACCTGTGTTCGGGTTTCCATTCGGGGGTCCGCTTGGGGACCCCCCCCCCAAACGGAAACCTAATCTGGTTAAAAAAGCGATTACCTGCGGACCTCATAGACTATAATAGAGTCCACCGGGTTTCCGCCCGAAAAGCAGAGCTTTTCTCTCCGCATTTTTCAAGCGGAATGGGGAACGGAATCCCCTAGCGGAGAGCAGATGCATGTGTGAACCAAGCCTTACTTTTCATTTGATATAATGAGATACTTACATTAATAATCTCATTGATAGTATGCCAAGGCATGGAAGTGCATGTATTGCTGCAGGTGGAATTCATGCTTCATACTGAATAAATTGAGATATTTTAAATATCTTGTTTCCATTTTTATCATTTGAATATCATTAACCCCTTAAGGACCGAGCCAATTTTTATTTTTTCGTATCTGTTTTTTCCTCCCCACCTTCCAAGAGCCATATTTTTTTTTCGGTCCACAGAGTCACATGATGGCTTATTGTTTGCAGGACAAATTGTACTTTGTAATGGAACCATTCAATATCCTGTACAATGTACTGGGAAGCTGAAAAAAAAATTCTGAATGAGGTGGAAATGGAAAAAAAAAACATAGTTGCACCAATTTCATATGGATTTAATTTTTACGGTATTCACTGTGTGGTAAAAATGACATGTTACCTGTATTCTGTGGGTCAGTACGAACACGACGATACCAAACTTATATAGTACTAGAAGAAGGACCCGGCTTCGCACGGGTATATTTCATTTTTTGTTTGTGTAGTGGCCCCATAAGAATTGGCCAGTTTTGCACTTAACATCCAGTATGGCAGTCCAGTATAGGTACAGTCTATTTATGGCTGTGTTGTTATGGAAACCTGGTAAATTAAATGTGAAGTTATATTGGCTGATGCACGTCATATGACTGAATATTTAAGGACCTGCGAACTGCTATTGACTCATACAAGTCATAAATAGCTTGGTTGCTATGGAAACCTTGTATAAAGCTGTGTGTATGTCAAGACTGAAGAACCTGCGTTTTTCCATTGTTCCATAAGCGTCATGTGATTATGTGTATCTCAGTTTGGATATCAGTGAAAAACCTGCGATTGGTTGTTATGGAAAACCTGGAGTAAAGCTGTGTGTTTCTGACCTTGTGTAACAGTGTCATCCACAGCACACTGCCCCTTTAAAGCTGACCTACAGCAGTGAAGAAAAATGGCTGGGTTGTTATGGAAACATGGAGTGCAGCTGTGTGCATGTGGCTGACAATGCCTTGTCAGATTGGAGACGGGCTTGGGTCTGCTGGAGAGTTTCAGCAGCTCGCTGTTGTCTGTGATTTACCTTGTCAGATTGGAGATGGGCTTGGGTCTGCTGAGAGTTTTCATTAGCTCGAGCAGCAGCTATGCGTTTTGCTGCAGGAGGCATGAGTAGTTTAAAAACGTTTCAATTTATAAGAATGCTGACATCCAGTATGGCAGTCCAGTCAGTGGCGTAAATACCAGGGTAGCAGCAGTAGCGGCTGCCACAGGGCCCGGGACATTAGGGGTTTAGGCGGGCCCCTGATGGTTTTTTTTTTTTTTTTTTTTTTTTAAAAAGCAGCAGGTAACGGGCCCTATTTACTTACCAATCCCCGCTCCTGCTCACAGCCGCCTGCGCTTCACCTTCTGTGGAGGCGGCTGTGAGCAGGAGCGGGGATCAGTAAGTAAGGCCACAGGCCACGAACCCCACAAACACTGCTAGCATTATACTCTGGGATCTTTTTAGACCCCAGAGTATAATGATCGGAGGCCCAGGGGAGGTGAGGGAACATAAAAAAACACTGTTACTTACCTCTCCTGCGCTCCAGCAGGCTTCGGGCCTCCTTGGTGATGTCCCAGACGTCAGTGGGCCAGTCTGACGTCATTATGCGTCGCGATGCATGCCTGGCTCACGTGACGTCTGGTCCAACGTTGAAGAGGTAGCGGGGAATGCGCCGGAGCCAGAGATAGCTAAGTAATATTGTTTTTTATGTTTGTATCCTCCCCTGGGTCTCCGATCATTATACTTTGGGGTCTGAAAAGACCCCAGAGTATAATAATTGTTCATGGGTGGTCCACAATGGATCATAATACTATGTGAAGGGGCAACTATGGGGCATAATACTGTGTGCAGGGGCCACTATGGCACATAATACTGTGTGCAGGGGCCACTATGGGGCATAATACTGTGTGCAGGGGCCACTATGGGGCATAATACTGTGTGCAGGGGCCACTATGGGGCATAATACCATGTGAAGGGGCCACTATGGTGCATAATAGTGTGTTCAGGGGCCACTATGGGGCATAATAGTGTGTGCAGGGGCCACTATGGGGCATAATAGTGTGTGCAGAAATGCGGTTTGTGCGGTGGGGGGGCCATATCAAATGATTGCCTTGGGGCCCAGTCATTCCTAGTTACACCACTCAGTCCAGTATAGGTACAGTCTATGTATGGCTGTGTTCTTATGGAAACCTGGTAAATGAAATGTAAACTTATATTGGCTGATACATGTGATATGACTGAATATTTGAGGACCTGCGAACTGCTATTGACTAATACAGGTCATAAATAGCTTGGTTGCTATGGAAACCTGTGTGCCTGTGGAGACTAAGTGTCGGCGAGCTTCTATTGGCTCATAAGGGACATGTGACCGTGTGTATGGCAGTTGGCATATGAGTGAAAGACTTGCAGACTTGTATTGGCTGATGCAGATCATTTTTTGGGAATACTGTATCTCAGGAACGGTACGTCCTAGAGAGCTGTGACCTTCCCGGACACCTGATGTACCTGTGTGCCAAATTTGGTGAGAATCACTCCAGTTGTTTGGTTGTGTATAAAGAACAGACAGACAGACAGATAGAAACTCATTTATATATATATACAGTACAGACCAAAAGTTTGGACACACCTTCTCATTCCAAGAGTTTTCTGTATTTTCATGACTATAAAAATTGTAGATTCACACTGAAGGCATCAAAACTATGAATTAACACATGTGGAATTATTTACTTCACAAAAAAGTGTGAAACAACTGAAAATATGTCTTATATTCTAGGTTCTTCAAAGTAGCCACCTTTTCCTTTGATTACTGCTTTGCACACTCTTGGCATTCTCTTGATGAGCTTCAAGAGGTAGTCACCTGAAATGGTTTTCACTTCACAGGTGTGCCCTGTCAGGTTTAATAAGTGGGATTTCTTGCCTTATAAATGGGGTTGGGACCATCAGTTGTGTTGTTCAGAAGTCAGGTGGATACACAGCTGATAGTCCTACTGAATGGAGTGTTAGAATTTGTATTATGGCAAGAAAAAAGCAGCTAAGTAAAGAAAAACGAGTGGCCATCATTACTTTAAGAAATGAAGGTCAGTCAGTCCGAAAAATTGGGAAAACTTTGAAAGTGTCCCCAAGTGCAGTGGCCAAAACCATCAAGCACTACAAAGAAACTGGCTCACATGAGGACCGCCCCAGGAAAGGAAGACCAAGAGTCACTTCTGCTGAGGAGGATAAGTTCATCCGAGTCACCAGCCTCAGAAATCGCAGGTTAACAGCAGCTCAGATTAGAGACCAGGTCAATGCCACACAGAGTTCTAGCAGCAGACACATCTCTACAACAACTGTTAAGAGGAGACTGTGTGCAGCAGGCCTTCATAGTAAAATAGATGCTAGGAAACCACTGCTAAGGACAGGCAACAAGCAGAAGAGACTTTTTTGGGCCTAAGAACACAAGGAATGGACATTAGACCTGTGGAAATCTGTGCTTTGGTCTGATGAGTCCAAATTTGAGATCTTTGGTTCCAACCACCGTGTCTTTGTGCGACGCAGAAAAGGTGAACGAATGGACTCTACATGCCTGGTTCCCACCGTGAAGCATGGAGGAGGAGGTGTGATGGTGTGGGGGTGCTTTGCTGGTGACACTGTTGGGGATTTATTCAAACTTGAAGGAATACTGAACCAGCATGGTTACCACAGCATCTTGCAGCGGCATGCTATTCCATCCGGTTTGCGTTTAGTTGGACCATAATTTATTTTTCAACAGGACAATGACCCCAAACACATCTCCAGACTGTGTAAGGGCTATTTGACCAAGAAGGAGAGTGATGGGGTGGAGATGACCTGGCCTCCACAGTCACCAGACCTGAACCCAATCGAGATGGTTTGGGGTGAGCTGGACCGCAGAGTGAAGGCAAAAGGGCCAACAAGTGCTAAGCATCTCTGAGAACTCCTTCAAGACTGTTGGAAGACCATTTCAGGTGACTACCTCTTGAAGCTCATCAAGAGAATGCCAAGAGTGTGCAAAGCAGTAATCAAAGCAAAAGGTGGCTACTTTGAAGAACCTAGAATATAAGACATATTTTCAGTTGTTTCACACTTTTTTGTGAAGTATATAATTCCACATGTGTTAATTCATAGTTTTGATGCCTTCAGTGTGAATCTACAATTTTTATAGTCATGAAAATACAGAAAACTCTTGGAATGAGAAGGTGTGTCCAAACTTTTGGTCTGTACTGTATATAAGAGATATATAATGTTCGCGGACGATGTACTCCTCACTCTCACCTCCCCTCATACTACCCTTCCAAACTTGCTGCGCTCGCTAGAGACCTATGGTGATCTCTCAGGGTATAAGGTGAACCCCGCGAAGACTGAGGCACTCCCACTTAACATCCCACGGGACCTTCTCCTTCTCCTCCGCAGTAATTACGATTTCCAGTGGCGGGAGTCCTCTATCCGCTACCTGGGAGTCCATATATCCACCTCCTATGCGACCCTCTACTCGGCAAACTACCCGCGGTTGTTTTGTGAGCTAAGAGCCCTATTGGACAAATGGCAACCCTTGCCTATCTCCCTTATGGGGAGAATTGCTGCGGTCAAGATGACTCTCCTCCCGAAGCTACTGTATTTTTTCGAGACGCTCCCAGTCGCGATACCTCGGGGAGAATTACGGAACCTACAGAAAGCTATCTTCCAGTTTATCTGGAAAGCAAAACGACACCGAATACCTAGATCTGTTATGCTGGCGGATAGGGGGTCTGGGGGTATGGCTGTCCCACATCTGTTACATTATTACTGGGCGGCCCACTTACGCCATATCCCATTCTGGGCGGCTATGCCAGCATACACCAGATGGGTGCAGATAGAGAAGCTATGGCTGGCACCCATGCATCCTAACACTCTTCTGTGGGTCAGCTCCCCCCCCACCCCCCCTGCCTCGTACCTGTTGGGCCCCATTCGGTTTACTAGATCTATCTGGTCTACCTGTTGTGCTAGATTCTCTCTGATGTCCCCGCGCTCATCTATGGTCTCTATACTATACAACCCCCTTCTCCCGGAGAGCCTGACTTCTGCCATGACTAAAGTGTGGTCTGAAGCTGGCCTTTACCGGATTGCTGATATGGTTGACCCTGGAACCTTGGAACTCAGGTCCTTTGCTCATCTTACAGCTAATCAAAACCTGCCAGGTACTGAATGGTTCCATTACTTGCAGGTGGTTCACTTTGTCCGCTCCCTCCATGGGTCTCTTAAGGTGTCACTCCCCACCGCTTTTGAAAAGATTTGCCGTGCAGGCACGTCCACTAGGGGCTTTATATCCTCTATTTACCAACTTCTTAACTCACAAACTACAGGCTCTCCTGTTAATCATCGCTATATGCTTAAATGGGAGGAGGCGGTGGGTAAACCCATCTCCCAGGAACAGTGGCGGATTGTATGGTCTCGGGCCCAGAAATCATCTCAGTGCATTACGTTTAGGGAAACGCAGTATAAGCTGTTGATGCATTGGTATCATACTCCGGCTCTCCTTCATACTTTAAACCCATTAGTTCCCCCATGGTGCTGGCGCTGTGGAGCTGCGGTGGGTACCCTGCACCATATCTTTTGGACGTGCCCTCTCATCCTCGGTTTTTGGAGGGAGGTCAGGACTCTGACGACTGCTCTCTTTTTGCAAGAGGTTCCTCTTGACCCTCTTCTTTATCTCCTGAACCTTCCCCCCAGACACCTGAGCAATAAGTCATCCAGGCTTTTCTTGCATCTTTGTACTGCAGCTAAAACTCTCATAGCTAGAAACTGGAAGAAGGTGAGTCCCCCATCTAGTCTTGAGCTTGTGGCTAGAATGAAGGATGTGAGGAGTCTTGAATACCTGACTGCTGGCCTACATAATTCACGGAAGCCTTTGGGGCTATTTGGGCACCCTGGGACATGTATTGTACATCACAGGGTCTCTGATCTCTAGTCCTCTCCTTCCCTCCCCCCCCTTCCCTTTGGTCCTACCCTTGTCTTCTTAACCCCTCCATTCCCCCCTCCCTTGTTCACTGCTTAATTTAAATGCATATTGCTTAAGGGGGAGGAGGCAGATAGCCTCTATTTACCACAATGCTTCCTGTTTGTTTGATTATTATTGTTTTTTTGTTTTTTCTTTATTCCTTGTTAATGAAAAATTTTTCAATAAAATTACAGTTATATTAAAAAAAAAAGAGATATATAATGATATGATACCTTTTTAAAAAAAAGAAAAACTTTGCAAAATAGACCAAAAAGTGTTGTGTCGGCATGTTCTGACACCTGTAACTTTTTTCATATTTACAAGTATGGAGCTGGGTATGGCGTTTTTTTATGCAGGACAAGATGACATTTTTATTGATACCATATGGGGGAACGTCTGATGGTTTGATCAAGTGTTTGTAAAATTGCCATTTGGCTATTTTGATTCTTTTCCCCACTACACCGTTCACCGTATGGGATAAATATTTTAATATTTTTATAGTTTGGGCATTTTTGAGCAGGAGGATACCTAAAGTGTTTACAGGTATGTGTACTTTTGTTTATTTATTGTTATATGTGATCTAGGGAAAGGGGGAGATTTAAACTTTTGTGTTTTTTTTATAGTTTTAAAAACTTTTTTTTTTCTTCTTTTACTTTTAGACCCCCTATGGACCTTGCTCATACTAATTACTGCAATACTAATGTATTCCAGTGACTAGTAAAATCCATTCACTTATCCTACACGCAGGGCCGGTTTTAGACAAAGTGGGACCCTGGGCAAAATTAAAAGCGGCGCCCCAAATGCTGATATGCAAACAACACCATCATCTTCCAGTGACAACCCCTATAATAACGCCTCCTTTCTGCCAACAAAAAAGTAACAACAAGCCCCATTTTACCACACACAATTCAAATGAGCACCTTTGTACCACCTATTAGATTTTTGCACACAGTCATCAGTTATTATAATGCCTCCTTATAAACAATAGTCCCTGCTTATAAATAATCTTACACCTTTATCAATAATAGCTCCCTTATAAATGATAAATAGTGTCCTGTATCAGTAATATTCCCCCTCATCAGTAACAGTCACCCTGTAAAAATAATAGCCCCCTCATAAATAATAGCCCACCTCATAAATAATAGTCCCCATTATCACTAATAGCCCCCTTTATAAATAAGCCCACTTAACAATTATACCCCCCTTATAAATAGTTCCCCTCTTATAAATAATAGCTCCCCCTTATAATGGATGCCTTATATATAATAGTTCCCCCCTTATAAATAATAGCCCATATTATAAATAATAGTTCCCCCTTATAATAGCCCCCTCATACTTAAGTTTCCCAATTATATATAGTAACCCACCCTTATATATAATAGTTCTCCGTTACACAGTGTCGGACTGAAGGGCCTTAGGCCCACCAAAGGAACTTGTTCTGGGGCCCCATCCAACAGCTTCCTGCTAATAGCCTACACCACGGCTCCTTCACTGAAGTCTTACATATGTGCTGACTACCTGGTGTTACTGAGTATGTTCCCCGTATAGTCAGCCCCTATAGTACTGTGCAGGCTCCATGGCCAGCTCATGCACAGTACTGTATGGGGAATGACATGGCCATGGGGCACTACACGTATGTGCAAGATTATAGTGAGGGAGCTATGATGCAGACACAGCACACAGGGCTGCCAGCAGGAATTGTGAGCACCACCACCCCCCACAGTATAATGCTCCACATGGTATATAATGCTCCACAGTATAAAATGCTCTAGTGAGCCCTCCAGTTTCCCCACATGGTATATAATGCTCCACAGTGACCCCACACAGTATAAAATGCTCCCCTGAGCCCCCCATTGTGGTCCCACATGGTATGTAAGGCTCCACACAGTATAATACTCTACAGTGGCCCACACAGTATACTACCCCTTAGTGGCACCAGACAGTACAATATGCTCCCCAGCAGCCCCACACAATATAATATGCTCCATACAGTATAATATGCACCCCACAATGCCCCCCCAGTATAATGCTTCACAGTGGCCTAACACAGTATAACATGATCCATAATGACCTTCACACAGTATAATGTACTCCCCAGAGGGGTTCCCCCAGTATAATGCTCCACAGTGGTCCCCCACAGTATAATATGTTCCCCACAGTCCCCCCCCAGTATAATTCTCTACAATGGCCCCACAGAGTATGATATGCTCCCAAAAAGCCCCACACAATATAATACACTCCACAGTGGCCCCCACATTATAACAGGCTCCCCACACTGTCCATTCCCCCAGTATAAAGCTCCACAGTGGCCCATAGTATAATATGCTCCCCAGAGGGCCCCCGCTAGTATAATGCTCCACAGTGCCCCCTCCAGTATTTTGCTCCACAGTGGCCCCACGCAATATATTATGCTCTCCAGAGCGTCCCCCCAGTATAATGTTCCACAGTAGGCCCCACGCAGTATAATATGCCCCTCTAGAGGGCCCCCTAGTATAATGCTCATTAGTCCCCCCCCGAATAATGCCCCACAGTGGCACCACGCAATACAATATGCTCTGCTGATGGCCCCCCCCCCAGAATAATGCTCCACAGTGACCCCACTCAGTATAACATGCTCCAGAATGGCCTCCACACAGTATAATATACTGCCCAGAGAGGTTTCCCTAGTATAATACTCCACAGCGGCCCAATACAGTATAATATGCTCTCCAGAGCCCCCCCCAGTATAATGCTCCACAGTGGCCCAAAACAGCATAACATGCTCTCCAGAGCCCCCCCCCAGTATAATGCTCCACGGTAGCCCCGCACAGTATAATATACTGAGGGCCCACTCTGGAGAGCATATTATACTGGGGGCCCCCAGTATAATATGCTATCCAGAGGGGGCCCCCAGTATAATGCTCCACAGGGGCCCTACAGTGCTGCTATTATATTATATTCTGGGGTCTCTTCAGACCCCAGAGTATAATAATCGAAGGCCCGGGGTAAGTAAGGTAAAATAACAAACAGTTATACTCACCTTGTTCTTACCTCTGCTGGGCCTCCTCGCGCTGCTCCGCTATCCCCGTCGGCGCTGGCTTCTTCTTCTCTGCGGCTGACGTCACGCGTTGTGGACGTCACCGCTGAGGCCTGTGATTGGGCCTCAGCGATTACGTGAGGCACGCTGTCAGCACTCCCCACGTGACCGCTGTAGCCAGGCCTCAGCGGTGATGTCCGGAACGCTAGAAGATGATGTCGGACGCCAAGGACAGGTGAGTAAAAATGTTTGTTATTTTTACTCACCTCGGAAAGGGGCCCTGCGGTCCCTTTCTGTTATTGCTTTGGCCGGGCCTGACTCCGGGATCCGGAGTCATTAGGTTCCGGATCCTGGGGGCCCCTTTGGGGACGGGGCCCTGGGCAATTGCCCAGTTTGCCCCCCCTAACGCCGGCCCTGCCTACACGCTGCCTTTGGTATCCGCCGTGTATGGAGAAAGCTAAGCTCCTGAGCCCTCTCCATACATCTACATATGATCAATGATGTACTATTACGTCCTTGGTCGTTAAGGGGTTAAAGGGAGTCTGTCAGCAGGAAAATATTAAAAATATTGTCTGGGGCCACAAAGGAGTAGTATACTACAGGTACATCTCAATAAATTAGAATATCTTTTAAACGTTTATTGCTTTCAGTCATTAAAAAAGTGACCTATATTTTCTAGATTCTTTACACACAGAGTGTTCTATTTCAAGTGTTTTATTTCTGTAAATGTTGATTATGAATTACAGGTAATGAAAACTCAAATCTAAGAAAATTTGAATATTGTAAAAAAGTTCAGTATTGTAAATTCAGTGTGTCACCTGCCAAGGTTTCCTAAGCCTTTAAATGGTCCCTCAGTCTGGTTCAGTAGGACACACAATCATGGAAAACTGCTAATTATGAATTGAATTTCTGAATCCCTAAAATGAATGAACATTTAGAAAATATTCTAATTTATTGAGATGCACCTGTATCTGGGCCAATATAAAGTATTATACAGTGCTGGGGCTCTAGGAAACATATTATAGTGTATGGAGCCTTATATACCATTGGGACCACTATGGGGGGCTCAGGGGAGCATTTTATACTGTGTGGGGCCACTGTGGAGCATTATATACAATGTGGAGAAACTGTGGAGGGCTCAGGGGAGCGTTTTATACTGTGGAGCATTATATACCTTACGGAGTATTATACTGTGAGGGAGGGGCTCAAAATTCCTTCTGGCAGACCTGTGTGCTATATTTGCATCACAGCACATATGTAAGACTTCAGTGAAGGAGCCGTAGTGTAGGCTATTAGCAGGAAGCTGTTGGGTGGGGCCCAGAACAAGTTCCTCTGGTGGGCCTAAAGCCTTCAGTCCAACACTGTATAAGGGAAAACTATTATGTATAAGGGGGCTCTTATTTATAAGGGAGGAACTATTATATATACAGTGGGTACGGAAAGTATTCAGACCCCTTTAAATTTTTCACTCTTTGTTTCATTGCAGCCATTTGCTAAAAGCAAAAAAGTTCATTTTATTTCTCATTAAAGTACACTCAGCTCCCCATTGTGAAAGATCCTCAGTGCGCCAACATCGCGTTGGCCCACACCTGAGACTTCTTTCATATAAAAACCACACTCACCGCCAGTGAGTGCTGGGTTCACAAGATAAATACAAGACAAGTTTTCTAAATTTTATATATTTATTAACCCCTAAATGGGTCGGTATTAACATCTAACACATGCAGTTCAGAACAGATATGTAGATATATACAAGCATTAACAGTTACTAGTTACAAGATACAGTACAATAAAATAAAAGGGAATAAAAGTGAAATAATTACTTTACCCCACATATCCTGGATGTGGCTCTATAGTCCAACACTCACACATAGCATGTGGAGGTAACCAGTGGAGGCTCCTAGCAGCAGCATCAACACAGCATTCCAGCCTGCATGCTCATCGCAGTATATTCCAGTAGTCTGTCTCACAGTGGTCTCATCATAGTATTCTCCTTGTAGTCTCAGCCCAATCTCCTCCCACTGACCTCTTACCTCATCTTTTATACCCTTGATTACACCACCCAGAATGAGGTCACCGGCGACGGCAAGTCTGATTGATTAACGCACTCAAGTCCAGATTCTTTATAAGGAGCTGAGACCAAGTGAAATGATACAATGTTATCAACCATGTCTGATCTACCAGCCCAGGCTGAACAATGCATGTTTATTTGATCACCCAGGGCTATGTAAGAATTAAATGGAGCTATTCTGGGATGGATACAAAGCCCTATTGTTACAAGGTTGCCCTACTGACAACATACATCTAGGATTATAGCTGCGCACATTATGAGTAAATGGAAGTAAGAGGGAGATACGATACCCAGAGATCAAAATACATCTTTGAGTTATAGCCATATTTAAGTGGAATCATCACACCCATCTTGACAGAAAAAAACCAGAAATGTAGATATTTTTGCAAATTTATTAAAAAAGAAAAACTGAAATATCACATGATCATAAGTATTCAGACCCTTTGCTGTGACACTCATATTTAACTCACATGCTGTTCATTTCCTTCTGATCCTCCTTGAGATGGTTCTACTCCTTCATTGGAGTCCAGCTGTGTTTAATTAAACTGATTGGACTTGATTAGGAAAGGCACACACTTGTCTCACAGTGCATGTCAGAGCAAATGAGAATCATGAGGTCAAAGGAACTGCCCAAGGAGCTCAGAGACAGAATTGTGGCAAGGCACAGATCTGGCCAAGGTTGCAAAAGAAATTCTGCAGCACTCACGGTTCCTAAGAGCACAGTAGCCTCCATAATCCTTAAATGGAAGAAGTTTGGGACGACCAAAGCTCTTCCTAGACCTGGCCGTCCAGCCAAACTGAGCAATTGTGGGAGAAGAGCCTTGGTGAGAGAGGTAAAGAAGAACCCAAATATCACTGTGGCTGAGCTCCAGAGATGCAGTAGGGAGATGGGAGAAAGTTCCACAAAGTCAACTATCACTGCAGCCCTCCACCAGTCGCGGCTTTGTGGCAGAGTGGCCCAAGGGAAGGCTCTCCTCAGTGCAAGACATATGAAAGCCAACATAGAGTTTGCCAAAAAAAACATGAAGGACTCCCAGACTATGACAAATAAGATTCTCTGGTCTGATGAGACGAAGATTGAACTTTTTGGCATTAATTCTAAGCGGTATGTGTGGAGAAAACCAGGCACTGCTCATCACCTGCCCAATACAATCCCAACAGTGAAACATGGTGGTGGCAGCATCATGCTATGGGGGTGTTTTTCAGCTGCAGGGACAGGACGACTGGTTGCAATTGAAGGAAAGATGAATGCGGCCAAGTACAGAGATATCCTGGAAGAAAACCTCTTCCAGAGTGCTCTGGACCTCAGACTGGGATGAAGGTTCACCTTCCAACAAGACAATGACCCTAAGCACACAGCTAAAATAACAAAGGAGTGGCTTCGGAACAACTCTGTGACCATTCTTGACTGGCCCAGCCAGAGCCCTGACCTCAACCCAATTGAGCATCTCTGGAGAGACCTGGAAATGGCTGTCCACCAACGTTCACCATCCAACCTGACGGAACTGGAGAGGATCTGCAGTTTAAAAGGAGTCTGTCAGCAGTATACTAGTTAGAATCCTAATCACAGTACTTTGTAAAGGTAAGTCTACCATTTCCAAATATACTTTATTCAGCTTTGAACCCCCATTTTCTTGGAAATCGTTTTATTTACATGTAAATGAAGGGAAAAGTGCTTTGGTCCATATCTTAGCTTGCCTGGACTTCAGTGTCAGCTGTAGATTCCCACCTTTTCCCTTATTTGCATATAAATTAAAACAGTGATTTTCATAGAAATGGGGCTCCATAGCTGAATAACAGGGACATATTTGAAAACTGCAGAATCACCAGGTACTGTTTATAACCAATGTCCTGCTGACAGACTCCCTCTAATTCTTCAGACTCCTTTTTTCTCTATTTACAGTACAGTTTATAAGGTTCACTCTTATGACCTGCTGAATAGCTTTTAGCACTTCTGAAAAAAAAAAACATAAAGTACACTGGAACATAATATACCACCATCCAATGGCCCTTGAGAAAAAATAACTTCATAAAACTAGATAAATGATTTCTTGGTTTAATGCCTGATCCAGTTTCCATCTTACGTAGCTTCTTCTAAGGGATGACAGTGTTACAAGATAGCACAGTCAAGCTAGATCCTGCCCTCCATTTCTTCAGTTCCTAGTAAGTGACAGAATTCCTTGCATGATGTCAGGACCACATGAAGGAATGAACTAAAAAACTTAGTTTTATATTATACATTTTCATATATTATTATTCATTTTTTGCCTCATCGAGGACCTTGAGTTGTCCTGTGTATTTTCTTCATATAGAACAAAATAGACCTAATCTACATTCACAAATACTATTTTCTATTCCACTGAGGTTTCAAGTTTCTCTGCAGAACATGCAAACCTAAGGAAACACAGCTTTTATCCTATTTCATTGAAAACATGAAACATGGCTTCTCACCCACCTTCACTCACGGGCATTCCTCTTCAGCACTTTGTGTTCACTGCCATCAAGGATGTCAAACTCCTACAGCTCTGTCATTAGAGACCTCTCGTTTTCGACTTCACTTTCCATAGGGATGTCACCTGGCTCTTTGTGGCACCTCAAGTGCAGACGTTTGTCTGAGATCCACATATCTAAAGGCTTCTCATTTACAAAAGTCACAGGAGACGCTCACTTTCAAAGTCACATGATTGAGAAAAGACTTGAAATCTGACTTTATTTGTACAAAACAAAATTATTGCCATTTTTTCACTGAATCTTTAAATCTGCTCCAACTCTTTGCATCCTTGAAGGGGTTGTCCAGTTTCTGCAAATATATGTTATTGTTTGTATAATAAAAAGTTGTACAATTTTCCACTATACTTTCTGTATCAATTCCTCACAATTTTCTAGATCTCTGCTTGCTGCTTCAATGTCTGCCTCCATTGAAAAAAATGGGAGGCAGACATTGTCGGACTGGGAAGCCTAGGGGCCACCAGTAAAATTCATTCTGGGACCTAGATGTCATCTCAGCCGACTAGCTTGTATACAGAATATGATAATCTCAAATTATCTACCCAGTAAATTATACTGATGCATAACCTGCTTGATGCTGTATGATGAGTATGCGTATGAAGTACATTAACTGTTTAGTGCTGTGTCAGGGTGAGACGACAGTACACCTGACTCAGGGACCCACTGGGATAATCACCTGTTCACCTGTGGGCCAATCCGAATCTGGAGGCAGATTAAGGGTGGATTTTGGAGCTGATTTAGAGGTGGGCCTAATCCCTCTGTATGAACATATCATTAAAGAGTAATTTCATCCCATAGTGTATTATATGGTAGCCATTCATGGGAGCTGGTATAGTGCGGCTCTCTGTTTTGGTGCATAGAAAAGGTTTCTGTGCGGTGGACCTACCTGTATGGTCATTGGACATATAAACAAGAGTTGTTCTGAGAGAAGACCTTGCTTGCAATTACTGCTATATTTACTGAACCTTAATAAATGGGAATCTATATTTTGGCCAAAGTTGTCCATCTGTCCATATTCATTTAGTTGGGTTGTTACTAACATTATACCTCTAGAGCATGAGACTAATCTCTCTCTCTCTCTCATCTCTCTCTTGAGCTCTGACCTCCAGTGCTTCATGCACACCACAGGATTGGTATCCATGTGTCATCCCTGGTTTTCACTGACCACTACATTCAAATGAATTGACAGAGCCGTAAGTACGGGCAGGTACAGGACCTGCTTTATAATTTGTGACTCTTCAATTTCGCCTGGACAAACAGCCACCAAAACTATGGCTGTGTGTATGGACACATTGAAATATATGGGTCTATACTTTTATCCACAATTGTGTGCATGAGGCCTAAGTGAATGCAGTCAGCGTTTAGGTCTTCTACCCCAGGCTAAATCTTTACTTCCATTCACTTCTACTTAAGGAAAGGGACCTAAATATTATTAACTGTAACATAACATAAAATTAACTACTATAGATACTGTATATGAATATAATGTTATATGGGAATGTATGAGTTTTATTGCATCTACAAATCAATGACATTTTCCACTATGATACAAGTATATATGTTACCGTTAAAGTGCGAAATCAGTGAATGTGCACATTCCCTAGGTAATCTGCAGATTTACTGATTTGCTCCGTTAAAGTGCCGAATCAGGAGTTTTCCACACTTTACCAGAGTAATGTGCACATTCACAGCTTGCGGATCGTTAAAGTTCGGAAGTTGTCCCTACTCCATCCCCCCTCTTCTTCTCCCTCCACTGTTAGTCTTCTTTCGCCAGCAGCGTCTCCGGTCATCGCCAGTTGTCGTGTTTTGTTTTGGGTTTTTTTTATGTGTCAAATATGTGTGCCCAGTGCGTAGCATAAGCTAAGACGGTTTGCTTTCAAAGCCCATTCAACTTGAATGGGTTTTGAAAGCAAACGGGCGGGTGTGTGTGCGTGCGCGCGCTTACACCCTCTGCACCGCGAAGCAGACTTTTTTTTTTTCGGACACAAAGGACTTTGTGTTTCTGATGAAAAAAAAAAAATTAAAAAACGGCTTTTCGCGGCGCAGAGGGTGTAAGCGCGCACACACACACACGCCCGTTTGCTTTCAAATCCCATTCAAGTTGAATGGGCTTTGAAAGCAAACCGTCTTCAACCTTTCCCTATACTGTCCCCGATCCTTTTTTTTTTTTTTTTTTGCCGGCATTACGTTCGCTGTAAACCTACACAGCGATGTTGCTGCTGTTGTTCCGGCAAAACATGTCGTTATATATCTGCACTTTAACGAGTGCCTAGTAGGTAATGTGCACATTAGCTAGGTAATGTGCAGATTACCTAGGTAATGTCAGAAATGAAAGAAGTTTTCCGCACTTTTACGGATTGCCCTAGTGAATCTGCACATTACCTAGATAATCTGCAGATTAACTGATTTCTGCACATTAACGGTAACATACATCCTCTATACTGGGAATAAATAGCAGAGATCTGCCTCAAAGTCATTTCTGTGGCCAGAGTAGATTATGTTTAACCTTTTAATAGCCTATGAGGAAAATGTACAGCACACCATGGTGGCTGCCAGTTAAGGCTCCATGATATACATTTATGCCATGATGATCTTTCAGGCGCTGACCAGTGGCTGAAGCGGGGTGATATTACACAGCCCAGCTCCTGCTGCAACTACTAGAATCAGGGAACTCTGATCTCATCCATCCATTTAAGGCCGGTTGCAGACGACCGTGTACTGCTGGCCGGCCGTGAATTGAAGGCATGGGCGGCGCATGAGGGACACGCAGATGTGCACAAGCCGTGCTTCTGTGGCCCCTTTCATTCAATGAATAGGAGCCACGGAA
The DNA here is from genome assembly GCA_947044405.1 of Leptodactylus fallax. NCBI lineage: Eukaryota > Metazoa > Chordata > Amphibia > Anura > Leptodactylidae > Leptodactylus > Leptodactylus fallax. Next base: position 5,085,614 of record CAMRHE010000074.1, on the reverse strand, counting down.
GCAAAAGCCGCAAAACAGGAAAGAAATAGGACCTGTTCTATATTTCGCGCCCTGGACTGTCTGCCTGCACACGTGACCATGTAATTCACGGTCATGTGTAGGGGCCCATAGAAATGAATGGGTCAGTGTGCTCTCCGTGAAATACATGGATAGCACACTGATCACGGCCACAGTCGTCTGCAAGGGGCTATACTCCTAAGAAACTGACTGTAACAACTAAATAGTTGGACATAGGGAGGGAGCTCCCTCTATCACTCCATCGGCCCATGCAATTGCAGGTGCCAATGTCATAGAAATTGGGGCCATAACAATGGCCCCAGGTTGGATATCTTAAGTGTACCTATTAGAATCTGCCTTTTACACTGACAGGCATGACACACCACAATACAGAGGTTTTGCTGTGTTTTATATGAGCATTCAAAGTCATGTTTTCAAGTGGGACTAAAATGTAAAGTAAAAAAATGTTTCAGAAATATTAAAAAATTCTTTGTCAAAAAAAGTACACATAATTGGTATTGTCACATCTGTAATGGCATCAGCTATAAAATCATCATGTCATTTAACTCACATGGTGAGTGCTAAAAAAAACTCCAAAGTGCCAAGATTGCTATTTTTGTCACAAAAAGTCTGATTTACCCTGAAATGGTACCAATAAAAATGTCAACTTGTCCTGTAAATAATAAGATTTACACAGCATGACAAAAAACTAAAAACATTATGGCTCCTAGAATATGCTGACACAAAAACAAATTATTTTCAAAAATGTTTTTTATTGTACAAAAGTAGTAAAACATATAAAATTGCCTTGGCCATAAACTAAATAACCTTCAGAATAAAGTTAACACTGTACAGTGAACACCTTAGAAAAAAATTAAAAACACAAGAGGTAAAAAAAAATGAAAGAAATTTTAAAAATGTTAACAAATTACCCAGTCCTAAGGACCTAAAATAGTTGAATCCTTAATGGGTTAAAAGGGTTGTCTCATGAACATTAACCCTGTCCTTATGTTCTATTGGTGCATATGGACAGCACAGTGAGAGGCCTCCACTCAGAATCCCCCTCAGAGTCAGAACTTAGAACTGTTCTGAATGATGATTGCCTTTCTGGTGAATTCAACCTGATCACCCTTGGGGTGCAATTTAAAAATTGTTCTCTCTGATGATACAACCCCCATTGAAGAGGACCTTTCACCATCTCCACAAATTCTAGTTCTTAGCATCTGTGAATAGAGGCCACTCCACTGATTCCAGCACGGTTGGAATTTTTTCTGTAGCCTCCACTGTTCCCGAGCACAGTTAATTTTAGTGCTGTTTAAGCTCTGTAATGTCAGAAGGGCAGTGTCAGGCAGGGGGTGTGATTCAGAGCTCCAATCAGAGGCAGCCAGGGTCAGAGCTCAGAAACACACCTCTTGTCTGCTCCTGCTTGACATCACCCACCTGACAGTACAGAGCCTAAATAGCATATCAGGCACCAAAACTAACAGCATTGACTGATGGGAATGGGGGGGGGGCTAGAGAAAAAATTCCAACTGTGCCAGAGCAGCAGCTATTAAATGATGCAAAAATTGGACTTTTGGAGGTGGTGAAAGATCTTCTAAAGAAGTCCATAGAAATGAAGGCATGATACTTTCCAAGCACCAACCCTTTTTACCTTGTGATTGTCTAACTACTGGCATCTTCTTTCTGTATACATTGGGGGGGAAAAAGTATTTAGTCAGCCACCAGGCTGGTAAGACTGAATCTGCAATAGGCAAGCAGCTTGGTGTGAAGAAATCAACTGTGGGAGTAATAATTAGAAAATGGAAGACATACAAGACCACTGATAATCTCCCTCGATCAGGGGCTCCACGCAAGATCTCACCCCGTGGGAACAAAATGATCACAAGAACGGTGAGCAAAAATCCCAGAAACACACGGGGGACCTAGTGAATGACCTGCAGAAAGCTGGGACTAACATAACAAAGGCTACCGTCAGTAACACACTACGCCGCCAGGGACTTAGATCCTGCAGTGCCAGACGTGTCCCCCTGCTTAAGCCAGTACATATCCGGGCCCGTCTGAAGTTTGCTAGAGAGTATTTGGATGTTCCAGAAGAGTACTGGGAGAATGTCATATGGTCAGATGAAACCAAAGTAGAACTGTTTGGTAGAAACACAACTCGTCCTGTTTGGAGGAGAGTGAATGCTGAGTTGCATGCAAAGAACACCATACCTATTGTGAAGCATGGGGGTGGCAACATCATGCTTTGGGGCTGTTTCTCTGCAAAGGGACCAGGACGACTAATCCGTGTACATGAAAGAATGAATGGGGCCATGTATAGTGAGATTTTGAGTGCAAACCACCTTCCATCAGCAAGAGCATTGAAGATGAAACGTGGCTGGGTCTTTCAGCGTGACAATGATCCCAAGCACACCGCCAGGGCAACGAAGGAATGGCTTCGTAAGAAGCATTTCAAGGTCCTGGAGTGGCCTAGCCAGTCTCCAGATCTCAACCCCATAGAAAACCTTTGGAGGAAGTCGAAAGTCCGTGTTACCCAGCGACAGCCCCAAAACATCACTGCTCTAGAGGAGATCTGCATGGAGGAATGGGCCAACATACCAGCAACAGTGTGTGCCAACCTTGTGAAGACTTACAGAAAACGTTTGACCTCTGTCATTGCCAACAAAGGATATATAACAAAGTATTGAGATGAACTTTTGTTATTGACCAAATACTTATTTTCCACCATAATTTGCAAATAAATTCTTTAAAAATCAGACAATCTGATTTTCTGGATTTGTTTTCTCATTTTGTCTCTCATAGTTGAGGTCTACCCATGATGTCAATTACAGGCCGGCCTCATCTTTTTAAGTGGGAGAACTTACACAATTTATGGCTATCTAAATACTTTTTTTCCCCACTGTATTTCTTCAAGTATCATTTACATTGAGAGAGGAAAATCTTTTGATCCATTTACTATACATTTATAAAATAACTCATAGCACTGTCCTTCACACCCAGTTTAGATGTTTATGTCTGTGTTGATTTGTAGATACAATAAATTATATGGCACAGTTTGACGACCCAGCTACATTTCCTATTCTTAACTATGAGCACAGTGCAAACCAGTTTTAAATTCAGCATCTGAGTCATGGTTGACTATGGTTCAATTGCCTATAGCTACAGCTTTGTCAATTAGATTGTGAAGCAAGCAGATCTCTGGCAACCAGTCTCAACTTGCGTTTTCAGGTGAAGGCCAAACTAGCTCTAGAAAATAAAGAGTTTGACTTTGCTATGTTATGACACTATTATTTATTTTTTGCAATGGTAAATTTATGGGTAGTATTTCTATGTGTGAAATGTAATAAGGGAAGGCTGTGTTCTCTAACTATTCCCTTAGTAACATGTAAACATTATAAAAGTTATTGCTATTAAAAAATAGTGGTGCTCCCTATAGGATAAACCAGATTCAGTCTCTGAATACAGCTTTATTTGTGAAAAAGAGCAGTGACTATGTGTATATGTACATATAGACACAGTATGCAGCCTTTAGACTTGGGTCTATAGCTATCTCAGTGTTTAAAGTGAAATATAAAGAAAATATTTTTCATATTTTATACTAACAATAAGGCTGTGTTCACATGTTCAGGATTTGCCTAATGTAGATTAAAAAAATCTATTGCAGAAATCCAAGGCTGACACAGATTTTTGCCCTAAATGTGCCAGTGGATCCACACAAGGACTAGTCTCATTGTCATTCTGTAGGACTATTCGGCTGAGGCCCCACGTTACGGAAACGCAGCTTTTTTTGTTGCAGAATTGTTGCGTTTTTTTGAGCCAAAGCCAGGAGTGGATTGAACAGAAGGGAGAAGTATAAGAGCTTCCTATATATTTTGCATTCCTTTTGCATCCACTCCTGGCTTTGGCTCAAAAAACCACAACAAAATCTGCAACAAAAAAAAGCTGCGTTTCTGCAACGTGGAGCCTTAGCCTTCTGTGGGGGGGGGGGGGTTGTGCAGAATATAAAGCAAGCTGAATATTCCATGCAAATTTTTTTTGCTGCATATGAATAAGGTATAAAAAACATTCACTTGGATTAGCTACAGATTGTTAGTAGACCTGATAAATGTTTTGGTGTAGAATCTGCACCTAAATCCTGAGCATGAGAACATACCCTAAAGGGCCTTTTTGGCTAAATTTGAAACAATGGAAGTTTTAGTTTCCAATGGTAATTTTATTCTGCATATAAATCAATCCCTCTGTTATCTAACCTGTGTTTCACAGCAGCTTTACCTTACACTAGGGGTTTAGCTACATTGCCATGACACTGAGTGACACAGCTGTCAAATGGGGAAGAAGCATGCAGCAGTTATAATTTATATTATGTCACACACAGTGAGGGGGAGGGGTGTTCCCATCGCTTTAGCAACATGTAAAAATGGGTCACATATGACACTGTTATTGTCTGGCATTATAGCCTAAGCTTATTACAATGCAAATTAGGAGTATATATTTTTTTGAATTAAAAAGATACATTGAATTCTCTGCTAATTTCCCTACGCCTCCCTAAACCATTGGTGCAGAGTAGTGAATAAACACCAAATGAAAATATATTTAGGGGTGCCCACCGAATGAGTATATATATATATTTATAACAATTGCTGAAAAAATCAAGTCACTCAGACATCTAGAACCTAACATTAAATACATATTGGAATAATATATCACTTTTTCCTTCTAGATTCCCTAAATCTTACATTATCCCTTACCCCATATGCAGAAAGAGTGTAATTAATTCCCATAGCAACACTCAGCTCAAAAGCAGGGAATTCAGCGTGACATTCCAGTAAGTATTGTAAGTATTCTACACTCGGGGAAGTAAGCCTGGCATCCTTGGGGAAATCATATTGCATGCTTAGAATGATGTCATCTGTATTCCCCATATGGCTGCAGTGTTATGAGAGGAAAGGACATTTGGACCCAGGATACTTTTAAAACACCCTGAATTGAATAATGTGGAAGTAGATTTTATTTAGTTTTTCCACAAACACTGCTTTCTGGTTCAGACATCAGCTGCTGTGCTCTGAGGAAATGATAAGCTCATGGGCAACAGGGTGTGAAATATGATGACTTAATGACAATAATGATGCAACATAAATTGTCTACTTCAGTCATTTTGCGCATGCTCAGTTAATGATGGTATGTAAAGTGGAGGCAACAACATTGATGTAGACTTAAAGGGAGTCTGCCACCACTAAAATCACTTCTAAACCACTTATACGCTGCCGTAGGGGCAGATAATAACATAGAGAACTTACTTTTTTCTGTCAATGTGCTGTCTTGCTGCCAAGAAAATCAACTTTTACTTTGTATGCAAATGGGATGTTTAGGGTATGTTCACAAGGCAGAAAATGAAGAGGAATTCCTCTTCATTTTCCACTGCCGGCATTTTTGCCGGCAAGGGGTAGTGCTTAAACCTCCTATGAGCTAGTATATTCTAGCACCATTATCAGCGCATTCTCCATAGTTAGAAAGGTTGAGGGACCTGTGATGTGACTTGTGACCTCATCATCAAGAGTCCACTGGTCCTTCACCAGGAGCAGTACAACCACAGTCTTCAGGCTGAATGATCTAATCTGAGGGCAGAGGCATTGTAGACTGGTGCTTGAGATAGAAGGCTCTTCTCGTATTTCCTCTCACTGTTGTGGGGTGCTCTGGATAGTGTGGGAGGTGTGGAATTGGGGAGTGTTTTGCTGCAATTTCGGAAGGTTTTATTTTGAGACAATGGGCTGTCAATGAGCTAAAGGTGGAAACATGCAAACTATAGAAAGACGTTCCCTCCCCCAAAAAAGATACCCTACCCAGCTATCTTTGTTGGCGTGATGGGGCCACCCTAATTAAAATTGTAGGACATGTCCCCCATTTGCAGATCAAAAAATCCATAATTTGGCCCTCATATAGTATTGTGAAGGATCATAATGAACTTTTTTATAATTTTATACTTTTATATTTGTTTTATATTTTCATATCTGCTTAAGGTGTATTGTGTGTAAAAAAAACATTGTTATCCTTAAAGTTGAATACTAGATGTTGTTATTTATGCTTGAAACTGAGTGTAATGTAATGTTACACTACCAGATAGTGTCTGCATAACAAAGTGAGAATCCTTTGTGTCCAAGAAGACATATGCTTGGCTTGCTGCCAGAAGACAGCTCCCTGCATCACAGGGCAAGACAGGAGATGGCTGACCGTATACAGAACTGCTTATATCTGTTATCTATGCATTCAAGATATACTACACCAATTAGGATTGAACATGAGGACTTACGTTGCTATGTTAACCCTTTCCTATACTTGCTGCTATATGAACTTATGTTACCTTAATAAAGTAGGTCAGTGTGCGTTCCTGTACTTGGCTAAGAAAGAGGGTTCATACCAACATTGTGTCTGATGTCAATGCCTCGTCGCTAGCACTTAGCTCATATCACTTAGGACAACGACAGTTACCTGGGGAACCTGGTCAGCTGGCCCACAAAGGGTAACATGACCTTATCAGTATAACACCGTGTTATTTTTGTCCCAAACACAATACACAACCCCCTTTTTTTGGCCCCCACATAGTACATGACCCTCCTTTTTTATGGCCCCCTTTTTTATGACCCACACACAGTATACAGTGCTGGCCAAAAGTATTGGCACCCCTGCAATTCTGTCAGATAATACTCAATTTCTTCTAGAAAATGATTGCAATCACAAATGCTTTGGTAATAAGATCTTCATTTATTTTGCTTGCAATGAAAAAACACAAAAAAAGAATGAAAAAAAAGTCAAATCATTGATCATTTTACACAAAACTCCAAAAATGGGCCGGACAAAAGTATTGGCACCCTCAGCCTAATAGTTAGTAGCACAACCTTTAGACAAAATAACTGCGAACAACCGCTTCCGGTAACCATCAATGAGTTTCTTACAATGCTGTGCTGGAATTTTAAACCATTCTTCTTTGGCAAATTTCTCCAGGTCCCTGAGATTTTAAGGGTGCCTTTTCCAAACTGCCATTTTGAGATCTCTCCACAGGTGTTCTATGGGATTCAGGTCTGGACTCATTGCTGGCCACTTTAGAAGTCTCCAGTGCTTTCTCTCAAACCATTTTCTAGTGCTTTTTGAAGTGTGTTTTGGGTCATTGTCCTGCTGGAAGACCCATGACCTCTGAGGGAGACCCAGCTTTCTCACACTGGGCCCTACATTATGCTGCGAAATTTGTTGGTAGTCTTCAGACTTCATAATGCCATGCACACGGTCAAGCAGTCCAGTGCCAGAGGCAGCAAAGCAACCCCAAAACATCAGGGAACCTCCGCCATGTTTGACTGTAGGGACCGTGTTCTTTTCTTTGAAGGCCTCTTTTTTTTTCCTGTAAACTCTATGTTGATGCCTTTTCCCAAAAAGCTTTACTTTTGTCTCATCTGACCAGAGAACATTCTTCCAAAAAGTTTTTGGCTTTCTCAGGTAAGTTTTGGCAAACTCCAGCCTGGCTTTTTTATGTCTCTGGGTCAGAAGTGGGGTCTTCCTGGGTATCCTACCATAGAGTCCCTTTTCATTCAGACGCCGACGGATAGTACGGGTTGACACTGTTGTACTCTCGGACTGCAGGGCAGCTAGAACTTGTTTGGATGTTAGTCGAGGTTCTTTAGCCACCATCCGCACAATCTTTCGTTGAAATCTCTCGTCAATTTTTCTTTTCCGTCCACATCTAGGGAAGTTAGCCACAGTGCCATGGGCTTTAAACTTCTTGATGACACTGCGCACGGTAGACACAGGAACATTCAGGTCTTTGGAGATGGACTTGTAGCCTTGAGATTGCTCATGCTTCCTCACAATTTTGCTTCTCAAGTCCTCAGACAGTTCTTTGGTCTTCTTTCTTTTCTCCATGCTCAATGTGGTACACACAAGGACACAGGACAGAGGTTGAGTCAACTTTAATCCATTTCAACTGGCTGCAAGTGTGATTTAGTTATTGCCACCACCTGTTATGTGCCACAGGTAAGTAACAGGTGCTGTTAATTACACAAATTAGAGAAGCATCACCTGATTTTTCAAAGGGTGCCAATACTTTTGTCCACCCCCTTCTTTATGTTTGGTGTGGAATTATATCCAATTTGGCTTTTTGACAATTCTTTTTGTGGTTTTCCATTGAAGACAAATTAAATGAAGATATTATTATCCAAAGCATTTGTGATTGCAATCATTTTCTGGAAGAAATTGAGTATTATCTGACAGAATTGCAGGGGTGCCAATACTTTTGGCCAGCACTGTATGACCCCCCCTTCCTTTTTTTGGCATCCGCACAGTATATGACCCACTTTTTTCTTGGTCCACACACAGTGATACAGTGCCTTGCAAAAGTATTCTTACCCCTTGAACTTTTTCACATTTTGTCACCTTACAACCACAAACTTAAATGCATTTTATTGAGATTTTAAGTGATAGACCAACACAAAGCAGCAGACAATTGTGAAATGGAAGGAAAATGATACACGCTTTTCAAAATTTTAATCCAATAAAAATCTGAAAAGTTTGTCGTGCAAAAGTATTCATCGCTTTTCTGGACTCACTGCTGGGGCCTGTGATTAGACCCCAGTGGTCACATGGGACCTCTGGCGTAATGACGTCATCATTCCCCATGTGACCGCTGAGGTGCAATCAAAGGCCCCAGCGGTGACGTCTGGGGAACGGGATGTGGGGACTAAGGGACCAAGGAAGATGGGAAAGACAGTAGGATGGAATGAAAATGCCCCTGAGAGGTAAGACAAGGTGATAAGTGTTTGTTATTTTTAATCACTTCTCCCGGGTGTGAAAGATCCTCAGTGCGCCAAACCGCTTTGGCCCCACCTTGAGTCCTCTTTCATAGAAAAACCACACTCACCGCCAGTGAGTGCCGGGTTCACCAGATAAATACAAGACAAGCCTTCTAAATTTTATATATTTATTAACCCCTGAATGGGTCGGTATTAAAATCTAACATATACAGATCAAAACAGATATGCAGATGTATGCAAGCATTAACAGTTACTAGTTACAAGATACAGTACAAATAAAATAAAAGGGATTAAAGGTGAAATAATTACTTTACCACACATGTCCTTGATGTGGTTCTATAGTCCAACACTCACACATGCTCTGTCATGTGTGAATAACCAGTGGAGGCTTTTCAGCATGTGGCATTAAAACGATAATCCCGCCTGCATGCTCTCATAACAGTCTCTCAGCATTAGTCCAATAGTGGAAGAGTGAAGAAATCAGGCGATACCTTTTAGAGGCTAACTGAGTATATTTATAAGTAAGCTTTCAGGAGTACTCGCTCCCTTCATCAGACATGGTGTGATACAAGAAATTGAAAATTAAAAGATTTTTATACACATGGTTTTCAAAGCATTTTAGAGTCCTTAAAAAAATTGCAATCTAAGTAGAGAAGTTATTTACAACAGGTCAAAAAAAACAGTCTCGAAACTTGTGGTGCGTGACGGAGGGATCAGTAATTCTTGCTGTTATCTGTTTGCTATCAGGAGGTGATTTGTGACCCTCACAGGTCACACATAGTGTGATTTGAAGCTGGCATGAATATTGAGTTCAGTTCATGGTTCAAACATAGTGTGACATGAAGCTGGCATGAATATTAAGTCCAAATTGCAGAGTTTGAAATTTTTGCATAAATTTATACTCCATTTCTTTTCTTTTCTCCTGTGTCTTAAAATGTCCCATTAAAACCACAACCCGCAAATCATCAATAGAGTGGTTTTCTCCGGAGAAATGTGCGGCCACTGGGAGATCGGTTCTGCTGTTATTAATGGTGGATCTGTGTGAGTTCATTCGTTGACTGAGTCTCTGCCCTGTTTCCCCCACATAGAGGCCTGTGGTGGGACATTGCACACACATTATGAGGTACACCACATTGGAAGACCTGCAGGAAAATGTCCCCCTAATTCTGTGCACCTGTTGTGACTGTGGGATAGGTACACTGTCAGCGGTGTGGATGTGCTTGCAGGTCATGCACCTTTTATGTAGGCAAGGTGAGGTGCCATTTTCAGTTGGGGCCTTCAGGGCACTCCAGACGATAATGCGCCTCAGGTTTGGTGGTTGTCGAAAGGAGAGGAGAGGGGGGACTGGAAATATGTCCTTGAGTCTGTTGTCCCTATGTAGTACAGGTTGGAGCTCCTTGGCAATCCTTCGTAGGATCTCCAGCTGTGGGTTGTAGGTGACAACTAGGGGCACTCGGGCTTCTTTCTGGGTCTCTCTATATGTGAGCAGACTGTCTCTGTTAATGGCTGCTGCTTTGTTTAATTGGTTGTCTGTCACTTTTGGTTTGTATCACAATCTGAGAAATTTCAACCTCAGATCCAGGAGGTGCTTGTCCAGGTCTGTTTTGTCGGAGCAAATACGATTGTATCGTATAGCCTGGCTGTAGATTATAGATTGTCTTGTGTGCTTGGGGTGGAAGCTGTCGTTTCTCAGGTAGGCCGTTCTGTCTGTGGGTTTGTGGTATATTGATGTGAGTAGCCGGTGGTCTTTAATGTATATTGTGGTATCCAGAAAGTGAATTTCACTCCCTGAATAGCTAAGTTTAAGGTTGATGGTCGGGTGAAAGTCATTGAAGTCATTATGGAATTGAAGTAGGGCCTCCTCACCTGCAGTCCAGATGACAAGGATATCATCGATATAACGAAGGTAAATCATAGGTTTGGTGGTGCATGTTGATAAATATGTTCTTTCCATTTCTGCCATAAAGAGATTTGCATATTGGGGTGCACATCTGGTCCCCATTGAAGTTCCCATTCGCTGTAGATATAGATCCTCTCCAAAGGTAAAATGGTTGTGGCTAAGGATGAATTGTATGAGCTGCGTTACTGGTTCTGTTGGGAGGTTTTGTTTTGCCAGGTGTACCCGACATGCTGCAACTCCATCCTTGTGGGGAATGTTAGTATACAGGGATTCCACATCCATGGTGGCCAAAATGGTACCCTCAGGTAGAGGGCCCAGGGCATTCAGTTTGTTAAGAAGGTCAGTGGTGTCCTGGATATAGCTTGGAGTATCCCTGACAAGGGGTTTTAGGAGATTTTCCACCCAACCTGAGATGTTTTCTGTCAGTGTCCCAATGCCAGAAATGATAGGCCTCCCAGAGTTGCCATCTTTGTGTATCTTTGGGAGCATATAGAAGCAGCCCGGCCTGGGATCTTGGGGGATAAGTCCTTTTACCTGATTCTGGATCTGGACTGGAAACTCCTTGATCATACTCTTTAGTTCTTTCATATAGGCCTCTGTGGGATTACTTCCAAGTTTGGAGTAATGGATGGGATTTGACAGTTGCCTGTTTGCTTCCTGGATATAGTCTGAGGTGTTCATTATGACTATTGCGCCCCCTTTGTCAGCTGGTTTTATTATTATATCCTGATTTTCTTTCAGTGATGTAATAGCCTTCTGTTCCTGCAGGGTTAGGTTATGCACCTGTTTCTTTTGTTTCTCTAAGATTTCTGATTTTACTTTGCTTCTGAAACAGTCAATATATTTATCCAGTGCTGCATTAGCTCCAGGGCGTGGGGTCCAGGTAGATTTTTTGGTAGGATTCCTTATGGGCTGTTCCATCTCAGAGTCGCTGCTGTATGGAGGGTCTTTGTCATAAAAATATTCCCTTAATCTCATTTTTCTGAAAAACTCCTCCATATCATTGCAGAGTTGGATATGGTCAGTGTGTGCCAAGGGGCAGAAGGAGAGACCTTTGGAGAGAACTGACATTTCGTGTTTGTTTGGCTCATAAGAGGAAAGATTCACAACACAGCTTTGCTGAGCTGGGCTAGTACTTGCGGTTGTAGTAATGAGGCCTTTTTGTCTCAGTCTGTGGAGCTTTTTCTTTTTGTTGTTAATAAGCATATCCTGAAGTTTCCAGTAGTATGTGTGGAGTCTGGCCTTCATTTCCTATGTGTCATTAGCCAATGATGATTTCAGGGCCTGTATCTCATCCTGTGTTCTTTTTTTGTTGTTATAGGAAATTTTTATCATATTGTTCCGCAGCCTTTCAGATGTCCGAATACATAGTTGTTCTGCATATCGGCTGTTGTAGGTGTTCCGGGTTGGGTTACGTAAATTGAAGCCTTTTGGGATGAGTCTCTCCTTTTTGCATTTTGTTAAGAAGAAGATGTCGCTGTTGAGTTGTGCAAGTTTCTTAAGCCGGTTTTTCAGTTCCATTCTTTTGCGGTACATTGTGGTATCTTTCAAGTTGATAGTAGTATAATGTTGTACCGTGTTAGCCATTGAAAGTAGTGGAAGAGTGAAGAAATCAGGCGATACCTTTTAGAGGCTAACTGAGTATATTTATAAGTAAGCTTTCAGGAGTACTCGCTCCCTTCATCAGACATGGTGTGATACAAGAACTGAAAATTAACAGATTTTTAGTCCAATAGTCAATCACAAAAAACTCCTCATGGTCTGTCTGTAACAACTCTGTAGCATCATCCCAGCACAGTCTTCATAGCATGATCTCTTAGTGATAGTCTCCTGCATAATCTCCTGGTGTTAGTCTCCTGCGTCATCTTCCCCCACAGACCTCTTACCTCATCTTTTATACCCTTTATGCCCCCTCCCAGAATGAGGTCACCGGCGACAGTACGTCTGATGAGTTAATTCAATCACGTTCAGACCCTTTGTATGTAGATGACACAAAGTGAATTGATACCCTGTTATCAGTCATATCTGATCAACAGCCCAGGCGTTAACAATGCACTATTGTTTGATCAGCCAGGGCTGTATAGGAATACAATGGAGCCCTATTGTTCCAGCCTAGAAGCTACTGCCAATATGCACCTAGGCTTGTAGATGCGCACAGTATGCAAGCAAGGAAGAAGGGATATCCTATACCCAGAGACCAAAATATAGCTGAGTTATGGCCATATTTAGGCAGAATCATCATACCTCCCCCTTTAGATGGGGCTTGCAGGAAGTAGGGGCCTACACCCCCTCTTCTGAAAGCACCTCCGCCTCCAGCTCCTCAGGCTCTGGCCCCAAGGCTTTCTCACCTTCCCCCCGGGGTCCCAGCAGACTCGGGCCTTGTCAGACTCTAAGGGTGGTTGAGCACCACGCGCCTTCAATATGTCCAGACTAGGGTCAGCTTGGACAGCCTCTCTGAACTCTTGGCTGGAGTGAGACAAAAGAGAGGTGCATGTTACATAGCTGCCGGCCCCTTCTGTCTCTCTAGTCTGACTAGGGACACTTCTAAGGCCCAGGCTCTGAGCCACGTACACTTGGCTACCTCCTGCCTGTTCCGGGTCCGCTTTCTGAGTGCGGGCATCCCGTAGCTTTACACTCATGACCTCAGGCCCTTGGGAAACCATTCCAGAGATCCCATCCCGGCAATCTATGCTCTCCTGGCTACCCTTGGCCTGCTCTCTCAGAGTCTCCCCCACACTAGCCGCTAGTTGGGAGAGTTCTAGGGGATTCTTCACCTCCCCCTCTGCTTCCAAACCTAGGGGCACCTCTGGTTCTGGCACAGGCATGTTTGGACCCTGTACGCCTTCCCAGACGCCTTGCCCCTTTGGGCCTACGTCCTGTTCCTCCTGTACTTGGGTGGGTGATGGTGATACCTTGGGCAAATGACTGAGATCATGCTTCCCCAAACCATCCCCCCACAATACATTGACAGGTAATACATTGGACATACCCTCTTCTTGGATCACATCTCCAGTACCCCATGTCATCTGCACTTGGGCCATGGGCACTCCTGGAATAGAACTGGACAGAAGAGATGTGTATGTCTCATACAGGCCGGACTCCTCCGGCTTCAAGGGAGTGAGGCTAGTCATGGCGGTCTCAGCACCGACTCCAGGTGGTGTAGGCAACGGTTCAAGGGTCGGAACGCCCTCCACCCTTGTAGCACTCTGGCTGCGGACTAACACCGCACTACCAGCAGTCCGTCCCTCACCTGGATCGGCCATGAGATCCCCATAGCCTACCTGACCACCTGGCACATGGTCAGTAGTTGGGTGCTTATCGGATACACTGGGCGAAATAGTAGAAGTCGCTTCCAGTGACTCAGAAGAGCTACCCTGTACATTTTCACAACAAGCATTGGCAATTACATTGACAGTACCTTCATTAGCAATTGTTAATTCACACCGGGCCTCAATGAGATTTGTGGTAGACAGATTAACAAGCTGGGAGGGCGACGCCCCCGCAGATGTGGGTGTGTCTACAGACTTAGTCTCATTGGTTCCTAGCACCGGAGGAAACAAAGCATCACTAACATTTTTGCTGAGCTGGGTTGCAGGAAGTTCAGTTGCATCTTCCCTGCTCTCAGCTGAAGGCAACTCATTAGCATTTACATTAACTGCCATAGGAAGTATCTCAGAGAGGGGGTTACGGGCCCTCTCTGCAGATATGACAGACACATTATCAGCATTAATCATAGACAGTCCATCACAGTAAATTGGGTTGCTCCCCACCCCATATTGGGACATCACAGGTCCCAAATCAGTTTCCAACAGTACATTATTAGGCAAATCAGTCAATAGTCCCACAGTCCACATTCCTTTTCCTGCACCCCCGTCCAGATACACAGATGGGCCACCTGCTGTGGCTTGGGAAGCAGGGAAGTTCTCAGGGTGGTTGGGGCACTCCTTCTTGAAATGTCCTGTCCGGTTACAGGCATGGCCCCGCCGCACCTCCCCTTGGGGTTTGGGGAAGGTCACCCGGGCGCCCAGAGTTCTTAGGACAGAGGAGGGACCACCCGGGGCATAGTTTGTCTCACCCGACCTGACGACAGACGGCTGTGGTGAACTCCGGCCTGGCTTCTCCTTCCAACTTGAGGATCTCTGCAGGGTTGTTGGAGTTTGCGCAGAAGCGGTTTGTGCCCGCTGGGAGATTTCCCCGCCTTTTCAGCTCAAGCTGATACTCTCTCTCTGCCTGTCGCTCCGCAGCCTGCCGTTCTTGTTCTTGATCTACAGCTTCCAAAAAACGGCGCAACACCTGCAGGTATGTGTTAGGGTCACTGGTGCCTACTTGCTGTAGGGCCATTTGCCAGTATGAAACCGTTCCCCCCACAAGGCTGGGGTTAATGGTCTCTCCTGGTGAAGTAATCCTTGGGACCGGGCTGCTTGCTGCACTTCCTGGCCTAGCCCCAAAATCAGGACTCTGCTCGATTCTCTGCATGGCTGTGGCTGCCTCCATTTCAGCCATACGCTCAGGATCTCCAAAAGCCTGGTTCTGCAGTTCTGGGGATCTGCTTCTGAGCCCACTAGCCATCCACTGGTATTTGCCAAATAAAAGATAGGATAGAATAAAAAGAATAAGGGAGGGGGAACAGCACTGTATCAAACTTTCACTGTATCTTAATGCTTGCTTTAATACCGAGCTTGTCTCATAGGATTACCATAATCCCCAGCATGTGAGTGATATAGGTCACCAACACACACCGTTTATCCTAAGATCCCACCGCTGCCACCAATGTGAAAGATCCTCAGTGCGCCAAACCGCTTTGGCCCCACCTTGAGTCCTCTTTCATATAAAAACCACACTCACCACCAGTGAGTGCCGGGTTCACCAGATAAATACAAGACAAGCCTTCTAAATTTTATATATTTATTAACCCCTGAATGGGTCGGTATTAAAATCTGACATATACAGATCAGAACAGATATGCAGATGTATGCAAGCATTAACAGTTACTAGTTACAAGATACAGTACAAATAAAATAAAAGGGATTAAAGGTGAAATAATTACTTTACCACACATGTCCTTGATGTGGTTCTATAGTCCAACACTCACACATGCTCTGTCATGTGTGAATAACCAGTGGAGGCTTTTCAGCATGTGGCATTAAAACGATAATCCCGTCTGCATGCTCTCATAACAGTCTCTCAGCATTAGTCCAATAGTCAATCACAAAAAACTCCTCATGGTCTGTCTGTAACAACTCTGTAGCATCATCCCAGCACAGTCTTCATAGCATGATCTCTTAGTGATAGTCTCCTGCATAATCTCCTGGTGTTAGTCTCCTGCGTCATCTCCCCCCACAGACCTCTTACCTCATCTTTTATACCCTTTATGCCCCCTCCCAGAATGAGGTCACCGGCGACAGTACGTCTGATGAGTTAATTCAATCACGTTCAGACCCTTTGTATGTAGATGAGACAAAGTGAATTGATACCCTGTTATCAGTCATATCTGATCAACAGCCCAGGCGTGAACAATGCACTATTGTTTGATCAGCCAGGGCTGTATAGGAATACAATGGAGCCCTATTGTTCCAGCCTAGAAGCTACTGCCAATATGCACCTAGGCTTGTAGCTGCGCACAGTATGCAAGCAAGGAAGAAGGGATATCCTATACCCAGAGACCAAAATATAGCTGAGTTATGGCCATATTTAGGCAGAATCATCACACCGGGCCTCTACTTATTATTTTCTGAGGTCTGAGGAGACCCCAGAGTATAATAATAGCACCAGCTCTGGGGGGGCACTGTGGAACACCTAATAGTGTGTGGGGATCACTGTGGCCATATAATACTGTGTGGGGGCCACTGTGGGAATATAATACTTTGTGAGGGCTACTGTGGGCATATAATACTGTGTGGGAGCCACTGAGGAGCATATAATGCTGTGTGGGGGCCACTGTGGAGCATGTAATGCTGTGTGGGGGCCACTGTGGAGCGTATAATGCTGTGTGGGGGCCACTGAGGAGCATATAATGCTGTGTGGGGGCCACTGTGGAGCATATAATGCTGTGTGGGGGCCACTGTGGAGCATATTATACTGTCCCAGCATTGTTTACATGCCGGGCGCTGTGCTTCTCACTCACTGTATTCTTGATAAGTTGTGGGTACTAAAGCTGTATCTCTTTCAAGTATCTGAGATGTCGCTGCAGCATTCATAACTGTCACTATCAAAAATTCGCTCTAGGGAAGGGGTAGGGGGCCCTGGACAAAAGTTTGCAACGGGACCCACAAGACCTTAGTTACGCCACTGATAGCTGCCATCCAGCTCTGCCCCCCATTGCTTGAGTGATATTTTCCACTTTGTCACACTTTGTCTGCAGTTAGGGGCAGTTATCTGAAGCCATGGCAGGAGAAGAAACACCTCTAAAGCCTTTTGTGGCACATTTGTCCTGAGTGCTGATGTGCAGCAGAGTGTGAGCAGTGAACTGAAACTTTGCAGCAGGTGAAGGAAGGCCAAGCTACTGCTCTGAGTTAAGGAGATAGTACTAGTGCTCCCTCCTTCGATATTAGGGAATAGACACCATTTTATCTTGCTAAATACATTGTACCAGCACTTCTCTATCATAGACGTTGGTCACTGGACTACACAAGAATGTGGGTAGTCTGCATGGACTACTGTGGTGACGAAGCTTGTTGATAAGTAGTTGTCCCATCCTCCTTCACCTAACTGCTTTCATATATTATTCATTAGGGAGTTTGAGGACTTCTTAAGATGTCAACTTAAAATCAATTTCAACTGGTAGTAGTCCTAGAGAAAGCAGAGCCTGCCACTGGAATCACCCTGGCTCATTATAACCAGGCCAATCTATTATGGCTTAGTATTGTCATAATAACCTCAGCATCATTGTTTCCCATGTCTCCGTGCCTGGCACATTACTCACAAGGAAATGACTTTGGTTCTTAATCAACGAAGGAGGAAATTTACAACTCTAATGCCTCAATGAATTACATGACTCACTTAAATCCTGATGCTTCTTCTTAGAAAGAGGAAACCTCTGCTTGTATTATTTTTTGGCAGTATGTGTTAATGTTTTTGTTTTGTTTTTTCTTGAGTATCGCTTCTGGGGGATTTTAGAAGTGAATACAATTGAGACTTGGTGCTTATTATCTTATTATTATTAGAATTTTCCTCCTCCAGTCTCACACATGCCTGCTTCTATAAAGAAATGCAAAATCTGGTGCTCCAGATTAATTCTTGTATTGCCATAGGGAGGACATAATAAGTAGCTGCCATATACCCAGAGGCGTAACTTGGCCCCATTGCAGAATCTATAACGAGGCCTTTATCTACCTTATGCCCTTTAGTACAGTGGTATATTTTATGTGTCAGAGGTACCTATGGGGTATACAGTGCCTTGCGAAAGTATTCGGCCCCCTTGAACTTTTCAACCTTTTGCCACATTTCAGGCTTCAAACATAAGGATATAAAATTTTAATTTTTTGGTGAAGAATCAACAACAAGTGGGACACAATCATGAAGTGGAACGAAATTTATTGGATATTTTAAACTTTTGTAAGAAAATAAAAAACTGAAAAGTGGGGCGTGCCAAATTATTCGGCCCCCTTAAGTTAATACTTTGTAGCGCCACCTTTTGCTGCGATTACAGCAGCAAGTCGCTTGGGGTATGTCTCTATCAGTTTTGTACATCGAGAGACTGAAATTTTTGCCCATTTGCGTTTGTGAACAGCAGTTTTCAGCTCTTTCCACAGATTCTCAATTGGATTCAGTTCTGGACTTTGACTTGGCCATTCTAACACCTGGATATGTTTATTTGTGAACCATTCCATTGTAGATTTTGCTTTATGTTTGGGATCATTGTCTCGTTGGAAGATAAATCTCCGTCCCAGTCTCAGGTCTTTTGCAGACTCCAACAGGTTTTCTTCCAGAATGGTCCTGTATTTGGCTCCATCCATCTTCCCATCAATTTTAACCATCTTCCCTGTCCCTGCTGAAGAAAAGCAGGCCCAAACCATAATGCTGCCACCACCATGTTTGACAGTGGGAATGTGTGTTCAGGGTGATGAGCTGTGTTGCTTTTACGCCAAACATATCGTTTTGCATTGTGGCCAAAAAGTTCGATTTTGGTTTCACATGACCAGAGCACCTTCTTCCACATGTTTGGTGTGTCTCCCAGGTGGCTTGTGGCAAACTTTAAACGAGACTTTTTATGGATATGTTTGAGAAATGGCTTTCTTCTTGCCACTCTTCCATAAAGGCCAGATTTGTGCAGTGTACGACTGATTGTTGTCCTATGGACAGACTCTCCCACCTCAGCTGTAGATCTCTGCAGTTCATCCAGAGTGATCATGGGCCTCTTGGCTGCATCTCTGATCAGGCTTCTCCTTGTTTGAGATGAAAGTTTAGAGGGACGGCCGGGTCTTGGTAGATTTGCAGTGGTCTGATACTCCTTCCATTTCAATATGATCGCTTGCACAGTGCTCCTTGGGATGTTTAAAGTTTGGGAAATCTTTTTGTATCCAAATACGGCTTTGAACTTCTCCACAACAGTATCACGGACCTGCCTGGTGTGTTCCTTGGTCTTCATGATGCTCTCTGCGCTTTAAACAGAACCCTGAGACTATCACAGAGCAGGTGCATTTATACGGAGAGTTGATTACACACAGGTGGATTATATTTATCATCATCAGTCATTTAGGACATTGGATCATTCAGAGATCCTCACTGAACTTCTGGAGTGAGTTTGCTGCACTGAAAGTAAAGGGGCCGAATAATATTGCACACCCCACTTTTCAGTTTTTTATTTTTTACAAAAGTTTAAAATAACCAATAAATTTCGATCCACTTCACAATTGTGTCCCACTTGTTGTTGATTCTTCACCAAAAAATTTAAATTTTATATCCTTATGTTTGAAGCCTGAAATGTGGCAAAAGGTTAAAAAGTTCAAGGGGGCCGAATACTTTCGCAAGGCACTGTATATACAAGCATCCTACCCAGGGGCGGATTGGCCATGTATATCACTAGGAAAGTTCCCGGTGGGATGACCATAATATGGCCCCAGTTATTGCTGCAGAGAGCAGCCCAGCGCCCCTGCTCTATACATTCAAAACAGAGGCCGCCAGGTGGCACTGACAGTATGTATAGAACGAATCTCCCAGCGTTTTCGTTCGGACCGCACAGGTCCTAAGCGAAACTGCCCAAGGGAGGTGACAAACATAATAAACAATGTTACTCACCTTTCCAGGGCTCCGGTGCATGTCTTCTGACCTCTTCTGGTCTTAGAGACGTCATGGATGACATCAGAGAAGCCTGTGATTGGCCTCAGCGGTCATGTTGGCGTCACGTGTCCTGGCACCGGCATCCATCTTCCAGCATGTTCATGTCTTTCAGACATCATGAATGACGCTGGCATAACGTCACGTGGTTCACACCGGCATCATTCATAACGTCTGAAAGACATGAAGATGCTGGAAGATGGATGCTGGAGCCAGGAGAGGTGAGTAACACTGTTTATTATGCTTAATCACTTCCCGGGGCCTCTGATCATTAAACTCTGGGGTCTAAAGAGACCCCAGAGTTTAATAATGGTTTATGGCTGGCAAACCCCCAAAAACTTTGTCTGAAAACACGAAATATTTGGAACATTCATAAAGAAAACTGCCACTTTAGGCTTCTATGGACCACTATAGGACATTATAGTGTATGGAGGGGCCACTATAGGGCATTATAGGCTGTGGAATGGCCACTATAGAGCATAATAGTGTGTGGAGGGGCCACTATAAGACATTATAGTGTGTGGAGGGGCCACTATAAGGCATTATAGTGTGTGGAGGGGCCACTATAGGACATTATAGTGTGTGGAGGGGCCACTATAGGCATTATAGTGTATGGAGATGCCACCATAGTGCATTATAGCATGTTGAGGGGCCACTATAGGGCATTATAGTGTGTGGAGGGGCCACTATAAGGCATTATAGTGTGTGGAGGGGCCACTATAGGACATTATAGTGTGTGGAGGGGCCACTATAGGCATTATAGTGTATGGAGATGCCACCATAGGGCATTATAGCATGTTGAGGGGCCACTATAGGGCATTATAGTGTGTGGAGGGGCCACTATAGGGGCATTATAGTGTGTGAAGGGGCCACTATGAGACATTATAGTGTGTGGAGGGGCCACTATAGGGTGTAGAGGGGCCACTATAGGACATTATAGTGTGTGGAGGGGCCACTATAGGCATTATAGTGTATGGAGATGCCACCATAGGGCATTATAGTGTGTGGAGGGGCCACTATAGGGCATGATAGTGTTTGGAGGGGCCACTATAGAGCATTATAGTGTATGGAGGGGCCACTATAGGGCATTATAGTGTGTGAAGGGGCCACTATAGGACATTATAGTGTGTGGAGGGGCCACTATAGGCATTATAGTGTATGGAGATGCCACCATAGGGCATTATAGTGTGTTGAGGGGCCACTACAGGGCATGATAGTGTTTGGAGGGGCCACTATAGAGCATTATAGTGTTTGGAGGGGCCACTATATGGGATTATAGTATGTAGAGGGGCCACTATAAGGCAGTATAGTGTGTGGAGGGGCTACTATAGGGCATTATAGTAGGTAGAGGGACCACTAGTGGACAGCAGTCCTGTATAAGTTACAGTTTCAGTCTGACATGGTAACTTACATAGGAATGCTGCCTATCATGCTACTTTACACAGGACTGCCTTACATGGAGGAGTTATTTGTGCTGGCCCCGCCTACTTATATTGACGACGCCTACTTGCAATGAGCCCGCCCATAAAATGGGGCCACTTTTAAATTATTTTCTAGGCTACTTTCAGGTCCCAATCTGCTCCTGATCCTACCTGCCTTCCCTGCTGCCTGGCTGCACTGTGCACTTATTATGCAGCTATCAGGATCCATAGATTTGTCCCTTTTGAAATAGGCTAAAACAAAAGTGCCAATATGATACTCAGATAGAGGGTTCCTTCTCCCTAAGTGCATGATTTTACATTTATTAACATTGGTAGTCAGCTCTGGCATGTGGAGAGGAAACCCATGGACCAATGGTAGTACATTGTATTAAATATAATGTACAGAATACTAATTGTACTTGTGCCTGTTTGCATTATAAGACATTTGTTCTGACCTGATGAAGTTCCTGGTGTAAATATTAATTTTAATACAATATGTGGCCATTGGTCCATGGATTACATCTCCATAAGGTAGTAATGAATAGTTTGGAGTTGGGAGAGTGCAAGTACAAAATGTGTTGTTAGTAAATATTATTTTTACTACAATATGTTGCCATTGGTCAATGGATTACACCCCCATAAGGCAGTGCTGAACACCACTCCAGTTTGGAGTTGGGAGAGTGAAAACTGCAGCCAGAGAGATCTTCTAATGGGCTTCCAAAAGGCATTCATGAGAGTTGTGTCATACAATTTTATATGGTAAGAGTACAGTATATTTATACCTCAAGCATTTACACCAAGTCCTTATGGTCCTTCATATAGTGCTGTTGTTTTTTGGTTTTGTTCCTTTAGAGTTACACTCCCTGTATGCAAACACAGGAAAGAAAAGCTGCAAATCACTCTATGTTGGCGGGATGCAGGACTCACAAGCTTTTCCTTTGAGTCCAGGCGCTTTTCCACAGATTTTTACAAAAAGTACTGAATTAAATTATAGAAAGCCATATATCTGTGAGTTCAGTGTATCATACACTATGCTACCCATAGACAGGGGTCCCATAGTAGACCTTACAGATGTGCTGTAAATTTTATGACCAGCTCAGAGGAGTTCTTACTATAGGGATTTCCCAAGTGCCTGCACAAACATAATCCCGCTGTTCTATAGTATAAAACAAACGAGAACAGTGTGTTTCTCTTACAGCTTGTATTATTCAAGACAAAGGTCTCTTAAGTTGCAGTATTAACAGCTTAAGACCATAACACTATGGAGAACTAGTAATTAATTCAGAAGTTCCCAAAATATGATCTGTAATAACAGGTTTAACTAAAGTCTCATGGGCCCTGGTGCAAAAGCTGAATTTGGTCCCCTGTGTAACTTCTCACAGCCATCAGCCTTATCCCATCCATACATTTCAGAAGCATTTACATTTCTCTTTCCTTCTCTATCTGGGCCAAGACCACTATGAAAACTACCCCATAGAATGGCAGCCCCCACATAGTAATCGTGCCACAGCTCCCCCCACAGAATCCCTCATTGACTATGTGCTGCAACTGCTTTTTTTTGCCATTAAAGGGCTATTTTTTTCCTTTCTGATAGTGGAAGGCTGTGTATTACAAATCTTCTCACTCCAGTGCGTAGAGGGCATGGAGCATAAATTTAAAATACACAATCTTCCAGCCATCAAAGGAAGTCAGAAAGAAGATCAAAGAAGTTTATCCAGCCCTGGTGTGTTAAGGATGGCCTGGTGGCAGCTGCGACCACTATAGTTACGTCAGTGCATAAGAAGAAAAATGAAGATGATATAAAAATATCCAGATAACTGGTACATATATAGCAAGTCCTTACATATAAATGTCAAAGAACTGCTAAATATTGTAAATCACTTTCGGTGTTGATGACAGGAGGGTACCTTAAATATATAACCAAGAGAGACGGGTGTCCTTAACCTTCGTCAGGCTGCATAATTTTACAACGTTAACAGGCTGCAGAGGTACTCCTTCATATATTTTGAATGAAGATAATGCAAGGAAAAAAGAATAATATTTTTTTTAATGATAATGCTATTTTATTATTATAAACAAGTAAAAAAAACTGTTCATTTACATTATAAAAGAAAATGTATCACCGTCGACGAGCAATTATTTCCATTTAGAGGCCATACTAAATTTACCCAGTATATACCTTCAAAACCAGCTAAATATGGCATAAAGATTTTCTGGGCTTGTGACTCGTCAAACGCCTACCCATTACAAGGTCAGCTCTACACTGGGAAACCAACTGATGGTCCTCGACAAGTAAACATTGGTGAACGAACAGTATTGGACCTAGTGAGCTTGTATAAAGGCTCTGGAAGAAATGTCACCACCGATAACTTCTTTACAACCATGGAACTAGCTAAGGTATTGACCTCCTGGAACATGACACTAGTTGGTACAGTGAGAAAAAACAAAAGGTTTCTACCTAGCAACATGCAGCCTGCCAAAGAAAGGCCTGTAAACTCGACAAATTTTGCCTACAATCATGATGCAACAGTCTGTTCATATGTACCAAAGAAGAACAAATCAGTCGTGCTTCTATCATCTATGCACATTACGGGAGAAGTTGAAGAGACACTAGCAGTCAAGCCAGAGATAATAAAATAACAACAAAACAAAAGGCGGAGTTGATGTTATGGATAAAATGTTGGGAGAGTACACTGTGAAATGACGAACATTACGTTGGCCTCTGGCATTTTTCTACAATATGATTGACGTCACTGGGTTAGCATCCTACATCATCTACAGAGAACACAATCCAAGCTTCAGGACAAAGGATCAACGAAGAAAGTTCCTGAAAGATCTCGCAAATCAGCTGTGTATGCCTGCAATTGAAGATCGTAGTACAAACCGAATGATGATGAGAAACCATTTTCTTCGAGGTGCAGTAGAAATGGTGCTTGGACGATGCATTCTGGTAGCATCGCAAGCAGCAGTTGGCCCTCAAATACCTCATGGTAGTCGTGGACCCTCCCCTGTTGTTGGTAGTTGCTATGTCTGCCGAGACCTGAGGCGAAAACAACGTAAGACTAGAAAGTCTTTTGTGGTTTGTGTGAAACCCATTTGCGATGAACATTCGGTAGCAAAGACAACATGCATTACTTGCGAAGAAAATCAATAAAAAAAGTTTCTTACATTTTCTTTTATAATGTAAATGAACAGTTTTTTTACTTGTTTATAATAATAAAATAGCATTATCATTAAAAAAAATATTATTCTTTTTTTCCTTGCATTATCTTCATTCAAAATATATGAGGGTACATTTGTACCTATGCAGCTTGTTATGGATGCAAAAATATCTCGACCCCTTATCTCGGAAGGGGGTGGAGATATTTTATTGAAATTTGGCCAATATATTCTAGACCAAAACTGCAGAGATGTCACGAAATTTCAGCCCTCTACAGCTTTTCGAAAAAAAGTTATTGCAATTTTAAAATGGAATAGTTACAATTGTACCTACTCAGCCGGACGAAGGTTAAGGTCACTAGGGAGGAACATACTGAGGAGGAGTTGGTTGTCTATAGTGTAGAATGATACTGAGAGATCCAGAAGAATGAATAGAGAATAGTTGATTTAGCTGTCATGAGATTTTTTTGGGACTTTCTGTAGAGTGTAGAGCGCCAGATTGTAAGGGATCATGAAGAGAGGTGGCAGGCAACGTCCAGGCTGATAGCTAGTATTCACCTTATAGAGCCATCCTACATTTTCCACCTCTCATTGCCTACAGAGCAGTGATATGTAATTTCACAGACGTACAGCATCTCACTCCTTTATAGCTACATCTTGACAGAGAAGGAAATTTTAAGAGTATTTTTAACATACATTTTCCCACTACTATTATTCTGTAAGAATTCATTTAGCTCTTGCTGGAAAAGTGTTTGGAACAGTTGCTATTTCTTTCTCAGTGGGGAACACATTTCATAGCTGACTTCTTGCTTACTTCTGTAAAACTAAAATAATGCTGGTCACTGCCGAAAAGAAAAGGAGATTAAGTAGGTTTGGTTTTATTGCTACAATGATGAATGTCACATTGCTCACTTGTAGTACAGTTACTACACTGTGGCATGAACTCATAAGATATCTGAATGTGCAGTAAGATTGGTGTATTGTATTGACAATGGTGTATGGTGATGTTTCCCAGTATTACATATTGTATTGCATAGCCCACTCCTCCTCTTCCCAAGGATGTGCAGTATGGTTGAGGCTCATTGAAGCAAAATATGGTGCTTGTCCTGGAAGTATTCTATGACGTTGGACTTGTAACATGGTGTCCTATTGAAACCAAGACAGGAGGTTAGAATCTGTATACACACCCGGCTTGGTCATTGAAGTAAAGCATAACAGTGGTCATCTCATCCACCTGCACCCTATTTGGTTTTAAAAAGAGGTCTAACAGAAGAATAATGGGGATTTTATTTAAGAATCATGTACATCCTTCAAGGTACCCTAGGTGCTTACCTCCCAACCCTACCCTATGTTCTGAATGGAGCTATGGTCAGGCAGTGAACACACTCTTCCATTCATTTCAATAGGAGTGTCAGAGATAAGCAAGCACTGTATTTTGGCTATCTCCGGCACTCTCACTGAAATGACTGGTTTGATGTGCTCACTTCCCGACCACTACTCCATTCAGAACGGGGAACAAAAATCCCCCGTTCTCCTGATCAGTGAGGGTCTGCGCAATCGAAACCCAATGATCTGCAAGTTATCTCCTATCCTGTGTACAGTCATGGCCAAAAGTTTTGAGAATGACACAAATATTATATTTTCACATGATCTGCTGCCCTCTGGTTTTTATGTGTGTTTGTCAGATGTTTTTATCACATACAGAAATATAATTGCATTCATATTATGAGTAACAGAAGCTTATATTGACAGTTAGAATGAGTTAATGCAGCAAGTCAATATTTGCAGTGTTGACCCTTCTTCTTCAGGACCTCTGCAATTCTCCCTGGCATGCTCTCAATCAACTTCTGGACCAAATCCTGACTGATAGCAGTCCATTCTTGCAGAATCAATGCTTTAATTTTGTCTGAATTTGTTGGTTTTTGTTTGTCCACCCGTCTCTTGATGATTGACCACAAGTTCTCAATGGGATTAAGATCTGGGGAGTTTCCAGGCCATGGACCCAAAATCTCTATGTTTTGTTCCCGGAGCCATTTAGTTATCACCTTTGCTTTATGGCAAGGTGCTCCATCATGCTGGAAAAGGCATTGTTGAGCGCCAAACTGCTCTTGGACGGTTGGGAGAAGTTGCTCTTGGAGGACATTCTGGTACCATTCTTTATTCATGGCTGTGTTTTTAGGCAAGACTGTGAGAGAGCCGATTCCCTTGGCTGAGAAGCAACCCCACACATGAATGGTTTCAGGTTGCTTTACAGTTGGCATGAGACAAGACTGGTGGTAGCGCGCACCTCTTCTTCTCCGAATAAGCTGTTTTCTAGATGTTCCAAACAATCGAAAAGGGGATTCATCAGAGAAAATGACTTTACCCCAGTCCTCAGCAGTCCACTCCCTGTACCTTTTGCAGAATATCAGTCTGTCCCTGATGTTTTTTCTGGAGAGAAGTGGCTTCTTTGCTGCCCTCCTTGAGACCAGGCCTTGCTCCAAGAGTCTCCGCCTCACAGTGCGTGCAGATGCACTCACACCTGCCTGCTGCCATTCCTCAGCAAGCTCTGCACTGCTGGTGTGGCATCCCAGAGCTGGCTATGGCTGGGCTGAGGGTGATCTCTGTGCATTGTATTATTTCCTGTTGCTTCATAGCCAGTGTGACATAGCAGGGGGTCCTGAGTCTCACACAACACAGCGCCACCTAGTGAGCCTCACACTGCATTACACCTCCCATAGGATTGAATAGTAACCAAATGTCCAATGGGAGGACATCGCCTGGGAAAAGGGGAGGGTCAGCTGATCACTGGGTCCCCATGGTAACACCCCTGCAGGAAGGTCCTGCGTGTGAGGAGTTAGAAGTGTGGGTGTTAGGAGGAGGAGGTGAGGAGATAAGTGTGATGTCCTGTGAAGAAAGCAGTGAGTTTAGTGCAGGAATCTCAAGTCTTAGACAGGCCCAGGAAGGTTGGAGAGCTGACATACTCCAGCTATTCAGAAGATCCTGTCCCCTGTCTGCCTAGCCATCGCCCTGAAGGAAGTCAAGCATCATTATCTTGTCAGCATGAGACTGTGGAGAGAACATTCCGGAACACGTGCTCCATAGCAAGTATCACAGGATCCAGGGGCCAAGGCCAGACCTGTGGAATATCCTGCCACCCTGACTATTGCACCCCGAAACTCTGAGCTATCAGGACCACATAACGTGAGTGGGGAATATTATGTACTAGTATCATGGTGGGCATCCTCCTATGAGCCAAATAGGGCCCAGACACACCTTAGGGCTGTAACACTGAAGTATAAGGGGCTGGGAACACCTTTCACTAAGTCTACCCTGCACCTCAGGACTTTGCTGTGTCACCAGGCGTACCCCGTTGTTTTGTATTGAAGAAACTGTTTAAGCATTTGTGCCTCCACACCCATGGAAGTAAAAGTTCAACTTTACAACCGTTTCTGTGTCTGACTCTGCACCGACAACATCAGGGCGCCCCAAACACCACCAGTCGGCACAGTATGGGGAAGCGCCCCGGGGGAGCAATCACCACCAACATTTGTGCAGCCCCCTCATCACCGGTACCAGTGGTGGTAACGTGGGACAGCACCAGCGCTGCGCCCTCGTGCCCAGAGCCGTGACAAGTCTGCGCTGTTTGCACCCCGCAATCCCAACTGCAGCGTTACCTTCCATCTGGTCACCGCCTGGTAGCCCGATCCCGCAGCTGAAACACTTTTAAGAGACGGTCCTGCCGCTTGCTGGTCTTTCTTGGGCGCCCTGGAGCCTTTTTGGCACCAATGGAACCTCTCTCCTTGAAGTTCTTGATGATGCGATAGATTGTTGACTGAGGTGCAATCTTTCTAGCTGCAATACTATTCCCAGTTAGGCCATTTTTGTGCAGTGCAATGATGACTGCACGTGTTTCTTTAGAGATAACCATGGTTAACAGAAGAAAAAAAAAAAGGCAAACCCCCGCCCCCTTTTAAAGTGTCCGGTGGTGTCATTCTTACTTAATCATGACAGATTGATCTCCAGCCCTGTCCTCATCAACACCCACACCTGTGTTAATGGAGCAATCACTGAAACGATGTTAGGTGGTCCTTTTAAGGCAGGGCTGCAATGAAGTTGAAATGTGTTTTGGGGGATAAAGTTAATTTTCTAGGCAAATATTGACTTTGCAAGTAATTGCTGTTAAGCTGATCACTCTTTATAACATTCTGGAGTATATGCAAATTGCCATTAGAAAAACTGAAGCAGTAGACTTTGTAAAAATTAATATTTGTATCATTCTCAAAACTTTTGGCCATGACTGTATAGGGGATAACTTGCTTATGTGGTAAAAACCACTTAAAGACATGTACATGTACATTAACAATTGCAAGCACAATGGGGGAAATTTATCATTGTATTTACACCAGTTTTATGGCATAGAAAGTGTTGAATTTTGGTGTACAGGGCTTAAGCGCCCAAAATTTTGCCTTTAGGCTAAGGCCCCGCATAGTGAAAAATGCAGTTTTTCTGCAGTGCTTTTTTCCTGCAATGTGTGGGTGAGGGTAGCCACAATTTGCAATTTGTCATATATGAATTTCTAGTATAATGCCTTTGTTTTTCTGTAGGTTTGCCCATTTTTCTTTGTGTGTATCGTTCTGGTGGATCATGTTAAGTAATCATAATAGAATTGTACATGGTATGTATGTAGCCCTCCACTACAATACATAACAACATGCCTTTCTCTAAAATATGATATATCTTAGAAATGCGTTTTAGGAGATAAGAAAAGAGAATAGAATCAATAAGGAGACAATATATTCTGTATACCAATCTCATAAAGGAGCTCAGCAGAAGCTGCACACAAGTGGCAAGTGCTTACTTTTGCCCAACCTGCCTGTCTCTGTTTTCCTGTTAGTTGCATAGGATTTCCTTACATATTTATGACCAGCTCTGCATGCACATAAAATATAATTGCTGTGAGATTTTAGCCACAGGGAAATGACATCAAAATGTCAATCAAATACTTTACTGCTTAAGTCCCTGCTGTTAGGCTTCTTCCTGTTAAGGCTTCTTTATGTAAACCAGCACATGAACATGTGTGATAAGGAATGACAATGTTCCTGTGCTGTAGCCTATTGCAACTACACTACATATTAACCACAACCTCCAGAGGCGTAACTAGAGGTTCAGCACGGGGGGGGGGGGGGGGGCAAACATGTTCAAGTGGGCCTCCAACTTAGGTATACCAATATTATCACTATACTGTGAGAGTACAGTGGTATATACCGGCTCTACACAGGGCTCTGCAGACCAATTACGTGAATACAGTGTAGTAACATTTAGTGACTTACCAGTGACGTCTCTGACTAATCATTCCCATTTCCCGCCTCTCCCATCTGGACCGCCATGACCAGATGGAAGAACATACATCTTTGGCTCCTCACTCTTCCAGATGTTTGACCCACATTTTCCTCACCTGCACACCCATCCTGCTGTTACCCCCAATTATAAAATATATAATATAACCCCCCCATAATGAATAATACCCCCAAGTGCAACTTTAAATTAATAACTTCCCTTTGTACCCCCTGTAAATAGTGCCCCTTATTAATAATGCCCCAGGTGTTTCCTAATTAAAAGGTAAAAAAAGGTAACGTTAGTGGGGTTCCAATACCCGGAACCCCCAGGATCAGATGTTCAAATGAACCGTGGTACCTGTGTAAGCGCCGTGACCCCTTCTCTGTTTACCCAATCATAGGTGCTACTGGGGATATAGTAGGGAATTTGGTGCACCCAATGCACTCCGCACAGCTTACATATTCACTTTTCCCCATCCGCTGTGCATTCACATCTGTGATACTAATGCTCACTACACCCCCTGATAAATTCTTTGAGGGGTGCAGTTTTCAAAATGGGGTCATTCCCTAGGGGATTCCACTTTACTGGTACCTTAGGGGCTCTGCAAACATGACATGGCGTTCAGATACCAAACATCTGAATCTGCACTCCAAAAGCCACATAGCGCTCCTTCCCGTCTCTGCCCTGCTGTGTGCCCTGTTTATGGCCACATGTATGATAATGGTGTACCCAGGATAACGTACGTAGTGTCATATGTGGGTATAAAATGCTGTTTGGGCACAGAAGGGAAGGAGTGCTATTTGGTTTTTGGACGCCATGACACTTTTGCAGAGCTGAAACGCCAGTAAAGTGAAATCCCACATGTAACCCCATTTTGGAGACTACACCCTGAAGGAATTTATCCTGGGGTACAGTGAGCATTTTTAACCCTCAAGTGTTGCTCTAATTTATTATCCATAAATTAATACGCAGCTGATTGTGAAAGGTGAAAATGGCAATTTTTCCAGGAATACGTCATTTCAGTGCGTAATATGTTGTGCCCGACTTGTATCAGAGACTAATGCTCCAAAAGCTGTTGTGCCCTGGATACCCGCTTAACAGTTTGTGGAGTCTGTGTCTCTGCTGACACAAGCTGGGCACAACATATCAGGCACTGAAATGGCTTATCTATGGAAAAATTTCATTTTTCACTTTTCATTATCAGTTGCGCATTAATTTCTGGAAATTAAATAAATGCAACACTTGATAAATACCTTCAGGGGTGTATTTTTCAAAATGGGGTGACATGTCTGCGGATTCCACTTTACTGGCAATTCAGCAACTCTGCAAAAGTGACATGACATACAAAAACTAAACTATGCTCCAAAAACCAAAATAGCGCTCCTTCCCTTCTGTGCCCAGCTGTGCCCAAACCGCAGTTTATATCCACATACAGTGGGGAAAAAAAAGTATTTAGTCAGCCAGCAATTGTACAAGTTCTCCCACTTAAAAAGATGAGAGAGGCCTGTAATTGACATCATAGGTAGACCTCAACTATGAGAGACAAAATGAGAAAACAAATCCAGAAAATCACATTGTCTGATTTTTTAAGAAATTATTTGCAAATTATGGTGGAAAATAAGTATTTGGTCAATAACAAAAGTTCATCTCAATACTTTGTTATATATCCTTTGTTGGCAATGACAGAGGTCAAACGTTTTCTGTAAGTCTTCACAAGGTTGGCACACACTGTTGCTGGTATGTTGGCCCATTCCTCCATGCAGATCTCCTCTAGAGCAGTGATGTTTTGGGGCTGTCGCTGGGCAACACGGACTTTCAACTCCCTCCAAAGGTTTTCTATGGGGTTGGGATTTGGAGACTGGCTAGGCCACTCCAGGACCTTGAAATGCTTCTTACGAAGCCACTCCTTCATTGCCCTGGCGGTGTGCTTGGGATCATTGTCATGGTGAAAGACCCAGCCACGTTTCATCTTCAATGCTCTTGCTGATGGAAGGAGGTTTGCACTCAAAATCTCACCATACATGGCCCCATTCATTCTTTCATGTACACGGATCAGTCGTCCTGGTCCCTTTGCAGAGAAACAGCCCCAAAGCATGATGTTGCAGCCCCATGCTTCACAGTAGGTATGGTGTTCTTTGGATGCAACTCAGCATTCACTTTCCTCCAAACACGACGAGTTGTGTTTCTCCCAAACAGTTCTACTTTAGTTTCATCTGATCATATGACATTCTCCCAATACTCTTCTGGAACATCCAAATGCTCTCTAGCAAACTTCAGACGGGCCCGGATATGTACTGGCTTAAGCAGGGGGACACGTCTGGCAGGATCTGAGTCCCTGGCGGCGTAGTATGTTACTGACGGTAGCCTTTGTTACATTAGTTCCAGCTTTCTGCAGGTCATTCACTAGGTCTCCCCATGTGGTTCTGGGATTTTTGCTCACCATTCTTGTGATCATTTTGACCCCACGGAGTGAGATTTCACGTGGAGCCCCTGATCGAGGGAGATTATCAGTGGTCTTGTATGTCTTCTATTTTTTAATTATTGCTCCCACAGTTGATTTCTTCACACCAAGCTGCTTGCCTATTGCAGTTTCAGTCTTCCCAGCCTGGTGCAGGTCTACAATTTTGTTTCTGGTGTCCTTCCACAGCTCTTTGGTCTTCACCATAGTGGAGTTTGGAGTGTGACTGTTTGAGGTTGTGGACAGGTGTCTTTTATACTGATAACAATGTCAAACAGGTGCCATTACTACAGGTAATGAGTGGAGGACAGAGGAGCCTCTTAAAGAAGAAGTTACAGGTCTGTGAGAGCCAGAAATCTTGCTTGTTTGTAGGTGACCAAATACTTATTTTCCACCATAATTTGCAAATAAATTCTTAAAAAATCAGACAATGTGATTTTCTGGATTTGTTTTCTCATTTTGTCTCTCATAGTTGAGGTCTACCTATGATGTCAATTACAGGCCTCTCTCATCTTTTTAAGTGGGAGAACTTGCACAATTGGTGGCTGACTAAATACTTTTTTTTCCCCACTGTATGGCATTAAGTACGTTATCCTGGATACATCAGTGTCATACATTTGGGCATAAACTGCCATTTGGGCACACAGCAGGATGCAGATGTGAAGGTGTGCTATGTGCTTTTAGAGCGCATATTTAGATTGTTGGTTTTTGGATGCCATGCCACATTTGCAGAGACCCTAAAATTGCCCCTACAAAATGGGGTCACTTCTTGGGGAATTCCAGTTTACTGGCACCTTCAGGGCTCTGCAAAAACAACATAGCGTCCAGAACGTCCCTCTAAATCTATACTCCAAATGCTAAAAAACGCTGTGCTCCTTCCCTTCTGAGCCCTGCTGTGTGCCCAAACAGCAGTTTACACCCACATATATAATTTTATTGTCCCCAGGATAGCCCTCTTAATAGTTTTAGGAGTTCATGTCTCTGATGCCACAAAGTGACCGCAACGTATTAGACACTGAAATTGCATATTTCTTTAAAAATGTCAATTTTCACTTTGCACATTAATTTTTGGGAAGCATTTTTAGACTCAAAATGAAAATACCCCTTGATATATTCCTTGAGAGGTGTAGTTTCTAAAATGGGGTCACTTTTGAGGGGTTTCCATTGTATTGGTACTTTAGGAGCTCTGCAAATGTGACATGGCACCAGAAAACTATTCCAGCCATTTCCATTCTGAGCCCCGCCATGTACCCATACAGCAGTTTACAACCACATATTGGGCATTTCTGTGTTCAGAAGAAATTGTGTAACAAACTGTGGTGTGTTTTTTCTTCTTTAACCACTTGCAAAAATAAAAAAAATTTGGTGCTAAATGGACTGTTTTTTGGAAAAAAAGTAATTTTTCAGTTTTACATCCCAATGTTAATAAAATCTGTGAAACTGCTGTGAGGTCAAAATACTCACCATACCCCTAGATAAATTCTATGAGGGGTGTAGTTTCCAAAATGGGGTCACATTTCGGGGGTTTCCACTGTATTGGTTCTCTATGGGCTCTGCAAATGCGACATGGCACCTGAAAACTATTCCAGCAAAATCTGCCCTCCAAAAGTAAAATAGCGCTCTTTCCATTCTGAGCCCTGCCATGTCCCCATATAGCAGATTACGACCACATATGGGGTATTGCTGTGTTCAGGAGCAATTGTTTAACAAACTGGGGTGCTTTTTATTCTTTAACCCCTTGTGAAAATGAAAAATTTGGGGATAAAGTGACATTTAGTAATTTTTCATTTACACATCTCAATGTTAGTAAAATCTGTGAAACGGCTGTGGGGTCAAAATGCTCACTATACCCCTTGATGAATTCTGTGAGGGGCGTAGTTTCCAAAATGGGGTTTAGGGGGTTTCCATTGTTTTGGTACTCTAGGGGCTCTGCAAATGAGACATGGCACCTAAAAACTATTCAAGCAAAATCTGCTTTTCAAACGTCCAGTGTCGCTCCTTCTTTTCTGTGCACTGCCGTGTGCCCAAACATCAGTTTACACCCACACATGGGGTATTTCTGTGCTCTGGAGAAATTGCATAACAAATGGTGAGATGTATTTTCTCCTTTAACTCTTTGTGAATGTGTTCATTTTAGGGTTAAATGAATGTATTAGTGAAAAAAAATGAAATCTCTAAATTTCACCTCCATATTGTTTTAATTCTTGTGAAATGCTTAAAGGGTTAACAAACTTCCCAAATGCTTTTTTGAATTATTGGAGGGCCGCAGTTTTGAAAATGGGGTGATTTAGGGGGGGTTTCTAATATATAGGCCTTTATAATCCCTTTCAGAACAGAAGTGGTCCCTAAAGAATTAGTTTGGGAAATTTTCTTGTAAATTTGGAAAATCGTTGTTATATTTGTAAGCCTTCTAACGTCCAAAATAAATTAAAGGACAATTAAAAGATGATGCAAATATAAAGCAGAGATATGGTAGATAACATTTATTAATGTACTTGGGTGGTATGACTATCTGGTTGAAAAGCAGAGCATTTCACATCTTCAAAATTTCCATAAAATTTAATATTTTTTTATAAATAAATACAAAAATATTGATTAGTGTTTGCCACTAACATGAAGTATAATGTTTCACAAAAAAACATTTTCAAAATCACTTGTGTAAGTTAAAGCGTCTCAAAGTTATTGCCATATAAAGTAACACATGTGTAACGTCTCTGCCGTTTCGGGTCTCGGCGCCGCCCTCCGCTCGCACGCTGTGGCGAAGGAGGCGTCTTCAATTTGGTTCTTTGTGTAAGCTTCTTGATGCTCAGTCTGAACATGGTCCTAGATCTCTTGCTGTGTAAAGCCACACCCGTGTAATTAGGAACATTTCTCTCTGGACTGCATAGAGTTAATCTCTTCCTGGCCTGAGTGATTGACAGCCTGTGTACCTATCAGCTCTGGGGCTGGTCCCAGACTTTCTATAAACAGGTTGTCAGCCCTCACATGGCTGCCGGTTATTACACTTGTGTTTTGCCTGCTCTCTTTCTATACTCCTTGATACTTTGTTACTTGATTCTCTGACCCTTTGGCTTGCCCCTGACTATTCTCTTGGATTTTGACTTTGTACTGCTTTGCTCGTTTGTTACTGACCCCTTGGCTTGCTCACTCTGCTTC
The DNA here is from genome assembly GCA_947044405.1 of Leptodactylus fallax. NCBI lineage: Eukaryota > Metazoa > Chordata > Amphibia > Anura > Leptodactylidae > Leptodactylus > Leptodactylus fallax. Next base: position 5,050,130 of record CAMRHE010000074.1, on the reverse strand, counting down.
TGTGTTGTTTTTGTCTTGTCCTGTTCTCTGTGTCACTTACCCAGTATAGGGCTTGTCTTCAGGTTGTCCTTTTACCATTTAGGGTAACTGTGGCAATAGGAAGGGACAGTGGCTGGGGTGAGATTAGGGCTCACTTGTCTCTGTCCTTCCTCCCAGACCCCTGCAGTAGTGTCAGGGTTCCTACGGTTGGCAAGACCCTTACAACATGTCAGTTTTGAAAAACGAGGCCTGGTCCTTAATGCACTTTTGGGATGGGTTCTTAAGCGTTTAAGGAATTAAAACAAAAGGCATTGGACACACTTAGTCATACAATAATTTTTTTTAACCGCCTTCCAACTACCCATTGAATATCCATTCACCCAAAGAAAAAAAGCAAAAACAAGAAAAAGAACACCACTACTATCTCCATAACAGAGGTTCTAGCTTCACTCTGGCAACACAAAGCTATGCATCACTTACATGACAATTACCTTAATGGAGAGAGAAAACTAATTAAAATTTTTTTTTTATTAGTACCTTGTGCTATTAAAAAAAAGACAGCCTACACGAAATGGATGGAAATAGAGAAGCTATGGCTTGCGCCTATGCATCCTAACGCCTTTTTGTGGTTTGCTCCCCCCTTGCCCCCTCCTACCTACTTGTTGGAACCTATCTGATTCATGAGGGCTATCTGGCTAGAGTGGTCTTGTCACTTCGCTCTGGCTTCTGCGAGGTCCTCCATGATCTCTATTTTGTATTATCCTCTACTCCCGGAGGGTATGACTTAAAATATGGTCCGGGTGTGGTCAATGGTGGGCATCTATTGCATTGTGGATATGGTTGACCCTTCTACACTGGAGCTCAGGCCCTTTTCTTTTCTCGCCTCTACTCTCTTTCTCCCGTTCTCAGAGTGGCTCCAATATACAATAAACCTCATTTCAATCCTGAAATATTACTGTGTCCATCAGTTATTAGATATATCAAATTGAAATGGCTGTTGCAAACACCCAAATATTTAGAACTAAAAATGATTAAGATTAATAGGGGTGCCCAAACTTTTTCATATGACTGTAATTATCGGAGATCGGATCACAACCTAGTACATCTCCGACCTGTGTACAAGCCACTTGTACGTAGAGAAGCAGCTGTCACCCGCACAGTGAGGATATGGTCCGAGGAGAGTGATGAGGCTCTGAGGGATTGTTTTGACACAACCGCATGGGAAGTTCTGCAGGATTCTTATGGAGAAGACATAGAAGGACTCACACACTGCATAACGGACTACATTAATTTTTGTGTGGACAACACAGTACCCACAAAAGTGGTGAGGTGCTTCTCCAATAACAAACCATGGATTAACTCTGATATAAAAACACTACTTAAGGAGAAAAAGATGGCATTTAGGACAAGAGATAAGGAGGGGTTGAAGGAAGTACAAAAGGAGCTGAGGCATCTAATCAGGCAAGGAAAAGCCAGTTATAAAGAAAAAATGGAAAAGCAAATGGAAAGAAAAGACATAAGGGGGGTCTGGGAGGGGCTTAAGTCAATTTCGGGTCATAAACAGTCTGTCTGCCAGATTGAGGCAGATGTTAATTGGCTTAATGAACTAAACCTATTCTTCAACAGATTTGATCACACACCAGCTCCTCCCACCCCAGTATGTCCTTCAGCTCCCCCCACCACAATGACTTCTCCCCATGCGGCCACTTCCCAACAGACCAGTAAATCCAGAAATCCGTCTTTATCTGGCCACAGTCTGACCTTCACACAGGCCCAGGTGAGGAAGGAGATGAAAAAGATCAAGGCGAGGAAAGCCGCAGGGCCAGATGACATCAGTGCAAGGCTAATTAAGACTTGCGGGGACCAGCTGTGTGGTATAATTACATATATGTATAATATGAGCCTGAGGCAGGAAATAGTCCCTGAATTATGGAAATCTTCTTGTGTGGTACCAGTTCCAAAGAAACCCCACCCTATGGACCTCAATGACTACAGACCTGTAGCACTGACATCCCACCTGATGAAGATCTTGGAGAGATTGGTTCTCACGCATCTCCGCCCTCTAGTGAGCCCCGCTATGGACCCCCTCCAGTTTGCTTATCGACCGGGCATTGGGGTAGATGATGCCATCATCCATCTTCTGCACAGGGCTCTGTCTCACCTGGAGAAACCAGGGAACACAGTGAGAATAATGTTCTTTGATTTCTCCAGTGCTTTTAACACCATACAGCCCAGGTTATTGAGGGACAAGCTGGGCCTTGCTGGAGTGGACCACCACCTCTCCAACTGTATCCTAGACTACCTCACAAATCGACCTCAAAACGTGAGAGCCCAAGACTGTGTGTCAGGTACCGTGATCTGTAATACGGGGGCACCTCAGGGTACGGTTCTCGCCCCTTTCCTCTTCACACTGTACACTGCAGATTTTAGGTGCAACTCATCCAGCTGCTACCTACAGAAGTATTCTGACGACTCTGCAATAGTGGGTCTCATCACAGATGATGATGATAGGGAGTACAGAGAACTGAACCAGGATTTTGTGGACTGGTGCCACCGGAACCACCTGAAGATTAACGCGGGGAAGACCAAGGAGATGGTGGTGGACTTCCGTAAAAGCAGAAGCCCTCCTAAACCAGTGGACATCCTGGGGACGGGCATCGAGATTGTGAACACCTATAAGTACTTGGGTTTGCTCCTTAATAATAAGCTGGACTGGGCAGATCATATGGAGGCCCTGTACAGGAAGGGCCACAGCAGGCTCTACCTGCTTAGGAAGCTGAGAGCCTTTGGAATCCGGGGGGCACTTCTTAGGACTTTCTTCAACTCGGTAGTGGCATCAGCCATCTTCTTTGGAGTGGCCTGCTGGGGGAGCAGTATATCAACCAGGGACAGAAATAAACTTGACAAGCTGATTAGAAAGGCCAGCTCTGTCCTGGGGAGCCCACTGGACCCAGTGCAGGTGGTGGGTGACAGAAGGATACTGTCCGTGGTGAGATCCATGGAGAAGAAGAAGTCCCATCCCATGCATGAGACTGTGATCGCGCTGAGCAGTACTGTCAGTGACCGACTGCTCCACCCTAGGTGTGAGAAGGAGCGCTATCGGAAGTCTTTCCTCCCCACCGCGGTTAGGCTGTACAACCAACACCGACCTAAGCGGAGATCATTACACACAGAGAACTGAAATATCTCACTGCCTGTTAAGTTAAATCCACCCCCCCCCCCCCGCTACTTCCTATATGTCTGTCGGCTATCAAAGTAATGCCTCTTACCTTGGAACATTCCTGTACATTCTGTATTTGTATCTGTATCTGCTTATCTTTGCTGCTGTAACACACTGAATTTCCCCATTGTGGGACTATTAAAGGACTATTATTATTATGACTATTATTATTAATTATAGTTCATGGGTGGGCTACTATGGAGCAGAATACTGTGTGCAGGGGCCACTATGGGGCATAATTATGTGTGCAGGGGCCACTATGGAGCATAATACTGTGTGCAGGGGCCACTATGGCGTATAATACCGATTGCAGGGGCTATTATGGAGCATAATACTGAGTGCAGGGACCACTATGAGGCAAAATACCGTGTGCAGGGGCCACTATGGAGCATAATACTGAGTGCAGGGACCACTATGAGGCAAAATACCGTGTGCAGGGGCCACTATGGAGCATAATACCGTGTGCAGGGGCCGCTGCGGGGCATAATACCGTGTGCAGGGGCCACTATGAGGCATAATACTGTGTGCAGGGGCCACTATGGAGCATAATACCATGTGCAGGGGCTGCTGTGCGGCATAATACCCTGTGCAGGGGCCGCTGCTGGGCATAATACCGTATGTAGGGGCTGCTGCTGGGCATAATACCATGTGCAGGGGCTGCTGCAGGGCATAATACCATGTGCAGGGGCCGCTGCAAGGCATAATACTGTGAGCAGGGGTCTCTGTGGGGCATAATACCATGTAATACTGTGTGCAGGGGCCGCTGTGGGCCATAATACCATGTAATACTGTATTAAAAAAAAATCACCTACTCACCTGTCCCTTGTGCTCCGATGTCTCCCACCGCAGTCTGGTTCTGCTGCTCTGGTGTTCTCTTCTGGCGTAAGTCCCCACCACACATGACCGCTGAGGGGAAGAAAACACGGGAGCAGCAGGACTGGAATGTGCTGGGAGAAACCGGAGCACCTTCCCCAGCCTCATATTAAAAAAGTGGTTATCCTGGAAAACCCCTTTAAAGTGGCACTTGGGCTTTATTAAAGGGTCTTTCTAGCTCATTTTTATTGATGTTCTATCCTTAGGACAGATTATCAATAAGAAATCAGTGGACCCCTCCTCTGATCAGCTGTATGAAGGGGCTATGGTGCCTGTTTATATCACACGCTGTCTGTTTATAGTGTCCGTGTGATGTAATTACAGTCTTGTCACATAGACGTGTACAGGACGAGGCTGTAGTTACATGACATGGTCGCTATGAGATGAATGACACTATATAAACAGAGAAGCGGTCACAGCGCTTACACAGGTACCACGGTTCATTCAAACAGCTGATCAGTGGGGGTCCTGGGTTTTTGAGCCTCACTGATTAGTTTATTAATGATCTGGAAAATCTTTTAATTAGTTAACACCTGGGGCATTATTAATAAGGGGCACTATTTATACAGGGTACACACGGACATTATTAATATAAAGATGCACTTGGGGGTATTATTCATTATGGGGTGTTATATCATATATTTTATAATTGGGGGTAGTGGCAGGATGGGTGTGCAGGTGAGGGAGGACAATGTGGGTCGGATGCCTTGAAAAGTGAGGAGCCAAAGATGTCTGTATTGCAAACTTTACAGAGACAAGTCACAGCTGGAAGAAGTGGTCATGGTGGTCCAGAGGGAAGAGAAGGGAAATGTGAAGGATTAGTCAGAGACGTCACCTATAAGTCACAAAATGTTACTGCCCTGTATTCACCTAAATGATAGCAGATAAATACCTGATTGATGGGGGTCTGTCTGCTGAGACCCCCACTGAGCCTGAGAATTGGGTTTTTTTTCCCCCACTGGGTAGGAATCCAGCCTGACCGCAGCCATATATATAGGTGTGTCGCTTGGTGGAAGGATGAACCCGCGGGGCTCTCAGTCACTTCGATGGGAGTGCCAAAGATAGCTGAAGTCCAGTACGCTGAAGTCCAGCGCTCCTATTATAGAGAATGGGGGCCACGTGGGCTCGTCCATCCACCAAGCAGAAGATGTGTGAAGTTACTTTCATTGTTAATGCCGTGTTGTTGATTTCTGATACTGAAGTAATACAGGAAGAAGAATTCTTAAAAACTGTTTCATAAGTTTGTGTATATTTATTGTACAACAATAACAGTGTGTGACGCTAACAGCATGTAAACGCAATTTTATATTTTTTTTTGGGGGGGGGGGGGGCGTCTTTCGATAGTCCGCCTCAGGCAGCAAAGAGGCTAGGTTCACCACTGTTTCCAGGGGAGTAAAAATATACTTAAATGATCACTAACTTTACAGTAACTTAGTCTCATTTAATAGAGAATGTGATTCTGGACAAAAATGTAATGCACGTTATTTATGAATGTTGCGGTTTTCTACTTGAAAACCTCTCTATAGTTTTGCTGTTCATTCCCTGTTACCCTGTTACCAGGGAACTTCCCTTCTTAAGCAGGGTTCACACTACCGTTGGAGTCCGTTATGAAGGTGTCCGTTAAAAAAAAATAAACGGACACCTATCATAACGGACCCTAACTGATGAGCATCAGGTAGTGTCCGTTTTTTAATGTCACATACCGCTAGAAAGCCGACAGCGCGCTGAATTCAGCGCACTGCCGGCTTTCCCGGTATGTGCCCCGGGGCTGGAGATATCGGCGGTGTGGAGTTACATGTTTTACTTTACTTATTGTTTGAAGGGCGCTGTGAGGAACTCCCTCCCTGACACTTCTCGTTGGTCCATAGCGCTGTACTGAGGGGGCGTTCCTCACAGCTCAGCGTCATCGCCGGGCAGTAAGGAACGCCCCCTCTGACAGTACAGGGCTATAGACCAGTACAGAGAGAGGGGGCGTTCCTTACAGCCCAGTGATGACGCTCAGCTGTGAGGAACGCCCTCTCAGTACAGCGCTATGAACGAACAGAACTGTCAGGGAGAGAGTTCTTCTGACAGTACCCGGCTATAGACGAGAACAGAGAGAGGGGGGCGTTCCTTACAGCCCAGCGATGACGCTCAAGCTGTGAGGAACGCCCCCTCAGTACAAGTCTCTGAACAAAGAGAAGTGTCGGGGAGGGAGTTCCTCACAGTGCCCTTCTAACAGTAAAACATTACACCGCCGATATCTCCAGCCCCAGGGCACATACCGGGAAAGCCGGCAGCGCGCTGAATTCAGCGCGCTGTCGGCTTTCTAGCGGTATGTAAAACCGCATGTGCCTGAGGACACGAAATGTCCTCTAACACTGCTAGTTTTTTTTTTTTTTTTTTGTTTGTTTCTCCTTTCTGAGCATGCGCAGGGAAAGTAAACGGACATAAAATAACGGACAGTAACTGATGGCTTTCAGTTACTGTCCGTTACCCATAGACTTCAATGTTAAAAAAATAACGGACACTTGCTGTCCGTCAAGAATCCGTTTGTTTCAAACGGACAAAAAGTCCTGCATGTAGGATTTTTTGTCCGTTAAAAAATAACAGACTTCTGACGGATTTGGTGTAAACGGACACAAACGGACACTAACGGACACAATATAAAAACCCATTGAAATGAATGGAAATTTTAACGGATTTCTGACGGTTCAACTAGTGTCCGTAGCTAAAATCTTGTAACAGACAATAGCCACGGACACTACTGACGGACACCAACGGTAGTATGAACGCTCCCTTAGTTATATCTCAGGATGGAAACAAGAAGTCTTCCCACCTCTACTTTCCTTCTGATGAACCCCACTTCTGAGCTTATTAGTGTAGGGAAACGTGTTGAGGGTTTATACTGCCTGAAGGGTTAATTAACCCATGGGTAGAGTAGCTGCCTGGTCTTACCTTATCTCAGCTGTGTTACTAGTTAAGACCCTAGCCTGATTTAGCTGTATCTCATATATCTATATACAGCTTTGGCTTAACAAATAGGAGCTACTCTTGTGTCTAGTCATAGGGGGCTGCTGTTATAGAGGAGGGTACCTGTCCTTTCACTTGTGCTACCTCGAGAGCAGGACAGGTTAACCCTGTAATAACCTCCCTATATACTCCCATTTCTCAGTATTGAGTATTGCATTGTGTATGGGCGTTTTTCCTTTATATCTATGAAGCACTTTTTCCATTTAATGCCAGAATATATGTTTTTTTTTCTTGTAGAACACTGAGTATTTCCCAATAGTGGGGGGCTCTGTTTTCTAGAAGATTGGATTGTCATTTAAACTGGAGAAGGGATCCATATAATATTTGAGTGGGTCCATTCTGTCATCACTATCTTGCGTATTCACCCTTATGATTACTTTTATTTGAGAGTCTTTTTTATTGATATCAGTAAATGTAAATGTTCAGTGAATTTATGTGAGAATTGGGAAGTATCCCTCAGTGAATTAGTTAAATGTGGTGTAGTTACAACAATATACAGTACCACTGTTATAGATGGGATTTAAAGAAATTACATCCACCCACTGCTGAGAGAAAACCTACACTGCAAAGACCAGCCTGCCAACCCTGCAACATGAAACTGACCTGGGGTGGGCTTGGCGCAAGGAAAAAGATTGAAATCTGTCCAACTGCCATGACAGGATGATGCCTACAAGAGACCCCTCTACGTGGTGTGGCCTTAGTCTTAATAAATATAAGGTTCCGGTTTGGTATACAGTACCTTTGGTATGTCTGCTAGATTTATGATCATGGTCTGACCATCTCCATTTTATTTTAAATATCTCGTTATTGGTTTTAAAACCAAGATACAAACCAACATATCCATTATCTTCAGTAATAAAAACTACTGGATATTATTGTATGCAAACACTGGTATCCCAAAAAAAAAAGAGAGCAGGAAACATGAAAGGAGCAGAGACCAAGTAAAGACCAGTAATAAACATAGACCATTGATTTGAGAGTCAAATTCATTTCACTTACTTCTAGTGGATAAAAATCTGTCCACGGGCATGTACTGTGATTATAACAAGCTGTATATCACAGGACCATGGACTAATTTTTTTTTTTATCCACTAGAAGAATGAATGACAGCAAGCAGAGATCTAGAAAATCATGAGGAATTGATACAAAAAGTATATTGGAAAATAGTAAAACTTAAAATTGGTCTTTCAATATTGGTCTAAAAGTGGACAACTCCTTTAAGTAAACTGAAGCTGCAGGGCTCTAACGCAAAATATGTAACAGTGCTCCTTATCTACCATGTCCCATTTGTAATATTGGTATCTTATATGGCAGAGATACATTTGGACCCCTTTAAGAACCATGGGAGCCCAGATGTAATGGTCACCTCCTAAGTTAGCTACATTCATGCTTTCCCTCCCCCCGAGTGTTCTTAATAAAAGCAGAGGCTCATGGGGGCAACTATAGCAGAGAAGTCTGTATATTAATTACCATAGCTCCAACATCCTCCACAATGACACTAAATAGTGTAGGAAAGCATGGGAAATATAGGGTCATCCACATGAGCATCAATTAGTATCAACTGCAATGAGCCAGCAGGATAACATGGTGGTGGAAACTAGGACTCACATAGGTAAAATCCTATATGGTTATAGAGTTCCAGCACATGTAGCCACATGTATGTAGCTACGACAAATACTATATGACTGATACAGTGCCTTGCGAAAGTATTCGGCCCCCTTGAACTTTTCAACGTTTTGCCACATTTCAGGCTTCAAACATAAGGATATAAAATTTAAATTTTTTGGTGAAGAATCAACAACAAGTGGGACACAATTGTGAAGTATAACAAAATTTATTGGTTATTTTAAACTTTTGTAAAAAATAAAAAACTGAAAAGTGGGGCATGCAATATTATTCGGCCCCTTTACTTTCAGTCCAGCAAACTCACTCCAGAAGTTCAGTGAGGATCTCTGAATGATCCAATGTTGTCCTAAATGACTGATGATGATAAATATAATCCACCTGTGTGTAATCAAGTCTCCGTATAAATGCACCTGCTCTGTGATAGTCTCAGGGTTCTGTTTAAAGCGCAGAGAGCATCATGAAGACCAAGGAACACACCAGGTAGGTCCGTGATACTGTTGTGGAGAAGTTTAAAGCCGGATTTGGATACAAAAAGATTTCCCAAACTTTAAACATCCCAAGGAGCACTGTGCAAGCGATCATATTGAAATGGAAGGAGTATCAGACCACTGCAAATCTACCAAGACCCGGCCGTCCCTCTAAACTTTCATCTCAAACAAGGAGAAGACTGATCAGAGATGCAGCCAAGAGACCCATGATCACTCTGGATGAACTGCAGAGATCTACAGCTGAGGTGGGAGAGTCTGTCCATAGGACAACAATCAGTCGTGCACTGCAGAAATCTGGCGTTTATGGAAGAGTGGCAAGAAGAAAGCCATTTCTCAAAGATATCCATAAAAAGTCTTGTTTAAAGTTTGCCACAAGCCACCTGGGAGACACACCAAACATGTGGAAGAAGGTGCTCTGGTCAGATGAAAACAAAATCGAACTTTTTGGCCACAATGCAAGACGATATGTTTGGCGTAAAAGCAACACAGCTCATCACCCTGAGCACACCATCCCCACTGTCAAACATGGTGGTGGCAGCATCATGGTTTGGGCCTGCTTTTCTTCAGCAGGGACAGGGAAGATGGTTAAAATTGATGGGAAGATGGATGGCGCCAAATACAGGACCATTCTGGAAGAAAACCTGTTGGAGTCTGCAAAAGACCTGAGACTGGGACGGAGATTTATCTTCCAACAAGACAATGATCCCAAACGTAAAGCAAAATCTACAATGGAATGGTTCACAAATAAACGTATTCAGGTGTTAGAATGGCCAAGTCAAAGTCCAGACCTGAATCCAATCGAGAATCTGTGGAAAGAGCTGAAAACTGCTGTTCACAAACGCTCTCCATCCAACCTCACTGAGCTCGAGCTGTTTTCCAAGGAAGAATGGGCAAGAATTTCAGTTTCTGGATGTGTAAAACTGATAGAAACATACCCCAAGCGACTTGCAGCTGTAATCGCAGCAAAAGGTGGCGCTACAAAGCATTAACTTAAGGGGGCCGAATAATTTGGCACGCCCCACTTTTCAGTTTTTTATTTTTTACAAAAGTTTAAAATAACCAATAAATTTCATTCCACTTCACGATTGTGTCCCACTTGTTGATTCTTCACCAAAAAAATTAAAATTTTATATCCTTATGTTTGAAGCCTGAAATGTGGCAAAAGGTTGAAAAGTTCAAGGTGGCCGAATACTTGCACAAGGCACTGTAAATACAACTTTATTATCCTTATATAATTCAAGAGATAAGATTCCAAAAGACAGACATTAAGGTGTGTGCACTCATCATGTACAGTCATGGCCAAAAGTTTTGAGAATGACACAAATATTATATTTTCACATGATCTGCTGCCCTCTGGTTTTTATGTGTGTTTGTCAGATGTTTTTATCACATACAGAAATATAATTGCATTCATATTATGAGTAACAGAAGCTTATATTGACAGTTAGAATGAGTTAATGCAGCAAGTCAATATTTGCAGTGTTGACCCTTCTTCTTCAGGACCTCTGCAATTCTCCCTGGCATGCTCTCAATCAACTTCTGGACCAAATCCTGACTGATAGCAGTCCATTCTTGCAGAATCAATGCTTTAATTTTGTCTGAATTTGTTGGTTTTTGTTTGTCCACCCGTCTCTTGATGATTGACCACAAGTTCTCAATGGGATTAAGATCTGGGGAGTTTCCAGGCCATGGACCCAAAATCTCTATGTTTTGTTCCCTGAGCCATTTAGTTATCACCTTTGCTTTATGGCAAGGTGCTCCATCATGCTGGAAAAGGTATTGTTGAGCGCCAAACTGCTCTTGGACGGTTGGGAGAAGTTGCTCTTGGAGGACATTCTGGTACCATTCTTTATTCATGGCTGTGTTTTTAGGCAAGACTGTGAGAGAGCCGATTCCCTTGGCTGAGAAGCAACCCCACACTGAATGGTTTCAGGATGCTTTACAGTTGGCATGAGACAAGACTGGTGGTAGCGCTCACCTCTTCTTCTCCGAATAAGCTGTTTTCCAGATGTTCCAAACAATCGAAAAGGGGATTCATCAGAGAAAATGACTTTACCCCAGTCCTCAGCAGTCCACTCCCTGTACCTTTTGCAGAATATCAGTCTGTCTCTGATGTTTTTTCTGGAGAGAAGTGGCTTCTTTGCTGCCCTCCTTGAGACCAGGCCTTGCTCCAAGAGTCTCCGCCTCACAGTGCGTGCAGATGCACTCACACCTGCCTGCTGCCATTCCTCAGCAAGCTCTGCACTGCTGGTAGCCCGATCCCGCAGCTGAAACACTTTTAAGAGACGGTCCTGCCGCTTGCTGGACTTTCTTGGGCGCCCTGGAGCCTTTTTGGCACCAATGGAACCTCTCTCCTTGAAGTTCTTGATGATGCGATAGATTGTTGACTGAGGTGCAATCTTTCTAGCTGCAATACTCTTCCCAGATAGGCCATTTTTGTGCAGTGCAATGATGACTGCACGTGTTTCTTTAGAGATAACCATGGTTAACAGAAGAGAAACAATGATGGCAAGCACCAGCTTCCTTTTAAAGTGTCCAGTGGTGTCATTCTTACTTAATCATGACAGATTGATCTCCAGCCCTGTCCTCATCAACACCCACACCTGTGTTAATGGAGCAATCACTGAAACGATGTTAGGTGGTCCTTTTAAGGCAGGGCTGCAATGATGTTGAAATGTGTTTTGGGGGATAAAGTTCATTTTCTAGGCAAATATTGACTTTGCAAGTAATTGCTGTTAAGCTGATCACTCTTTATAACATTCTGGAGTATATGCAAATTGCCATTAGAAAAACTGAAGCAGTAGACTTTGTAAAAATTAATATTTGTATCATTCTCAAAACTTTTGGCCATGACTGTATAGTTGCAAATCTGCTTTTTCTCAATGACTAAGAGGTGTTTTGTGTTCTTTTATGGCTGCTACAGATATAGCATAACACCCATGTGTCTCATTCATCATGTAGGTTCTTTTATATAGAAATTACAGAACGTAGGCCTGCGTTTTGCTTTAAGAATAAAATGCTATACATGGAAGTATTTTATTCCTGGTAGAACAAAGACAAAGTGAGCGGTCCATGTTCTCTTGGCCTGTATTGTCTTCCCCACTGGGACTAACATTTCAGCAGATATACTGATGTTCACAGGAAGAATAATTGCTGCGTTTAAGTCTGCAGCCTTAAATTACTGTGACATTTTTCTTTTATTCTTCTGTGAAACATGTGAAAAGGACAAAACTGTTGCAATTCTTGTCTAGATAAAATCTCACAGGAAAATAGAGAACACAGCTTAAAGGAGAAATGTATTCAGATAGAAAAATCCAAATAGTTAACAGCCCGGTTGGTCTTTTTTTTGCCCAGGAATGTTTGAGAATGACACAAATATTATATTTTCACATGACTGCTGCCCTCTGGTTTTTATGTGTGTTTGTCAATGTTATGTATCACACAGTTGCATTCATATTATATACATCTTGTATTGACTGTTAGAATGAGATGTAGCAAGTCAATATTTGCAGGTTGACTCTCTTTTAGGACCTCTGAACTCCCTCATCTTGGAAATGGCTGATAGCAGTCCAATCTGGCAGAAGCAAGTAAATGTCTGATTTGTTGTTTTTTGTTTGTCCACCCGTCTCTTGATGATGCAGTAATGGGTAAGATCTGGGGAGTTTCCTCCTGGAATTCACTAAAACACCTAGTGTTTTTTTCTCTTGAACTTCCTATTAAATATGCAACAAACTGCACATCTAATAGATTATACAATATTAATAATTATATATCATCAGGAATACTTCCCCCATTCTTAACAATCCACTCCCTTCCTTTTGCAGAATATAAGTCTTTCCCTTATGTTTTTTCTGGAGGAAGTGGCTTTTTGTGCCTCCTTGAGACCCTTTCTCCGTCTCGACTCGGCAGTGCACTACCCTGCTGTTGCGTAGCTGAAATGTGAGACCACTGTAAAGTTTTGAAAAACCCTCCCTCTTCCTTTTTTTTTTTGCCCCCCCCCCCCCCTTTTTGCCCCCCCCGCCCCTCTCCTGGTTCTTGTGGCGTAGTTGTTGCTGGGTGCTCTTTCAGCTGCAATACTCTTCCCAGTTAGCCATTTTTGTGCAGGCAATGTGACTGCATTTCTGGGGTTCGAAGACAATGATGGAAAGCGCTCGTTTTAGCCGGGTGCATTCTTACTTAACACAGATTGATCTCCAGCCCTGTCCTCACAACACCCACACCTGTGTTAAGGGAGCAATCACTGAATGTGTTGGTGGTCCTTTTAGGCGGGCTGCAATGTGTTGTGTGTTTTGGGGGTAGTTCACCGTATTCCAGGGACCAAGATTGACTTTGCAAGATAATTGCTGTTAAGCTTTCCCTCTTTATAACATTCTGGAGTATATGCAATTGCCATATAGAAAAACTGAAGAGTAGTCTTTGTAAAAATTAATTTTTGTATCATTCTCAAAACTTTTGGCCATGCTGTCCAGCTTGTACTGTTGGTGTAGCCCAACTCCGCCTCCTTCATAAATGGCTGACAGCCAGGTCAGACAGAAGCAGTAAAGATCCTCTAATTCACTACCTAGTGATTGAATCCTATAAATTGCAACAAACTGCACATCTAATAGATTATACAATATTAATAATTATATATCACACTTGAATATAATCTTTTATTTTGGCTCCGGCTTTTTCTGCTCCACCCGGTTGTGCTATTGGCCACTGTGTTTTGAAAATCACCAAGGTTACTTTTCTGTCCAGAATAAGCAGGGTTTTTCCCCAAACCACCAACATTCACCGTATTCCAGGGACCGGCGTCTGTGCAAAAAAAAAAAAAGGTTATTTCGAAAAAAGCAGGGTGGGTGCTGTTCATGAATAGCACAGACCTGACACATCCATGATTGAGGATGTGCTAATGAGGCCTAAGGAAGGGGAGACTTTGCCAGGTAACAGTCCCTATTTCAAACTATGGGACTAAACACTGTGGAGTTGATCAGGCTTGATAGCATAGTTGGGCAGCAATGTCGCCCAAGGTAAGGCTCTGCCTACACTGCAACTGAGCCTACTGAAGGCCTGAAAGTATACGCCCAATGAAGCCTTCATCACCCACAGGGACCTACTTATAAAAACCAAAAAAAAAATAAAGTATAAATGTATTTTCCATGCAACAGTTTTACATAACCCAGTGTGTGGGCTAGCTCATCTTTATACCTTGCAGGTTCATCCACTGTTTACCAGGTACAATTGTGCTCCCTGCCCGCCCAGAACATCCTTGATAATTGGAAATGAAGGAAGCAAACAAACAAGTTGTCATATTTAATTAAAAACAAATACATTTGTGGAGCCAATTAATTGAGACATAATTACAGAGAATTGTATAGAGAGTCAAGGGATTCTGAAGTCATGCAGCATACATAGTTTTACTGAGTCACCCTTCACAGAAGGAATAGAAGTCAAATTAACTGCATTTTTACTTACAGCTTTAAAGCGAATGTTCACATTTTACAGTTTACTTATAGAAATAGTATGCAGAAAGCTGCAACAACTTTGCAAATACATTGCTTTACTTCAATTTCCAAACAATTGCTTCTTACCTCCAATAATATAGCCACTATAAATGAATAGTGCAGGTGAATATAAAAACAACAAAAAAAAAAAAAAAAAAAAAAAAAAACACACTGTCATACATCTGAGGCCCCTTGCAGACAACGGTGGCCGCGATCAGTGTGCTATCTGTGTATTTCACGGATAACACACCAACCCATTCATTTCTATGGACCCATACACATGACTGTGAATTACATGGTCCCATGTACAGGCCGACGAATATAGAACATATTCCTGTCCTATTTTGCGGCCCTTGCTTCCGTGGCTCCTATTCATTTAATGAAAGGGGTCGCGGAAGCACAGCTCGTGCACGGGTGGCACACAGGTGACATGGCATGACACGGTTGTCTGCAACCGGCCTTAATGTTAAAGAAATGGGTTTCCTTCTCCACTTATCAAGTCATTTTACTATTCACTCAGACTGTTATCTCTGATATTAACTGTATCTGTATCCAGCCACACACAGACGTTTATGGAGAGGGGAGGAAGGAGGAGGCTACTTCCAGCTAGTAGAGGATTTATTGCCTCATTCTGTACAGTAGTAGATCATTATCTTACTTGATAAGGTAGAGTCACGATATATGTATAAGCACCCTCTTTCATCCCCTCCCCTCTCCATAGACTTCTGTATTAGAAGTAACCCGGGCTGATAAATGGAGAGATATCTTATTAAATAAATATGCTTCTATTCCAAAATGTATTTATCTTATATTCACCTGTGCCATTTATGAAAAGTTGTTTTATCATTAGAGGTATGCTTTAAGTCTGATGCAAAAAGTATTAACTTCATTTCCATTTAGATTATGGCTATACTGACATCCTAAAAACTGCTCAAAAGTGAACCTACCCTTCAAAGAAGCTTGCCAGCTACAGGAGAAGTCTACCTAAGACGTACAAAGTGATCCAGATAAGAAGCATTGGCATAACATTTCCAGACAGGTCTTAATACATATAAAGTACATTCTCCATATATTATATTTTTACATTTTTTGCCATTTAACATAAAAATATGGGATTTAATATATTTTATCTATCTCACATTATGTACTTATTAGGGCTTATTAACTAACGGAATTATCTATAAATTAAATACAGAATCAGAAGTTCTCATATTTAAAAAAAAAAAATCTCAAAAATGATGCACAGATACAGAATAAAATCAAAGCTCCAATATTTTCAAACCACTTGGACCATGTAGCACATATAGTTTAAAATGAAAGACCGTATTAATACTATTTTCCATGGTGATATTGACTGTGGATGAAATGTAGGACAAAAGGTTGCACATGATGTACTTAAGAGTGTATGTTCATCTACATGCACCATTTTCATACATAATGTATAGAAAATGTTGTGTACTTTGCTTTACTTACAAGTTCCATCATCTCTTCTAACCTAGAGCTGCAATCAGATTTCTACAGGTGGGCTCACACCTCCCAGAATTCCTGCTTGCTGAATGCCTGTACACCACTTGATCTAGCGCTCTGCACTGCAGTTGATGTAGACTTTTCACTAAGCTCTATATTTTACATTGTTTTTTTTTTTGGGGGGGGGGGGGGTAATATTGAAGTAATATACTTAATTAACATAACTTCCTTTTAATAGAAAACAGGCTATAAAATTCTCCCCAGCAACCCTCTAGCTGAGCTGTTACCAGGGAAATCTGTACTGCGTTGTATTACCAGTATGTAGAGCTGAAGCATTCGCCAAAAGGGGATGTTCGTTTCAAATGGCTGTATTTTTAGTTTTATACCAACTAGAAAAGTGGTTTTGGTTTCATATGAAAGCGGATATCACTGGTTGTAGCTCATTCTACAAAGTTCATGCTTTATATAAATTTAAAAACCAAAACACATTCCTAATTGTGTATTTAACTACTGGTATCTATGTTTTTTTTTTTTTTTATAGCTAAAGATGCAGCCTTGGTAGAGTATGAAAGCTGAGAATTTGAGGTGGTACATTTGAAGTCACCGTATGTACATATTGTACCGAGTATGGGTGAGCAGGACAGACTCTCCCTGGCAATACAGTATTGCTAGTGGGAAATTTATAGCCTATTTTCTAAGGAAGTTAAGATTACGTTAGGTTAAATTAAGTGTATTACAAAAGTGTTCACCAAACACCCCCCGACAAAAGAAAAAAGGGCACTTTAACATCAAATGTTTTTGCTGCCCAATGATACAGTGTTATGTTTTTAAAGAGGGGTGTTTGAAGGAGCCATTGTTTGTCCCAACCTCCAATGTACAGTTCCTCTCCAGGAGATGCATGTCTATTATTAATATTGAAGGCTTTCCTCACAGAATAGTAGATAAACTAAAGGGACATGTTTATGACGCATTCAAGTTTCACCATCGTCATAACATTATTCAGAAGCTTTCCTATGTCTCAGTTTATTTAATACATAAGTGCCCCCTACACTGTTACTTAAGTATATGACATGTGCAATTCAATAAATAGAAAATATAACAAGCAGAGTCCATGGGATAACATACAATAAAGTGACATTCTATGACACTGTAACACGCAGATGTCGTTGGCACATGGATTTCAAGGCTCATGGTCCTTCTGAATTCAAGATACAGTATAATCCTTTAACAGGACGGATCACAGAGAAAAGATATAGGTCTTACTTTCCATCTGTTCACTAGCACTTGGCAGCACATGGCACCAAATGCAGTTAGCAGCACTGCCAAAAGGAATGTTAGTGTTCAATAAAAATATAACTAAATTAGATACAAAAATAATTTGTGGACTTGCTGGCTACTTGGTACTGCCGGCCACTTTGAGCTGCAGTTCAAGGCAAGCTGGGTAGTGGTATGGTGCAGTAGCGTTTACCACAGAAAATCGTTACTATTCATAATCAGGGTGCACAGTATATTTGTGTCTGCATTAGAACTTGGTTTATGTTTAAAAGGAGTCTATCAGCTCAAAAATGACTCCTAAACCAATAACTGTGCCCTTTATAGGAGCAAACACATACAGAGTGGCCACAGACTGATGAAGTAATGCTGAGATAATCATCTGTTTCTGGATATGCATGTCAGCCTGTAAGTGCATCAGGGGTGCACCCAATCTGCTAGACCTGCCTACAGACAGCCGCAAGGGCCACAGCTCATCTGAAATGACGGTCCAACAAAGCCTGTTTAGCTGTGAATTACATTTTTGGCCTCTTCCTTTGTCATGGCTGCCTGTAGGTCTGACCAAAGATCACTTGTAGGCTGATCTGTATATACTTAAAAACATGATCATCTCTGCACTGATTTATCTGTTTGGACCTGGATCTGACAGACTCCCTTTAATGTTGTACATCATACACTGTACATAGCATACAGGGATCATATATGATTCTATAACAAACAGATCATACAATACAAACAGTGGATACGAGAACATGCGGGAGTATAAAGTTCAACATGTTACATCATAAATTACAGTACTAGTTAATGTATGCCTTAGACACAAAATTAAAGAAAATTAATAAAACATCTTGATTTTTCATAAAGGAAATAAATGTAGTTTTGTGTCTTAAATGGTTTTAAGTGGAAAGGAAGTTATAGGGAGTGAATCATTAACACCGATCTTAACATCCCCTCCGCCAGCAAAGGGCACTCTTAATTCATGATAAGGCTGCACTTCTGTCTGGCGCTGCTGTATGCCACCTTTGTGCTGTAAATGATAAAGAATATGGTGACCCCGTCCACTTTCAGAAAATAGGTGAGGCCAGGGCAAAACCACCACTTGTGACTATTTGAGTGTTAAATAATCCCAATTTCCCAATTTGCAACCATTTCACACCACAAAAAGGGAATGGGGAATTTGACGACCCCCCCCCCCCCCTCACTGTCCACTTGCATGGTTTATGGGTTTCTATAAAGTTCGGATTACTTGGCAATTCCATCTTTTTTTAGATCTATATAAAAAAATTATTTCAGGTCCAGGTTTCCATGGGCACAATAGCCTCCTTAGTTCCCACAGATGGTAAGAGATTTTCTCCAGAAAGGAATAAGAAGGGGAGTTGGACCACAAATCCACGAATTCTCTGCAGTTCTTCCTGTGCTTTGACACGATCCTGTGTGGCCAGTCCTGACTTGGCAAGATATTCAGATAGGTGAAAAAAGTTTTGCACCTCATCACTTGGAAGACATCGAAATACCTAATTTGACAACACAAAAGGGTACACGTTTCTATTAACTATTAATAGTTTCTATTAACTATTGCAATACATGAATTCCCAAGGGTTACTGTGGAGAAGGGGTTCTGAAGAGTCTCTTGTGTCTGAATTGGACTCAATAAAGCTATCTTGACATCATGACTATAGTTTTAGTACTTGTTTTTATGAAGTCCCCATCTTAAGAGTTATTGGATTTTATTCCATGTTCACATCATATATTAGCTTAACTTTCTGGACGGACGTTTATGTCTGAAGTATTGCACAGAATACAACAGAATGCTCCAACATATGAAACTGTATAGGTATATATGTCACCAACTGAAGAAGAATGTATACCATGCTTTGAAGGGATGTTTCTGCACAGAAAAAAGTTGTCAACTATGCATTTCTATACAGAAAAAAAAAATATCAAATGTATACCAGCTATATGAAGACCAAAAAGACACTCTTAACCTCTGTTGGATAAATGAAGCCTAAGGATTAAATACAGTTAGACTCAATGTTCTGCCTTATTTCTATATCTAACCAACTGGCAACCTACATATTGGCAAATACGAACATCAGAAAATATACCCACTTTGTCAAAAATGGTTGTGTTGCGAGCAGTTGTGGCCACCCACACCTCTTTGAAAAATTTGTCACTGATAGGGTCCTGGATATTGACAGATAGATCAGTAAGACAACCAAGGAGAAGCCTGGAAGAGAACACGATACAGGGTGAGATCAAGTGATCCTATGACTAGTTTTAGCAGACAGAATTTAGGACTTTCTTTCTAAACTTTACACTTTTGTGCACTTTCTTTATATTCACTGCAGTTCATGAAAGTGGAAGAATGGCATTTTCTGTGTGTCTAGTGAGTATTTTGGCTTTTCAAGGCATGGCATTAGATGACAGCCATTAGTCAATATAAATTTTATAATACAAGTGTCTCATTTAAAGTGGGAAAGTGTCAGGGCAAGTGAGGTTTATAGAGTGTTCACATTATTGCCATAGACCTGGTATACCTGAAGCAATGCATCCGAAGTGACAGGGCAAATTTCCCAGCTTCATAAGCTTCCCCATCCATGACTGAGGGAACGGACTCTGTGTCTTGTATAATAACAGCCATCTCACTGTCACGCTTCCCCATCATGCTGCGGTCATTAATATTAGCTGAACCTGAAAGGATGAAGGAAAATGATGAATTGTCTTATTAGCAGGGAAGTAATCACACAAGACTGCTTATTCTAGGGATGGTGTGCAGTGTGTGCATAAAGCGTGCTGATCCCAACACACACCATAAGCTATACAACACAGCAACATCATAGCTCAAACATGATAATGGAACTCTGGATCCAAAGACCTGCCGAGGTCTCTAATGTGAAGGGAATGGAAGCACTAAATGTTTTTGAAAATTTCTCCAAGAGCAGTATTTTCTTCTCAACAAGTGATCTGTATTTCCTGCAAAGCGTGTTATGAATATTTTCTTATTGTGCTGATAGGTGAATGTAAAAAAGCTAATTCAATTCTAGACAGATCTTAAAACATCAGCCAGCATTTCATCTTGTATAAATGCTGTGCACTTATGCAAGTATAGGGATAGAAATTATAAGTATAAACAAAAGTATAAAACAATGGCATATTATTAGGGTATGATGGTCAATATGGGTCCGATCTCTGGACCTCTGCAGATCCTAACAACGAGGGGATTGAAGCACTTTTGTACTGTTATGTACCCTTCACAAGTGTCTGGCCATGCACTGAGCAGGGAATTGCAGGAAAGCTTAATTTAAGCAACTGGAGATGTGAAGCAGAAATAAAGAAGGGCTGCAGTGCTAGACCAGCACTGCTGATCCATCATTTTCAGGATTATTGCATGTTCCAGACCTTGGAACCCCACTGATCATGAAGTGATAGAGCTATATACCATCACTTTACAAATTGGAAATACCCCTTTAAGAGATGGTATGCAGAATACAATAACAGTCATACCTATACAAATGCTAAGCCACTTCAAGATATTTTTTGCTGGATCTTAATGTGCACTTAGATTGTAAGGCCCAAAGAGAAGTATGAAGTACTTGACTGGCTCAATAAACTCCTTCTATAACCATTAAAAGCCTTCTGCTGTTTAATTTTAATATCTCCAGTGTTCTCCTCCTATCGCATTACTACAGAAATCCTCTGATCCAGGCACCTTAGGAAGCGGCAGTAGAAGCAGTCATTATGGTGTAGAATTAATTCTTACAGTTCGTTCTCCTCTAATCATGGATTTTGCCAGTGACTCACATAATGGCGTTCATTAGAAGGCGGCTGTAGGTCCGCTGATTTGTGAGTTGTAAACAGGAGCTTTATTAGCCGTACTGAACTCTTCCCAATCCAGCTATACAGAATAGGAGATGTGCTCTATGCAGCTGCTGAGATGAAGAAGAAGTCATAAAAACCAGCTTGTGGATAGACTATGCATCTGGTTTATATAATCCTATGTGCGATTTATCGCTAGAAGGTAAATCTTACACTAAAGGCAGCCATATGTTCATTTCTAGCAATGGTTGGATGACATAGTAATTTAATTTGGACTTTAGTGGCCACCTTATAGATTTCAGTTGTGTATGTCTTAATGCGATCTGTTAGCAATGTTTAGAACAGAAGCAAGCCATAAGTCCTCAATGTTTCCCTGCATTACACTCCAGAATTGGAAGGTTTTAGGAACTGTTCATTGCCAGAAAAATTATTTCATAATGATGTAATAAACCAGGAAGCAGAATTCTGCACTAGGAAAGCTGTTTAATGCCACATCCCATCGCTAGTATTCTCAAATGCCAATCTCGGTGTTTCACAAATCTCATTACAAGAGAAAGCATAAAACAGAAGGTATTCATCCAGAACCAAGTACAGCTACAAGGCAAGACTGCATATAAAATCAATAAAAGTAAACCATTAAAACTTGACGAAGGGTCATGTTGGTCTTCAATTACTCAGTTATCAAATTTTTACTGGTGCACATTCACAACATGTTCACATGATATTTTGACCATAAGCCAACAAAGATCTGACAGGTGTCAGGTCCTACCTCAGGGATCTCTACCCATCAAAAAAGTGGGCTCCTGTGACACTACCGATGTAACTGAAAATGGCCCAGTGTGGCCATGACACCAACGAGGATGAAGAGAGAGTAGTCATGTGCAATTCCTTCCATTAAATCAGCGGTTCAGTGACTAAACTTATTTTACAAAAGTTCCATAAAGGGTTAACATACATTAAAGCCGCAATATTCAGCGCACCAATCCTCTTCCCATGTTGCTTAGGTCCCAACCGGTTTAATTCCTCATTGCCTTGGATACACAGGAAATGGCCAAAGTCAATCACTGGCTGCAAGGGTGATCGGCCATAGCCAGGGACTGGCTCCTAGCATTTCCCTTGGATTGAGGCCAGGAAGTAAAGACCTATTGTACATCTGGGAAGTGTCAGCACAGGACTGTCAGGGAAATTTGTGAGGTGAAAATATTTATTTTTCTCTCTTAAGGCAACTGTTAATTTAAGGAAATTATTTTTATAATTGAGGTTTACTTTACAAAATATTAGCTAGGAGCAACTACAGAATGTTAACACAGGTACAGATTCCTCCTGGTTGCTACCTGCACTTCACAAGCATGTTCTGTAGCTGTCCTCAGTGGCAATATTTTACCTTAAACAGGTTCTAAGACTGCAATGTGAGTTTTGAGCACTCATGTTCTTTGCCCCTTGACTCAAGAGCATACAAGCCAACCCCCAGGCAGATGAAGCACAGATTACAAGGATAATAATAAGCAGAGGATGTAGTTCAAGGCCATACAATACATCTACAATTTCTATGTTTTGATGACCAATGGAGCCAACAGCATTTCATTTCATGACCTTCATTTCAGCCAAACATTTCCCTAAAGAGCAAACTGGAATTGCCTCTCACTAACATATGGCGTATTACATTTGGCTTACAAGTATGATACAAAATACTGACAGAATACTGACACAAGTGTTTTTGACTCTTCAGCTTGTGCAATAGACAATGTAAGACACCTATATCCGCACTTTCACTTAAAGAGGACCTTTCACCAGCTCTGCCAAGTCCAACTCTTTACATCATTTAATATCTGCTGCTCCACTGATTCTGGAACAGTTGGAATTTTTTCACTAGCCCCTTTTGCACTATTCCCAAGCAATCAATGCTGTTAGTTTTGGTGCCTGATATGCTATTCAGACTCTGTACTGTCAGGAGGGCAGTGTCAGGCAGAAGCAGGCAAGGGGTGTGATTTTAAGGTCTGACACTGGCTGCCTATGATTGGAGCTCTGAATCCCACCCTGCTGCGTGACACTGCCCTTCTGACATTACAGAGCTTAAATAGCACAGACACCAAAACTAACTGTGCTTGTTGCTCAGGAGTAGTGGCGGCTAGAGAGAAAATTCCAACTGTGCTGGAATCAGTTGAGCAGTACCTACTAACAGATGGTAAGAATTTACTGTATCTCTGCAGCTAGCCATGGTACAGTAAAGCATGTGATCATGTGTGGACCCACCAAGGACATGCTGTGTTTACTGAACATTGCAGTGTTGTTCCGCTGTTCAGTGTTCCTTGGGCACTTATAGTTGTACAGTATGTCTCCAAAGTGCAGAAGTGATGCTGATATTTTCATCTTCATAATAAGCAGATATTGCTTTTGCCGTTATTTGCAGGTATCTGTGGGTAAGCTTACAACGCACCTTCTACAGATATGGGGATCTTACTGTATTACATTCAATTTGCATATGTATGAACAGGTTCATATTCATAAGCCTAGGACGTGTGTTACTTTATGTGTTTTTGTGGATAGAACAAACAAAAAATGATTTCAATGTATGAGACTAAAATGTTAAATAAAGGGTTCCGTATGACGTTACAACTGTATTTCCTAACGCTTGTAGGCCAAAGTATCCACAGAACTGTAATAATAGTTAAAGGCAGTGAAGGAAAAAGTGGAAGTTACTTATCAGTACGACTGAAATCTGCAACTATGCTCATAGGAATTTTGAGAGTTTGTTCAGAAATAAGGCAGAGAGGAGAATTGCCATAAAATTATAAAAGGACTATTACTTACCTTAATCTCCCACTAATCCAGTGTTGCCACTCTATTGCTGCTTGCTGGTCTTTGTTTATTTGGCGGTAACAATCACAACCGATAATCACCGACCTCAATGGCTTTTGTGCCATAAACCTCTGAGGCCAGTGACTGACCAAGCAGACAAAGGGGGGTGGGCACCAATGTGGCAGGGAATTTAACAAGTAATTGTTCATTTATTATTTTACACCATTCCTTTCCCTTGGCTAATATTATGCCTAAGTCAGAAAACTCCTTTAATAAACAGTCCCCCCATCCATTTCTAAAATAAAGCCATATACCTGTACATGTGAAATAATAGCATGTCTGACAATTATACTATCTATTCCATTTTTAAAATTTTTTTTCTCTCTGCAAGCTCCCTTTCTAATTCCTTGTTGTAGTTTAGCAGGAGCGTTGAGACTAAATGCACATGGACAAAACTGGAGAATCTGCTCCTTAACATCTTGCTCACTGACTCAGAAACATCATGGAAATAATTAGACTGTCCCTAACAGTACTGATGTAAATAAAGCACTTGGTATGAGATAGAATCTTACTATTTAGCTGCAGCTGCTTCTGTGCCTCTGCCAGTCCTTTTGTTTTTCGTTCCTTTCACACATGACCCTGCCTCCCCCTCCCCACTCCATAGACTTCTATTTTGAGCTGTATTTTGACATTTCATTGAGGTTCATATACTCTTTGGGTATATTCACACATCAGCCTCCACATCAAAATCAGCTAAAATCTGCCTCCTATTCATTTCAATGGGTAGATGCTGATTTTTTTCAGCTAGCAGAAAAAAATAAGAACCATGCTTGACAGTCAGGTGTATTCTGCTTGATCACTCCCACTTAAGTGAATGGAAGGCAGAAAAATTCTACCTGGTTGATGCAGAATTTGCAAATTCCGCAGTGGAATGTGGTCCTGAATCTGAATTTTTCAGGTTGTACAAATTCTACCATGTGAACATTCTCAACCCTTTGAGAGCAAGACAGACTCGGCAAAGATTTCAGAGTGAATTTCAGTTTATAGAGGACCTTTCACCACTTCCACCAACTCCAATTCTTATCTTGTTTTAATAGCCACCGCTCCACTGATTTCTGCCCAGTTGGAATTTTTTCTCTAACCCCTGCCGTTTCCAAGCAATCAATACAGTTAGTCTTGGTGCCTGATATGCTACTTGGGCAGGTAAGGTAATGTGATGCTAATCTGTATTCAGAGATGGACAGTGTCAGAGCTCAGAATCACACTCCTTGCCTGCTACTGCCTGACACTGCTTATCTGACGGTACAGGGCCCAAGTAGCATATGACACAACAAAACTAACAGCACTTACTGCTCAGGAACAATGGGGGCGAGAGAAAGTTCAAACTGTGCTAGAATTAGTGGAGCAGCACCTATTAAATGATGCAAATTGCTGGACTTGGCAGCGGTGAAAGGTTTTCTTTAATGGGAGGGTATGAGAAAAAAAGCCTAATAAGAGGAGATAGAAACATTTTTCTCTGATTCAGTATATTACAAAGTTTCCCATATTTGCTTGTACTATTGAGTTATGCAACGTTTGTTGAAAAGTTATTAACCATTTAAATTGAGTTTACAGTAGCAGTCAAAAATATATTTTATAGCATATTTCTATTAAATGACAATGTGTGTTTGAAACTCCACAATTATCCGCCATATGCCCCCATGTAAAGAAGGTCTAAATAAGGATTAAACAGTTACAAATAGTGTCATTAGCTAACTACATACAAATCTATTAGCAAGTGAACACAAAATGTGCATATTCTAAGGAATCCACATAATTATGGATATTTTTTAGGAAACGTGATTCTGCAGTAAGAACAATGCCAAAAAAATTCTAATTTCAAAGCACTCTGTGTTCTTCAAAGAACAGATAACAGGTTTGTCAAGTTTAATTGCTAAACTTGACTTTGATTCAAGACAGATGGGCTACATTTTGACAGCTAGCCCACTCTTGACGCATGTTCAACATTCTGCAAAATGCAACAAGCAGTAACCTTATACAAATGGCTCATTCTAGCAGTTACACAATTTTGTGCCTAAATCCTTGACGTATCATTTAACTCTAGTATTATAATACAGTTTATTTATATCCACGAAAATCAACTGTACAATCAGCCATCACAGCATGTAGGACTGGAGACTGCGCCAACAAATGCCATGTGGCTCTCAGACACTTTTCACACTCTGACAATTGGTTATAATTTTATGCATTTTTACATTAGTAATATGCAACAATTTAAATCTAGATATGCTAATTGACTTCACACATGATACCAGGGTCTACTGCTTCTGGAGGATAGAGTGTTAAAAATAGAGATCCCTTGATGAGACCACACTGAAGTAAGCTTCTATTTTACATTTAAGTCCATACAGCATTGCCTATAGACTTTCTACATGCATAGACTCAATACTGAATGGCATATACTGTATGCATATGTAAGCTTAAAATTCATCTTCTGACATGTCAGACTACAATTAAAAATTCACATCAGTAAAGAATAGCAGTGTAGGCTATGTGCAGACCACAGCATCACAATCCATGGATATCCTTGACAAAATGTTTCAATGAATGGACCAGTCATACTTTTTTAGAAGTAGATTTTCAATAGTGAAATCCTTGAGTGGAGCAAAATGGGTAAGTGTACTTGATATAGAATCACAGCCTGGAAATCATAGTTGTTTAAGTTCAGATAACCATTGATCTGGGTGCTGGGAGTACTATACAGTACAGCTGACACCCTGTTACAACAGCTGGCATCAGAGATAACCATGATGCTGGTTGCTTAAAGAGTACCTGAGTTTTAATGAAATATTACAGTGTACCTGTCCCACAGTCACAACAGGTGCACAGGATTAGGGGGACATTTTCCTGCAGGTCTTCCAATATGGTGTATCTCATAATGTGTGTGCAATGTCCCACCACAGGCCTCTATGTGGGGGAAACAGGCCAGAGACTTAGAGCATGAACTCACACAGATTCACCATTAATAACAGCAGAACAGATCTCCCAGTGGCCGCACATTTCTCCAGAGAAGACCACTCTATTGAACATTTGCGGGTTGTGGTTTTAATGGGACATTTTAAGACGCAGAGGGAGAGGAATGAATGGGAATATAAGTTAATGCAAAAATTTCAAACTCTGCAATTTGGACTTAATATTCATGCCAGTTTCATGTCACACTATGTATGACCTGTGAGGGTCACAAATCACCACCTGATTACAAACAGATTACAGATCCCTCTGTCACGCACCACAAATTTTACAGACTGTTTACTGTATTTCCTGACTTGTTGTAAATAACTTCCCTACTTATATTGCATTTTGTTATTCCAAGATTCCTTTGAAGATCCATGTCTTGTGTATGTATAAATAGTGTGAATTTTCAGTTTCCAGTATTATACCATGTCTGAAGAGTGCTAGCACTCTCGAAAGCTTACTTATCAAATATACTCAGTTAGCCTCTAAAAGATATCGCCTGATTTCTTCACTCTTCCATGAAATATGTGCAGGGTCTTGCTGGGCAGTCTGTTCTATGACTGTATAAGCCTACATACATTATGTTCCGTCACACTTTCTGCTGCTAATAATTAAATTATTGCTGAAACACAGTTTACATTTGTCTGACAGGCTGTGGACATGTACAATAAGAAGCAGTCTCCCCCCCCCCCCCTTCAATATCCATTACTGATGCTGTTCTGCCATTCTGCCAGGAGTAACTATACAATTGCAAACAAATACCTGAGAAAAGCCCAAGTGATCATAATATAGGAGATCCAGGAACACTGGACTGTAAACACAGGGAAAATACATGCAACCAAGCATATAAAATACAAGAAATAAATTTTATGCTGCATGGTGAGCGTGCAAAGTTTAGAATGCAAAAATATATATATATATATTTTTTTACAATCCTTTAAATTAAATGATTGTATATGAAAAATAAAATTTGTCCTCCAAAAAAATAAGACGGCTATGCAAAAGTTGTGTGGGTTATTGCAGCTCAACCTCCTATAATTCAATGGATGAGAGTCGTGTGCGAGATACAACTCATGAGCAAATGCAGTGCTGTTCTATGAACCCCTTTAAGCTTTGTGGTTAGAAAGTAAGGTATTACTATCTATTACATGGTATTACCAAACCTAACTGCCAATTTTGTAAAGACCCTTTATTTGTGGACTAGCATCTTAAAGGGGAAATACAGTCAAAAGTGAGCTTTCTGAAAGTACTGGCATACTTTCACTTGTTAGGACTCAAGTGAAAAGCCAGGAAAAGAGAACCCTGTCAATCTTAAAGGAAGTTTCTGCTTTTGAATAGTTTAAATCTGGAACTCTTCTTAGAATATTCTCTACTCTATATGCTCTTCTATACTCTACTATAGAAGGAGGAGGTGTACAAAAATGAGGAGTTATTATTATTATTATTGTTTATTTATATAGCACCATTAATTCCATGGTGCTTTACATTTGCGTTTTTACATACGGTACACCAGATATACAAAACAGATAATGCTAACAGAGACCAACTGGCACAGTGTGATACAGGGCCCTGCCCACAAGGGCTTACAATCTTTGAGGGAAGAAGAATAGAGACAGAAGGTAGGGGTAAAGGCTGTTCAGGTGGTGGTGTGGTGACAGTAGTGTTATTGGAGGTTGTAGGCCTTCCTGAATAGGTGAGTCTTCAGGGCCTTCTTGAAGCTTGTGATTGTGGGGGTCAGTCTTATGTGTCTTGGTAATGAGTTACAGAGTATGGGGGATGCACGGGAGAAGTCTTGGAGACGTTTGTGTGAGGTGCGGATAAGAGCAGAGTGGAGTAGGAGGTCTTTGGAGGATCGGAGGTTACGTGCGGGCAGGTAGCGGGAGATTAGGTCGGAGATATATGGAGGGGACAGGTTGTGGATGGATTTGTATTGTCAGCATTAGTAATTTGAATTCTATTTGCTGGGCGACGGGTAGCCAGTGAAGGGATTGGCAGAGGGGGGCGGTCGATGAAGAACGGGGAGAGAGGTGTATTAGGTGAGCAGCACAATTTAAGGTGGACTGGAGGGGGGTGAGGGTGTTAGCTGGGAGGCCATGGAGAATGGTGTTACAGTAGTTTAGGCGGGAGATTATGAGGGCGTGGACTAGCATCTTTGTAGTTTCAGGGGTGAGGAAGGAGCGGATTCGATGGATGTTCTTGAGTTGGAGGCGGCAGGAGGTGTTGAGGGTTTCAATATGCGGCTTGAAGGATAGGTCAGAGTCTAAGGTTATCCCAAGGCAGCGGGCTTGTGGGACTGGGGTGAGAGTGGTTCCATTAATTTTGATAGATGGGTCAGGTGGGGGGGTCGTGCGTTGAGGGGTGAAGATTATGAACTCCGTTTTCTCCATGTTGAGTTTGAGAAAGCGGGAGGAGAGAAAGGAAGCAAGACATTCAGGGACTCTGGACAACAGAGAGGTAATGTCTGGTCCATAGCAATAGTAATGGAAACCATGGGATTCTATGAGTTGGCCAAGGCCTAGGGTGTAGATTGAGAACAGGAGGGGTCCTAGGACGGAGCCTTGGGGGACACCTACAGAAAGAGGGCGTGGCGGGGAGGTGGTGTGCGAGTGGGAGACGCTGAATGTGCGGTTGGTGAGGTATGAGGAGATCCAGGAAAGGGCCAGGTCTGAGATGCCAAGGGATGAGACAGTTTCTAGCAGGAGGGAATGGTCGACTGTGTCAAAGGCAAAGGGGAAGTCGAGGAGGAGGAGGACAGAATAGTGACGTTTGGCTTTGGCAGTTAGAAGGTCATTAGTGACCTTGGTTAGGGCAGTTTCTGTGGAGTGATGGGGTCTGAAGCCTGACTGTAGTCTGTCAAAGAGCATAGTGGACGAGAGATAGGAGGATAGTTTGGAGTGGACGTGTTGCTCCAGTAATTTTGAGGCTTACGGGAGCAGTGAGATGGGGCGATAGTTGGTTGGAGAGGATGGGTCCAGGGAGGGTTTCTTAAGTATAGGTGTGACGGTAGCATGTTTGAAGGCGGAAGGGAAGGATCCATTGGTTAGGGATAGGTTGAAGAGATGGGTTAGGGCAGGAGTAATGTCTTCGGAGAGTTTTGGGATGAGATGTGACTGGATTGGGTCGAGTGCACAGGAGGTGAGGTGGGATTTAGAGATTAGGGTGGAGAGCTTTTCATCAGTGATGGTGGAGAAACAGGTTAAAGAAAAAGAGCACCCAGCAGTTGGGTAGAGTGGTTGTTGGGGGTGTGGGGTAAGTGTCTCTGATGGTGTCAATTTTGCTTTTGAAATAAGAGGCAAAGTCGTCGGCTGTGATAAGTGATGTCGGAGGGGCACAGGAGGAAGGAGTAGGGAGTTGAAGGTAGTGAATAGCTGTTTGGGGTTGTGAGATAGGGCAGATATTAGTGTGGTGAAGTAGACCTGCATTGCAGAGATGAGTGCATTCTTGAATGTGAGAACTGCCTCTTTATACCTAAGGAAGTCCTCCTGGGAGTGGCTTTTCTTCCAGAGGCGTTCTGCAACGCGAGACACGTCTCAGTTTTTTAGTCAGGTCAGTATGCCAGGGCTGCCTATTGATCGGCCGGGTTCTGGGGTTAATGAGAGGGGCCACAGAGTCAAGGGCAGCAGTGATGGTGGTATTGTAGAAGTCAGCAGCGGCATCTGTGTCCTGGAGTGAGGATATGTCAGCGAGCGGTCAGAAAGAGTCTGAGAGCGTGCGGATGTCAAAGCGATTAGGGTTCCTGCGGGGGCGTGTTGGTTTAGGGGTTGGGGGGGGTCAATTACAGAGGAGAGGGCTGAGAATGTTAGCAGGTTGTGGTCGGAGAGGGTGGACTGACAGTTAGAGAGGTTGACTAGAGAGCAGAGGCGGGTGAATATGAGGTCCAGCGTGTGTCCCTTTGTGTGGGTGGCAGAGGAGGACTATTGAGAGAGACTAAAGGAGGTTGTGAGTGATAGGAGACTGGAAGCGGAGGGGTGGGTTGTGTTAATGGGGATGTTGAAATCACCCTTGATGATGGTGGGGGTATCTGTGGATAGGAAGTGCATTAGCCAGGTGGTGAAGTGGTCGATAAAGGCAGCAGTAGGTCCTGGCGGTCGATATATGACGGCCAGTTGAAGGTTGGAGGGCAAGTAAATGTGAACAGAGTGCACTTCAAAGGAGGGGAGGGTGAGAGCAGGTATTGGCTGTATTGGGGCAAAGGAGCAATCGTCAGACAGGAGTATGCCTACGCCACCGCCGGGTTTATTGTTGGGGCGCGGAGTGTGTGAGAATTGCAGACCGCCATAGGAGAGGGAAGCAGGGGAGGTGGTGTCTGAGGGTGTTATCCACGTTTCTGTGAGTTGAAGGCACCTGTGTGTCAAACACTGACAGAAAAGTTATAGATGGGAGAAGTCATCTAGTGATCTGGCTAAATTGAAAAGAAACAGGAGCCAGTCTTATCCCAGAAGTTGTCACCTGTAAGTCACTGAATGTAAAGATTTACAGTGTGTGCTCATATTATCTACAGCATGATAGGTTGTTCCACACTTGTTAAAAGAAAACTACCAGCATACCTTTACCATTGTTTAAGTTATTTATTGTTAAAGGGGTATTCCCACGTACATAACCTTTTTTAAATTTGTAGATAATTAAAAGTTAAATATTTTTGCAAATATAAGCAATTAAACATTTTGCATAGTTTTAAAAATTTTCTTGTGATCACAAGTTGTTGTCTTGATCGGTTGCCAGTGGATACGGCCATGAATGCAGGAACTTTCTAAGGTCAGAAAATCATCTATGATTTGCTTATTGTGGCCGGGATATCTTCTGATACATGTAGTGTCCCTGTATGATAACCCAGCTACAATAAGAAAATCATGGCTGGGTTCCTGACAAGTCCCAGACCATAGAAAGTTTCTGCATTAGTGGTCGTATCCATTGGCAACCGATCAAGACAACAGACTGTCACCAATGAGATAGTTAGAGGAAATCTTTAAAACTCTGCAGAATTTTTAACTACTTATAATTACAAAAATGTTTAACTTTTAATTATGTACAAATATAAATATAATTATGGTCATGGGAATACCCCTTTAAGTTTAATCTGGCCTCTGAACTTGGTTCGGTTTGTGTGTGTTTGTGTGCGTGCGTGCTATGCAAGTGTGTTGGTGTTTAAAGTCGTCAACCCCACCAAAATCCTGTCAGAGCCCTGATAGGCTGAGCACAGACTTTGTTTGGTACAATTTCAGCCCATAGCTGCAGGGCAGAAAGCGATACCAGAGAGGAAAGTATCAATTTGGCAACATCTCTAAGACAGCCCAGTAACATGCAGCAGTAGTTATTTGTGGTGGTAGAGACATATAGTGCACAGATAACCTTGCAAATGTGCATTAAATGGATCAGAGTAAAAACGAACAGACCAGGTAGGTTACATGATCCCTATTTTACTATTTATGAACATATACCCCTATAATTTGCATCCAATTAACTATGACTATGTGTATTAAAAGAAAGATTCATTTATAGGGTCATTTGAAAGTGCTCATGAACCTCCTAACACAGCATGTTATATTGTAAGTTATAGATAAAATCCATGTATGCTCTTACCGATAATGACTGTGTTATCATCAGCAATGAGCAGCTTGCTGTGAACATATATCAGTTCAGTAACAAGGTTCCCCTCCAGTTCTGCATGTGTCCGAAGACCACAGAAGGATATGTAGTTCAGCCACTTATCCCCAACTGAGGAAAATAACAGAATGTTTGTTAGTTAAAACTTTCCTGCACAGGCAGAATACAACAGAGTTCTAAGCATTTTAGCATGAGGACAGAACAAGTACTCCCCCTGCAGGTAGGCAAAAGAGTAACAAAATATTTCTCAAAGGATATAAACACATTTGTGCATGAAAAATCAATACACTCATGTCTTACTAACTTCCTGGAGTAGAAAAATGTTGCACTTACCTGGTTTTTGTACTGAGCATGTGAGGTCTTTTCTGACAGACTTTGCTGAGAACAGGACAGAGCAGCTTGCAGTGTATAGCAACACATGCATGCTGCAGAAGACAAACTAAAATTTTTAATGCAAACCAATCTGAAAAGTGATGTTTACTAAAACACTTTTGCAATGGTGAAAAAAAAAAGGAAAAAAATGGATAAAAAAAGTGTCCATAGACTTTAATAAACATCACCAAATTGCACCGTCAGATGATATAACTAGATGTTATCAGATTACAGCAATGTTATAACCCATGATAATTGTACATCTATCTGTAATCCTATACCTGAACATGATGACTTCTACTGATAGATTGTTTGCTATAGGTTAGCACATCTTATCTAAAAGAAACAGTGATCTAGCAGGTCAACCTAGTTAATAAAATATTTTTATTTTTCTAATGATAAAAATAAGCTACCCACATAACAGAGGATATTTTGTCATTTGTAGTTTCTCTGACAATTTACAAAAAAGAGGAACTTCCGACATAAATCATGTTTGCTGGGGTCCCGGTGCTGAGACCCTCTATTGGTAAAGGAAAGGAAGCACTGTTAAAAGGGGTTTTCCGGGTAAAAAAAAAAAAAATTAAAAAATCTATTCAATTTTCAAAAAAGGTATGTTAGAGCTATTAATAGGTTAATAAATGCAACCAAATACCTTTAGCAGTGTTTTGAGTGATTTCTGGGTATCTCTGTGAGCTATTGGCAACATTTGTTTACATGGGCAACTTCCTGTTCTGTTTTCCTACAACTACCATGATGTCTTGGGCTACTCAGAGCTGACTCACACCACCTCCCTCTCTCACCCCCCTTACCTGTATCCCGAGCTAGCCCACCCACTACTAGCCCTTCCGAACTAACTCACCCCTCCCCCACTCCATCATACTTACCTGTCTTCCGACCCGGACCTTCTGGGCACAGGACGTCACTTCTTCTGGGCGGCCAGCACCTCCTCTTTTTGACATATGCCAGCTGCCCACGTCTGCACAATAGAGCCAGATTGTCAGCTACTGCGCATGAAGAAGTGACGTCCTCTACTGAGAAGGTCCGGACCGGAAGACAGGCAAGTATGATGTGCCTGGGGTTGGATTAGTATTTTCCGGAAAAATCAGAAAATGTGCCTGGGGCAGTCACTTGACCGCCCTGGTGATCTAGGTAAATATTGATTTTTAGTAACCTAAGTAATTTAGAAGGTAGGCTTGGGGTGGGTAGCTTAGATTAGAAAGATCAGTTTATCCCGGACAACCCCTTTAAGCACTGTGCCCCTTCTTCACCAATTGACCTTTTCTGCCTCTTCTCTAAGATTAATGTACAGGGTTGCAGAAAATCTATAGCTCGTACTCACTGAAAACTGCAACCCCAGAGAGATGTAAAAAGCTAATTGGAACAGAAGGGGCACAGTACTTTGCTGAACTCTTTTCCCTTTTACTTTAGCAACTGGAGAAAGTTTCAGTAAGTTTCAGCACCTAGACCTCACCAATAAAAACTCACTGTGTATCATGCTGAAGTTTTTATCCTTGAAAATAAATGAAATTTACCTATGGAAAATCACTGATAATTTATGATGTCACGGAACTCTGCCACACAAACTCTGCTCTGCTACATTGACAAGCTACATCTAGCATCTTGGAAACCCTCAAACTTACTTTCTAACTTCAGCTGTTCAATGATAGAATGTTCTCCTCTGCAAATGGTTCTAAACAGTTACAAAGAGGAAAAAACAGGGTAAGTATACATTATCATCTGGACACAAGTCACAGGATACAGTACAGGAAGCGTAACAAAATTATTAAAATATAGGAATTCTGCACTTGACATGAAACCTGTTTATCATCAATTTATCCACAAGCTTGTAATAAAGGCATAGCAGTTCAAATCTGCCTGTCTGGTTGCAATGGCCACTGCTATTCTACAGCTTTCTTGTTTATCTTCCCTATTCTGTTATACATATACTTTCCATGATATTTCCTGCAGCTTGTGCAGCATTTATAAGAAAATGGCCAGTGAATGCAACAAGCAAATGACCACTAGAGGGAGCTAAACCATAAAAGTCAATACAAGTAGATGTACTGTACAAGAACATAGAATATTGCATTTCTTAACTACGTGCCAACCAACAATATAAATATACTATAAATATAAAAGTCATAAAAGAGACATCAGAGGATAAGTTCACTTTTCTAGGTCATCCGCATAGTGACTTTACAGTTAATTTACAACAAGAAAACAATGGCAGCAACAAATTTAGTAAGGAAGGATTGTGTCACCAATACATTTACTAATCTTCAATGTACTTTTCTTGTTGCTACCTGTAGTTGAAGTGCATGACAGCCTGCAATGCATTTCCGCCTCCAGTTGAAATATCTCCTTCAAACCCTGGGAGCAGAGGGGTGATCACATATACCCGGTATCTTTTGTTTTCCCTTTGTAAAAGAACAGAGTACAATATTAACTTTCCATAAAGTGGTGTAACATGAGGCTTTTGGGCCCTAATGCAAAATCTATACCAAGCCCCAACTATAATGTACAATTAAGGAGGTGTTCACATGTAGGAATTTGGAGATGAATATGTTAAGATTTTTTCTACTTTTCAAAAACTAACAAGGATTTTGATGCTGAATTTGAAGTAGAAATTGGAGAAGCATGCCACTGTATTTTGCTTTTATTGGACAGGGCCAAATTTTCTGCCTCCCATTCATTTCAATGGGAGTTCTCAGTGTGGAATCCGCCGAAGAATGAGCAGAACGCTTATTTTTTACGGTACCTAATAAAAACAGCTAGCTCAAAACAAATCAGCTACTGCCTTCTATGAAAATGAATGGGAGGAAGATTTTAGGTGGAATTTGAGGTAAATTCAACGTCAAATTCCTACGTGTGGACAATATAACAGTACTGGTCTCCTCATATTGGGAATAGACATCTTAAAAGGCCCCCTAAGGCTGTGTTCACACAGAGTTTTTTGGCAGGAATTTTGAGGCGGAATCTGCCTCAAAATCCGCCTGAAAAAAACGCCTCCCATTCATTTCAATGGGAGTCAGTAGTGATTTTTTTTCCTCTAAGCGTTTTTTTTCCGCTAGCGGAAAAAAAAAAGCGACATGACTTATCTTCAGGTGGATTCCGCCTGGAAAAAACAATGGAATTCAATGAGAGGCAGAAAAAACGCGACGCGGTTTTTTGAAGCTGAGTTCCTATGCCCACACCAAAAGGGGTGTAAACTACATCCTACATCCACGTCAGGTCAAAAAACGTGTCCCAAAAACCATTTGCTAATTCCTGAAGCTGATTTTTTCTGCCTGCAAAAAACTCAGTGTGAACATACCCTAAGGCTCCTGGACTGTGGTGCATCTGAACCCTCAAGTTACACCTCTGTGAACCCCATGAGTAAATATGTGCATAATAAGACAAACACATTACTTATCTTTTTTAACTCTTAAAAGAAAAATACAATGTCTTGCTGGACAATCACTTTCTGCAATTATTATTAGAAAGGTGTTTGTCTCTGATAGCTAGATCTGAGATCAAGTCCAACATTGTTATCTACTCTGGAGACACAACCAGTATCTCCAGATTTCAGTAGCACTTTATTTAACCTGCAGCAGCAGTTCTGATGATGAAGCTAGGACAATGACATAGCTGTGTATTACCATGTAAATGCATACTGGGCACTGTGCTATATACTTTAAATATATAAATTTTGCTCTTAAATTGTACCTTACAATTACAAAACAGCAGAATTGTTGGGACAATGCCCTATGTTTCTGTATGCTGTACTGTGGCATAGGATATACCTACAGTGTACAATATTTACTACAAAAATATTAATGTGTAATACAGCCAATCAGAACCACAGCCTTTTCATTCATGGGGGGGGGGGGAGGGTCAAACCCCACGGATTATAAAGTGATGATATATCCTAAAGATATGCCATCACATGCTAAAATGGAACTGCCCCTTTAAGGGATTATTGTACAGTAGAAACCTATTTTTGGTTACCTGTGAGCTTTAATGATTCTCTGTGCGATGGTATCTCCAATCTTGTTAAATACTACTTTATTGTCAGAACAGCTGATGAAGAACTGGTTCTGGAACAGATATAAAATTACAGTAAATACATAGAATTTTTTTTGACACCGGAACTCATGTTGCATTCCTTTTAACCCATTATGGCCATCACTCTCTTATTGTACTTTGAGAATTTCACTCTACTGTACTGTTATTTTGACTTTTTCTCAAAATGACTTTTGATATTTTACATATAGTACAGATTACATAATAGTGAAACCATGTATCCAGGGATGCCTTGGTGAGAAGCACAGCTGAGGCTAGATTCACACTCTGCCCAGTCTCCGTTCGGGGATTCCATCCCCGAATCCACTTGAAAAATGCAGAGAAAAGTCCTGCAAGCAGCGCATTTTTCAGGCAGAAACCCAGCGGACCCCCTTATAATCTATGGGGTCCGCGGGTTTCCACGGGCAACTGCTTTTTAAACGGATTGGGTTTCTGTTTTTCGGGTTCCCAAGTGGACCCGAAGAACGGAAACTTGAACGCAGGTGTAAACCTAGCATAAGGCCTTGCTTTTATCTGGTTTTAGCCCTGTGCTGGCCTTTCTATCACTGGTATATGTTTAAGCGCCCAAAATTAAATGTATACTGCAATTGATTCATTTACTTCAATGGGGCTGACGCAGTCCAAAGAATTCAACATTGGAGTCCAGTTGACCTGTATTTTCAGTGTTTATGCTTTTTTTTGTCGAGAGTAGAAAAAACACAGTCAGCATTGGGTTCATGCCACTGACGCTACTTTATAGAAGTTTGCATTTCAAAAGAAAACATTGGGGGAGATTTGTTATGGCGGTTATGCCAGATTTCTTGTGTAAAAAAGGCACAAACCTCAAACAATAATTGTCGCAACTGGCAGTTTTGTGCCGCTCACACCACTTTCATGAAAGCAAAGAATGGCATGTGAGTTGGCCTCCATTTAATAGAATTTACTACTGTTTTCTGATCTCTAGATTTCAGCACAGGCACACGACCCCGGTGGATGAGCCACCTCATTTATGAAGAGGCAAAGGTCTTGTTATAAATGAGGCAGCTCTTCAGCTTCAGCCTTTTTCTCCCAGCACTGCCTTGAACACATCTTCAGAAGTAGATTAAAATAATAATTATTTATGTGCTAAAAAAAAACACTACATTTTTTTGAGAGGGGAAAATGGCAATTTATGTTGCCACGTAACAGACACCATCACCTGAGAAATGTGTGAGCTGTAGCGTAAATTCTGAAACCTTTACATGGGTCAATTATTGAAAGACATCGTGAAGATCTTGCGGTACCGTGGGAGCCAAATGGTGGGGAACATCATAGTATGGGGGCCACAATGACGGGGGCATTATACTGTGTGGGCCCACAAAGAAGAATAAAATCATGTTGGGGCCACTAAAGGAGCATTATACTGTGTGTGGGCACAAAGACACATAGTTGGAAATGGAAAGTGCCAACAGGGGCATGGGCAGGGTTGGAGGCGTGGTTGTTCCCATTTCAGGCCTTTGAAAGTTGGGAGGTTTGCTTCTCATGTATTCTCGGTGACAGAAATAAGCATACTGGGGGAGGTTTATGAAGACTGGCATTACTAAAGTCAGTCTTCATATCCCTGGATTTGTGGAGGGCGCATCTCATTTATGACGGGCCACATAGCTCTTCATAAAATTATGTGCACCCCCTGTCAGGCTGTGCGTCTGGAGGGAAAATGTATGCCAGCTCGTAGCTGGCGTACATTTCCCACATCATTTACAATAAACAATGGCCCTGCCCCTTGACCGTCCTCGCCACACCCCCTTTTGTCAGGGTTTTTTTTTGATAGCCAGGGCTTTAAGTTTATATTTTTAATAGTCAGGGCATTTTGTGACACAGGGATGCTTCATGTGTTTATGTTTATCTATCTACTATATAAATCTTTTATATATTGTAGAGGAAGAGGAATAATTAGAATTTTTTTTTTTTTTTTTTTTTAGATTTTTAAAAGCAATAATCAGTTATATCATAGACTGCAATACTACTGTACCTATGGTAAAATCCTTGTATAACTATTCAGGTCTGCCACAGGCCTTCTATGGCCTACAGAATGCCCCCCGACTGCCAAAGCAACTGAACAGGTCATATGACCTCACTGCATGGGGGCTGTTTGGTAGGGGAAACAAAGTGAAACCAAACAACCTCTAAGATGCCATGGCCTTATCTGACCACAGCACCTGAGGGGGTTAAGTACCCTTCCAGGTGACAAACCACAGGCATTGCTGCAAAACAGCTTAGAACCTGCGGTTATGGCACCTTCTCAGAAGGCACTGTTATTAAAGTTCCAACACATCTGCTATACTATTATGGCAGATGTTGGGAAGGGGTTAAAGAAATGTTTGTTTCACAAGCTGTACTGTACATGTCTAACAAAGCCTCACTAGAATGAAATGCAGAGACTAATACATTTTGAACACCAATGGGCGTTAATACAAGCAAATATCTGCAATATTTCTGCAAAGAAAAAAAAAAAAAAAAAAAAAAAAAAAATAATAATAATAATAATAATAATAATAATAATAATAATAATAATAATAATAATAATAATAATAATAATAATAATAATAATAATAATAATAATAATAATAATAATAATAATAATAATAATAATAATAATAATAATAATAATAATAATAATAATAATAATAATAATATGGTATGTTCACATAGCTCAATTTGGAGCTGAATTTGAGGCAGATTCTGCCTCAAAAACAGCTCCAAATTCTGCCTGAGATCTGCCTCCAATTCATTTCAGTGAGAGGCAGATGCTGATTTTTTCCTCTAGCAGAAAAATAAGCATCATGCTCAATCTTAAAACAGATTGAAGTGAATGGGAGGCAGAAAAATTCTGCCTGACTGGTGCAGAATTTCCAATTTCCATGGCAGATTCTGCTGCAGAATTTCCTGAAGCTGAATTTTTCTGCTTGTACAAATTCCAACATGTGAATATACTCTAAACTGCATTTTGAGTTTACTTATTGCCATTTGTATTGATGATACAACCACTTTGATAAAAGTATTATTTAATCCTGTATGTTACATTAACGCTATGTAGCAAATCTGAGAGGAAGCTGTAGTCTAATCACATAAAGCAAATCTGCCCCAATAATTTGGCTTTTGGTGGTTTTGCTTGGAGATTTTCCATTGTGGATTGCTTAAAGGGAACCTATCAGGTGGTTTTCTACCCTATACCAGTTGCAGTGTGTGCAAAATCAAGTAGTGCTCTTCCCAATAGTACTTCTCAATGAGCTTTCTGTTGCTGAAAAGTCAAGTTATAGACTTTTAAAACTAGCAAATTTACCTAGTCACGGAGGTAGGATGGAGCGTTATCTAGTCATGCAGTCATTGAACTAAACCCCACCCTGGTGGAATTTCAGTGTAGCTTCCTGGCCGTGTCACAAGAAGGGAGGGGGAAAGGCGGCATACTAGAGCAGTGTGGGGTGTAGAAGTTTGGAGCAACAGAACCGCCCTGCATTTAAAACTCACATTCCTGGATGTTTTTAGCTAGTGCTATCTCAGGTTACTTTATAGATAGTACTGCAGTGTTGCAGCATGTAGAAGCTGAGAATCTCAATATTCTAGGTTGTATAAAATGGAAAAATACAGCCATTTGAAGTGACCATTCCCCCTTTGGCATATGCTGTTACATTACCGCACTTCTCACTACCTTGTCCTCAAACACAAAACAAACCCCTCTTATGTATTACGTAGGTCTTTTGGAAGAAAAGACACACAACATGCAAATTCTTCACTTCACACCTCAATGTAGATATAGTGCTTGCTATTTTCTATCACGTGTACATAAGCATTGTGAATAGACTCTTCATGGTACTTAATCCCAGCTGACCAGTCTGCTGCAGAACGGAGAACCTAAGATACAAAATAGGATTAACAAAATGAATGCAATAATAATAACTAATAATAAGTAAATTAAGTCCTAAAAAGCACCGAAAACAATACAAAAATTAAAAAAAAAAAAAACATAGTAATTAAAAAGCTTTTTCTTGGAGACAACAATGACTTCAAAAACTCAAGTGTGTAACTGGAAAACCACTTAAGGCTAAGGACCCATGTAGTCAGCTGCAGAAAAAAACACAACAAAAAAAAAAAACCACTGTGGAAAAAACCTGGTGGAAATGCATCCCTGTTTTTTCAGCAGCACTTTTCACAGAAAGTCCACAGAGTTTTCCTCTGCAGACTTTCTGCCCCTATTATACCGATACGGAAAACGTCAGCATTTCTGTAGGTATAATTGACATTTTGCAATTTGCTGTGTTTTCGCGACGTGGGGCCAAGGCCTAAAGCTGGAGTTGTCCCACTACTGACACATATCCCTACTCACAGCAATAGTCTTCATCAATAGCCAGCACTCCTATACACTTAAGCTTAATTAAGCAGACATGACCTCCTTTCTGGAGATGGAGCTCTCTCTGGTTGGAGCCCATCAGGCCGACATTTATCCCCTATTCTGTGGCTAATGGATACGTGTCTATATTTTGGGATAGTTCAGCTCTTCCTGCACACTGGAATAAATTTTCATGGTGACAGGTTTCTTTTAAATTATAGTCCATAGCATTTTTTTAACCTATGATGAACCAAGGGTAACTAAACTGTCACTGTCACTCACAGAAGTCGCACCTTCAGTTAAAAGATCAGTTGTAAACCACACCATCATGTGTTTCTATGTGTAATTTTTTATGCTTATTGGAGTCTGCAATTTTTTTTTTTTTTTAAAGAAAATAAAATGTAAAGAAATAAAGAGTTATGGAAATGGCAGTACACATTACTTATCACAAATCAGAAAACTACATATTAGTTTTCTAACATGCCTGCTACAATATATGAAATAGATTTACCACTCATGCTCAAATTCAGCTGTTGATTATGTAGGAGTCCATGAGATGTCTAGTCTACATACAACACTCACAATCAACCAGCAGAGGGAGCCATGAGAGCAGGTATTAGAACTACTGTACAAGTTTCCAAAGAACTTCTCAACTACAAAGCATTCAGTTTCTAGACATAATAATAAATTTTATTTATATAGCGCCAACATATTCCGCAGCACTGTACAATTTGTAGGGTTCAAGTACTGACAAAAAAGATACATTACAAAGAAATAGTCAATTCGCACACTGGGACTGAGGGCCCTGCTCGCAAGAGCTTACAATCTATGAGGTAGAGGGGGTGACACAGGAGGTAGCAGGGGCGGCAACAGACGTAGCATTGCTTGTACAATGGTCAGACAATTCTGTAATAGAGGTTACTGTCATTACACATATATAAAGCTGTATGAGCCGTCATCAGTCGTGTCCTTTAACGTGCAGATGGTGCCTGGAGATACCGAGTATGACAATTGCTGGTACAAATACTTGGGAGGTGTGAAACACTACCAGAGACTCATACCAAACCCATCTGGCCTGTTCCACTGCACTTAGATTTTCATAATAAAGTTTTTAGAATGATGTAACAACAGATAGCACTTATTCTTACTATCCTAGTGTCATCTACTGCAAGCCAATGTATTTACCCACTATATAGTCATGTTATTAGACTACTATGTGTATCACATTCAGTCAGGGAATAAGTGTGTCAAATACACATAAAAGAATGATAACACCTACATTTAGCAATATAGATTGTAGTAACTTTATTGTTAAGTGACTGTCCCTAACAAAGTTGGTCAGATATCATCCAGGAGTCACTTATCATTGGACAAGGGGGAGTGCATTGTGCACATGTGACTCCCATCTTTACCACATACTCTACTAACAACCTGGTTATAACCTTAGAGGGGCATTTCCATCTTAGGCATTTATATCAGACAGGTACAGGCACCATTTCATCTAGAATGGAGTCCGATAACTGGGTGTTCGCTTTGGATGTTCTCAATCTAGGATACACAAATGACACCCCTAAGTTTCTCCAGGTTGCAATGCTCACAACAGGCTGTCATCATAGATTTGGCAGCAAAGTAGGGGACAGGATTTAGCACTCAAATAGGATCTTGTGTGAACAGAATAATGGCATGGCAGATTAACTGTGCATGGTTTTACTAGCAATGGGAGGCTACATTTCAGTAGTTTCTGTGCAGTTTTCAGTTGTTTAAATCCACACAAAAAAACCCATGTGAACATACTCTAGATTTACTGTATTGGCCAAAGACTAGAGAGGGGTTTTGGTGCCTCTGCTGCTGTACTTCACTCACAGATAATTGTGTGTCTATCTATCTATCTATCTATCTATCTATCTATCTATCTATATCACACGGTGTATATATATATTATAATAAACCTACAGCTGTGTGAACAGGACTAGACAACAGTAACATGGTTAAGAACTGTAAACACATATTAAAAGGTAATATAACAGCAACTGAAGCATAACTAAACTATTTTTTAATAAATGCATAGTGCATGTAAAGATAAAACAATGTAATCTACTTTATATAAGAAAAATGCCTGTGTCTTCACTTTTCCCTGACAGATATGAGAGGTCTACGGCATTAAATAGGTCATTTTTCTGTCCCCCTCATATCTCCATAGATTTCACTGTAAAATGACACTGCTTGTGTACAGACTAGGAACCAATATCACTCATTTTTAAAGTACAGACAGAAATATTAGTAAAGACACATTTTTTAGTGAAGTAAATTGCTAAGTATGTTCCCTTCACCTGCGCTATTGATCTATGAAAATAAATAAAACTATACTTACACTTTAATCTGTTCATTTACATAAAACTGGATTTGAAATAACTATTTAAAATGATATTTTCCTATTTTCACATATCACATCTACCCCTGCTGCATGAATTATACCCCCACATGTAAACTTGCGTGAAATTCCTGTCATCTCCAGATATCAAGAATATAATTTAATATAATATACGAGTCATAGAAAGGAGATAAAGCACAAAGGGATGGGCTGTGTCTGGTAAACAGAGCCCTCTCTTCAGACATTACGTTATTTTGGTATAGCTCATAGAGGCGAGTTTTACTCCTTCCCGAAACTCTTCTAGCAGGGAGGACAATATTTGAATATAATATTTTCCAGCATTCTGCATAAAACAGGAGTACTAGTCATCGCACTGCCATTTCCTCTTTCCATCTGCTCCAGGTCTCCTCCATCTGTCTCCAAGCACAGTGTTTTTCAGCTGACAGTTCTTCTCTATGGAGGAGACACCCACTGATCTATGGAAAGTGCCAATGT
Source organism: Leptodactylus fallax (assembly GCA_947044405.1). Taxonomy (NCBI): domain Eukaryota; kingdom Metazoa; phylum Chordata; class Amphibia; order Anura; family Leptodactylidae; genus Leptodactylus; species Leptodactylus fallax. The sequence goes on along the minus strand of CAMRHE010000074.1, from coordinate 5,005,828 downwards.
CTGTGAAACATCTCTTGGAGTTGGATGGCAGCCCAGAACAGCCTCTCGATGATCAGACACACTTGTTTAATTAACATCACTCTATAAATGGGTTGTACTGGGTAAAAAGTAAGAATAAGAAAGAAAACTTCACCTAACACCTAAAGATACAGACACAAACAAACACATTCGAAGGAATGGCCAGCTGGATAAAAGCTAAAATGTGGCCCTAGGCAAGCTGCTAGGTATGGCTGTCATCATCTAGATTTCATTTTCAGCGCTAGGTACTATCCACTATATACACAATCAAAATACTACAATTGGAGTGGCTTTGTGGTCAGTTCTGTTGGCACTTTACACATGTCAACTTAACTTGTGGCTCACTGAGTAAGTAAATGACAGCCACTGCATTGCTGCCAAGTACACACCAAGGATTGTTTTCACACCTAACTAATTATATGTTTAGTGAGTTAATCAGCAGGGAAACCAAAATTTGCTGGATGCTAGACAGATAAGCTCCAGTCTGGGTAATTCTGCTGCGAGGATCAAATCTGAGTATATGTATATGTTGTGCTGTATTGTGTGTCTTAGAACTGACAAAATCTGACAACTGAACGTCCACAGGCCGCATACAGGTGCATCTCAATAAATTAGAATATCTTTGAAACGTTTATTTCTTTCAGTAATTAAATTAAAAAAGTGACCTCCTATATTTTCTAGATTCTTTACACACAGAGTGTTCTATTTCAAGTGTTTTATTTCTGTAAATGTTGATTATGGATTACAGGTAATGAAAACCAAAATCTAAGAAAATTAGAATTTGTAAAAAAGTTCAGTATTGTAAATTCAGTGTGTCACCTGCCAAGGTTTCCTAAGCCTTTAAATGATCCCGCAGCCTGGTTCAGTAGGACACACAATCATGGAAGACGCTGATTGTATTACTGAATTACTGAAATGAATGAACGTTTCAAAGATATTTTAATTTATTGAGATGCACCTGTATCTGACAACTGAACATCCACAGACCACATACAGTGGGGAAAAAAGTATTTAGTCAGCCACCAATTGTGCAAGTTCTCCCACCTAAAAAGATGAGGCCGGCCTGTAATTGTCATCATAGGTAGACCTCAACTATGAGAGACAAAATGAGAAAACAAATCCAGAAAATCACATTGTCTGATTTTTAAAGAAATTATTTGCAAATTATGGTGGAAAATAAGTATTTAGTCAATAACAAAAGTTCATCTCAATACTTCGTTATATATCTTTTGTTGGTAGGTATGGTGTTCTTTGGATGCAACTCAGCATTCACTCTCCTCCAAACACGATGAATTGGTGGCTGACTAAATACTTTTTTCCACCCACACTATATATATATATATATATATATATATATATAAAAAAAACATATATAGGGTTATAGGTTGGACTTGATGGACTGGTGTCTTCATCTAATCTCATCTACATAAAATAACCTGAGTAGTATGTTAACCATATGGTGACCGCCATTGACTATATATGTCCGGGTTGTCAGCATCTCCCTCTGCAAGGACGTACATGTTCATTCTTGCAGGGAGGACTCAGATCAGCTCTTTAGCTAAGGAGGCTGTATTCCTTCTGTAACTGGGGTTAATGTATTCCCCTATTTACATGGGGAAATCATCAAAAAAAAAAAAAAAAAGTAATGTTAAAATGTCCCCCAGACGTCTATTATGACCTTATAGGGAAAACCAAGTACAGTGGGGAAAAAAAAGTATTTAGTCAGCCACCAATTGTGCAAGTTCTCCCACTTAAAAAGATGAGGCCGGCCTGTAATTGACTTCATAGGTAGACCTCAAGTATGAGAGACAAAATGAGAAAACAAATCCAGAAAATCACATTGTCTGATTTTTAAAGAATTTATTTGCAAATTATGGTGGAAAATAAGTATTTGGTCAATAACAAAAGTTCATCTCAATGCTTTGTTATATATCCTTTGTTGGCAATGACAGAGGTCAAATGCTTTCTGTAAGTCTTCACAAGGTTGGCACACACTGTTGCTGGTATGTTGGCCCATTCCTCCATGCAGATCTCCTCTAGAGCAGTGATGTTTTGGGGCTGTCGCTGGGCAACACGGACTTTCAACTCCCTCCAAAGGTTTTCTATGGGATTGAGATCTGGAGACTGGCTAGGCCACTCAAAGACCTTGAAATGCTTCTTACGAAGCCACTCCTTCGTTACCCTGGCGGTGTGCTTGGGATCATTGTCATGCTGAAAGACCCAGCCACGTTTCATCTTCAATGCCCTTGCTGATGGAAGGAGGTGTGCACTCAAAATCTCACAATACATGGCCCCATTCAGTCTTTCATGTACACGGATCAGTCGTCCTGGTCCCTTTGTAGAGAAACAGCCCCAAGCATGATGTTGCCACCCCCATGCTTCACAGTAGGTATGGTGTTCTTTGGATGCAACTCAGCATTCGCTCTCCTCCAAACATGAAGAGTTGTGTTTCTACCAAACAGTTCTACTTTGGTTTCATCTGATCATATGACATTCTCCTAATACTCTTCTGGAACATCCAAATGCTCTCTAGCAAACTTCAGACGGGCCCAGATATGTACTGGCTTAAGCAGGGGGACACGTCTGGCACTGCAGGATCTGAGTCCCTGGCGGCGTAGTGTGTTACTGACAGTAGCCTTTGTTACGTTAGTCCCAGCTTTCTGCAGGTCATTTACTAGGTCCCCCCGTTTTTTTCTCACCGCTCTTGTGATCATTTTGACCCCACGGGGTGAGATCTTGCGTGGAGCCCCTGATCGAGGAAGATTATCAGTGGTCTTGTATGTCTTCCATTTTCTAATTATTGCTCCTACAGTTGATTTCTTCACACCAAGCTGGTTCCCTATTGCAGATTCAGTATTCCCAGCCTGATGCAGGTCTACAATTTTGTTTCTGGTGTCCTTCCACAGCTCTTTGGTCTTCACCATAGTGGAGTTTGGAGTGTGACTGTTTGAGGTTTTGGACAGGTGTCTTTTATACTGATAACAATGTCAAACAGGTGCCATTACTACAGGTAATGAGAGGAGGACAGAGGAGCCTCTTAAAGAAGAAGTTACAAGTCTGTGAGAGCCAGAAATCTTGCTTGTTTGTAGGTGACCAAATATTTATTTCCCACCATAATTTGCAAATACATTCTTAAAAAAAAATCAGACAATGTGATTTTCTAGATATGTTTTCTCATTTTGTCTCTCATAGTTGAGGTCTACCTATGATGTCAATTACAGGCCTCTCTCATTTTTTTAAGTGGGAGAACTTGCACAATTGGTGGCTGACTAAATACTTTTTTCCCCATTGTATCTGACAACTGAACGTCCACAGACTACATATCTGACAACTGAACGTTCACAGACCACATATCTGACAACTGAACATCCACAGACCAATAATACGATGTAGTATGGCCATAAGCTGGCAATACACAAGATTTTCATCAGCTGAAATTTGGCGGATGAATGGCCAACTACCTGACATATAGATGCCTTTAACGGTCGTTAGTTTGCCAAAAAATAGATAGGCCATGCTGTAAATTTTTGGCCATGTGTCAGCTGAAAATACAAGTGTTTGGTATGATCAGCTGCTTCTGGCCGATAATAAACTAATCCCTGTACTTTTCTTTCCAGTTAGGGTGGCAGTTTAGTTGTTAATGATCTTGTTTGTATAAATGATCCCATCATCAATCGGATAGCCGCATGATAGCCATCTGAAATCTAAAGTGTATGGCCAGCCTTAAAGTATATGTGCCAATCAATCATGTGTTTGTGAAGACACATTAAGGCTGAGGCCACATGTTGCGGAAAAACCATGTTTTTTTGCTGCATTATTTGAGCTAATGTCCAAAGTACAGTAGATTTTATATTTCCCATTGCTGTTAAAGCCACTGTTGGCTTTAGCTTAAAAATGGCGGCAAAACCAGTTTATCAGCAAAGTGTGTTTTCAGCCTAAGCCCCCTTGCAGATGACCGTATGTTTGGTCAGTGTGCTATCCGGATTTTTCCCAGATAGCACACTGACCCATTAATTTCCACGTGAGTGGACCGACAGTCAGGGCCACAAAATATGGAACAGGTCCTATTCCTGTCCGATTTTGTGGCCCAGCTTCCGTGGCTCCTATTCATTTAATTAAAGGCGCCGTGGAAGTACGGGAGGTGCACGGGTGGCACACGGGTAACATCCGTTCATTCATGGCAGTCAGTTAGCACACAGTGGTGTGCAACCAGCTTAAGACTGAGGCTTCACGTTGCAGAAAAGCTACTTTTTTGTTGCAGATTTTCCTGCGGTTTTTGAGCCAAAGTCAGGAGAGGATTGAGCAGAAGGGAGAAGTATAAGAGCTTCCTTTATAATTCCCATTGCTTTTGAAGACACTCTTGACTTTGGCTCAAAAAAACGCAGCAAGGGGGGCGGAGCCTGACTGTGGAAGGGAATGGCCGCATAGTTGCAAAGCTCCAGGCCTGAGTCTCATATAGCGACATAATTGGCTGCCTGGTCAGCAGCTCTGAGACTCTCTCTCTCTTATTTTTCTTTCTCTGTCTGTTTTTATCTCTCTACTTAATGGACTTTACACTATGAAGAAATGAAGAAACAAAGACTTGGAATTGGACCTTTGTGATACTTTTTTTTTTTTTTATCTGTCTTTTGTCCTGCTGAAATGGGGACTCTTGTGTCTGCAGGCATTTCTTTTGTCTACACAAGAGAGAAATTACTGCAGCTTAGAGTCACAACAACAGGGCTGCATACCATTTGCCCACCCATCCCCCAAGAACTCTGGAGAAAGAAAGCGGGGGAGGGGCTGCAGAGTAGGAACTCTTCAGGGTTAAAAGAGGCGTTACCGACCACTGTTCCCTCCATCATTATGGGCAATGTGAGATCTCTTGCAAACAAGATGGATGAACTAACAGCGCTCACCAGGCACCATCAGGGTTTCGGGTGTGCAGCATGATGCTACTTACAGAGACTTGGCTCACTGAGTTACTCCTGACTCTCTGGTCTCCTTGGATGGTTTTAAACTCCTTCGGGCAGACAGGACAAGGGAGAGCGGTAAGAGGAAAGGAGGGGGGCTGGCAATGTTTGTGAATAATAGATGGTGCAATCCTAGACACATTGTGATTAAGGAGCAAACTTGCTGTAAGGACATTGAACTATTAGCTGTGAGCATGAGACCTTTCTATCTACCAAGGGAACTATCACATGTCATCGTGATAGCTGCATATGTCCCCCCTCTGCGAAGCTGCGCTGCCTGTGAGGTCCTACAGCCCGCTGAGCCAGTTACAGTCTCAGCACCCCCAGGCCCTCCTTCTTGTGTCTGGCGATTTCAACCATGCCTCTCCATCATCCACACTTCCCAGTTTCACACAGTATGTAACCTGCCACACAAGAGACAACAAACACTGGACTTGTTCTTTGCCAACGTGAGGGAGGCATATAACTCATCAGCCCTACCGCCCCTGGGAAGATCGGATCACAACCTAGTACATCTCCGACCTGTGTACAAGCCACTTGTCGTAGAGAACCAGCTGTCACCCGCACAGTGAGGATATGGTCCGAGGAGAGTGATGAGGCTCTGAGGGATTGTTTTGACACAACCGCATGGGAGTGCTGCAGGATTCGTATGGAGAAGATATAGAAGGACTCACACACTGCATAACGGACTACATTAATTTTTGTGTGGACAACACAGTACCCACAAAAGTGGTGAGGTGCTTCTCCAACAACAAACCATGGATTAACGCTGATATAAAACACTACTTAAGGAGAAAAAGATGGCATTCAGGACAAGAGATAAGGAGGGGTTGAGGGAAGTACAAAAGGAGCTGAGGCATCTAATCAGGCAAGGAAAAGCCAGTTATAAGGAAAAAATGGAAAAGCAAATGGAAAGAAAAGACATAAGGGGGGTCTGGGAGGGGCTTAAGTCAATTTCGGGTCATAAACAGTCGGTCTGCCAGATTGAGGCAGATGTTAACTGGCTTAATGAACTAAACCTATTCTTCAACAGATTTGATCACACACCAGCTCCTCCCACCCCAGAATGTCCTTCAGCTCCCCTCACCACAATGACTTCACCCCATTCACCCCATGTGGCTACTTCCCAACAGACCAGTAAATCCAGAAATCTGTCTTTATCTGACCACAGTCTGACCTTCACACGGGCCCAGGTGAGGAAGGAGATGAAAAGATCAAGGCGAGGAAAGCCGCAGGGCCAGATGACATCAGTGCAAGGCTAATTAAGACTTGTGGGGACCAGCTGTGTGGTATAATTACATATATGTATAATATGAGCCTGAGGCAGGAAATAGTCCCTGAATTGTGGAAATCTTCTTGTGTGGTACCAGTTCCAAGAACCTCACCCTATGGACCTCAACGACTACAGACCTGTAGCACTGACATCCCACTTGATGAAGATCTTAGAGAGTTGGTTCTCACACATCTTCGCCCTCTAGTGGCCCCGCTATGGACCCTCTCCAGTTTGCTTATCGACCGGGCATTGGGGTAGATGATGCCATCATCCACCTTCTGCACAGGGCTCTGTCTCCCTGGAGAAACCAGGGACACGTGAGAATAATGTTCTTTGATTTCTCCAGTGCTTTTAACACCATACAGCCCAGGTTACTGAGAGACAAGCTGGGCCTTGCTGGAGTGGACCACCACCTCTCCAACTGGATCCTAGACTACCTCACAAATCGACCTCATACGTGAGAGCCCAGACTGTGTGTCAGGTACCGTGATCTGTATCGGGGGCACCTCAGGGTACGGTTCTCGCCCCTTTCCTCTTCACCTGTCACTGCTGTTTTAGGTGCAACTCATCCAGCTGCTACCTACAGAAGTATTCTGACGACTCTGCAATGTAGGCCTCATCACAGACGATGATGACAAGGAGTACAGAGAACTGAACCGGTTTTTGTGGACTGGTGCCACCGGAACCACCTGGATTCGCGGGGAAGACCAGGAGTGGTGGTGGACTTCCGTAAGGCAGATGCCCTCCCCGTGGCTCCTGGGGACGGGCATCGAGATTGTGAACACCTATGTCCTGGGTCTGCTCCTTATATGCTGGACTGGGCAGATCTTGGGGCCCTGTCGGAAGGGCCACGGCAGGCTCTACCTGCTTAGGAAGCTGAGAGCCTTTGGATCCGGGGGCACTTCTTGGGACTTTCTTCAACTCGGTAGTGGCATCGCCATCTTCTTTGGGTGGCCTGCTGGGGGGCAGTATATCAACCAGGGACGATACTTGACAAGCTGATTAGAAGGGCCAGCTCTGTCCTGGGGGCCCACTGGACCCAGTGCGGTGGTGGGTGACAGAAGGATACTGTCCGTGGTGGCTCCTGCGGGAGAATCTCCCATCCCTGCTGAGCTGTGATTGCGCTGGGCGTACTGTCGTGCCGACTGCTCCCCCTGGTGTGGGGAGCGCTATCGGGTCTTTCCTCCCCACCGCGGTTGGCTGTACCCCCCGCCTGCGGGATCTTCTACGGCTGAATTCTCTCTGCCTGTTTCCCCCCCCCTGTCGTCCTTCTGTCTGTCTGCTTTTGTTGCCTCTCACCTTGGAACTTCCTGTACTGTTGTTTTGTTTTGTTCTGCTTATCTTATCTTTGCTGCTGTACCCTGTTTCCCCCTGTGGGCTTTGGACTTTTTTTTTTTTTTTTTTTTTTAGCGATGTGCCCGTGGCTTATATTAACTCAAAAGACACTGGGATAGCTTCCTTACCTCTAGGGATGCCAAGAAAAAGAAAATCTGCGGTGAAGCCGCAGAAAATCTCCGATTTTTACTTTCCCCCACGGCGGTGGGGAAGATCAAAATGGCGGCGGGTCACGCTCCAACGCTGTCTCCGGGGCCTTGAGTCCAACTCGGGACCCTCTGGAGGAGAAGCTCACTTTATCAGCGCAGCGAAGAACGCTGTCGGCGCTGTCGCTGCAACAGCTGATGGAATGTGGGGGTCCGGAGGCGCCAGAGCCTTCTCCGCGGCGGGCCGGGGCGAGCACGGTTCCGGGGCCTTCTCGGGCCGACGCACCGAGGCCTATAGGCCTACAGAACGCGGAGACACCCACCTCACCTACCGCTAGCCCGGCCAAACAGAAGCCCAGGCTCCAGACCACGGAGCCTCAAGAAGAAGAGGTGAGCAATAATACTCAATCTATACTGTCATCCACCGATTTTTTTGCAGATATTCCGGCAACAGAGAGTTTACTCACTGAGGCCTCCATGAAAAACATGCTTATGGCCTTCTGTAAATCACTGACAACAGACATGTCCTTAATGGTTAAACCGCTAGATAGAGACCTTCAGGAATTGCAGAAACGCACTGTCCATGTGGAATCTAAAATGGCGGAATTTGCTGCCTCACATAATCTTCTCATAGTTGCTCACTATGAGGTGGAAAAAGATGTGTCGTTTCTTAAATCTAAAATAGCAGACTTGGAGGATCGCTCGCGGCGCAACAATCTGAAATTTAGAGGGATTCCAGAGTCCGTATCTGCGAATAATCTAACGGTTTTCCTTCGGGCCCCCCCCCCTCCCCCGGCGGTGCCGCCGCCCCCCCGGTTGGCCGTTTACCTGATCCATACCAGAAAATATCTATCTACTCTGATCTTTCGGCTGCAACATTACAACTAAGAAGGCAATTTATCCCTATTACTACAGCGTTACGCCAACATAACACCCTATACAAATGGGGATTCCCGGTCCGAGTGATCGTATCCCGGGACAACCTTACTTATGTTATCAAATCTCCGGAAGACGGCAAAAAGTTGCTAAATAAATGGGACATTCCAATCAGCGACCTGACATCCAAACTACCACCTGGCCCGGTGTCGGATGGATGGCATCAACCGAAAACCCCTAGATGTCCACCAAAAGGGCTGCACAGCTAGAGACTCACTTTACAATGGATTCGTATGTCCACTACTGCTGAACTTATCCCCCCAAGATTAGCCGCTGGTCCGCTGTACCACATTTCTTTTCTTTGTTTTGTTTAGGTGGCTTAACCACTGGTTTTATTGTTTCTACAGTTTGTTTGCTCTTCGGTTCTGGCACATGGGGCGTCGTGACTACACAGGGCGGAGACGACTCTACTCCCTACCGTTACTGGTAACTTCTGATGTGGGTGGTTGTGGTAAGATCTTTGAAGCATTACTAAATGTGAATTATGGTACTTAAAATTATGTCTATGAATGTCAGGGGTTTGAACTCCCCTCAAAAGAGAGCCAATTTGTGGCGAGAGGCCCGAGTTCAAGGCTGTGACATTCTTGCAGTTCAGGAAACACATCTGTTGGAGGTGGATGCCAATCGCATCAAGCATGCCTCATACCCATACATATTTCACGCTCTTTGCTCCTCCAAACGCAGAGGAACACTAATTGGGATCAAAGATTCAGTGGCATTTCAGCTGGTGTCCCATTATGCTGACCCTGGAGGGCGATTTGTCATATTAGTTTGCATCCTTAATAATGTCACGTACACATTGGTCTCGGTCTACGCCCCAAACAAAAGACAGGTGTCATTCTTGGGGAAACTCATGAGAGTAGTGGAGCGAAGAAAGCAAGGATGCTTAGTATTAATGGGAGACTTTAACATGGCTCCAGATCCAGGGGTAGACACTACCTCTAGCATAGCGACACGTCATCCTTCCTTTTCGCAGGCTATATGGCGCCACGATTTATTTGATATTTGGCATATCCTTCATAATACCGAAAAAGATTACACCTACTATTCAACTGTACACAATAGCTATTCAAGAATAGATTTATTTTTAATAGAACAAGCTAGTATTCCCCTTGCCGTGCAGTCGGACATTTCACAAATAACATGGTCAGACCATGCAGCAATCACCCTGATTGCCCTAGAGCAGTGATGGCGAACCTTTTAGAGACAGAGTGCCCAAACTGCATCCCAAAACCCACTAAATTATCGCAAAGTGCCAACACGACAATTTAGCCTTAAATTAACCAGGATCTGTTTTATATTGACCGTGCAATGTTATTACAGCCTGTAATAATATCACATGTCTGCTATAAAACAGATACTGTGTGATATAAAAAGTGAAGGGCCCCAACACAGTACAATGTGCTACGAAGTGGCCCACAGACAGTACAATGCGCTCCACCGTGGCCCCCAAACAGTATTATATGCTCCAGAATTTCCCCCACTCAGTATTATATGCTCCAGAGGGGCCCCACCCAGTATTATATGCTTCTCAGTGGCCCCCGCACAGTATTATATTCTCCACTTTGGCCCCCCCAAACAGTAGTATATGCTTCACAGTGTCCCCCACACAGTATTAGATGTTTCAGTGTCCCCCATACAGTATTTGAAGCATCTAATACTGTGTGGGGGACACTGAAGCATCTAATACTGTATGGGGGGACACTGAAGCATCTAATACTGTATGGGGGACAATGAAGCATCTAATACTGTATGGGGGGACACTGAAGCATCTAATACTGTATGGGGGACAATGAAGCATCTAATACTGTATGGGGGGACACTGAAGCATCTAATACTGTATGGGGGGACACTGAAGCATCTAATACTGTATGGGGGGACACTGAAGCATCTAATACTGTATGGGGGACAATGAAGCATCTAATACTGTATGGGGGGGGCACTGAAGCATCTAATACTGTGTGGGGGACACTGAAGCATCTAATACTGTGTGGGGGACACTGAAGCATCTAATACTGTGTGGGGGACACTGAAGCATCTAATACTGTGTGGGGGACACTAAAGCATCTAATAAGCATCTTAGGTGCTTCAGTGTCCCCCACACAGTATTAGATGCTTCAGTGTCCCCCCCATACAGTATTAGATGCTTCAGTGTCCCCCATACAGTAGTTTATTCTCCACAGTAGGCCCCCACACAGTAGTTTACGTTACTTACCTTGTCCCACGAAGAGCGTCCTCCTCCTTCTTCTGTTCACAGGCGCTGATGAATGACGTCATCGCGCCTGCGTCGGGGCAGAGGTCACACTCTGCAGTCACTGTAGGCCGCGGTTCCGCGGACCGCGGCCTACAGTGACAGCTTTCAGCTGTATGTACGTATGCACATACAGCTGAAAGAAGCGATCGCTCACTAACGGGGAATCCTATACCGGATTCCCGGTTAGTGAGCGATCATGGCGACGGCGCGCATGCCAACTGAAAGGGCTCTGCGTGCCCTCTCTGCGTGCCATAGGTTCGCCATCACGGCCCTAGAGCGTACGTATGGAGGTGCAATGAATTCTTAATGTCGCAGCCAAAATATAAAGCAATCTTGGAAAATGATCTGAAGGAATTCTTTCAGATTAATGCTCCATCGCTAACTAGCCCTGATATATTGTGGAATTCACACATAAAGCTTTTATCAGAGGAACATTTATTCGATTGGGACACATAGAGAAGAAAACTAGGTTAGCAGAAATTGATCGACTACTGCACCAGATAAAGTCTATAGATAATAATAACAAAAAATCTCCTTCCTCCTCCAATGCTGCAAAATTGGTGACACTACGTCATCAATTGACAGCCTGTCTACTGCATAAATACGAGAAGAACCTGAAAAGGGTGAAAGCTACTTATTACTCTCAATCTAACAAAGCGGGCAAGCTTCTAGCGTCCAAGCTTAAACAACAACATGCCAGGACTAAAATCCCGTTTCTTCAGAGTAAGGATGGCGCACACAAAATCTATGATCCTAGTGGCATCGACGACGCCTTTAAAGCTTTCTATGAAGGCTTATATAATATTAGAGAGGACTCTTCTGTGATACCTCCGGCGAAACAAGACATTGCAAATTTTCTTGCAGGTGCCCAACTGCCCACACTCACAGAAACACAACTGGACTCTTTGAACGAGCCCATCACACCATCAGAGTTGCTGTCAGTGATTAAGTCGCTGCCACCCCGAAAATCCCCGGGCCCAGATGGCCTTACTAATGAATATTACAAAAAGTTTTCTCCAATCCTGCTCAGGCCGCTGTTGTCTTTTTTGGCAGCTGTGGTGGACTCTGGCACTATTCCGGGGGAAAATCAGGAGGCTCTGGTGGTGACGTTGCCTAAACCGGGAAGGCCTGCCACCAGCCCCCAAAACTTTCAACCAATATCCCTATTAAACTCAGATTTAAAAATTTACGCCAAAATTATAGCAAATAGAGTAGCAGCTTGTCTTCCGAGCCTAATAAATTACGACCAAGTGGGATTCGTGAAGGGGAGACAATCATATGACAATACTAGACGCATTTTGAATATTATACATCACATTAACTCTAAAAAAATGGGGGCAGTGGTTCTCGCATTGGATGCCGAGAAGGCGTTTGACCGCATTTGCTGGTCTTATGCCTTCTTGGTGATTAGGAGCATGGGGTTCGCTGGAGCTATTTTGAGAGCAATTGAGGCGCTGTATTCTGCGCCGTCTGCAAGAGTATTCACTAATGGGGTAGTGTTGGATCCCTTTTTGATAACGAACGGGACTAGACAGGGGTGCCCCCTCTGGCCGCTGATATTTGTTCTCTCGATGGAACCACTGGCCCAAGTGCTTAGACTAGACCCAGAGGAGGGTGGCATTGATATACGGGACAAAACTCATCTCATATCATTATATGCAGATGATATCATTCTTACTTTATCCAAGCCACAAGAGTCTATTCCCCGACTTATGGAGATTATAGCTAATTTCGGTCACTTATCCTTTTATAAATTAAATATGGCCAAGTCACAAGCCTTACCTTTGCATATCCCTCCCTCTATGCTTCATCCCCTACAATCGAAATATGACTTTGGTTGGAGGAAGGAGGGTGTCCAATATCTGGGGATACAGGTGACACCCAATACGGGGGCCCTATATAGAAATAATTACACACCCATGTTGAAAATACTATAGGATGAGATGGAAAGAATGTCCCCAATAGACGTGTCTTGGATGGGACGTGTCGCAGCTTTTAAGATGTTGTTATTGCCCAGACTCCTATATCTGTTTCACACACTCCCAATATCTGTCCCGGTTTCGTTCTTCGAAACTATGCAAAGGATGATCTCAAAATACATATGGAATGGAAGGAGACCCAGAGTCAATAAAAGCTTCCTATTTAAACAAAAAGAAGCGGGAGGACTGGGAGTACCAGTAGTAAGGAATTACTATATAGCGTCCCTAGTCACACAATGCGCTAGATGGAGATTGGCTGATATCTCAGTACCATGGATCCATATAGAGCAATCGTTCATATATCCTTTAAAATTGAGGGATACCTTGTGGGCGCCCTTCTGGAACATTCCTATGCCTGAGTCCCTGTCCCCAGTCATGCAAGCAGCAGTGACCGCATGGAAGCTGCTTCATGGGAAAGCGAATCCTACGAGTCACTTTTATACCTCAGAGATGCCTTTGTCACTTATGGCCTGGGCAACGAAGGGGATTACACAGGTCTCCCACTTACAATCCGATACCAAGCAATTTTTATCATTTACAGATCTAACACAGAAATTTGCAATTCATAGAGGTGACTTCCTTAAGCACTCTCAAATACGACATTTTAGATCTAAGAACCCGACATCGAAAGTACCCACGGCAGTACGGTGTTCACCTGGCTGTCAACTAAGATGAGGGGTTTGAGGTTTCTATATGATAAAATGGATGGAGTAGCAACCTTTACTAGATCTACACCATTCCGTTGTTGGGAGAGGGATTTGGGAAGAGCCATTGCCTCGGATGAGTGGGAACAAGCTATCAAACTTAGTCATACATCCTTAAAATGCAACACTCACATAGAAACAGCTATGAAAATTACTTTAAGGTGGTACAAAACCCCATCCACTTTACATAAGGTATATCCTTCCGTCTCTGGGGATTGCTGGAGAGGATGTGGAGGGAGAGGAACCCTTCTCCATATTTTGGGACATTGCCTCATAATTTTTGGATACTGGAATAGGGTTTTTGACATGCTATCAGAAATATTTAATTTCCACCTCCCCTACTCCTCACCTCTGGCCATCCTATCAATTGGAATCCCCGAAGAATTGAACAAATATAAAACACTCCTATGTAAAATCTTGACAATAGCCAAGTTAATGTTGGTGCAAAAGATGGAGATCAGTGACCCCTCCGTCTGACTCCGCATTGTTGCTGGCTATTAACAATACATATACCTACAAGAAGGTAATTGCACTGGGAAATGACTCCTATCATAGATTTGCAAATGTATGGGATGCATGGGTTACTTCTAGATTCGTTGCATAGTGGGAGCCAAGAAACATGGAGGTTTAAGGAGAGGAAGTGGAGTGGAACATATGAGAGGATCGTCTCTGAGACGTGTCACGCTGACCCTGGAAATGTGCCCAAATGTTAGTGTTATTGTTTATCGCTTACTCAACTTCCGTTTTTTTTTTTTTGTCTCATTGATGTAAAATCCAAAGAATATGCCTTGAACAAACTTATGTCAGAATGTATATCGCAATGTATGTCAATAATGTTTCTTACATTTATTCTGAAAACCAATAAAAACTATTGAAACTAAAAAAAACGCAGCAAAATCTGTATAAAAAAAAAAAAAGTAGCATTTCTGCAATGTAGGGCCTCAGCTAAAGAGGTTTTCCAACCAATGAAATTTCTCACCTATCCAGAGGATAAGTAATCTTTAACCTTTGACTGCTCTGGGTCCCGTGGCACAATTTCTTCACACCTGCATTACTGAAGTGAGGAGGAGTTTTTATAGAGCTGTTGCCGAGTGTGTGCTTTGCTGCTATAGTCACTCAATGGAAGGAACAGAAACAAGTGAGTGCTGCGGGTAATCGGACAACTCCTTTTATCAATTTACATGAATTTCTGGGTACAGCAGGCTGATGCTACTATGACCACAACCTGCATGTAAAAGTTAGTCTTAAATATACAGTACTCTTCATGATTTTGTGACAACTGCTACATACTGCAACACCAAACACAACCTGAGATGTTATAAGATGATTTAGTAGTACGTATTCTCCCAACTCTTACACACTGCGGCAGATAAACGAAAATGGTCTAACTTGCAGAGTTAAACTAGACAGTCTTAAAGCGGTCCTTTCATGTCCTCATGAATGGGCGGTTTTATATACACTGCTAGAAAGCCGACAGCACACATTCGGCTTTCCCGGTATGTGCCCCGCTGGTTGAGATATAGACTTGTACTCGGGAGGGGGGGGGTGTTCCTCACAGCTTAGCGTTATTGCTGGGTGGTAAGGAACGCCCAATCTGACAGTACAAGGCTATGTTAGAGTATAGATTGTGTTGTCTAACTACACCACTAATTGGTCGGCTTAGTTTCTGACAAAATCATTGTGCAAAAATTTGACGCAAAGGCCAAAATTAAGGCGCAATTTCTGGATCTCAGTTTGGCATATTTAGCCACACACCCTTTCCAACAAGCCCTGTCCACATGACGTTTTCAGTGCACCAACTGTTATCAAGTGTCTAAAACAGAAAATGAGGTGCATGTAAACCAGGTTTGTGGTGCAAATTATATCAGAATTCTGGTGTATATTTATTAGTTTATTTGCCACACTATATTTAATATTTATGTTGTGAAAAGCAGTGGGACCTGAATCTATTGAACATTTATGGCATTTCCTTTCATAAACATCCTAGCTGGGAAAACCCTGTAAATGTGAGTGTTCTGACAGTTTCTGAAAAATCAGTGTCTCATACATGAGACCTACCTGAGCGTCGGCAGGAACTGACCCTGGAACCTGATATGGCAATTCCTTGGCTGTTTTGTGAGATTTAGGCAGCAGGAAAGGATAGGAAAGAGAACGGTACTTGGGCTTCATTATCTGAAACAGAAGTTAAAAAAGGAAAGTCAGACTTCACATGGAAATAAAAGTTTAAGCTGAAAGTAAAACATTATGTAAGTTTTCTCTGAGTGCTCAGATTCCTCCTATATGTCAAACATACCTCAACCACGGCAGCCATTCAGGAGACTTCTGATGTTCTGCCTTTTTATGACAATGATTTAGAAGATTGCAGCTCCATGTGCTGTACAATCCTGATGCCAAAGCAGTTTGTAACAGTGTGGGCACTAGGCACTAATCGGACATTAAGTTGGTCTTAGATGCCACAGTTCCTAACATCTAAGGGGTTAAATAGCTGGATGCAACCATGTATTAAATAAATGCATTAAATAGATGGATGCAAGCATCTTAGGTGTTTGACAGAGTGGATAGGCTCCCTCAAACAGCCCCAGGAAAAGAGGCCTGATATGAGCACCTTACTATTAGGCAGACTGAACACTGACAGGCAAAAATACTTTGACATACCATGCATTTCAAAGCATTATAGAATTAATGTTCACTAGGTAGACAACATTTATGAAAATGAATAAAATCATACATACCCCAAAACAGTGCCAATAATATTGGCAAAAAACAAGTCCTCATATGGCTATGTTATAATTAAAAAAAAGTTATGGATCTTAGTATGCACCTACACACAAATATAACTTTTTTCCATAAAACATATGTTTACTGCATATTAAAAATCAAAATATCAGTGGTGGAAAATGGCCGCCCAATGTGCAGTCCGATGTCTGCGAAAGGCAGAAGTTCCAGCAAAAAGGGAGGGGAGTGAACATAAGCAGCTAAGGGACGGTGGAGAGTTATGACGCAAAGGGTGCTTGGAGCACAGGGGGAACGCCCCTGGTGCTCCGTGATCGTAATTTGCATAACAGAAGAAACCGATTTTTTCAGAAACGGTGGGGAGAAGCTTAGAATGTAAGGTAGGAGTAGTAGTAGTAGTAGTAGTAATGAAACCTCTTTCACAAGTACTACCTGTGAGGTTGAAATGTGACCTTGCAAAGTTTGTGTCTCATAACCAAAGTCACTGTGCAGCCCTATACTAAGATGGGAAATTTAGATAGTCTTCACTAATGTTAGTCTCTGTACCCAAGAGGGTCACAATCTCTGTGCTGAGGAATAGGTTGGTGCTATATGAAAAAAAGAAAACAGCAACAATAATCTGTAAAATGACAGACCTTTGTAAAGTTCCAGCGCTGAATAAAATGCCTCGCCACATCACGTGCAGCTTTCCCATGTACAACTGAAGAAATGTCATGCCAGGGCATTCTGGGCGTCTGGTATCTGTCAATAAAGTCTGAATGGAGATACAAGTTAATACACATTAAATTGTAGTGTGAAGTACAGAGCAATTAAAAGTAGAAGTTACAACATCTAGACTTCCTTCAACGTATAGTTCTTTGTAGGTGCCAGAGAAATGCAGATATATTAGGGCATAATCACATGGAGGAATTTGGAGCTGATTTTGAGGCAGATTCTGCCTCAAAATCAGAACCAAATTACACCTGAAACCTACTGTTCCTTCGTTTCAATAGTTGGGACTGGAAGATTTTTATATCTGCTAGTGGATTTTATCAGCTAGCAGAAAAAGAAGCGTCCTGCTTACTCTTCAGGTTGATTCTGCCTGAAACTCCCATAGAAATGAACGGGGAGCAGATTTTTGAGTGTTTTTTTTTTTCCAAGACATACATCAAAAACATTTTCCAAATTATTCTTCAAATTGCTGAAACTTTTTTTCTGCCTGATAAAATTCCTTCTTTCAACATCTACAATCCTTGCTATTGAGCTCTGCCACAGGCAGGTCTGAGAAGTCATATAGTACTGGCAGGCCTGGGACACTTTACAAGGCTCCAACAATCTCCCTACAGGGGAGCTGTTCCATATAACCAAAGAGGAGACTGAAAATGAAAGCAATATCTCAACATTTAGGGAGTTAATTGTCCATGATTGGAGACAGCTCCAACCATAGACACTGCTGCCAGATCCCTGCCATATAAAACAGCAAAGACTTGGTGGCTATGGAGCTCTGGCACAAAACGGCGTTTAAAGCCTCTTAGTGAGGGACGTATATGCGTATATTGTGGTCCTTAAGTGGATAAATTAGGCAGAGGCTTCTCAACAGGCTCAATAACTTACCATCAAAGGGTTTATCCAGTTGTACCCAGTCTTTGAATACAAAATTGCAATAGTCTTTTCCATGCCAGAATCGAGTTTCACCAAGAAGTTCTCCCACACCAGTCTGTAAACTGCGGACAGATCCCCTATCTGGAATTGGTAAACACAGAGGAATAGAAAAAAAAATCATTGACAATAAGAAAATGTGAACGATGTTCACTGAAAATGTACTGGATGAAAATATACAGAGAAAAGTGAAACTGCTTATGTAGGAAACATAAAGGGTCACTATCACCAAATTGAAGGAGAATTCTTCTTGTAACATGCCATTAAGATTTCCTACAGCTGCAGTTCTGATAATATCTGAGATCACATCATTAATACATATTATAGTACATGATTAGTGATAGCCAAATATAGGAATATCACTTTCTATCATGACCACACCATTGCACATACCTACCTACAAACAGGTGAGATGTAATGTGACTACAACATTATGGAAGCCTGTAAATCTGCACAAGTGTCATGGGCCATATATAAGACAATATATAGAATGTACCACTGCTGTGGCAGGTTCCTATCTTTCCACCATCCTACTGTCTGACTGCTAGTTCCTGCTTGTTTGCACCTATCCTACCTGCTGTACACTGCTCAAAACACAAAACAGCTCTTAGGTTCATTATAAAACTAAGAAAATCTTTTGTGGCTCCACTTGGTAGTATCAGGGCTGTGGGTTCACTTACCTGGAGACAGAAGCACCCACTAACCAAGTTGTTTTACATCTTCTTCTTGTGTTCATTTGCAATGCTGGAAGAGTTAATCCTGGTTGAGACTCTTGGGCCTATTCCACTATACTACATCATCCCCTTTTAGCTACGTCCCTGGCTGCACTCATATTTGTGATATGCGTATTAAACTTCTTAGGCTCTGTAAATTTCTGAGTTGAAGGCCCCACTGCAAGCCTCTGTGGAATATTTAATCAAACATGCCAAAAAAACTGAGCAAGTGTCAATGGGGTCCTTGGGAGGCATCGGTGTCCCTTATGTGATAATTAGAGATGAGTGAATCGAAACTGACGAAGTGGAATTTGATCAGAATTTCAGGAAATATTTGATTTGCATCAAATCCGGATTCCTTACGCTTCGTAACGAATCACATTTTTTTCATAAAAAGGCTGCTGCACATTAGGACATGAGGCAAGGAACTCTGGGAATGCGGGATCACCCACAATGCCATGTGTGCAGCCAATCAGCAGCCAACCAGCCTTGTGATGTCACAGTCCTTTAGCCCCTTCGTGACCGCCCACGGCATCGGGTGTTAGCTGTAACTGACAGCTAAAACCCTGTTCCATAACCCCCGCTCGGAGCACAGCTCCGATCGCGGGTTTTAACACCTTGAATGCCATGGTCAAACATGACACGTGTATTGCAGTCTATAGTGGTGAACCTGCGATCAGTGTGTCGCTGGTTCAGGTCCCCTAGTGGGACATCACTAAAAACCACTGCAAGGCACAGTGTTCTATACCACTATACAGGCTCCCTGCAGCCAGGAAATAGCGGTTGTTTAATGCGACATGCCGCAAATTAATTCGGATCGAGTCAAATCGTATCGGAAAATTCAGTGAAGCTGCCGAATCGAATTTTTGAAAAATTCGCTCATCTCTATGGATAGAATTTTGTTTTTATATAGGAATCAAAAACAGAGTTCACAATGCAGATGTGAACACAGCCTTACTTTGCTGGTTTATAGCTGCCTGTGTTCTAGCCAGTAGGTACCTTTCCCTCTCAACAGTGGTGATAACACCTTTACCTTGCATCTCGGCAGGGTGCAATTTAGCCAATTCATTCACATGTAGAAGTTATATTTTTTTAGCACTTATCTTGTATATCTATTTTGTCATATGACTGACTACAAGACACATGTCAGACATGATACTCTTTTCTGCTCAGGAATCTTCTTCAGCAAAAAAAAAAAAAAAAAAGTCTTCCGGACACTGAGCTTCAGCTAGAAAAATGAGAAATGTATCCATTACTACTGCTTAGAGCAAAGCATCTCGATTTTTTTTCTTTGGTGGCCACACCAGATCATGGTGATGCCAGAGTGTTGGTCTTAGTTTTAATCTCTTATTTCTCCCTTGGAAAACAGTTAGACATAAAAATAATACCAATAAAAATCAGTAATGTTGCTAAACCAGACACTGGAGCAGCCAGAGTAATGACTGCACAGCTTATATCACTTCTGTCAAGTCTGTCACACCAGCTGCACCTCACCAAACACTAGGAGATGCCACACCAAAGAGACTGGTCTTAGCCTTCGAAGCTCTGCACAAGTACAGTACATTCCTATACTTTAATAGTGATAGTGTCTCTTTACATAACCTGTAGAAAGTGCAATACATGTGTACATCATGTAAATCAGGGGTTAATGTTTCATTTCACTTTTCACCTATAGAAAAGTAAGACAAATTATTCAGCAAGGAGATGCAAATCTAATGCCGACACCAGAACACTAAAGCAGCATATATGAAAAGCACTGACATGAGATCTGTGCTTTATTACAAGCCAGAACCATCACCATATAGACTTTGGACTGTATGTGACACATGACAGTAAACAGTGAAAGGCAAAACTATCCAGGATGACTTTACAGAAAAATGCACAAAGCCATAAAATTGTTTTTTAAAGAGTTATTTTTTCTATAAACCTTGTTAACTGTATTTCAGGTTTGCTTTATTATATTTTCTTTTTTTGGTTTGGTGATGATAAGACCAATGGAGAAGTAATGTAGCCTTATTTTTTTTTTTTTGTATCGAAGGTCTCAAAGCTGTGCCAACGAAAACACCAGTGCACGACAAAAAAGTGACGGGTGCCACTGAAAAAAACGTGCATAGGATGCTGTCTATCGCAAAACCCATCTCAAAAGAGAATGGGTCCTCCGAAAACTATCCCCAAACTCAAAGCCAAAAGGCACAAGAGTAAGGGGGCTGTACCAACCCAACTGCCTAGACAGGAGGATCAGTGACTTACTTGGTTTCCTCCATGGGCTGCCACCACCAGGAGTACCGCCAAGCCAGCTACTTGCATCAGTCCCCTCAAGGGCTGCCACCCCAAGAGTACAACTGAGCCTGCAACTGTTGTCTATCTCCACAAAAGCAGAGACAGACACTGGAGAGCAAAGAAGGAGGGAACCCGAAGGCCACACACTCCAGCTTCTAGACTTCGGGTAGGACTCAAAAGGGTTTCCGCACCCCTACATCCACACAAAAACAGTGACAAAACAGGTGACAAAACGTGATAGACAAAAAGAATAAATAAGTGAATAGAGTGCCAGTGTACTGGCCCGGTCTATCCGCCGGATCTATAAAAAATTACCCATGCTGGATAAACCAAGCAATAGGGTGAGTGCTTCTAAGGTGTGATCAAGTGCTTGTGCAATGTGCCAAATTCAGTGGGTTTCCCAGGCCCAGTGAAATAAGGCACCTCTCGAGTCACCGTCCCCAGAGGCACTTGCACCATGAGACCTTCGAAGGCATTCCCAGCTTCTTGGCCTTGATCAGCCAGGGTCCCGATTCTAACCCTGGTGTGTTTCTCTGCCTCATGTTCGCAGCGTTCAGTTGGCTCCCTACAGTGGTGCACTACTCCCACTGGCAGAGCCAACCTACTGGCTGTTACTGATAAGAACAGATACTACACTTGATCTTAGCCAAAAGGCCGAGCTGGGGAGCTCATGCGCCCTCTGTTGGATGTAACAGATCCTCAATTTGCTTTTGACTCACCGAGCCTTGAGACAGCAAAAGGGATTTTAGCCAAGCCAATTTCACTTATCTGCATACAGCGCTGTGTCCGGACTGTTGTCCTTCATCAGTACAGAGCAAAGTGAATTGGCTGGCTTAGTGGGAGGCAATGAGTGGGTTAGGGACAAGAATCTCTCACATTGAGAGCTTTTCCTATTGGCTGATCTGAAGTGCACAGAGTATCACTGTGCAGAGACCTGGGTCTAGGGATTGTAACTGAGCATGCATCTCCACCAGCACTAAGCTCATTAGATGGTCATGTATATTGCTTTAGACTCTGAGCACCGAGTGGCACCATACCATGTAGGTAAATAGCAGATTTTACTGGTTCCATTATTAAAATAATGTAAATGGCAAACATTTAATTTTTAGGATCTGCACAATGCATGTGTGTCATATGACATGTCTTACTCTGCATAAATGTGTATACAATACACATTTCTATCTATACTACTTTTCATCTGAGTCCCATGTACTGCTAGCCACAATGTGGAAATGAAAATAATGTGGAAACAAAAAATAAATTCTAGCTTAGATTTTACAATTTTCTGTACATGTGTGTCAGGATATTTATTTTCAATAGTTACTTGTATTAACTTTGCAGAGAGGCTGATATAAAGCACATGCACATCTCCTTTAAGAATTTACTTCATCTCTAAGTATTCAAGCCAATAACTACATATCCAAAAGTGCATTGACACAAGGCTGGGGGGTTAAACTATCTGCTTAGATGTACTTTATAGCTACTTTTTATGATCAATTCTCGCCAAAAAAAATTACAAAACATTGCTGGATGAAGCCGGCTCACAGAAAATGCAGGGGTAATTTAGGCAGCTGGAAAAATGTCAAAACTCAGAACCCATATATTAGTAGGAAAACAAACTAGTTGTTTAGTTAGCCCCCAAAGAAATCGATGCATGACATTAGTACGATATACCACCATGATATTGTGTTCACTCACCACTCTGATACTGAGTGAACTTTTGCACAGAACCAGTCAAGGGATGAAACAACCTCCGATTTGATTTAAAACCATGGAATAATTTCTGCTGACTACTGTGAGTATCAGAAATTCCTGTAGAAAGGGAGATGCTGCTTATAGACAAGAAACACAAACAAAAAGGACTCTCATAGAATGAATGGATGTTCTGCACAGGTGTTGGCACCAAACCACAGACATCTTTAGATATCTGCAGGCATAATGTGCTTGCCACACTGTAATATAGTGGTTTGGAGCTACAGATAAAAACGTTCTTTGAGGTACGTTGGTGAAAATTCATGGGAAATGGTGAATACTGTAGCAGTGGTGGGGTATACTGCCCAAAATACATAAAGAAAATTAAACAGAAATGTAGTAAATGTAAGGCTTCTGACAGGGAAATACTTGTTTGCTAGAAGCATTAAAAAAAAAAAAAAAAATATTGAGATTTTTGTCTATTCTTGTCAGCATGGTAAAATTTTAGCTCTTGGTAGGTGTAAGTAAAAGAGAAGCACATACGTGATTGGCTGTCTATGCTGCTGACGCTGTCTGCATGTTGGAGGTTGTGCTTGTGGAGCTGTTTATATAGGCTGAACTTGGCAAACTTTCGGGATTTGCCCATGCCTCGTATCCTCGAGCTGTCCACCACTTCTTCACCTTTTCTCTCCTGAAATTGGAAGCCTGTTTTCTTGTTGGACTTGTCTTCTCCATTCAGAGCTTGCATGGACCCTGACAAAACCTAAACAGGGTAGGTAGTTTATTAATGATGCAAAACATCCCTTAATACTGTCAAACATTCAGGCCTGTTTAATATCATTACTTTGGTCATCCAAGTATAGTAAACTGGTGCAGCAATAACTTTTATTATCCTAGAGTAATAATTTCATCATAATGGTATCCTGTGCCGCCATCCACCACCTGGTACATATAAGGTACACAAACAGTTTAGAAATACAGTGAAACAGGATAAGCAGACAGGTGGACAAAGGTGACTGCCACATGGAAAGAAACTAATATGTTAAATTGTAAGGAGCATATCAGCATATTGACGTCATGTGGCAGATATTATGCGGTAATTGAGCTTATACAGAGACAGGAAATTTCATAGAAAGGTTTATTTTACCGTGTTGATGCCAGTTGTAGACTGCGCGGCTATGATTCTCTTGACACTTCCCACATCTGTTAACCTGTGTTCATCATCATCCCATCGTCCGTAAGCAAGGTCAATTCCTCCAACAAAAGCCACAGATTGATCAATAACTACAATTTTTTCATGGTGTGCCCACAAATAGACCGATGACGACATATGATCTGGATGTCTCATCACCTAAATCAATGAAAAAAGTTTATTCTTCAGATAATGATAACTATGTAACCAGTTTTCATTCAGAGTAGAAACACGCCACCTCAGAACCTGAGCATCAGAGTGCTATCAGTACTGAACTAAGATAACTGGCCTGTATGCACTTTGGAGGCAGCAAAAGCAGAGTTTGTTTTTCTCTTCTTAAAAGGATGATATTGATGACCTATCAATATTACAATCCTAGGAAATCCCTTTAAACAAGCAGCATTAGAAAATGCTCCTCGAATTTTCCTATGGAAAACTGTAATTGTAGTGCTGCCACAATATTTTCCATTTATGTTGCTCTGTGGTTACACCTCCCCAAGTTTGAATGTATAGGACTGGTCAGCAAACACCTAAATTTAAAGGGGCTTCCCGGGCAAAAGAAAAGCTCCCTGTGGCTCACTACTCTGCTGCAGAGCGAAGGCTCCAGTTCTCCAGGTCAACCCCTGTTGCCAGATCAGCAGGATGATGTCACTTACTACAACTTCATCCCTTAGGACTTCCTGAAGCTGTAGTTGGAGACTTCAGCAGTGGTGGTAACAGGGGCAGCCCAGGACAACCAGAGTTGCTATTCTGCAACAAAGGACTCCCTATTCCTCTGGAGTCGTGGCATGTTAACCAAACACCGCCCTTCATGCCTGATGAAGGGTTCATAACCCGAAACGTCACATAATTGCACAAGCAGTGTTAATCAGATTTGTATTGACTTATAAACGTGATGTAATAAATTCACATGAAGCAGATGAGGACCTGGTGTGTAGTTCTATTCTCTACTTAAAGAAAACCTGTCACAGTGAAAATGAAGTCCAATCTATCAGTATCACGGTATAGAGTAGAAACAGCTGAACAGATAGATAGATATCTATGTATAAACACACACACACACACACACACACACTGACATACATACATATTCGGGCTGGACGATTACGACTCAAATGAAAATCACGACTAATTGAACATTTTACCTCAAATTTTGCTTTCAGTTCACATATCAGAAATCCTGACTGGATGGCCCACATTTAGTGGCATCCTCTAGCCAATGGCAATATGAGACAAGATAGCATGGATGCAAAATATTTGAAATAATCGAATAGTTCATATTGATTATATGAGCAGAGTTTCAATTTCCATTATTTTTCAATTAATTGCCCAGCCCTAATATAATATATAATTTATTTATATGAAAAGTTCCAATATAACTTGTCAGCTTAGGAGTCCAGTGGGCCAGAGGTTGGACTCAGTGAGTGACAGCCTTCTATGTATGTGAGTGTGCAGACAGATAGCTGTCAATCACGGAGCAGCACCACCCACTATTAATTTTCTCAACAAGTGAGATGTGTACTGGAGACAGATGTGAGATGTGAGCCTGGTATGGACTGAATGACAAGACTTCTTCACCCTACTCATCTGCATAGCTTGTCATCTCTATGAAAAACAATTTAGCACATTTCTATATATAGGCCATACCTTAATATTAGGATGTATACGCATGAGAGTTCTCTTGCTGTACTCGCTGTTTATTCCCAGTGCCAGTTCTACTTCCTTATACAACATGATAAATATCTTGACACCTTGTTGCTGCAAAAGCAGAAATGAAAGAAAAACACCAGTTTTGTAATGGAATGCTAAAAAATCCCAAGTAGGATTATGGGTATTCTATCAGAAATAAATAAGTTACTTGCACAATAAAAACTCCCTCAATGCTAAAAGTTTCCCAGGACTCTTGAACGTGACATATCACCTTGAGATCTGCTAATGTCCCATTATATATCACAGTTCATGTTTTGTTTTGTTTTTTATAAAAAATTTCTCATGATGGTTTTACATTACGTTCTGACACTCTTATAGAACAGTAACATCTTATAAAGAACTCTATTCACACCAAAATTATTGTTACTATATCTCTATCCAGCTAATTTGACCTTTTAAGTAAAGGCTACTCCACTAAACAGGGTTCCCATTGTAGACATTCATTAGGCAGTTCTATAGACGTCAATGACAATGAATTATATTTGAATGCTGGCTAGTAAACAGAGTGAATGAAAGAATATTTGGGTGGTTGCCTAGCAGTAGAAATGAGTGAAAATGCAGAAATATCTTTTGTGTTTAGTCAACTGCTGGCAGGAGAGGATTGCTGAAATCAATACACCAAATACTGTAGGTGTCGCGACTATATCTTAAGAGGTCCTTCTGTAGCTAAAAGCTTATACAAGTGCAAACAAGGGTCAATCAAAAACATCACAAAGATATCAAGTACCTCTTACTACTGGAAACACAGGTACATACAGCTAAAAGGAAGCCAGGAGGAACAGCTAAACAATCATTTGGCAAACAGCCATCTAAGAAGTATGGTCCTCTTTAAATTGCTAAAGGAGCAATTCTTTAAAGTGGTTGTCCCAACATACAACTTTTTTTTTTTTAAACTTGAACAACCGTGCAGATAAACCATCTGTACTGTACCGTGACTTCACTCACCTACCATGTGCCCTCTCTTTCAAGATCTGCACCCCAATAGCACCATTACATTTTCAGCTTGCAATGGCCAGAGTGGACGGTCATTACTATGCAGCATGTGATTCTCTGCTTACTAGTGAAAACTTCATTTACAGGTGCACCTTGTTCTATGCGCTTCCTAACTGGCCATTCCTCCTAAAAGAAATCATCATGCACTGCACAGAGTCCATCTGTTAGGATGGCACATGAATGGTTATGTAGTCTTGATCCAATACACAGCTACAGGGAAGTCAAAGACAAACGCACGCTCGTCCTGGATTAAGATAGACTACAGGTTATATCCATTGGCAACAGTGCTCAAACAATGGTAGAGAAAAGTGGATTTTTTTGGGCTTTTTCTCGTAACATATACACTTTCACTAACTGCCATCAATGGGTGACAGCAATATTTTGCCAAGTACTTTTATATGAAATAAGATTTATGTTATGCAAATACTCCTTTAAGAATTCAAAACAGAGTTACTCACTGCTTTTCTCTTCAGGACACAATCCAGTCTCCATCGGTTTCCTTCCACAACTGGACGCTTCAGGAAAATTTCTGGGCTTAACCTTGAAAGATAGCAGAAAAAGAGCATTTGTGAATATAAACTCTAAAAAATTCTTAAACCACATTATAAACATCCATGCATGTGAAATCATTTTGAAAGTGCTTAGTAGAATAACACTTAGGCCGGGGCCCCATGTAGCATAAACACTGCGATTTTGCTGTGGCAGAAACCGTGGTGTTTTACAGTACCTGCTAATCCCATCCACACATTGCACAAAATATCTGTAGTGGACATGCTGAGATTTCAAAAACCGTTGTTTTTGTAAATCGCAGCATGTCAATTATGCCTATGGAAACGCTGGCGTTTTCCGTATAGGTATAATTGAAGCAGAAAGTCCACAGAGGGAAAATTCCACATTTTCACAGCACTTTTTGACTATGTGGGGCCATAGCTTGCTCTCCTTTCTCCTCCCCTTCCACTTCCTGGTTTCAATGACAAGTTGGTGGATGAGGGAAAGCCTGTGTGGTGGCCTTGTCAGGCCAGTAGCGTGCTCCGACACCTGTTCTAAATGGCACACAGTTATCTCTGGATTGACATATAGCGATAGCACTGACCAAGTACTGTTCTGTAAATCAAATCAAATTTTGCAGAATTGACAGACTGCTCCATTAGCCATCAATCACAGTAAAGATCAGAGAACAGAGGTGGCAGGGAACAGGGACTGGTATCGCCAGCCTAGTCACTGATAACAGAAAGTAGAATTGGTATGAAACCTAGGCAATGAGCTGTAAACACTGAGGACACATATTCAGCAGTATTTGACAAACAGAGCAAGATAGAGCTATGTATTGGGTAATATACTAGAATTAGCAGTTTAGATATGATGCTGGAGATGGAGATTCCACCTTAAAAAGGAATCTGTCACCAGAACCCAGCATATCGGCCCAACCCTGCCACTTAGGGTCACTTGAATCGAACAGTATTTGCCCCTTGAATTGGTTGCCAAGATATTATGGTTTTTGTCAATGTGCAAATGCAGAGTGTTAGTTGGGGTGGGAGAAAGGGGCAGATGGGGTATGTGCTGCAGGGGCTGGTTATCAGGGAGGACACCAAGAATCACTTATGTATTTAGATACACAGAACAGACAGAGAACTGAGTCTTTGCCCCAGGTAAAGGAAAGTCTAGCAACAGCTCTGTGCAAATAAGCTATTTAAACCAATGAAGTAAACGGAAATGTTCTTGTTGCTCTAAAGAGCTTATTTGCATATTAACAAAAATGATGATACCACGGCAACAGAGCTATGAATGGTTTTACTTTATGACATCTGATGTTTCGGCACTGCATATATGCATTTTTCTGGTGCACTGTGCAGAGTATTGTATTTTTGCATTGTTTGCAAAAACTTTGCAGTACTGTACTATAGTGCAGAGTACATACTCTGGAAAGGCACTGTATGGTGCCATTATTTCTGCATGGTATGGAACTATAGTGTGGACAGAGGACTGCAATGTAATGCATAGGCACCGACATACTAAGTAATGTGTCTAGGCACTTTAGGCGTACTGTCCTGTAAATCCAGTACTACGAGCAAAAAATAATAAAGCTATAGCCAAAAAAATGTATGTTCCTTTACTTTTTGCCTTGCTTCTGAATAAAATGAGAATTATAAGATGTTCCCTATGTGGTGTGAGTCATTGCAAACCTTGGCATACACAACATTCACACTGCACAAATGCCAAGGTTGCCATTATGCCTTCACAGCTCTCAGAAAGTGTTGGTAAGACTTTGCAGCTTCACAAGGTTATGCTATGCAAACACTAGGACATTCCTCTTCCTGAGAAACGATCTAGGTCCAAGATGTTGGGAAGCATTAAAACACAGCCAGACAACAATTCAAAGTCTGTGTTCTCATTCCGTGATATTCATAACAATATGTTGTAAAGAGCAGCTTATTCTATTCAGTAAATGATTGGGCAGCAGTTTCGGAATAATCTAAATATATTCCTGCCTAATATGAGCTGGATCTCATTGATCTGTATCAAGTACTAGATTATGTGTTCTTTTGGCCTCCATTTGTCTGCATACAGGACAAGTTCAATAGCGCCAAATTTTATTTGGAGAGTATTTAAAAATGAAAACTATCACAAAGTTTTAGGAATCCATTAATAGAATATAATTTAATGTTTAATAGATATTGCAAATTTAACACAAGCTGGCTTCAGACATTGTAATACAACCTTGAGGCTAAAGCCCCAAGTTGCAGAAATGCAGCTTTTTTGTTGTAGATTTATCTGCGTTTTTTTTAAGCCAAACCTAGGAGTGGCTGCAAAAGGAATGGGAAATATATAGGAAGCTCTTATATTTCTACCTTTTGTTCAATCCACTTCTGGCTTTGGCTCGGAAAAAAAAAAAAAAAAAAAATCTGGTCTGGCTTACACAAATAGCATAAACTCTCTGAATGGGAGGTGCAGAAACAGCATAGAATATTGAGCTACATTGTTTCCGTAACTCCCAATTACTTCTATGGGCATTTCAGCGACGTTGTTTCTTTAAGAGCTACACTAATTGTATGCCTGACCATTAAGGACCATCTTCTTAGCAAGATCGCAGTCAGGTAAGACCTGGGGTACTGACGCTTGGGGTAGGGGTTCAATATAGATAGTGGGTTCCAGTGGTGGGACCAGCATCTGTCAGACATTTTTGGCATATCTTGTGGATATGCCATAGATGTCATCCATGGGAAAATCCCTTTAAGATGTGACCGCATGTAGCAACATTTTGTGCACAGTAAGCCAACTAACACTTAGTATATACTTTGTCACGACAGTCTAAAGATGCAGCATCAGCATGAACCATTGTGATAAACTTACTACATTAAAAGACTCCCTCTGTCTTTATACTATTTAAATAACAACAGCACATAGTCACAGTCATATAGTCTTTTGTAAATATATCTTAAAGGTGTTGTACATATTAGGAAAAACATGGCTGTATTCTTCCTTAAATAGCACCATACCATGTGTCTTGGACTGCATCTCAGCTCCACTACAGTCAATGGAGCAAACTTGTAATGCTGCATACATAAGACCACAGTTCCTCTGGCAGAACAAAGGATCAGACATTTTAAAACACGTCATACCTGATCCCATCTCCCCCTTGTACTGCCATTTCAGGCTGGGGTGAGGTGGACTGCAATGTTTTTCAGTGACAGGAAGAACAGAACAGAAAGCCCTCACTACTTTATGCAAATCTCATTTCATACAAAAACGTTAAATATGTGTAAATTAATTTAGCATTTTATATTTATTAGACTAGATTACTAGCAGCACTTTCAGAAGTCTAGTACTTTAATCATAGGCACATGGTTATCACACCACAAGAGCATTAACAGCATTGACATTTTTAAGCAAGCCAAGTCTTAGAAGAGGTAATACCCACCACCAGTCTGTGATGAAAATTTCTTCCTTTGCTGCTTCCATTGCATCAGCCACATCATTAAAATATCCTTTGGCATTGACATACCTAAAACAAAGCAAATGTATTACCATGTGACAATAAGGTCATACTCCTGAAGGGTACATTTGTAATATATAATGCACTTTAGAATGACTGCACTGTAATGGCATCGCCTTGTGACTCTGTAATAACAGAGGCCATTTCATTTCTGGTCATTAGGCAAATGTTGTAATAAAAAGGCAAATTGCAGGAATGTTTTGCTGAAATGAGGTTTTGATAGTGGCAAGATTTACAGATGAGGAATTATTTACTGGCTGCAACAACATTCCAGTAGAACCTCATGCAAGGACAGAGAAGGCATGTTTAGCTTAAAGAGGTTTTCCCAGTAGAAACACTTCCAGTACTCCCTATCCTGTGGCTAAGTCCCAGTGTTATTGTATTTCCATCAGTCCCATAGAAAAGAAATGGAATGTAGCAGACACGTGGCTAGGGAATAATAATGGGGCATATTTATTAAGACTGGCATATTTTACACCAGTCTTAATAAAGGCTCGGACTGGCACAGAGAATGGGTGAATTATGAAGAGGCTCTGGTCTTTTCATAAATCTCCCACACTTCCCTACGCCAGAATGGAAATTCACACTAGTTAAGAACTGGCATAGATTTCCATTAAAACTCAAGTCAAAAAACTGGTGAGCAAGATGTGTTTTATGCAAGAAAGGGCCTTGTGCCATATGTGCACCATAATATCATCCCTCTACATTTCCCCCTAATGAGTCTATATTGGGAAAGCACCTTTCATTTTAACCCCTTAATGACACAGCCTACTTTAGGCATTAAGGCTCTGGTAACTTTTTTTCATTTTAACATATCCACATTTAAAAAGCCCTAGCTTTTCATTTCCATATAGCCATATATCGGGCTTATTTTTTGTGATACAAGTTGTACTTTTTAATTGAACCATTTGGAGTACAAATAAACTAAGTACTTTTTTTGAGTGGGGGAAAGAGAGAGTGAATAATAGTGCTGCAATACATAGGGTTTTTTTGGAGTTTATGGCGTTCATGGTGCTGCTGCAGAACCTGGCTATGTGTATAAGGAGGCCTCCTGAAGCTGATCAAGGTGTTACAGTGGCAGTGTCCATGCAATCCAATGCAATGTACTGCAATGATTGATATATCCAACATTGAGAAGAAACTGCTTATGCGGCATTAAGGAGTTATAGTCTAAGGGTAAATTCATTAATTAACTATAAATTTTCTGTGTGGATTTGCATGCAGAAAATCTGCAGTGTAATGCAGTACCAGCTAAGTAGATGTCCCATACGCATGTTGAGGAAGATTTCCTAATGCAAATTCCTTGCTACTCCACTAGTCCCTGCCAGTCTGTGTTTACTTTGCTGCAGTGATAATGGCTTTAAAGGGTTCTGTGCCCCACACCACTGAAGCAAGTGTCTGGCTGGAGAGATCACGTGGGTAGATGGCAAGTTTAAAAATCTAATTTTTTTTACTATTTTCAGATTTCTCAGTTTGTTATACTGGTTTATACTGAGCAACATATGAAAAAAACCTCCTGTAACACCAAGATTTTATCAACATACAGATAAGCTGTTGCTGCTGGATCTGTTTGCCAATATTGTCTCTCTACGCTCTAATACATGGACTCTCCTGGTAACTGACCTGTGAAAGGGTGCTGTCAATCTGCAAATGCTCATTTGTTGGCTTATTGACTCTATTAGGGTAAGAACACAAGAAACAGCCAGCACTGCATACAAAACCTCGCCCATCTACAGTGGTTGCCTTAGTTTTTCATCCACTGACCACTGCAGGAGGGATACACTTTAGGCACATTTATGGATGCTCTGTTTTAGGCAGTACTTAGAGATGCGCTGCTGACAATGAACTGTATGTGCCCAACCACAGTAATCATCATTCAGCATATACAGTTCTGGTCGACATGCTGTATTGCCTATCGGTGTTCATTAAATGCTGATACTTATGTAAAGGCCCATGTAGACAGGCCTTCTGAATGCACATGGGTGAAGTTTTCTAAATCTGCTGCGGGTCTGACACACTCATACCCCGCACCTCTAACACCTTAATGTCTCTTACAACCCTGCTCATCTACTGTTCACAGTAAAATGAAAATAACAGAAACGTAGAAAACATCTTTATACATTTTTTTCAAATGGGTAGGCAACAGCTTGAAGTACAAAACTCTAACCAAACAGCATTTTTACACTCTAAGTGCATTCATAGGATTACATATTATATCCACAGACCATCAAATCTGACTGACTAATATTAACAGCTTTCTGTGGTTATTCTATGTATACCGCATACCATTTGGTGAGGGTGTTTTTTTGGACTGCTGCAAATGATCCAAATCTGTGACCCTGCAGGAAATTTTTTCCATGCTTCCTAACAAATTCTTCAATAGCCTGGCCCCACCAACGTGCATGTCTGTAGCTGTTACACTTCAAAATTAAAGATCTGAAAGATAAAAAAAATAGAATAGCAACTGTTAAAGTCAAAGAGCAACAAAATAATACAAATTATATATTACTATACATCCTCTATATTGTATAATGTTGTAACAACACTGGTGGGAAGTGCATACACTAAACGGCAATTAAAAGATAGCCATCTAGTAGTAAGTAGTGTGTTGGACTTCCTTTGGGCTTCATCACCACAACAATCTGTCGTGGCATACACAGGTATAGCAGGACCCAGTGTGCGCCACGAAAACATTCCAAACACAATTACTCCACCCCAACTTGCCTGAACTGTGGACATCTGACAGGAAGATGGGCAACAGAAATCTGGATTCAAGTGACTAGGCAATGTTTTTCTAGGCCAATGATCCAATTTTTGCATTCTGTTGTCACCTCGGAGTCTTGCCTTTCTTTTTCCCAAACTGGTTGTCTGCTATTATAGCCCATCTGTGGTAAGGATTGATAAACTTTTTTTCCAACATTAGTTGGTGCACCAGCATAGCATTCAGCTACAATTTGCTTGACTTTGCCCACCTATTCTTCACATCCTCCCCTGACTTCTTCTGTTGACAATGAGTTCACTCCCACAGGATCCCTCTTAACTGGATACTTTTTCTTGATTACACCACTCTTGGTATACTTTGAACACCAGTGCATGAAAAAAATCCACAAGGCTGGCAGTTTTTGAAATACTGGCCCTGGATAATCTAGACATGACCTTGCCGTGGTCTAAGTCACAAAGATCACTTAATTTTTGCATTGTAATGTGGCTTCACACAAAGAATCCACAGAAAATTTGCTCAGCTGATTTAGTGCTTCATTACTGCGACACTAATCTAATTTTATACAGGGAAGATCCAATGGGGAAAGGGCAGGTGCCTCAAAGGTGGCCATTAAGTAGATATTTAGAGGTGTTGCCATTTTTGTTGATCTTTTACAGTCATTTGTACCGCATAAGAAAGATTTAAAAGGGGGTTTTCCCATCTCTAGCATCGTGTCAGCAGCTTTGCCAGCTGTCTCTTCTTCTCACTTCCTGTATTCTTCAGCAAGATTGTGGGAACTATGGGACTTGGACACTATGAAGTACCTTAGTAGTTATAGACATTGCTTTTACCTGAGATTATTATCATTAATACAAATCTAATATAAATGCAGATCAAATATGCATAGTAATGTACATTACACATGTTTATAGAGAACACTTACATCCTACCAGGACAGCCAACGCTCTTGAATTTATATAAGCTAGCAATATACAGTAGATAGGATCCTTGGAAATAGGAATAACCCTTAAACTATTCAGACTAGTTAGGGAATCTTGATTTTGTAATGTTACATATTTTCAGACATAGTTTACCAGTTAAGTATTTCTTTGAACACTTTACACCTTTGTATAGTAAAAGATTCTAACACATAATAGATATAAAAGGGATATATATATATATATATATATATATATATATATATATATATATCTAGCTATAGATATCTATATCTAGATATATATATATATATATATATATATATATATATATATACACACACACACACACACACACACACTATATTATATAATCTCCTGACTACTAAAGGACTGAAGGAATTTGATATCAAATAATGTATTAAACTGGTGGATCCGATGTGAGGCTTAGGGTTACAGCATTAGGCCCAAGTTATAGCCCTAGTGCTTTGGCACCAAAACTATTTAAAACAGTGGCCTGTAACGTCAGAGTTGCTGATGATTTTGCAAGGCGAGGAGACAGGTTAAACTGAGGCAGGGGAGATGGCTGAAAGCTTCTTGATACCAACAGAGAACCTGCACTAGAATGAAGTGTTATACAGCACAATTATTGTATGAATTCACAAAAACTGGCCCAATAACTTTGCATTACTTTTGCATTTGCAATTACAATGCATTACTTTTGGCAGCACAGCAAACGCTGTAAAAACAAAAAGCATAACTAAACTTTTGGATTTTTGATCCTTTCTGTGAAATTCTGCATTTTTTCACTCTTTCCTTTGTTTCTGTATTGAGAGCTGTTCCTGCCTCCCACTGAATATTACTGTGTATGGAGTAAAGGCTTGGGGTCCAGGCTGTGTAAGCTGTAGAGAAAATGAGGGGAGGGTCACATGAAACAGTTATATATCTCAGACATTATAAAAACATACAAACTTGCTTTTGGTGTCATCTCTGGAAATAATTTTCATATATCGCTGGTTTTTATATTATACTAGCAGAAGGACCTGGCTTCGCATGGGTACATTTCATTTTTTGTTTGTGTAGTGGCCCCATAAGAATTGGCCAGTTTTGCACTTGATATCCAGTATGGCAGTCCAGTATAGGTATAGTCCCCACTCCTGCTCACGGCCGCCTGTGCTTTACCTTCTGTGGAGGCGGCTGTGAGCAGGAGCTGGGATCGGTAAGTAAGGCCTGTAGGCCATGAACCCCACAAACACTGCTATCATTATACTCTGGGGTCTTTTCAGACCCCAGAGTATAATGATCGGAGGCCTCGAGGAGTTGAGGGAAAATAAAAAACACTGTTAGTTACCTTTCCTGCGCTCCAGCAGGCTTCGGGCCAGTCCAACGTCATTATGCGCTGCAATGCATGCCTGGCTCACGTGACATCTGGTCCAACATTGAAGAGGTAGCGGGAAGTGTGCATAATACTATATGAAGGGGCCACTATGGGGCATAATACTGTGTGCAAGGGCCACTATGGGGCATAATACTGTGTGCATGGGTCACTATGAGGCATAATACTGTGTGCAAGGGCAACTATGGGGCATAATAGTGTGTGTAGGAATGCAGTTTCTGCAGGGGGGGGGGGCCCATGTCAAATGTTCACCTTGGGGCCCAGCCATTCCTAGTTACGCCACTGAGTCCAGTATAGGTACAGTCTATTTATGGCTGTGTTATGGAAACCTGGTAAATTAAATGTGAACTTATATTGGCTGATACACGTGATATGACTGAATATTTAAGGACCTGCGAACTGCTATTGACTAATACAGGTCATAAATAGCTTGGTTGCTATGGAAACCTGTGTGCCTGAGGAGACTAAGCGCCTGCGAGCTTCAATTGGCTGATAAGGGACATGTGACCGTGTGTATGGCAGTTGGAATATGAGTGAACAACTTGCAGGCTTGTATTAGTTTTCCCCTTTTTTTTGGGAAAATTTTATCTCCGGTCGGTCATCCTTTAGAGCTGAGTCCTAGTCTAAAATATTCCCGGACGCCTGATGTACATGTGTGCCAAATTTGGTGAGTATCGGCCCAGTTGATTGGTCGCGCATAAAGAACAGACAGACAAACTCATATATATATATATATATATATATATATATATATAATATGAGATATTATACAACTGCATATAAATATCCTAATCTCAACTGTGTTTTCAACCAGTGATATCTCTAGAAATAATTTAGATAGCACTGTAAAATCTGCAGAATCTCCTCTTTCATATTACACCAAAAGCAAGTTTGTATGTTTTATAACGCCAGAGATATAACTGTTTGAAGTGACCCTCCCCCACCCTTATTTTCTGGACATGTTACACAGCCATGTACTCCAAGACTGTATTCCATACACAGTAACATTCAGTGAGATGCAGGAACATCTCTCAATACAGAAG
This sequence comes from Leptodactylus fallax, assembly GCA_947044405.1. Lineage (NCBI taxonomy): Eukaryota > Metazoa > Chordata > Amphibia > Anura > Leptodactylidae > Leptodactylus > Leptodactylus fallax. The sequence continues at coordinate 4,969,208 of CAMRHE010000074.1, read as the reverse complement.
CAAGGGAAAAAGTGAAAAAATGTAGGCTTTCACAGAAAATATCCAAAATGTGTCAAAGTATACTACAAAATTTATATATGACACAAATACAGTTTTTCTCCAATTCCATCCTATTCTTAATTTTTTTTTTTCAGTTTCCCAGTACATCATACGAAATATTACATGTTACCATTACGAGGTACTACAAAAATTAATTGCTCATATGGCTCTGTGAACGGAAACGTAAAAAAAAGTTATGGCTCTTTGAAGGCAGGGAGTCAAAAGCAGAAATTGAAAAAATGCTTGTGGAAGGAAGGGGTTAAGCGAGTCAATTATGAAGTTTTTGCAATGTCTTACCCAGCCAGCAGTTACAATAGAGACATGTGGATAAGAACAGCAGTGCTTTAAACACACATTTTAACATGTCAATACATCTTACAGTCCATTTAAGGAAACAAAACTGTACACTTATGAACACTCTGTAGAAATCCCTTCTAATAATTAAAGAAAACCCCAAAGTTTCATAACCTTAATGTACAATAATTACTTATAAATAATCCAGACAGTACAAAGAAGAAAGTAAAAGGAAGGATCTGCACTTTAAGGCTAAGGCCTCATGTAGTTAGACGCAGCAAAAAAAAAAAAAAATAAATGCAGCAGAAACACATTGTGTTTTTTCCGCAGTGTTTTTCACAGAAAGTTTGCAGAGTTTTCCTCTGCAGACTCTCTACCCCTATTATACCTATATGGAAAACTCCAAGGTTTCCGTAGGTATAATTAATATGCTGTGATTTTCACTTTTCCGCTGCAGATTTTTGCCTGCAATGTGTGGATGAGATTAGCCAGAATCCCATCCACTTTGCAGGTACTGTAAAACGCTGTGTTTTTGCAACGTGGGGCCCCGGCATAAAACTTACTGGCGGAGGTGCTACTGCTAAGTGTACTATTTCACAGTCAAATTGAAAGGATAAGTAAAGCACTCTCTCTTGTAATGTTCATTGAATGGTTTTATTGCTTTCTACAATGTTGATGCAATCATTCCGTAATTCATGAAGCAACTTGGTAAGAAGATGTTTTGGCCTTCCCTGGCCTTTGTCATAATCAGTCTGAATAGTAGGTAAGGAGAAGTGGATGTAATGAATAACTGTACCGCGTCTTCACTGACAAGAAAATTTATAAGTCCTAAAATATAACTTTTAATGAAATATAGCCGATAAAAACTACTCACTTTAGAGTGTATTAAAGTGCTCAGAACAAAAACACCTAAGTGCTGTCTAAAAATCGATCATGGAGATGATCCAGATAAGATAAAATTCTACATGGATCAAAAGCCCCAAATATAATGGTCAGGGCAATTTATGTAACTGGCCCAAATGATGGTGTCTAGCTCAAGGAGCAAACGTGCCTAACCTGGGCGATACACTTCCAGCCCGGATCTAGGAAAACTATACACCTCCCAGCAACAGTTAGAGACTGGTCTGGAGCCCTTCTACATGTGACCCAAAAAACTGTACTGCCCAACAGCTAAGTGATGAATGGACGCAGTGAGACACATATGTGATTTGCACAACACAAAATCTTACAGAATGTCAAATATTCCCTCTGCTGCATGCAGAGTCAAGAAAGTAAAACTTCCCTCAAAACTTACTTCCTTTATCAAGCCTTGACATTAACCCCCTAACAGTCACTTTAAAATTGAAAAAAACATTCTCCAGAAAATATCACTTTTTTTATTGTAGATTTTGAATTTATGGCTCAAGTAAATAGTAAATATTCCTGGCACATAACTCTAGGGCCTTATGTGCATGTCAACCCTTTAGCAATCCAACTCATTTTAGCCTTAAACCAGTAACATTTTATCCCCTCTCTGTATTCAGTGTTCATAACTGTTAACATTTTATTTCAATGTAGCTTTACAAAACCTATTTTGTGAGTACAACATATAATGTACTGAATATTTTTTGGAGGGAGGAGGCGGCAATATAGGGAAAAAAAAACACATTTATTTTTTATGGCATGCACAGCATTGTATAAATATGTTAATATTTTAAGGTTGCTAAAATTATGACAAATACCAAATTTATATTGCTTTTATTTTTTTTTTTTACTACTTTGCACAACAAAACTTTTTTTTTTCCCCAGAAAATAATTTTACTGTGCTTGTGTGTTGCTATACTTCAAGACCCATAATATTTCATGAGGGCTTTCTTTTTCTGGATGTTTTTTAGTTTTTACTAGTACAATGTAGGGGCACGTACGACTTTTTTAACAGTATTTTTTTTTATTGTTATTTTTTGTTTTTGATATGCTTATCATACTTTGGTATGATCTTGGGTTCTTGGTTGCAGAACCATTTTAGTAAGTGCTTCCTCTACAGTTCCACCGAAGTTTTCCTAAACGTTGGGATAAACTTCTAGGTACTTTGTTCAGAGCCCGAGCAGGAGACTGGGAAAACAGTTGTGTTAAACAAAAAAAGTGGAAACTGGCTGAATAGTTTAAACTCACCGGGAGAGATTGTCTATCCGTAAACCATACTGTGTTTCCGTGTCTTTCTTCCCAATCTTTATGTTGAATTCCTTATCAACTAACAGAACAAAGGAAATGGCTCCAGTGTCAGGCTTCATGTACAAAAGGAAAGAATCCTTCACAACCAGCCATCTGCAAAATGTGATCACAGCTATAATTAAACTCTCTTAGATAATATAAAGAAGAATGAGTAAGAAGACTCGAGAAGATTACAAAATTTATAACCAAGTTGACAACTCTATAAAAAAAATTTCTGCACTCAGATCAGCAGAGCACTCATATTTATGGCTGGCAAAAGGCATGATAAGTGGATGCTAAACACATCACTGGGAGACTTAGGATTGGGCCAAAATCCAAAATGCTGATCCTTGTTTCCCTAGATACCAGAACTTGGTGGAAAATTGGGCTATCCATAAATACATTAAATGATCAACAAGATCTACTAACAATTAATGTGTATGGTGAGGTTAAAGGGTTTGTCTCAAACACCTTTTTCAAAACGCAGGCATTGCCATGATGAATTGATTTTTTGTCAAACCAGGCAGTCAATTTTTTTAATACAAAGAATGCTCAAGTCCTCCAGAACAGGAACCAGTCTCTTATAGTAGTTCCATTTTATCATGTGAGAATGTCCCGAGCAGAAACCTCTATGAAATTCATATTTCATAACATCATTCTTAATTGGACTCCGCACTAAAACTCTGAAATCCAGTGCACAAACCTTATTTACACAATGGAAAAAGTCTCTGGATTTGCCAAGGTTTTCTAAAAAGGATGATATCTGTATTTAATACAGAAGGTTGGTGCAGATTTTTAAACAAAGTCTGTGGCAGAGGTTTCTACATTTGAACTTACCTTATGGCTGGGATATCACATGTAATTTTTGAGTTAAAGTCAGAAATAGTTCTAGCAGGAAATAGAAGTCTTTCCTTCAAATTTCCTGCTCATTTTGATTCCATTTAGTTAAAAACAATCACATCAAAACTGCCACAAAAACTGCATGTGTGATTGTAGCCTAAAAATGTACTAAACACTTTTAGACTATCATTAGGAACCAAGGATAGACTAGAAAAAGAATAAGTCAATCCATTTAGAAGGTGGCAGTGCTCTTATCCCACCTATTCCAGATGTACTGAACAGTGTTGCAGCATTCTTCAGCTCACTGGGGAAATGAAATCAGGTCACAGCAGAGTGTGGAAATGCATTTGGGTAAAACCATGTTAAAACAAATGTATTCTTCCAGTACCTCTTTGACCATCGATAGCAAACACTTCCTTGTCCACAGCAATTTAGACCAGGTATTCTGTGCCCACCAGATCTCTTCATGATCATGCCTTCTCTGAAACAAAGGAAAATAGATTTAGTCAGTTCCTATTATTTTATTAGAGCAGAGCCACTGTCGTGTGGCCCTCAAGATTCCTACACACAACTGCTATAGAGATCACAGAGATGTGCCAAGTGACCCCTCCAAGAAGGCAAGTGAAGAATCCCTGCATTACTTCAAAGCCTGATTTTAGGTCCTCAAAGGTCCAGTCAATGGCTCATCTACAGGGATATGTTATAATGATAATGTATCTCAGGCCTTCATCACCTGAAGAGATGTTCCAGTTCTGAACAGAATTTGGCCAAATTCCCTTTTATTTTTATGAAAGTTCTGAAGAGAAGAGTTAAACATGCTCAGACGTTTTCAGAACTCCCATAATGGTGAAAAGGGAGAGCCATGTACGAATGGCCACCTTCCCATTCACAATGGCCGCAGGATGGGAGATCCTCATTCTCAAGATAGGTGCAGGTCCAGAGGTGGAGCCCACATTTATAAGACATTTAGCCGTTGGGTGTTGAAAAAAAAATATTTAAATCAGAAAGAATTCTTATTACAGTCCTGAAGACATTTTTCAAACAGGAATCCAATTATTTTACATGAGAAACTGCTGCAAACTTTCTCAACTATGCTACATATACATACAGTGTCTGAGGTATGAAGAATAGGTCAAAGATGAGAGTTTATGACCATTTTTTGCTATTGTATACCTCTGGCACTTAATAACAGCAATAGTTACTCATCTAATACTTGGTAAAACTAGAAGGATTATCTTAGAATCATAAGAAATATTCAGATATTGAATACTGAATTTTAGTGAGCTCTGCTAATATGAGTGGAGCCTAGGAACAATATTAATCGGTTCTAGGATGACCACTGTAAGTTAAAACCATTGCAAATTGATACCATAACTCTATGGAAATATTTCTGGTGATATTTTGGGGTCTTTGGAACCAATTATTATATTAAAAATCATCAGATTATTAATAAAGTTATAGCAAATCCTTACACATAAAAATGAGAAAGCGTTATTGGAAGCCCCCCAAAAATAATGTCTTTTGTATACTAGGTGAGAGTATCCAAAGGGACAGCTGATCCTGGCACAGTTAGAGTACAAAACACGTAGTTCTTCACTATGCTGTAGAGAGGCGCTACTAGTCAGTCAGTCACGAATACCGCGGTTTACCATGACCATGCTGATTTGTTGGACTCTCCAGCCAAGCATTATAGGTTGACAATATTGTATCCTGAGGCCATAGTGACTTTAGGAACCACTGTATCATATACGAAGTGTATGCAAGTATAAAGATTTTGGTTTTCATATGTCAGCAATGAAAACGGTGACTTATTTGAAAAACCTACTGCAAATACTAAAGCCTGAAATTTCTTTTTAGTAAGTACAAAAATGTCATGAGAAAATAATGCAAGGGCAATATACTAAACACAACTTTCTGAACTTTTCTGAAGAAACAATTGAATAACAAAATGTTAATGCAGGAATTGTGCTAGTCAAGAAAAAAACAAACAAACAAGAATAAAAGAGTTTCCTCCTAGTAGACATGAAATGGTATCCTCTCAGGACCCTCACCACCACTTCCCAGAATATCCCACAGAAAGTTTAGATAAAGCAGCTGAGTAAACTAACCATATAAAACTTACATGCCCTTCGGTCCAAGGTCATGGATAAAAGATAACTGATTCACATCAATGAATTCCCTCTAGGATGAAGCAAAATGACAAATTAATTACATGTTAATGCAATAAAGCCTGGGAAAAAAAAAATAAAAATGCATCCACAGTCCAAGGTCTTGTTACTCCCCTAAAATATTACTTACCTCATCACGTCAATTCCAAGATCCTGGGTCATTTTCCAGTCGGCTTTATCTCAAGACTGTACAACCCTTACAACCATCCGTATTACTTAGCTGAACATGATGCATGATTTACAGGATTTTATTTGATTTGGAGTTGGTAGATGCAAGGTACCATATATGACTTTTTTGATACAAAGGGGTGCCATGGCAGAGAGTTTTAAAGCCTTGACAAGAATCATTGGGATCATCTACCATAATGATGAACATTTTGGGCTTTGTTATCTAAAACCAAACTCGCACATTTGATCCTAGGACATTACTGTAGGATTAACCCAGCAAAAATATGCTACTAGAACTGCCTTAGATTTGCTTGGGTTTTGTTTCTGTAAAAATACAGGGAAAAGATAACCAACCAATTATGGCAAATATATAAAGTCGTTTTGGGATCTTAATAATATACTTTAGTACCAGAAAAAAACCCAAACTGATGTAAAAAATAAATTTTTATTAATACTGTACATAATAAAACACATAAATTTGTCATAGATCATAGTAGAAAGGGGATAAATGTAAGATGACCGGAATGCCAACAAGAAAAAATACAACCAGTGGGATGGATGTTACAGGGAACCAGTCCACCCAGAAATAAACTGTACAAGTTGCAAATAACACAACAGGCAAAATGTAAAAAGTACTGACTACAAGGACACAAGTATAGCATAACTCAAGAAAAGTCTTGTAAAATGCATAAGAACAAGTGATAAACTCCTATAAAAGTACCAAAAAAGCCTGGAGTGTAATGACAGATAATAAATACCATACCACGGAGCTGCATGTACTCCCGATGCACGTTTCACCTACTGCGAGGCTTCGTCAGGGGACACAAGACTCCAAAGGGAATAGGTTTATATATGTAAGCCAAACTCTGAATTGGCCAATTGTAAAATAAAACTACAGGTGTAGCCACTAAAACCAAATAGAACTAAAAAGACAGTGCTCACATCCTGTATAATCTTACACAGGCTTAGTATAAGCCGCACCATTAAAACACCACGAAGACGCTAACTTTCGTGTGTATAAGTGACCACGCATGCGCGACATTCTAAAAATATTGCGATATTATGGAAAAGATTGCTATTGCACGAGACACCGTCTCACGATGTTGCGAATAAAATACTATTACACATACACGGGGCCCAATAAAACCCACGCTAATGAAGTGCTGCAAATGTATACATATACATAACCACATGCGTGGTTTCAAAAGAAAAAAAAACTAAAAAAAAAAAACCAAAAAAAAAAAAAAAACACGATAATACAGGATAACAGCCGCGCCTGAATATGGGTATAATAAAGAGCCACCTGAGAATAGATAAATAACAAAAATGGCTCTGAGACCCATAAGATATATGCCTGTTAGAAATAGGACAGGGGAATACTAAATATATAATTTATGTGAAAGAGGAAAATTAATAATAAATACTGTACAACAAAATATATTACACATCTGCTACAAATTCATCAAAAGTGAACAATCAGGTAAGTATACTTGATGATAAAGTGCAATACAGGTACCACAATAATACATGATTAAAGGGAGTCTATCATTCGCAAAAACACTTTTAGGCTGCGGCCCCACATTGTGGAAATGCAGCTTTTTTTGTTGCAGATTTTGTTGCGGTTGGTTAAGCTCAAAAAACCGCAACAAAATCTGCAGCAAAAAAAGCTGCTTTTCTGCAACGTGGGGCCGTAGCCTTAAGCCTTGCACATGCGCAATCAGGCCGCCATTTTCCGGCGGTCTGTCACAAGAGCGTGGTAGAGCCAATTGCACATGCTCAGTCGCGAGAATTCGCTGCCAGCGAGAACTGAGAAGAAAGAAGACCAAGAGGGGAGTGACCGTAACGGACGAAGAAGCGGTGATAAGTGATGACGCGATGGGTGCTCGCAGAAGAGAAGGAATGCCCCGGGTGCTCCGTGGTGCTCATTTACATACACGAAGAAAGAAATTATCTTGGAATCGGCTGGGAGAAGAAAACAAGGAAAGATAGAAGAAGAATGGTCTTTTTAAAGGCCATTCCAATGTGCCTTTAGCTTAAAAGTGTTTTTGCGAATGATAGACTCCCTTTAATAATAAAAAGGAAAAAAGTGAAAAAAAAAAAAAAAAAGGGGAGGGGGGGGGGGAGTGCAAAAAATAAAAAATGCACACAGTGCGCTGTGTGAAAAAAGTGCAAAAAAGAAGAGGCCAGATGAGCCAATATAGTAGTGCCAAAATACAAGGACACATAAATAAATGTCAGTATGTGTAAAACGTGTAAAACTCCTTAATAACCTATATATCTCATATATATATATATATATATATATATATATATATATAAATAAATGAGTTTCTGTCTGTCTGTCTGTTCTTTATGCGCGACCAAACGACTGGACCGATGCTCACCAAATTTGGCACACATGTACATCAGGTGTCCGGGAATATTTTAGACTGGGTCTCAGCTCTCTTGGACATACCGTTCCTGAGATACAGTATTCCCAAACATTAGCTAATACAAGCCTGCAAGTCTTTCACTCATATTCCAACTGCCATACACACGGTCACATGTCCCTTATCAGCCAATAAGAGCTCGCAGGCGCTTAGTCTCCTCAGGCACACAGGTTTCCATAGCAACCAAGCTATTTATGACCTGTATTAGTCAGTAGCAGTTCGCAGGTCCTTAAATATTCAGTCATATCACGTGTATCAGCCAATATAAGTTCACATTTATTTTACCAGGTTTCCATAACAACACAGCCATAAATAGACTTGTACCTATACTGGACTCAGTGGCGTAACTAGCAATAGCTGGGTCCCAAGGCGAACATAGTGGCCCCTGCACACAGTATTCTGCCCCATAGTGACCCCTGCACACAGTATTATGCCCCATAGTGACCCCTGCACACAGTATTATGCCCCATAGTGGCCCCTTCATATAGTATTATGCGCACTCCCCGCTACCTCTTCAATGTTGGACCAGATGTCACGTGAGCCAGGCATGCATCGCGACGCATAATGACGTCGGACTGGCCCACCGACGTCTGGGACATCATCAAGGAGGCCCGAAGCCTGCTGAAAAGACCCCAGAGTATAATGATAGCAGGGTTTGTGGGGTTCACGGCCCGCAGGCCTTACTTCGTGATCTCCGCTCCTGCTCACTGCCGTCTCTGCAGAAGGTGAAGCGCAGATGGCTGTGAGCAGGAGAGGGGATCGGTAAGTAAATGGGGCCGTTACCTGCTGGTGTTACACCAGCAGGTAATGGCCTATTAAAAAAAAAAAAACACCATCAGGGGCCCGCCGGGACCCCTAATGTCCCGGGCCCTGTGGCAGCCGCTACCACTGCTACCCCAGTATTTACGCGACTGACTGGACTGCCATACTGGATTTCAGCATTCTTATAAATTGAAACGTTTTTAAACTACTCATGCCCCCTGCAGCAAAACGCATGGCTGCTGCTCGAGCTAATAAAAACTCTCAGCAGACCCAAGCTCGTCTCCAATCTGAAAAGGTATGTCACAGACAACAGCGAGCTGCTGAAACAACCCAGCAGACCCAAGCCCATCTCCAATCTGACAAGGCATTGTCAGCCACATGCACACAGCTGCACTGCAGGTTTCCATAACAACCCAGCCATTTTTCTTCACTGCTGTGGGTCAGCTTTAAAGGGGCAGGGCGCTGTGGATGACACTGTTACACAAGGTCACATACACACAGCTTTACTCCAGGTTTTCCATAACAACCGATCACATATCCAAACTGAGATACACATGATCACATGACGCTTATGGAACAATGGAAAATCGCAGGTTCTTCAGTCTTGACATACACACAGCTTTACACCAGGTTTCCATAGCAACCAAGCTATTTATGACCTGTATGAGTCAATAGCGGTTCGCAGGTCCTTAAATATTCAGTCATATGACGTGCATCAGCCAATATAAGTTCACATTTCATTTACCAGGTTTCCATAGCAACACAGCCATAAATAGACTATACCTATACTGGACTGCCATACTGGATGTCAAGTGCAAAACTGGCCAATTCTTATGGGGTCACTACACAAACAAAAAATGAAATATACCCGTGCGAAGCCGGGTCCTTCTGCTAGTTACCTATATATTCCACTGTGAATAATATGGAGACAGGCTTTACAACCAGCATTCAGCCTAGGGAAAGTAAAACAGACAGACTTCTTACTTACCGTTGCATGATAATTCCGGTACACTGGCATCTTTAAGAGAGCAGTTAGGTAATCTTCTAATTGTTTCTGCAACAAAAGAGGAAGACTTCACATAAGGCAAGATACACAAGTTACACTACTTTATGATGTAATGATCGCACACTTCAGTATCAAAATTTGCAGTGCATCTCCTATAACTATTTCAGAATATGTAAGAAGATGCCCATTTTCAATTGTCAAATTCCTACACTATTACATTTCTAGACATCCGTAAATCTCTGGGTCCATGGTAAAACAGCACAGGGATCACATGTGTGTGCTGCCCATGCTTCTATCGGCCCATTGATTGTCTTCAGTGAGCCCAGACAGCAAAATGGACAGGAATAGGACCTATTCTAAGTTTTGTCCTGGGCTCACAGCCCCATACACAGACCTATGATAATACACAGCATGTGTGTAGGGCCATAAAAAATAATGGGTCAATGTGCTAGTCGTGAAAAACATGGCTAGCACACTGACAAAGCACATGTTCATGTGCATGGAGCCTAACATGAAGTTTCCCTCTATATTCACACTTAATGTTATCCTTTACAGGAGTTCACATGAGTTTGCCATACAGTCAAGATACCTATTGGTCAATTGCTTGATCAGCCTGCAGCTATCTCTCTCCCAATACCGCCATACACATATGCGCTCGTCCCTTATTGACATCCAACATATCTAACTCTTATCTCCCCTGACATCTAATGTTGGAGAAGAAATGGAAAGCCTCCATACAAATTAGATGATCGATTGGTCCCAATAAAGTCAGGGGGTTTGTTCATGTATCTAATGTTTAAGGCCAGCTTTACACAGTTACATATTTTGTCATATGACTGCAGAGTGGTGCAACACTGTTGCCTGTTTAGGTTTTGTCCAAAAGTAGTATAAACATATTAGCATGGATAAACATGAAGTGAAGTGGCGGCAGAAGGTACACAACCAAATAATATCGCCACATGTCACCATCTTTGTCAAGAAGACATAATGAGAGAATAGTAAAGAGAAATACATGAAAACAAAAACAACCACAATACACAGTAGAAAACCATATGAAAAACATTTAGCATTCAGTGTTGATATACACAAAAGAAAAATTCATTGGCTTACAATGCCTCTCATTAGTACTGTTATCTTTAGGGTTGGGTATTGAAAATTTTTTAGATAAGCATTGATGCCTGGACCAGGATCTTTAAAGACCCTAGCAATAAATGTCCCTTGCTGAAAGTGAAGCTAAACCTGTGCATGCGAACAGAAGCCAAACACGGTCAATAACCATTAAACTCAGACCAGTGTAAAGACCAAGAAGTAATTACCCTTCGGCTTGAAGCTTGCTCTTCTCTCACATTCTCTGCATTTCGGGGCAGATTTGGCATAGATCTGACATCTCCTCTTCTTACTGTTTGTCTTCTCACTGTGTGGCTAAAAATAAGAACTTTATGCAACAGTCCCAAATCTAGTGAAGTCAAAAGCTAGGCTCAGTGAAAACATACCTCCTAGTTGGAATAGGGATTCTGATGAAAGCTTTGTATCGAAGAAGTTCTCTGTGGAGGTCTTGAAAATGCTTGTATTTCCTCTTAACTTGCCATGTGAACTCACCATGAGTTAGCTCAATTGTGTAGATGTTCAGGACGGCAGTCTGTAATTCAGCATATGCCATAAGTCCACTAGTTCCATGTTCATGATTATATATTGCAGTCTAGAAATACTGATGACCAATCCTAAATATAGGTCAATTGGTGGGGGTCCAACATTGGGCACGCCACACTGTTCAACGGTTCGAAACAGCCGATACACAGAGAATGGAGCAGGAAGGAGATAGGTCTGTTCTCTGTGTATTGGATGAACAGAGTCACTGTGGCTTAGTTCCTATTCAAGTGAATGTGAGGTGATTTGGAGAATGGAGTTGTCTTCTTCCTGCTTCATTCCCTATGTATCAGCTGCTGAGAACAGCTGACTGATGGGGGGCCTGATGTCAGACACCACCAATCTGACATTTGAAATATCGTTATTATAGGTCAAAAATATTTTTGGCCTAAAAAACCCATTTAAAGAAACATCTATGCAGTTTAACGTGACTACCATTACGGTCTTAACCCTTCCATATGCCTGTTCTCCATATCCAGTGGCAGACCACAGCTACTTGGCCTTCCAGTGGCACTGAGGGCAGGTCTACAGAAAGTATGTTATTGGTCACATATAGTACAGAGTACAAGATACATTCCCAGTGTGTGTGTGTGTAATATATATATATATATATATATATATATATATATATATATATATATAAACACACACACACATACATATATACACACACACACACACACATACATATGGAAACAGTAGAAAAATATATCCAAATTTTATAAAGATTTAATAAAAATGCACATGACATGCAGCTGGAGATGATGCTGGTAGCATGGAGAAAAAGGCTACAGATGCTGAGACAGGTATCACAAGAAGTACTAAAATGTTTCCTAAAGTGAGCCTGTCACATCATTTCTGCCACCCTATCTGAACAAGAGGTAAAAAATAAAAGAGGGATGAGCTCGGTAATATAAGTTGCTATGATTTGGAGCTTTTTTGGAGTAAAAAGCATGTTAAAAAATTGACAGGAGAGACAGAGAGAGTCCTAACTACCTCGGCTACAAACAGTCGTTGACAGCTTAGGATGGCAAAGAAAAAAAAAAAAAAATCCACGTGACAGGTTCGTTTTACTGGATTCAGGATATTATAAGCAGTTTCATATTGATCAAAAACTCCAAGTTACAGTGCCTTGTGAAAGTATTCGGCCCCCTTGAACTTTTCAACCTTTTGCCACATTTCAGGCTTCAAACATAAGGATATAAAATTTAAATTTTTTGGTGAAGAATCAACAAGTGGAACACAATTGTGAAGTGGAACGAGATTTATTGGTTATTTTAAACTTTTGTAAAAAATTAAAAACTGAAAAGTGGGGCGTGCCAAATTATTCAGCCCCCTTAAGTTAATACTTTGTAGCGCCACCTTTTGCTGCGATTACAGCTGCAAGTCGCTTGGGGTATGTCTCTATCAGTTTTGCACATCGAGAGACTGAAATTCTTGCCCATTCTTCCTTGGAAAACAGCTCGAGCTCAGTGAGGTTGGATGGAGAGCGTTTGTGAACAGCAGTTTTCAGCTCTTTCCACAGATTCTCGACTGGATTCAGGTCTGGACTTTGACTTGGCCATTCTAACACCTGGATACGTTTATTTGTGAACCATTCCATTGTAGATTTTGCTTTATGTTTGGGATCATTGTCTTGTTGGAAGATAAATCTCCATCCCAGTCTCAGGTCTTTTGCAGACTCCAACAGGTTTTCTTCCAGAATGGTCCTGTATTTGGCTCCATCCATCTTCCCATCAATTTTAACCGTCTTCCCTGTCCCTGCTGAAGAAAAGCAGGCTCAAACCATGATGCTGCCACCACCATGTTTGACAGTGGGGATGGTGTGTTCAGGGTGATGAGCTGTGTTGCTTTTACGCCTTAACATATCGTTTTGCATTGTGGCCAAAAAGTTCGATTTTGGTTTCATCTGACCAGAGCACCTTCTTCCACATGTTTGGTGTGTCTCCCAGGTGGCTTATGGCAAACTTTGAAGAAGACTTTTTATGGATATCTTTGAAAAATGGCTTTCTTCTTGTCACTCTTCCATAAAGGCCAGATTTGTGCAGTGTACGACTGATTGTTGTCCTATGGACAGACTCTCCCACCTCAGCTGTAGATCTCTGCAGTTCATCCAGAGTGATCATGGGCCTCTTGGCTGCATCTCTGATCAGTCTTCTCCTTCTTTGAGATGAAAGTTTAGAGGGACGGCCGGGTCTTGGTAGATTTGCAGTGGTCTGATACTCCTTCCATTTCAATATGATCGCTTGCACAGTGCTCCTTGGGATGTTTAAAGTTTGGGAAATCTTTTTGTATCCAAATCCGGCTTTAAAACTTCTCCACAACAGTATCACGGACCTGCCTGGTGTGTTCCTTGGTCTTCATGATGCTCTCTGCGCTTTAAACAGAACCCTGAGACTATCACAGGGCAGGTGCATTTATACGGAGACTTGATTACACACAGGTGGATTATATTTATCATCATCAGTCATTTAGGACAACATTGGATCATTCAGAGATCCTCACTGAACTTCTGGAGTGAGTTTGCTGCACTGAAAGTAAAGGGGCCGAATAATATTGCACGCTCCACTTTTCAGTTTTTTATTTTTTACAAAAGTTTAAAATTAACAATAAATTTCGTTCCACTTCACAATTGTGTCCCACTTGTTGATTCTTCACCAAAAAAATCAAAATGTTATATATTTATGTTTGAAGCCTGAAATGTGGCAAAAGGTTGAAAAGTTCAAGGGGGCTGAATACTTTCGCAAAGCACTGTATTTTAGGGTGCCCGTCAGGTGACAGTCAGGTAGAGGAGCTTCTGAGAAGAGCCCTAAGGGCCAACTAATCTCTTTCAATCAGTACACACTGCTTGTCCCTAAACACTTGGTAAATTATTAACAATCCGTAAATCTAGTGCAGTGTCAAATTTAAAACACAAAAATCCAACAGCAACAGCAGTGAGTACAGTGTAAAATCACTGAAACAATGTGCATACATATAAAATTTCTAAACGCTATGTACACTACCGTTCAAAAGTTTAGGGTCACTTAGAAATTTCCTTATTTTTGAAAGAAAAGCACAGTTTTTTTCAATGAAGATAACATTAAAAGAATCAGAAATACACTCTATACGTCGTTAATGTGGTAAATGACTATTCTAGCTGCAAACGTCTGTTTTTTTAATGCAATATCTACATAGGTATATAGAGGCCCATTTCCAGCAACCATCACTCCAATGTGCTAATGGTACATTGTGTTTGCTAACTGTGTAAGAAGGCTAATGGATGTTTAGGAAACCCTTGTGCAAGTATGTTAGCACAGCTGAAAACAGTTTTGCTGGTTAGAGAAGCTATAAAACTGACCTTCCTTTGAGCTAGTTGAGAATCTGGAGCATTACATTTGTTGGTTCGATTAAACTCTCAAAATGGCCAGAAAAAGAGAACTTTCATGTGAAACTCGACAGTTTATTTTTGTTCCCTAGAAATGAAGGATATTCCACGCGAGAAACTGCCAAGAAACTGAAGATTTCCTACAACGGTGTGTACTACTCCCTTCAGAGGACAGCACAAACAGGCTCTAACCAGAGTAGAAAGAAAAGTGGGAGGCCCCGCTGCACAACTGAGCAACAAGACAAGTACATTAGAGTCTCTAGTTTGAGAAATCAACGCCTCACAGGTCCTCAACTGGCAGCTTCATTAAATAGTACCCGCAAAATGCCAGTGTCAACGTCGACAGTGAAGAGGCGACTCAGGGATGCTGGCCTTCACAGCAGAGTGACCAAGAAAAAGCCATATCTGAGACTGGCTAATAAAAGGAAAAGATTAATATGGGCAAAAGCACACAGACATTGGACAGAGGAAGATTGGAAAAAAGCGTTATGGACAGATGAATCGAAGTTTGAGGTGTTTGGATCACACAAAAGAAAATTTGTGAGACACAGAACAACTGAAAAGATGCTGGAAGAGTGCCTGACGCCATCTGTCAAGCATGATGGAGGTAATGTGATGGTCTGGGGTTGCTTTAGTGCTGGTAAAGTGGGAGATTTGTACAAGGTAAAAGGGATTTAGAATAAGGAAGGCTATCACTCCATTTTGCAACTCCATGCCATACCCTGTGGACAGTGCTTGATTGGAGCCAATTTCATCCTACAACAGGACAATGACTCAAAGCACACCTTCAAATTATGCAAGAACTATTTAGGGAAGAAGCAGGCAATTGGTATTCTATCTGTAATGGAGTGGCCAGCGCAGTCACCAGATCTCAACCCCATTGAGCTGTTGTGGGAGCAGCTTAACCGTATGGTACGCAAAAAGGGCCCTTAAACCAATCCAACTTGTGGGAGGGGCTTCTGGAAGCATGGGGTGAAATTTCTCCAGATAACCTCAGAAAATTAACAGCTAGAATGCCAAAGGTCTGCAATGCTGTAATTGCTGCAAATAGAGCATTCTTTGACGAAAGCAAAGTTTGAAGGAGAAAATTATTATTTCAAATAAAAATTATTATTTCTAACCTTGTCAATGTCTTGACTATATTTTCTATTCATTTTGCAACTCATTTGAAAATAAAAGTGTGAGTTTTCATGGAAAACACAAAATTGTCTGGGTGACCCCAAACTTTTGAACGGTAGTGTATGTAGTAGAATACAAAGCACCATGGCTGTACTGTAGGAATTATTCAATTGATCCTATTCAGAAAATGTCATCGTAGTACAGTGGACTTTCGTGTACTGTATATAAAAAGACCTTGAGTGCACTTGGACTCCTGGAAAGATTTAAGAAGCTTATATAATCTCCAATATTAGACTACATTGGGCTCGCCATACTGCTCTAGCCACTTCAATCAGGTGATCAGCAGGAGTGCTACTGATCTTATGATGACCTACCTAAGGATAGCTCATCAACAGCACAGTCCAAGAAAACCCTTTTAGTCAAAGGACCCATGTAGTGAAACACAGTAGTGAAACACTAAAAAACGCATTATTTTCCCACATCGTTTTTCATTGCATTTTGGCTGAGTTTTTCTCTGAGGATTTACTTCTATTATTAAACCTATAGGAAAAACGCCAGCATTTTCATAGGTATAATTGACATGCTTCGATTTTCAAAAAGGCATTGTTTTTGAAAATGCAGCTTTGCAGGTACTGTAAAACACAGCGTTCTTTTCTGCAAAGTGGGGCTTTAGTGGTTAGGCCACGAAAAAAAAAAAAAAATATCCCCTATCTATAGGATAGAACATAAATTGATGATCAGTGGGGTCTGACCACTGAGACCCCCGCTGATCCTAAGAACGAGGGGCGTATTACCCCCATTGTGAATATAGCTGCAGTGAACACAGGTGCACACACACCCACATTCACTTCAATGGGATTATCAGAGATATCCGAGTGCTGTACTACAGCTATCTCTGGCTCTCACATTGAAGTGAATGGAAATGGTGGTGTATCCGCATCCACCAGAGGTGCATGTCTGCATTTTTCGTGACATAACCCCTTTAAGTTGGTTGAAGTTTAAGCAAGAATCATGTTCTGTGTAGAAAAGTAAGATAAATGATTCTAGTTTCATCTCCATTTGTGAATGTGGTAACTAGATATTTAACTCTTTGTTAGAGGTTAGAACAGTTTAGTAATAGAAAGTCTATAGAACAAGGTTAGCAATGTTAAGCAGGATCAGCTATTTGCATTATGCAATCGCTAATATCCTCAAACATGCAGATTACAGTCATTACAAACACAAAGAACAACCTGAGAAACTGAAAACATACAGCCCATACCTTTGAAGAAGAGGATGTAGCAAACCTCTCCACTTCTAGCACCCTGACTTTAATGGGGCATCCTGTTAAGTATGTTTGAAGGTCAGGCTCCTTAAAACCTTGTGTGTTATAAATAGCAGAAAAGGGAATGCAGGCACCTAAAGAAATGGAAAGGAAAACAATCTATAATTCTGGCATGTTCTCACTCATCAGAACCTAGTAGAAAGACTGATAAGGCTTTCTCTCAGGCAGTAGATACGATCTAGACAATAATAATATACTATGCTATGTCTCTCAACTCTCCACTCCAAGCAAAACAGCGCCAAATCTCAAGTCTTCAGACGTGGATAATATAAATATATCAAAAGTAGAAACTGGATGTCTTGTTAGTACAGCATGTGACCACACTCTGGTCGAATGCCATGTAGGACTGTTTAAGAAAATCAGAGCTGTATGGAGTCATCGACCATGGGAGAAAGGAAAGAGATCCTATTACTGAGACACTTGAGGTCATGTCATTACTGAATCTTGGCATCAGGATCACAACATTATCATGTCACCATTAATTGGCTCCCGAGTCAGGATTATATAACAGGCACTTGGCACTACAACGTGCACTGCCAAACTGAAACATTTGGAAGGGTAATTTGTTCTTTTTAGTATCTAGTTGTAAATTCTTAATGAACTCTGCATTTATGTGATACTTAATTGCCAACAGGCTGTGCATTACATTTATTATATATTTTAGATACTCTTTTTGCCTTGTCCAACATGGGCTGTGAGAACAGGGAAGGGGCAGAGCTCAACACTGTGTATCATAAGTGTGCCAAAGTCTTGTGTCCATATTCTGCTGCAATAGGTGGTACTTAGACTTTTTAGACTTTTTAAATCTGTACTCTTAAGATTAAACAGGCTTAGCAAATCTGTCCCAGTAGATCTAAAAATACATTGATCATAGGTCAAAGTTCCTTTGCGTGACAGTTAAGAGTTTGTGAGAGCAGATCCTTATGCAAGTAAATTCCATACTTCATGTAGTTACGTGAACTTACCACTTGTTTTGGGGTCAGTGATGATATCAGAGTCCACTTCTTCTCCATCATAATGGAGTTCACTGGTGTCAAGACTTTCAATGAGATTACTCATGTCTGCAGCAATCTTCTGCAATGTAGAAGAATCTAATTTTCTTTCACTTCTCAGCGACATGTTCAGCACTAACAGCCTGTTGACACAGGGGCCTGTTGGAATTAGAAAACAGATCATCAATGGTTTGGAATGTATTTTATCAGTGCAAATTCATTCATTTTTAATTTAACAAATTCTGAAGAAAAAAAAATGATGTGCATATTTTGAGTTTTATTTTAAATTAACATATTGGATGAGATTTAGCAAATCTTCTACTCCATTGTTGTGGTGTAAAATAGTGATTTGCGACTAATGTCGCTTGTGGCTATAATAGCTGAGTCAGTCTTGCCACTTTATCAAAAGTGGGTGAGGCCAGAGTCACAAAAGTGGCATAAATAACGACAGAATCTATGGTGGCGCAAGGACTGCCATAGATTTGAGCTCAGGTGTAAAGACAATGGGAGGGGGAATCTTAATTCAAGGCGTAGCCTGTAGTACATCAGTCTTGATAAATCCTCAAAAATATATTTTTTGTACTGTGGTCCCTCAAATTACAATGGCTAAGGATACAATATTTTCACCATACAGAAGTTGTTTCTAGACTATTGTAATTTGAAACACTAGTAATAAACCTACATAGATAAACCCCTCCAAAAACAGATTTCCTATCTGGCATCCACGCTCCACATAAACATACTAATATACCACACTTCAATTATAAGTATACAAAAGAAATTTTATTAATGACAAAAAAGGTAAAAACACATTTTATAAACATCTAAAAAAATATATAAATATATCGTAATAGTGGAGATCGCAATATTATAGCAAATAAGGTACATATTGTGATGATGAGACCATCAATTTATGTATCTTTCTTGGACATGTATCATTCCTCATTCGTATTAGTCACATATCTGTAGGAGTGTAAAGCTGTGTTTACATTGGTGGTCAATTCGCTCCAATGGTTTTATGTGCATACCATGGAGAGAGGGCCTGTCTGGCCCATCAGTGTGATATCCCAGATGTCCAAAGGGGGGAGGGGTGGGCTAATGACCTACAACTAACCCAGGCACCCATCTTTCCTTCTAACCAGCATAGATTCCTCTTTCTGTGAGGAGAGGGCTGGCTGGGGGGGGGGTGAAGGGTGGGGCTGGACTAGGGTCTTCACACTGACTAGAGTGAGTTGTTCTTGGTCTTTTGTGTGGAAGCTGGAAGAGACACGGCTAAGACAGAGCTGTGTGCTCAGGTATCTTTCTATATTGTATTTCCGTTTTTTTTTTATGTGCCGTACCATCGCTCTTTTGCTTGTATGTTTATGCTTGATCGTATTAATATTGTATATTTCTGTATATGCTATTAATTCATACCGACCCACTTGGGTTATTAAACATATAAAATTTATATCGTTCGTTTCGTTCTATCCTATGACCCGGTCTACTCACGGTGTGTGAGTGGGAGGTTAAGAAAGAAGTTGGATCGCAGGCGTGCCAGGCGGCTGGGCGAGGCGATATTCTTCACACATATGTATGTACATAGATTCAATAATTAACATAATGTAAATCATGCACGTATTCGTGCAATAAAACATACATATGCATATTAGAATTTGTGTATAAATTCAAATAACCATTAACAGCCTGATCACAATACAAGGTCAACAATAACAATTTATTTATACACGTGCTATCAATATACAATATATGCACATGTATGATACTAATACAATGGCCAAAATGGCCATAGAGAGTGTATATGTACGACTGCAAATAAGCACATATAGTGCACAAGGTACAAGCAATCCAAATACCTGTTCCCCACTGGTATAACAGTAAAAGGAAGAAAGGGAAAAACACTGTGACCACTCTGAGCCTCATATCAACATACAATGCTTGTCAGAAGTTCCAACAAATCATCATGGTCATTTCACTGGTAAAACCCCTGTATTAGTGAAGTGCCTCTCTATAGTATAGTGCAGTACTACTGTTCTGTACTCTCCTTTACCTGTGCCAGGATGAGTTGCTCCATATTTTTCCAGAGCACTGTGTATATACTTTTCAGGATCCTGTAAAAGTTCCAGTCTCCATCATAGAAAGTGATTTACAGATTCCAGCAGTTCTTTGACTCCAGTGTGTGACGCTAGGTTCACACTAGCATTCGGTTTTCCATTCTCCGGGTCCACTTGGGGACCCAAAAAAAACAGAAAGCTAACCCACTTAAAGTGGTTACAAGCGGAAACCCACGAACCCCATAGACTTTAATGGGGTCCGCACAGGTGTGAACCTAGCCTAAGGATTTGCTACTACATATCGATGTTAGTTAACCCCCTATCACATTAAAATTGCAAAACCCCCCTCCCAAAAATGTAACTTTTTTTTGAGGATTTTAAAGTTATGGTTAAAAAAAACAAACAAAAACAAACTCTCTCGTGCCTTATGTACATTTTAACCCTTTAGCGATCTAATGCATTTTATACTTCTCTGCATTTGCGCTTTCATAACTTTTTTATATTTTATTTCAAAGTAGCTTTCGAGATCTTGTATTTTGTGGGTACATAAGACTTTGTTTTTCGAGAGGCGAGAAGAACAGAAAACATCCTTTCTGGCATCTGAATTTTAAGGTTTATGGAATTTATCATGTAGAATAAATGTATTGATTTTATTTTAGGGATTGTTATGGCTGTGGTGATTCCAATTGTGTGCATTTTTTGTTCATTAACAAGAAAAAAAACAAAAAGCACCGACCACAGCATTTAAGGGGTTAAATGACAAGTATACTTTCTGATTGATAATGAGACGGGGGGTGATATCATGTAGAAAAGTCCATGGTTCCCCCTGGGGTCATCTCAAGTGGTAAGAGAAAAAGAAAAATCCTTCTCTACTTGCAGGCTGTAAACTGCACGTGTTCTCCTGCAATCTGGTTAAAGTGAAACATGCGAGTATAGTCACCTCCACTTTAACCAGGGATGTCACTAAATCTAGGTGAGCTACAGGCATGATCTTAGTCTTGTTTTAACGCCAAGATACTTTGGAATTAGAGCCGCTTAAAGTGACTGCCATCTCATCAGTCTTCCTGGACGTATCCTACTTGGGGTAAACTGTAATGCACTTCGCTCAATCCCCTAGCAGGGTTCACCCAGGCATTGTGGGGAAGGAAGGTAGGGTTCATCTTAATTTTTTCATATTTTTGGAAACATTTTGAGTTTTTGTCCAACAGAAGTACATGTACAACAAAGATAAAATACTTCCCATAATAAAAACAAACACACATGGAAGAAATTGCATATAGTGCTGTCTGTACTGCAAAGATTTTCAGTTTTGGGGTAACTTTTGTAACGCCATATGTTTTTTTATATGAAAAATTACAAGAGTCCAATGCTTTTCTTTGCTATGTATTTGTATTGCTATCTTCCATCAGTTCTTCATTGGTGTTTAGTTATTTTTTGGAAATCAGCATTTCCCATCATTCTGCTAGTGAAAGCTAGAACAGAAGAAGAATTTGTGTGTAATGTTAGAAAAGAGGGGGATTTCACAAAATGGAAGGTCTTGATTTACATAAGCAAGTAATACCAAATCACATGTATGATCATATGGGACAAAGTAGCCTGATCAGGCAAGTCATCCAGTCCAGACACAAACTATATATAGGAAGGGCTAAGTACCCTTTCACCAGCAAGTGAGTGAAAGGCACAGATAACTGCTCTAAGATGTCTTCGCAGTAGGGGTGTTAATCGTTTAGCCAAAATCTGCACACTGACAGTTATTAAGAATAAGGACAATGATAAAAATCACATTACAAACCTAAATAATACCTCTACAGAGTCTCAGAGAAACACAAAACAGCTCACATTCAGGATAAAAATGTTAAGTAAAAAAACTTGCCAATTTATGATTTATTAAATAAACCATCAACAGATTGTGCAGGATGCTAAACAAATGAGGCAAAAGCTCTCAGAAAAAGACAATATCATACAAAGACTAAATAAATAATCCCATGTACAGAGTACTTCAATGTTATATCTAATACCATGCTATTAACTGACCTTAAAGGCTATGAATACCTATGGGGTCATTACATTGTTTTTTTGTTTTTTTTTTTTTACTTTTGGCTTAACATCAATTTTATCATTGAGTTTTATGAAGAACTTATAAACCGTTCGGCTTCTCCAGCTTCTTATGTATCAAATGACTATACACAGCAAGCTGCAGAATGCCATTCACTGCCAAATCCATGACAGTGTCTGACAGCTTCATCGCAGGGCCTTCTCCTGAACAATATTCATGGCTGATCTATGACCAAATCAATTCTCAACTTTTAGGACTCAGTTAAAGGGGTCAGCCCAAGATTTTAATAGGATTGCCAGAGATGGAGTACTTTGGATAGGGCGACCGAGTACATGCCCGATCTGCTACCTTATTGATACAGGTGAACAGGATTCCCATTATTGTGGTTGGTGGGGGTCATAACCCTACTGATCAGCATGTTATCCGCTACCCTGTGGTAGAAGATAACATTATAATTTTGGCCAACCCCTTCAAAACCACACGATGCAGAAAAGCTATGTTTTATTTTGTTGTAGATTTTGTGGCATTTTTGTAGACAAAGCCAGGAGTGGATTGAGCAGAAGGGAGAAGTATAAGCGCTTCCTTTATACATTTCATTCCTTTTAAATGGACTCTTGGCTTTTTTTGACCACTAGGCCTACAGCGACTTTTGTCTCTCCACACAGAAGCCTGTATTTGTAGTTTTCCTAATACTAGACCAAGTCACTAGTTCACCAAATCAGAAAGTAGGTTGATGCTTGAACAACCTTTGAACAGTCAGCCATCTGGTGAATCAACATTGTCACACACAAACAATTTCGTCCATACTGCTCAATATAGTTATTCAAACCGGCCAGACATGTTCAATTTTTTTGAGAACATTTAGAGAACATTATTTAAAAAAACAATTGATTGGTCATCATTAAAATTTCTTGGTTGAAATAGCCCATGTTCACCTACTTTAGTGTAATGTATATGGTTGAGTCAGGGTATCATAAAAAGAACATTATTCTGAGTAAAATCTTGGAATCTGTCTCAAAATGTAACTAAATTATGGTTTTAAATAAAACATAACTAAGACGACAGATGCTTGAAAGAACCGCAAAAATTTAGGATATCATAGTTTATATTATATAGGAAATCTATACAGTATGTAGACCTTACAAACATTGATCACATGGTGTCCATTCACCCTATAAACCACATACCTGTCAGTGATAGTCACATGTAACATCATAGTATATAAATTATTTCAGCAAGTCAAGTCATTGTAGACACCATCTCTAAACTGATAACACTATCAAGAACATCTAAGATTGCTGTGTGCCTGGTAAGTACCGCGCTGCTCTCTGGTACTATTACATTGCCCTTTACTTGCCCCTGGATACATACGTTTATGATTTTGTTGAACAGCGTCCATACTAAACACATTGGCCCAGACTTAATAATAGACACTGTAAACTTAAATCTGGAGCATTTTCAGACTGCTTGTCTATTGCAGTGGCTGACGCTGGATGATAAATCTGGTGTATCTTTAGATTGTGTAAAATGTAGGCCAAAAATAAGTCAATTAAAAGTTGGTATAAACGTAGACAATTTTGATGCATTTTTGGTGCACTTAAGCCACGCTGCCCGATCCTCTAAGAAGAAATGTCTATGCCTACATGTACAGCCCACCCAGTTTGTTGAGGTGGGTGAGATTAAGCATCCAGGAAAGTTGGGTCTCGAAGTTTCTATTGTGCCAGATATTTTATGGAATGCAGTTAGGGCAGCAGTGGGACCGGTCATTCCTGTTCCCTCCAGTACACAGTTTATAGGAGACCTTGACTAAGCTATACTTACAATCAGAAAGCCTACAGAGACAAACATACCATGTGGTAACACGAGGACGGGACTGGTCCCCAAAAAAAAAAAAAAATAAAAAAAATAACTTAATAGGAATGTGTTTTGGGATCCACATACCCCTTCTTCAAACTAAGAGTGTACAGACATCTGTGGTATACAATCTGACTTCATGGATTGCAATTCAGGAAATTTACCCTTAGGTGAGGTTACCTGTATATGTTTAGATAGAGCCCAGATGGGCAGGTTTTCGTTTGAATTTCATGCTCAAATTGACTGCATAACTTTGACGCTGCTATCTGTGTTGGAGCAAATAAAGATGAAAAAAGACTTTTAAACCAGTGAGCCTGCAACTTTGTCATTGCCAACTATACCCCATACACACACACAGATCCTGGCACAAGTCAGAAAAACTAACTCAAACTAGATGCGCTAAGGATGCTCCACAAGTATGCCAGTGTCTAGTCATACCCACAATATTAAATCTGGGCCATTGCATGTGTAATGGATACAATGCTCACCCAGTAAAATTTGCATTGAATTGTTTGCTCTATAAATTTACATTATTGTTACTATAACTAAAAAGGGCTTCTCTGGTCACAAAGATAAGTTGAAGGATGGTCATCTGCTCAGAAGCCCCCTACATGAGAGAACATAGAAAGACACCAAGTGATGGCTCTTGCTCTGGGTTAATTTGTTCATGTACTACATGAATGACCTATAATGTGCATGCAATTTTATATTTCCACCGCAGGGGAAGTAAATAGACATATTTCAGTCTGGTTATGTGCTAAAGGGGTTGTCTATGGTCAGACTAGTCAGCAATTTTATCATTTATTTGTAGGTTTAGTGTTCCTTTATATAGCATATTTCCTGGGTTTAGCTCTCAGATTTCTGCCAACAGAAGGTATGGCAAATGATACCACACAATGTTAGGCCTATTCGGCTTAGCCACATAGCGAGTCCCCACATAGCGAAGTGCAGCAAAAAAAAAAAGCTGTGAAGAAAAATGCAATGCATTTCCCCCCAATTTTTTTTGCAGCGTTTTTCATTATGATTTCGCATAGTTTTCTTCTGTGGACTTTCTGCTCCTACTATACTTATATGGAAAAAACGCCAGTGCTACCGTAGGTATAACTGATAACCTGCGAGTTTCAGAAACGCTTTTTTGCTGCAGATATTTTACTGCAATGTGTGGATTAGCCAGAATCCCAACCACTTTGCAGGTACTTTACACAGCGTTTTCGCAACATGGGGCTTACAGCTTAAGGGGTTTTCCCATCTCCCTCTCTCAGGAGTTTACCTGCTGTCTCCTCTTCTCACTTTCTGTACTGTTCACCAAGCTGGTGGGTGCACTTTGTCTGTTTGATGAACAGGACACTATGAAGAACCTCAATAGATATAGACATTACCTTTACCATAAGAGATTATGATCATTACTCAATATCCAATGTAATTGCACATCAAATAATATGCACAGTAAATGTATATTACATAGGTTTAGAGAGGGGGGGGGAAACAACTTACACGCTGAAGAGGAGAGAACGGCCTTGCAGTAAACTCAATGTTATCATTGTGTTTACATAAACTACCAGTATAGATAGGATCCTTGAGATGGGAATACCCCTTTAAAGTATCGGCAGAGGTTAGGAAACTGTATGTAAATATAAGGCCATCAATTCAGGTCCAATGTATGACTAAGAAATTTTACAAGTGCATGTATGAAGCAGTTTACTTATGTCTGATTGATGTGGGTGCCAGGTGTTGGACCCCATATATGTAATATTTATCTCCTATCCTAAAGGTTTTTAATATCAGAGTTTGTAGAACCCCTTTAATATGAAATTGGAGGCATTGAGAGGAACAGTATGGGCCCATGGGAACCTGCAAACACTGCATGATACATCCATGTGTATAGTTTCTTACTGTGAAAAACGTATCTATCCACATTAAAATAGAAGGGGGACGGACTATGAAGGATACATTAATAAACAGATACAAAGAGTGTTCTAAGAAGGTGATGATCACAGAGGACTTCATCTACAAGATTTTTGCAAAGTAGCTGTCCTCTAGGACAAAAGGTGAAATGTCTAGTTCCCATTTGGGGTAGCTATGTTATAAGTCATTGCCCAAAGCTTTAACTGTTCATCCAACCAACCACCACCCTGCTCTATTGAGGAACAAAAGCCTGAAAATAGTTGTCTGAGGATGAGTCAATTTCTTTTATGGAGAAGTTTCTGGTTTGGCTTATATCCTTAGTCATGTTGCAAAGCCCAGTAAAGCATCACACTTTGATATATAGGATAGTCGCCCCACATGTCACTAGAAAGAATTTGTTCACCCTGGAGAGGTGCTACCTACATACTTTTTTCCAAAAGAGTATTGTCTGTAATACTCCCTACACCAATTTAACATTCTCAAGAAGAAAACACTTTATACCAAACTCACAAGGCTATTCACATATGAAAATCAATACCTGTACCAAGTGAGCAAAAGACAGAGCAAAAGGGAAGAAGCCGAAATTAAAACTAATAAAACCAACTGACATTCAGCTTCTGATAACATCTTGGAGAATTGGATCGATAAGAGAGAGAATATGGCTATGTCAAAAGACAAGCATTTAACCTTTGTACGGAACAAACAAAAGCCATCTAAATCCTTACAAAAGAGATAAAGGAAAAATACTGAGCCTGTTCTGGGCAAGCATGACATATACTGTATAGCATGTACAGACTATATGGGAAGTCTGTAAAAGCACCCTATACATCACATCTTGACATACAAGCAGACCAGACTACATTCTGGTAGTAAAAATATGTCAACACAATGTCAGCAGGGTAAAACACTTCAACACATTGTATTTTTGCAAATTTTAATGCAACTTAATGGTTTATATGCAGAATTCCCTAATTTGTACAAAAGTTTAGACACTTACTATTACTAAGGGGTTTTAGTAATAAATTCACTTGTTAAGGCTTAATCCAAGTCAGTCAAAACTATTTACTAATTCAAAGTGTGAGAGCCATTTTACTTTGTGTGTGTCTGGTGAACATTTTTGTAATATTTTACTTCTTTTAGTAGAGCACAGGCTCTAAAGTTCTCCCTAGCAAATACTCTAACAAAGCATTGACTAATTCTGTTATCAGATATCACTAAAAAAACACTCCCGAACAGGAGTTAAACCACTAAAACCAGAAACACAGCTATATAAAAATTGTGTGTTTGTGTGTGTGTGTGTGTGTGTATTTATTTTATTTATTACATCTCAAACACCTGTATAGGTTTCCCAACATAAAGTGATACTAGCTTGTCACCCACTTCCCACCAGTGTGATAACCCTTCAGGGTGGTGCCACACAATGTAACTGAATGCAGCTATAGCTGCTTCCAGTCCACAGACCATCAACACTACTTCTAAGTGAAATCATTGTCGGCCTGGGGACTGGAAGGGCTATAGCTGCATTCAAAGTAAGTGAAATACCAAATACATTTCTGCTGGATAGCATGATTGGCTGTGCAGTAACCACAACATATGCAAGGCTAGTAATGACGTCCTGTTGAAATTTATTGGTGTTGATGGTCTGTGGACTGGATACGGCTATAGCTGTATCCAGTACATCATGTGGCACCACCCTTCTATTTATTCACATAAGCTGGCGGAGTTGCAATAGCAGATATCACCTGTAGACAAGTCTGTTTATAGAGGGGGGGGAGCTGATTTTTTCCCCTAATTTCCTATACCCTTTTTAAAACACCAAATTCACAGTTATACTGCACAAGCACTAACCAAAAATTTTTAATTTAAGAATGTGGAATCCAAACCAGAAATACATTCCTTTAATGGCAGCAGGAGTCAGAAATGAAAATGGCATGTGTTATGAAAACCCCTATCTGTATAGACTTGTCAGTGGAATTGTACTGTTGAAGCATATGTGCCGATTATGACATATCCAATAGGAAAATATTACTACTTTTTTGGGCCTGACAACTCCAATGTTAATTACTTGTGGTCACTTAGGAGAATTCTTGTAGATTTGTCATCTTCGACAGAGGCTGGTGACTTAGACCTACAGATCACCCTTTTGAGGACCAAGATGTTTACCAGAGGAAGCCATTACAGCCTTAATAAAGAGAGTTAAAAATGCAAAGAGACACAGACTTCTTCATGACATCCTTATTAATCCACTGTCCACAGAGGATTAGAATAATGAACCAGAAGAGCGTCTCTGAACCCTGAGACAAGGCCTAACATTATAAAACTGAATGCTGACCAAAAAACCTGGTCACACCTGTGCAGTCAGCCAAGCTGGATGGCGGCCATCTTATATTCCCCAAGCTCCATGGGATCAGAAGAACTGTAACCTGTAAGGTTTTTTTTCTGTTATTTTATAACTATTTGTTTGTTGTATGTCACTTTTATTTTCTCTCTTTTTGTACACACTGAACCTTTTTGTATTAAAGTGTCCATTTTAGTGTTAGTCCTTGTATGCTCTACGGATCAACTGCCTTTTAAAGTGTGTTTGCCGTCGGACTGCTGGGAGCAGAGAGCATGTGTGTGCTGGATTCTTAATGGTCCAGAATGCAATAAGTGGTGGCAGCGTGTATCTGGGGTCCATGGACTGTGATTTATGCTCAATTTTCAGCCTGAGTGAAGGAATAGTACATTGAGTGAGTAGAGTCAATTATCCCCTGGCAGATATTAGGACTTCTCCAGTCCTACAGGTGACATTGCTGGTTTTCACCTGCAGCCTCTGTTGCTAGGCAGGAGTCCATACGTACTAGACTGCTACTTAAACATGACTACAAGAATGACTCCTGGAAGCACAGTTTCCATCTAAGTAAGTGTCAGGAGGTCATGTTCTTTATAAACAGTCGCTGTAAGATCATTTTAGATCAAACTTTTAACAATGTTATCTTCTACCTTAAAAAATATTAACAGAATATCGATACCTGCGGCTTCCGTACAAGGCACAGGCTGAGGAGTCTTGGCACAGACAAATGATTTATCAATAAAGTCTCTTAAACATGAGACTGTACATACATCAACCTCAGCAAAGAGCTATTTGTTATGTCATACAAAAAAAATCATTTTCATAGATTCCTGTTCAAAACCAAAGAATTTAACCCTCTACTACTACCGGTATAGCCCTATATTCACTGTAAAGATCACACTACATTAATCACTTACAAAAAAATGAATATTGTAACTGACTTAAAAGAGTATAGTAACAAACCTTGTCAGCACAAAGTTTAGTGTTAACTGTGGTAATATTGTGTGCTACAACTTTCCAATAAACACTAACTGTAGTAGAGGAGATGCTGAGTAATAGTCAGGTACATTTACTAATCGTGTCTACTTTTTATACAGAGTAAATGCTATTATCACTGAGGCTGATGATGGTTGATAAATCTGATACATGCTAAGACAGTCGTGTCTAAGTTTATACAGCCTACTAGCTGTCTTATTTTGCACGAGCATCTTGGCACAATTCAGGTACACACAGTCATAGCTTAAGCACTGTTCCTTTATCAAGCCACAGCTCTTTTATTCTAGGCCCTGTAACCTTATCGAACAAGCCATAAAAGTGTCTATTATACATAATAAATGTGATATAAGCATGTAGACCACTTTTAGATAAGTTAAGCCAGAATTCTAGAACAACTAGTCCTCAATGTTTGCGACAAAATGACAGCAATAGAGGTGACCCCTTTTTAGCTATGGGGCCTATAAAAGTCACAGTGGAGCACTGGGGATGTAACACACAATGTGATAAGAGTGATACAACATATCCAGTCTAGTTACCCAAAGAAGGGCATCTTTCCAGCCATGTCTTTTAGTAAATAGGTGTCAGACTCTGTAGGAAAACACACCATAGTACTATATTTTTTAAGTGCCCATAGACCGTGCCACAGATATTAAATGGTGTGCAGAGCGCCTAACAGTGGTCCACTGTCTGTAACTATCAAGTGGAACTACTGATACTTGCTTCTGGGAGGAATAACCCTTTAAAGCAAAGCTCACAAAGCAAATGAAATTTGCCTATGTGCAGTTCCTGAGGAAGCATGTCATATAAGAAAATTGCATGGAAATGTAAGCAAAATAAATACATCTTGGCAAGCTATTCTTTTTGCACAGTAATCACACAAAAACTCTTTAAGTCTTTTATAGTCTTTATACAGCAGAGAAGAGTTCATCACAATTTGTAGGTATCCCATATGTTGGAAGGTTAGGCTGGTTTCACACTTGGTGAGTCTGGTTTGTCTATTGCTCTGATGACGTCATACTAAGATACAAACTGAACACTTTCTCCTTATAGCCATCAGAATTGACTTCAATGTTAAAAGTCCCTTCCTTATCATTGCAGCAATGACAACGGATACAAATGGATACTCTTCCATTTGTATCAGTCGGTCTGGCAAATTTGAACATTTTTTGTTCTAATCCACCGACAGATCAGAACAATGGCCAAACAACTGTAGTGTAAAAGTATCCTTAGAGAGCCATTCTGAAAACAGAATTTAGGTTAATAAGGAGCATATAACAGTGAGAAAGAAGCCCTTACAATACATTTGTGTGATAAAACATACAAAAATATATAGCCTAGCAGAACATGTTGAGAAGCAACGTACTGCATAACAATTTCTCTATGTAAGGCACTCACATTTTTACCCAACAAAAGTGTCAACATGTATAGATTTTCATGATTATCTATCTACAATCATCCTTAGGCTAGCCAACCAATGCACACGGCTACACGGGATACATGGGATACACAGGATACATGGGACACCTGTCAGTGAATATTTGGATCTGTCCCATGATGCATCCTTCTCTACATAATGGTTTTCATGGTGTCATAACGTTAATGTAGACAAAACGTACTTATTCTAGAACGGAATGAAAAGGTTTTACTGCTCAATACTACCAGCAGATAACTGGCCTTACACATGAAACAGTGGTTTGTGAAAGCTTGTCCTGCAAACTTTGCTCCACACATGGCCAGGGCTGTGCTGGCAATAGGCCAAACCACTCCTCCAACATCTTCATAAATGACTGAGATAAATTAATGACTGGTCAGATAGGAACAGCAAAGCTCTTGTAATGCATGAAAAAAACTAGTGACTGAATTCCTAAGAAAGTAAATACGCAACAAACTATTCATCTAATTAATTATACAATATTAATAATTGTATAATATCATTTAAAATTATTTTAATTTGAAGTCAAAACTCTCCCTCCCCCCAACTCAGATTCCACCTCCACCTAAGACTGGCCTTGGTTGACTCCATAGCCCTACATATGGCTGAGCATTGTGTATCTGCTAAATAGGAGAAGCCGCTCCTATGGCAGAGAGTTATTTCTCTGGGAAAGTCAACGGCCTGATCCTTAACACCCCTGACATCTGCTGATGAGGGAGAGTCAGGAGGACCTGATACGCATTAGATGGTCCACTGAAGCTGCCGAAATCGGGGAGTTCAGACAACATAACTAATGTGTATGGGCTGCTTTAGGCTAGGGATACACCTAGACTGTGAAATTGCTGTACATAGGGAAAGCCTGAAAATCTCTTCAAAATAACTGCAGTCATGTGACTAAAAAACAATTCACTGAAAAAGACACCATTAGAAATCATATCACTAAAAAAGCCACATTTACCTGATGTCCGGTGAAGCAATGGTTCAATGCAGGATGCCGACAGGCTCAAAGGTATAAGGTGGAAGCTGCACAGGTACAAACACTGATAACACATCCACTCACACAACTACAATCGGATGGGGGAGGCTTATAAAGGTGCCAGTCACATAATTTGAGGTGCACTATGCTGGTTTACAATCCATTAGTGAGGCCCATACTATTCGACAAGACAGGCTGTCCAGCACCAGCACCTGTATACACCCCACTCATGCCACATTTTCCATTAACCAACTTAACAGGGCATGGTTGCGTCCTGCATCTCCATCAGTCCCTATATTAAGATGAAAAACAATTCACTGAAAAGGACATTATTATAAGGCTTAAGAGCTAAAAAATGGCTCATTTACGTGATGTCAATGTTGTACTTTTCAGTGAAAGGTTTTTGCATAGCAACTTGCAAGACATGGGGAACCTCGAAGCAGGTTGCAAGCTTGCGTATTTTGGCCAAAAAATCAACTAATACGTCATGGCTATGAACTCAGTTCCTGCAGGATGCAGCCAGGCCCTGTTCTGTTGCTTGAGTGAAGATGCTGTGTTGGTATAAGTGGGGTGTACTTCTATAGGTGCTAGACAAAATGCCTGATCTCATAGTATGGGCGTGTAAGCCAGCACCTCACATTATCATGTAACTGATACCTGATAGAAGTCTTATCTGTGTGCATTTAGAATACTGGGAATCCATTCATCCCACTCATGAATTATAGGTGTGTGAGTGGATGTTTTAACATTTTGCCCCTATGCAGCCTTCACCATATACCTCTGGGGCCTGTCTGCATCCTGCTGTGAACCATTTCTTCACCTCACTTCTGGTAAACGTTGCATTTTTTAGTGATGTGAGTCAAGTTAACATCGCTGGAGTAACTTACCCATTGCAGTTAAAATTGCTGTGAAAAGGCTGCCGACAAGTAGTGTTTTTTTTAACCACATTTCATAACTATATATTTTTTTCCTTCATAGAATAACTCAAAAATTAGTCATGTAAAATAGGACTATTACTATTAAACAGCATTTCCATTTCTAGCGATTATGTTGCATCTGTTACTCATTGCAATTCCTATGGAGAGCAATTTCACAATAATTATTTTATGGTGATAAAATGTGTAGGTGTAGCCACAGCTTTAAAGAGGTCTCCATATATCACACTGCTATGAAGAGAGTGATCAATACGGGCTAAAGTGACCAGCTCCAGTAGGCCAGCAGAGAAATAGCTGCATGTGCACACTACCTATCAATTACAGTATATGGAACATATGGAAAAAGCCAAATATGCTCACTCAAGTTTTTTTGCAGCCCAAACATCATTAAAAATAAACTTGGGATAATTCTGTTTTTTCATCTTCACTTTATCTTCTTAACTATAAGTAACACTTGTGCTCTACTCGGAGGTCCATGGATTGGACAAATTACATGTCTTACACGACTTTTGTGGCTGTACCACCCCTCCTTGAAATACTGTGCTTGCAGGGGAGATACAATACATCTAGGATAACGTCATGCAGACAGATATTTATAGTGAAATTGTCACTTTCAAGGGTTAATGTAAATCTTTTCAATTTATTAGGTCCCTGTTAGAATGAAGTAAGGCAGTGCTCACATGAATCACAGCTCTTGAGAACGGATTAATCTCAACTCCTTATGGAATAAATTGTAGGTTTGGGACCCGGCCACATCTGCTCAGCTCTATCGCATCTGTGACCATCACTGGGACTCTGCCAGACCTGAAGAGCTCAGCAAACTTAACTCCTGTGTGTCAAGCCATCTGTGGTATTGGTTGCGTCATCAATAAAAGAGCTTTTACATACATAATGAAATATCTGGTTTTAATATACCCAACTCCAGCTATTACAATGTGAACACAGGCATCGAGTAATAATACTGAATGCATTGCATACTCTTGTATTACAAGTTTTCCTGGGAGATTCTTTAAAATTCCACAGAAGATCACCATTTTGAAAAGACCCACTAGAGCTGAGATTTATGGGATAGATTTTACATTCCTTTGTAAATTACATAAATTCTTTATGAGGGTCAGCTGTCTAGAAAACCAAGAGGGTGAACTACACTTTTTAAAGTGTTTTTTTCAGACCCAAATCTTATTTTCATACTGATCCTGCACAGATCATCTGTTCTAGCAGCAGTAATGGGAGCAGCGCAGCAGCTTCGTCCTCTGCATAGCGGTGGTTCCTGAGAACTGCAGAGCTGCTTCTATTACTGGAATACGACCGATGCTGCACACACCGCTTGTTCCATAGCAGCTTCCGGAACCCGGAGGCTGCTAGGAAAGATCTATGTGGGGTCCATGTGTCAGACCCGCACAGATCACAAACTGATGACCTATACTGTGGATAGGTCATCAGATTGAAAATTCAGTTTGTAGCTGGAAAACCCCTTTAGGCTGAGGCCCCACATTGCGGAAACGCAGCTTTTTTTGTTGCTGATTTTGATGCGTTTTTTTGAGCCAAATCCAGTAGTGGATTGAACAGAAGGTAGAAGCATAAGTGCTTCCTATATATTTCCTATTCCTTTTGTAGCCACTCTTGGCTTTAGCTCAAAAAAAAAAAAAAAAAAAAAAAAAAAAAAAAAAAAAAAAAAAAAAATCGCAAAAAAAAATCTGCAACAAAAAAAGCTGCGTTTCTGCAATGTAGGGCCTCAGCCTTAAGTGGCTTCATTGTAATTTTATATAAGTTACTGTACAGTGGGACTGGTCAGTCTTTAGGTTAAGTGCTTAGTGGCAGCTAGAAGTTGCACTTTCACACGCACAAAAAAAAAAAAAAAAAAAAGTTATGTTCAATATGCCACTAACTGTCCCCACCACACATGTAAGTGGCTTTAAAGAGATTTTGGACTTGACAGACTACTTTTAATATCCACACTCCATGTTAATATAAGAACAAATATTTTTCCACATAGAGTAGATGAGATTTGTTATAATCTTACCCACTTTACTTCAGCTCCATTTCACCGATTTTCCATTTACAATTCCATACCATAAATCCACAGCATTAGGCCTCATTCACACATCCATTTCATACAAACCTGTGATATTTGTGTTTTTCATCCATACACCAATTGTTCAAGGAAAAAGCAGACAAACATGCTCTATTTTAGTCTGTTTAGCAGACCACGGAGCCCCATTCTAGTCTCTGGGTCTCTGAATATCATAGACAGCAGAGGGATACCACAAGTGTGCTGTCCGTTTTATTTTATTTATTTATTATTCTTACTTATATAGTGCCATCATACTCCACAGCGCTTTATAGACATTGTGGTCACTGTCCCATATAGGGCTCACAATCTGCATTCCCTATCAGTATGTCTTTGGAGTGTGGGAGGAAACCGGAGTACCCGGAGGAAACCCACGCAAATACGGGGAGAAAATACAAACTCCTTGCAGATGTTTTTCACATAGAAAATCATAGACATAAAACATATTCGCTTTCCATATGTAAACATATGTTCTTAAGAATCCCTTTTCTAATTGTCCATTGATAGGCAAGCAAAAAAAAAAAAAAAGTTGGATGTGTTTACTCTAGAATAACAAATGATGACACAGATCAGAAGCAGTTTTTTTTTTTTAGCCAAAGTCAAGTGTGGATACTAAAATAAATGGACATATAAGGAGTTCGCTGTCCTGCTGGATCCATTTCTGGCTCTGGCTCAAAAAAAATTAATGAATTCCAAAAATTGTTGCATGTAAAACCACCCTAAAATGAAGCTGGTGCTGTATTGCAGATAATGTGTGAGGATGTGAAATAACAGGTAATTAAAGACTACTGTAAAGTAAAACAAACAGCAACAAGGAGAGTGAAGCAGTATCAATAAATAAGAACACAATCTTCTAAAGTGTCACTTTATACATTCTCCAACAGTAATTCGACTGGAGAACAATAACAGCATCTGTCTCCAAAATGCTGTCTTTCAGTGTTACAAATCTATTTTGAACTTTATAAAATATGTTTTCTAAAATAAAAATGTATATGATGATTTGGCTTTCATCTCTTTTTTTTATGGCACATGCTCACATAGCTGTATTTGCAAGAGGCGAGCAGTAGTGGCACTCTACCAATTCTAGTCCTTAGCATCTGTTAATAAGCACCGCTTCACTGATTCCAGGCTCACTGATTTCTGTAGCCCTCATTGTTCCCAACCAACAAGCACAGTTAGTTTTGGTGCCTGATGAACAGTTTAAGCTCTGTACTGTCAGAAAGGCAGTGTCAGGCAGCAGTGTGGGATTCAGCGCTCCAATCAGAGGCAGCCAGTGTCAGAGCTCAGAATCACACCCTTTGCCTGCTTCTGCCTGACACCGCCCTCCTGACAGTACAGAGCCTAAATAACAAATCAGGCACCACAACTAACAGTATTGATTGCTCAGGAACAGTGGGGGCAAGAACTGAAATTCCAGCTGTGCCAGAATCAGTGGAGCAGTAAATATTAAATTATGTAAAGAGCTGGACTTGTTGGAGGTGGTGAAAGGTCCACTTTAAGTAAGTGACTAGCAACTTTATCTCATGAGACTGAGTTTACAAGTCACTTTTTTACTGAAGAACTGCGCACAGTTTTTAGTTGTAATAATGAGGAGCAGATGTTAATATGCAAAAGCGGCATGAAAACCCAACCTTATTGGCCTCAAGGTATTGAAAAAATGTTTTTTCCCCACAGCGCTTTTTAGCAGTGTTTCACTACATGGTGCATGAGCCTAAAGGGGTTTTCCATCTCATTCCCATTCAATTAAATAGCAGTGAGCTGAACTATCCAGAAAAGACACAAATTTTGTGTTGGGCATGGCTCCAGTATAGGAGGAGATGTGCTTAATCCCTTTATGGAGACTGCACTCCCACTTTTTCCAGCGGACACAAATCGCATAAAGCAAACTAGAAGTACGCAGAAATAAAGTGCATGTTACCAAAATGACAGTCCCATGGGAAATTTTCCCAAGGGGCAAATGGCACACGATAATAATAAAAAGACAGTACTAACCTGGTGAATCCTCATGCCATTGGTGCACAGCTCCCCACCAGTCTGTTTACTTGGTTGCAGCAATGAAGTAATATCTATAACACATGACCACTGCAGCCAATCGCTGTCCTTCACAATATGAAGCCAAGACCAGGGATTGGCTGCAGTGGTCAACATGTTGTAAACATTAATGTACAAAGTGTGAAGTGCGAAGCAGTGGTACTAGAACGGAAGGGCAATTAACCAGGGGAGTATTATTAGGTCTTAAATTTATGCCATTTCTTCCCCGAGCAAATTTTATCCAATTCTGGAAAAGCCCTTTAATCATACGATGCATTCCTTTAATAGGACATGTATTTAACGGAAACAGAACTGACAACTGCAGAAAGGATACCTTGAATCATCAGCATAAATCCTACCCTGCCATCGGCTCTACTAAGGCCTCACTCACACGACCATGTGCACGGTCAGTGTGCGAACTGAATTTTTCACAGCTAGCACACTGACCTATTATATTCCATGGCCCCATACACAGAACTGTGTATTATATACAAGGGCCTGTGAGACCTTTCCTATCCGTTTTGCGTTTTAGACTCACTGAAGTTAATTATTGGGTCCAGTGGAGGCACGGCAGCACAAGCACATGATCCATGTGCCATCCAACCATGCATCCAGGCCTAAGAAGTATAATAAATATATGTCAGGCCCTTTTCTGTAATGAGAAATTCAGCATAAGACCCTTCATATGCATATAGTGTATACAATAATCCTGTGTAAAGTGTACATATACTGAAGCAAATAGTTAACATGTAAGTATTGACGTACATAGTCCTACTGTCTAATGGCTGAAAGTAAACACATCTTATTGACAATGCCCTAGCTGTACCAGGATTAAAGGTTGTCAGTGAGGAAGCTGAACTTACATTAGTTTACATTACAAATGTCACTGGTTATCTGCAATCTATAATGCTAGAGGCAAGGCTCATTTTACTACATTCTAGTGGGATAGTCCCGCAGATAACTTTTATGACACATCAGTTATTGTTCAGAGTCCAGCAGCCAGGACCCCTACCAACCAGAGAACAAGTAACCAAGTAAATGGAGTCACTATGCAATGAAATGACTGGGAGTGAGACCAGAGATTGCCTGCAGTGATCATATTACCACTGAATACACTAGTGGGGACTGGGACTGGAAAGAGGTAGACCACGAGTACCACAGAATCAAATAGAACTACATTCAAACATCCCCTTTGTGAAGACCCCCCTTTTTCAACTGCAATTGAATTCAATGATTGGTTTTCTCCCATTATACTCTATAGAAGCTACCACTCTATAAACAGACCACCCCCTTAAGACCTTTTTTTTTTTTAATCAAATTTTTCAGTGGGAACCACATTGTAAATAAAAGGCCACACATTGTACTTACATTCAATGAGAGCAATATGGACACAGCACTTTGCTGGGTCACATCACTGGACTGCAGCAAGTAGTATAATGTTGTACTGTGTTAGCCATAGAAAGTAGAGGAAGAGTGAAGAAATCAGTATCGCCTGATTTCTGGACTGCAGCAAGCAAGAGCAAGAGACTTTATAAGGGACATCAGGGGAGAAAAGTGTCCAGTATCACACTAGAGCGCAGAGCCGGTGTCATAGTCAATGAAATCTGCCACTGAAGACCTTCTTCATAGCCCTAATGAATCCTGAGATATGGGGTTCTAAAATGTACCCTGCACCCAGCCTCAGGCAACATCTCCGAACAGCGTGGAGGAGGCGGAGGGGCAGAGGGGATGAAATGTAAGCTACACAGACAATGAAAAAATATCATTGTCTAGGAATAAACTCCATGTGACCCCAGGGGGTGGGGTAATATAGACTTCTGTCCATGATATCCCTTCTCCTATACTACATTTTTATCACATAGATGAATAATGTAATTCCCCTCTGAGTCTTATTAGAGGGGTATTCTTATGTAATACCCCTCTGAACACAACCAGGAAGTTTATTAGCGCTGTGACCCAGACATTTACCAGCATCCAGATCGCAGTCTTAAAACAGTTGTACCAAACACTTACAACACATGCACAAAATCATCAATAAAGTTTGTACTGGACACTGTCCCCATCCTGTGCATACTAGACCTTTATAGAGTAAAATAGGATGACCACCTCTCTAGTGATATCCGTTACAAAAATAGCAATAACCATTATCACTAGAGATGAATGCATAAAACATTTCTGGCAGGCAGAAAAATGAGTCAAATAAGCTATTTTCACCCAGGGAATGTCAGCATAAACCCCCCTCCCCATGGGATAGGCACCCATTTGCACCCATAGTACAAATGAAACAGCTGGACTTCCAGCAGGTCAGATCAGATCTAGATTTATGAAGTTCCTGCGGGTCAGCATTACTGCAGCTAGAGAGCCAGAGCTTGCGGCCATAATATGTAAGCAATAAAGCACCCATATTACACTAAGGCTAGGTTTACATCTGCAATGGAGACTCCTCCGCAGATTCCGCTTAAAATTGGCAGAGAGAAAAGTCCTGCAAGGAGCATATGGTAAAATATGGTTATGATCATAGAAAAACCCCTTTAAATATAATGTTATATCATTAATACCTTGCATACCTTTGAGGCCTTTAAAAAAGGAGAATGTTACTTTGCCAAGTCTAAATTTATATTAGAACAGGTTTTCCAAGCAGAGGCTCCATAAAAACTGGTCAGGGGTTCCAAAAATACATGGCCCACAAGAAACAAAATGAAGAACAAGAAGGGATTTGAGCAGAAGGTGCAACATTCTGGTAAATATCATATTCAGAAAGCCTAGTCGTAAATCGGAGCAATAATCTTATCAAAAGGTATTCCAAATATTATATGGCGCACACAAAACAAAGTTATGAAAAGTTTCTTAATGTTGATCAAAAGGGGGTTTCCAAACAAAGATATTGTAAACTGTTTGGGCATGCTACGATGGTTCACTTTCTTAGTGTAATGTATGCCCTCATTTTTAGGACTAGTTGTGGTCCAAATGTATGGATACTCATTGATTAGACTGGAAAGGGTTCTTTACAGTTAGAGTAGTAAATTACAGAACACCCCACCCCAACAGGTAGCAATGACAGATAGTATAACAACATTCAAAAAGGGCTAGACACTTGCCTAAAAAAAAAAAGACGGCACAGAATATCATCATTGAATGCTGTATTATTTAGTTTTTAATTATATCTGTTAACAGGACAGTGTTTGAGTTCCAGTTTTGAGTAACTGATGCAGTGTTGGAAATTAAAGGGGTATTCCCTACTTAAGTTGCAGATCAGTGGGGCTCAGACACCCACCTATCAGGAGAACCCAGTAATTTAGCCCCATGTTATGAATGGAGCAGTGGTAAAGGTCAGCACAAGCATCACTTCATTCATTTTAATGGGCGTGCTGGAAATAGCTGAACTACAGCACCCAACCAACGCTCCATTCAGAACTGGGCACAAAACACCTGATCAGCGGGGTCTGCACAGTCAACATAGGACACATTTAGTAACATTTTTTATAAGTTTATATGGCATTGACCCAAAATGTGTTTTGTAGTGTCTGATGAGCTTTTTACAGCACATTTATATGGAGTTAATGATTTAATTAATGATTACAATTAGTGTTGGACTGGCTTACCAGAGGATCCTGTGGTGGTCCCAGGCTCTAGCACAATTGTTGTTGAAGGGTGGACCACTAGAATCAGTTTATCTGGTGGGCCCAAAGAAGCTTTGTCCGACAGGGATTACATGTATGTATCCCAAGTACAGCTATATGTGGAATTGTTGGAGAAGTTCCAGCCTGACAGCCAAAACTTTCCTTCTGTGCTTTATCAGGCTGTCTGGCATGAGAATACCAAGAATGTTTCTCCTTTGTACTTATTAGTGCACTTTTGTACTCATACTTGTACTGTGCGCACTGACATGTTTATATGTTAAACTTGATGAAAACCAATAGACACATTAAACAGAACAATGTATAATTGATCTGGATGGGTTTTTGTGTGGCTTGACTCACTCATGGCCAAGTACATCCTTCTATCCAGAAATACAGTTCCAGGTGTCTATGGAAGGACACACACACATACTGTATATATATTATATATTACAAAGATATATTTTATATAATCTAAATGCCTTCTCTGTACACATTTGACGTCACAAGCAAGCATTGCCTTTGTCTTTAGTCTTCTTCCACTTTCATTTCTCACTTAGTCAGATGTCTTCCTTCTCCCTCCATTCCTCTTTTCACCCATCCAATCTATATTTCCTCCTTTTATAAGCATGTTACACATCTGATGACAAATACCAATAGTCCCTTTTCTGTCTTCTTTCTTCCTCTTCTTAGTAATAGAGTCATTGATCGGTTTCCCCCATAAATACTCCAGTTATTTTCAGTTTCTCAAATACAAGGTTTTCTGGGCTAAAATTACTGATGAACTATCATAAGTATATGTCATCAATTCCAGGTTAGCGGGGGTCAGACACCCACATTGATCAGCTGTTCTCAGTGCCTGACACATGAAGAACAGGACAGGAAGCAGACAGCCCAGTTTCTTTGTATAGCTACCAGACCAGGTTACAGCAGATCAGCTCCCACTCATGTGAATAGAAGCTAAACTGCAGTAATTCTGTTCAGCCACTATACAGAGAACAGAGCTGTCCCTTCCCACCTCCTGCACCCGGTGTAGGGATCAAAAGCAGTCACTGATGTAACTGCAGGAAGACAGACCTTAGGGACATTCCACATGGGTGTATTCAGGCTGTGGAATATGTACATTATGTCAGCTGTATTTCCAGTATTTATTTATTTACTTATATAGCGCCATCATATTCCGCAGCGCTTTACAGACATTGTCAGTCACAGTCCCATATAGGGCTCGCAATCTACATTCCCTATCAGTATGTCTTTGGAGTGTGGGAGGAAACCGGAGTACCCGGAGGAAACCCACACAAACACAGGGAGAACATACAAACTCCTTGCAGATGTTGTCCTTGGCAGGATTCAAACCCAGGACTCCAGCGCTGCAAGGCTGCAGTGCTAACCACTGAGTACTGAATGGCTAGTAGGGATCTAGACTCCAAGCTTTGTATTTCTGGTAGGG
The DNA here is from genome assembly GCA_947044405.1 of Leptodactylus fallax. Lineage (NCBI taxonomy): Eukaryota > Metazoa > Chordata > Amphibia > Anura > Leptodactylidae > Leptodactylus > Leptodactylus fallax. Next base: position 4,927,154 of record CAMRHE010000074.1, on the reverse strand, counting down.
AGAAAAAGGCAGAGATGGTGCTCTCATAGAGTAGTACGGTAATGGATGATAAATGCTTGAGGACCTCTACCAGGCTCCCTCCGAAGTGCGGATTCACCTTGTTCGCTTATGCTATTAGGCACCACATTATAGTACGCTTTCTGTATACGTGTCCAGCTGCTGACTGGTCCATTCAGATTATGCGTTTCAATAATGGGCCATCCTCTTCATCAGATCCTATAAAATACGATCTGATGAAGAGGATGATCCATACTTGAAACCTATAAACTTCATAAAACATTTCCAGTTTTACAAGTTCTACTCTCCATGACCTTCTTCTGATACAGCTATCAGTCCTAAAGTCTTTTTGTGGATTCATCATATAGATATTTTCTGTGGGATTGCCTGTCAGATTGTCCAAGCATCAGTCTATCTATGAAGCTAGGAGTCCCCAAGTCCCCTTAGGACAACTGTCCCATACTGAAAACATGGCAGCCAGGAAGGACTACGATGATTGAAGTCACTGTTCAGTCTAGGGTATTTGGCTGACATATGGTCTGTAACACACCCATGCAAAGCCGTCCTTAGAGGTACAGTGTGTACTCAGTTGTGTCCAAATGTTTGCCTTAACCCTTTCACTGCCAGGGGTATCCGAAAATTTTGCCACAGCAATTTTCACAGTTTTGAGATGGACAAATCAAACCTAAATTGCAACATTAAAAAATCATCGAACACCCCCCCCCCATACCTATGTATTTTGTCTGACTTTCATTTGTTCATTTTCATTGAATTTTTATATCTTATTACTTTTGTCAGATTCAAGTCATTTCTGTGACCATTGTGGGTTTTTCTTTCATTAAACAAGGGGTAACAACAATTTTGTCCACGTGTGTATATATTTTCTTAAAAGTAGACACCTGCAGCATTGTCAGAATGCCACTTGGTACTGTATGTGAACAAGCGCCTTCATGCAATTTTGATTGAAAGTGAATGTTTTATAAAAAAAAAAAATGCAAATAAATGTATATTAGTTGCTAAAAGTGGAAACCAAACAAAAAGTTATATGCACCAAACCTCCTAAAATAAGAGATCAACATGTGCAGAGTTCATTCATATCAATAAGGCCTACACCTGCATGCACAAGTCTTCAGAAAATCACTAGAACTGGAAGGAACAAAAATCTGTTTTGAAGCTGGAAATGTTAAAAAAAAAAAAAAAAAGTATCATCCTATAAAATGTAGGGATTACACACCGTGGAAAGCAAGTGAACCCCTAAACCCTATATATTTTTTGAAAGTAGAGAACCTGAAGATTACATGTGTCTCAATTGGTTATCAATAGCCATGTCCACCTTCATGTAACTTTGTGACAAACAAATAATTTTTTTTTAAAAAAAGCACTAAAACATATATTTGCACTTAAAAATTCTATTCAATCTTACATTCACACACAAAATACATTTAAAATAAAAGGTGTACACAATTTATATATACCACAATCATCAACTACAACAAGAGCTCGTGCTCTCAAAAACGCTGATACAGCAAGATTTTGCTGTTATTCACTAATATGTTAAAAATCTGCACCTAGAAAATTGTGACTGATACCAAAATCTAACTTTTTTGAGATTGCACAGCATACCGTATATAAAAACACAACTTAATATTTTATATATAGAACCACCTTCATGCAACTTTGCAGCAAACAGAGATTGTAAGAAAAAATTGCACAAAAATTTAAATTTGCCACTAAAGTACCGGCTCAAGCAGTCCCTTTCTGCAAACAAAATGTACTTTCCAAAAAACTGCAAGATGGGAGGAATTGATACATACCACACATATATATATATATATATATATATTTACAAGTGCGGGTGTGAAACAAATGCCAAAATCGCAGAAATGCGGCAACCAATTTTGTTCATGCAAATTAAATAGGATTTTACATAAAAATATAATTTTCTATCCCCCTATAAAAATTGTAGCAATTTATACGTTCATCTCTAGTGATAATCGTTATTGCTATTATTTTAGTGTGTAACGGATATCGCTAGAGGTGCATTTTACTCTATAAAGATCAGGTATGGACAGGACAGGGATTGGGTGAAATGTAAACTTTATTAATGACTTTGTGCATGTGTTGTGTAAGTGTTTGGGGCGACTCTTTTGGCGCTGCGACCTGGACAATGGTAAACATCTGGGTCACAGCGCCAATAAACTTCCTGGTTATGTTCAGAGGGGTATTACATAAGAATACCCCTCTAGTAAGGCTCAGAGGGGTATTACATTATCCCTCTATGTGACAAACAGAGAGCAAAAGTATAGTGTTCTCTCTGATTGATAGGAGAGGGGATAACATGGACAGAAGTCCCTGCTATCCCCCCCATCACATACAGGTTATGCACTGATGATGATTTCTCATCTCTGTGCAGTCTGCAGGGCTGCTCCTCCTCCTACCGTAGCTCTTAAGATGCTTCCTGAGACAGGAGGGGGAGGACATTTTAGAGCCCCATATCTCAGGATCCATTAGGAGTATTAAGAAGATCTTGGATTCACTTTAAAGATGAGATCTTCATGATATCCATTACAAATTCGGAGTGAATAGCTGTTAAATACACTGTCGGGAATTGAGATCTGCAATGTGATCTCAATGCCGAATAGCGTTTTCGGAGACGGGAATCTCTCTCCTTGAGGAGAGCACCAGTGAAGGTGTGTAGAGACTCAGTGAGTCAAAAGCAAATTGAGGATCTGTTACATCCAACAGAGGGCGCATGAGCTTCCCAACTCTTTTTCCATAATGCCTTGTGAATAGCGTTTTCAACAGTGAATTGCTCCTAAACTTTAAGGGCTACTATCAAGATACTGGTATCATTTTAAAGCTGAGATTCTCATCTTTAAAATGATACCAGTATCTTCTTACTAGCCCTTAAAGTTTAGGATCCTGAGATATCGTCATTAGAATTAAGGACGTATCAGATACGTGCTTGGCTACAGAAGTGCCACCCTGGGAGGACATATAAGATACGTGGCTGGCAGTGAAAGGGTTAAAGTATACAACAGTCCACAAATAATAATATGAAATTAATCAGATCATTATGTTTAGCACCAAGATTTTTATTAATTCTCATGTAAAATGTAGTTTATTTGTTTTGCTTTTTTTTTCCTAAAACAGTTTAACATTTATTTCAGTTATAACAGTTTAATATGATTTCCAAATGGGCCCCAGTCCATATGCCCCAGGTGGATGGCCACCATATACTACTGCATTTGCCCTGCACTCGCATAGCTGACAGAAATTTCCCCTGGCAAAATTAACTGTTTTTTGGGGATGTGAGAAGTAGCTGCTTAAATCTCCAGACAACCCCTTTAGTGCTACTTAGCATACACTTTTTTCCCAGTGTTTTAAAATGCTTGTGAGAAATGCAATGCACATGTAAAAAGGTAACCTTTACAGTGCCTTGCGAAAGTATTCGGCCCCCTTGAACTTTTCAACCTTTTGCCACATTTCAGGCTTCAAACATAAGGATATAAAATTTTAATTTTTTGGTGAAGAACCAACAACAAGTGGGACACAATTGTGAAGTGGAACGAAATTTATTGGTTATTTTAAACTTTTGTAAAAAATAAAACACTGAGAAGTGGGGCGTGCAATATTATTCGGCCGCTTTACTTTCAGTGCAGCAAACTCACTCCAGATGTTCAGTGAGGATCTCTGAATGATCCAATGTTGTCCTAAATGACTGATGATGATAAATATAATCCACCTGTGTGTAATCAAGTCTCCGTATAAATGCACCTGCTCTGTGATAGTCTCAGGGTTCTGTTTAAAGCACAGAGAGCATCATGAAGACCAAGGAACACACCAGGCAGGTCCGTGATACTGTTGTGGAGACGTTTAAAGCCGGATTAGGATACAAAAAGATTTCCCAAACTTTAAACATCCCAAGAAGCACTGTGCAAGCGATCATATTGAAATGGAAGGAGTATCAGACCACTGCAAATCTACCAAGACCCGGCCGTCCCTCTAAACTTTCATCTCAAACAAGGAGAAGACTGATCAGAGATGCAGCCAAGAGGCCCATGATCACTCTAGATGAACTGCAGAGATCTACAGCTGAGGTGGGAGAGTCTGTCCATAGGACAACAATCTGTCGTACACTGCACAAATCTGGCCTTTATGGAAGAGTGGCAAGAAGAAAGCCATTTCTCAAAGATATCCATAAAAAGTCTCGTTTAAAGTTTGCCACAAGCCACCTGGGAGACACACCAAACATGTGGAAGAAGGTGCTCTGGTCAGATGAAACCAAAATTGAACTTTTTGGCCACAATGCAAAACGATATGTTTGGCGTAAAAGCAACACAGCTCATCAACCTGAACACACCATCCCCACTGTCAAACATGGTGGTGGCAGCATCATGGTTTGGGCCTGCTTTTCTTCAGCAGGGACAGGGAAGAAGATTAAAATTGATGGAAAGATGGATGGAGCCAAATACAGGAGCATTCTGGAAGAAAACCTGTTGGAGTCTGCAAAAGACCTGAGACTGGGATGGAGATTTATCTTCCAACAAGACAATGATCCCAAACGTAAAGCAAAATCTACAATGGAATGGTTCACAAATAAACATATCCAGGTGTTAGAATGGCCAAGTCAAAGTCCAGACCTGAATCCAATCCAGAATCTGTGGAAAGAGCTGAAAACTGCTGTTCACAAACACTCTCCATCCAACCTCACTGAGCTCGAGCTGTTTTCCAAGGAAGAATGGGCAAGAATTTCAGTCTCTCGATGTGCAAAACTGATAGAGACATACCCCAAGCGACTTGCAGCTGTAATCGCAGCAAAAGGTGCCGCTACAAAGTATTAACTTAAGGGGGCTGAATAATTTGGCACGCCCCACTTTTCAGTTTTTTATTTTTTACAAAAGTTTAAAATAGCCAATAAATTTCATTCCACTTCACGATTATGTCCCACTTGTTGATTCTTCACCAAAAAATTAAAATTTTATATCCTTATGTTTGAAGCCTGAAATGTGGCAAAAGGTTGAAAAGTTCAAGGTGGCCGAATACTTTCGCAAGGCACTGTACCTCCAAACCTGTAACCATAAAAACAATCTAATCTGCAGTTAGAATGTTACAGAGAAGAATGATCTGAACAGACAGATATAGTTTTGAGAGAAAAGACAACTATAAGTTTATAGTACTGTGTAAAAGTTTTAGGCAATTATGAAAAAAAATGCTGCAGAGTAAGAATGTTTTCAAAAATAGAAGTGTTTTTATCATAACCAATTAACAAAATTAAAGTAGAAATCCTAGATTTGTATTTTTTTGTTCTGTTAGAAAGGTACATGATGTAAAGTGTAGTGAAGGTAATCTTGTAATCTTCTTACCGGTGCCTGTATTTGTAGGTTATCCACTCATTTCTGGTCCACAGCTGTGTCATACGACCAGCAACAGACTCAACTGATACATTTATTCCTATGAGATATAAAGGGTTTGTCCCATTAAGGACACTTACATTAAAGGGGTTGTCCTTTCTGTGGACAGAGGATAAGTGTCAGATCGCAGGGGGTCTGACCGTAAGGTCTCCCTGAGACCAGGATAACTGGGGACCAAAAGTACCCCATGCCTCCTCCTTGTGAATGGAGCGTCAGTATGCCTGCATGACCGCCACTCCGTTCACTGCTATGGGGCTGCCGGAGACTACAGTACTGGTAACCCTATAACTGTGGCTGGAGCCCTCATAAGCATGAATGGGGAAACAGAATTCCTATCTGACTGCTGGTCACATGACATGACAAATGAGTGAATAACTCACAAATACAGACACCACTAAGAAGATTACCTACACTACAATTTACATTATGTGCATTTCTAACAGGCCAGTAGGGCTAAATGATTTTTGCCTAAAAATAAAATATATATTTTATTTAAGCTTAAAGCGTACCTCCAGTTATGAACAACTTATCATAAATGAATAGTACAGGCAGATATATGAAACTGTAATATGAAGAAATATGTTTTTTTTTCTCCACTTTCCAGGCTGAGTCACTTTCTTCTGTTACTTTGAGTTACTATACTTTCTATTAGTCTATGAAGAGGGGAGGAGAGAAATATAATATTCTAGAAAAGACACGGAAATAATCACTTTTTCTTTGCTCTGCTACTCTGTGCTCTTTCAACACTTCTAGGCTGTACATAAGAGGCTATCATAGAACAGAATGAGGCAATAACTCAAGTAACCAGCCTGAAAAACTACTCAACCCCTCCCATCTCCAGCTCAAAGCATGAGGCTGAATACAGAAACAAATCTAATGTAAACAAGAAGTCAGATTTAAGATAATGAGCAGGAGAACAGATCTCCTTAACAACATATATTACAAAGTTTCTTATATTCACCTATACTATTCATTTATGAAAAATTGTATGCTTTAAAGGCAATTATTGAGTTTAATCTCAATTTTCTTATTTCTGCTTAAACAAATAAAAATGTTTAGTAAGCTGGCACAATGAGAAGGAGTCGGATATATCGGATACTGGCTTCCCTGTCTAACCTCCCAACTATTAATGAAAGTATTAATCTTGACTTGCAGCAGGAGGAGGAAGTCTGCATAGAATATATCTTTTGGGGCAGGCTAACGCTGATGAAAATTAGCATTTTGCTGACGCGAGGATAGATAGATAGAGGGCAATGCATTTTCGTTCTGAAGGCCGATGGGTCTCCCACTAGGCCCTACTCGCTGAGTCGTACCTACCCCAACTGGGTCCATGGGGAGTCCTTTAGCTCACTCACTTCCTTTCCTCGCTGCCTGAATCCTGGCTTTGACAATCCACTCTCCCAGTTTGAGAAGGCCTCTTCTGGGTCTGGCCTGATCAGACACTCCCTCTTGGATTTTTATCTGCTGTTGGTCTCCCTTCCTCTCAGTTACAAACTTGCCTTCCTCTCTAAATGGGAGACAGACCTGAATACGGTTTTCTCCAACTCCCAATGCTGTAGGATTTTTGAATTTGCCCACAAGAGTTCAATTGCGAGCAAATATCAAGAGGCGGGATACAAACTCTTAACCAGTTGGTACCATTTCCCATCCAAATTGTACAAACTTTTCCCGTCTGCTTCCTCAAAGTGTTGGTGATGTGGCACAGAGGAGGGGATGCTACTGCACATCTTCTGGAAGTATTCCAAACCGAGGGACTTCTGGGAGGGGGTCCACCGGGCAATTTGCTTGGTATATCAGGTCACCCACCCTTGGACACCGGCTTTCTACTTCACCTCTCTGACTATTACCCTCATGCGTATCGCAAATCGTCCCTGAAACATCTGGTTAATGCTGCCGGGGCTTGCATTCCTGCACTCCAGCCTTCAGAACATGCATGAATCCTTCATTGTAGCCGTGGATGCTATGGATCCTTTTATAGGGTTCGCAGGACTACAGAGTCCTAGTGCGCTAAGTTGCCACCTGTGGGCTTAGTCCCTAGTGGCGAGGTTGCTGAAACTCCTTGCCTTCCACTCCACCCCCTTTTTCTTCTTCCCCTTTCTTCTCTCTCTCTCTCATTTCCCATTTCTCTCACTATCTTCTGCCCTCACCCTTCTCTTACCCTATGTTTATGCAGTTGACTCTTATTTTGATTGTCCATACCGATATACCACACCTTGTTGTGCCCCCTGCATTTGTATTTAGTGTGAGATGTTTCATGACTCCTTGAGTGCAGTCCGTTTTTCTACGGATTGTTATTGTTGTTTTATATGATATAAATAAAGAAGTTGTATAAAAAAAAGAAAAAAAAAAAAAAAAAGAAAAGAAAATTGGCATTGTGCTTCTCTGAAATGCTGAATTAATTGATTTCATCTAAAAAAAACTGCCCAGCCCTATGGGCCACACACTATAATTTTTTTTGTGGGCGCTCTACTTTAAGTGTATGAACAAAAGATAAATCTAAATCATGTTAATATTTGGTTTGAACACTGTTTGCCTTCAAAACAGATCAATTCTTTTAGGTATACTTTTAGGTATACTTGCACACTGTTTTTGAAGGAATTCAGAATGGAGGTTGTTCCAAACATCTTGGAGAACTAACCACAGATCTGTGGATGTATATTTTCTCAAATCCTTCTGTCTCTTCATGTAATTACGGACATACTCTGTTAAATAAAGGCTGGATTCACACCTGCACATGGTTTCCATTCGGGGATTGCGTTCCCCATTCTGCTTGAAAAATGCATTCTTCGGGCGGAAACCCAGTGGACCCCATTATAGTCTATGGGGTCCGTAGGGTTTCCGCAGGTAACCGCCTTTTAAGCGGATTGGGTTTCCATTTTTCGAGTCCCCTGAAGAACGGAGACCGAAGGGCAGATGTGAATCTAGAGTTAGGCTACATGTGGGGTTATATCATCACTTCCTCTAAAAGATGGTCACACCAAATACTGATTTAAAGAGGACCTTTCACGTCCTCATGTATATGCTGTTTTACATACCGCTAGAAAGCAGACAGCGCGCTGAATTTAGCGCGTTGTCTGCATTCCCGTTATGTGGCCAGGGGCTGGAGCTATCGGTGCTGGTAGTTCTGTTTCCCATCGTCCAAGGGGCGTTTCAGCGTCATCACTGGACTGTAAGGAATGCCCCCTCTGACTGTACAGGCTATGGAGGAATACTGTCAGAGAGGGCGTTCCTTACAGTGCAGCTAGACTGTCAGAAACGCCCTTTCTAGCAGTATGTAAAACAGCATATACATGAGGACGTGAAAGGTCCTCTTTAATTTAGATTTCTCATTTGTTCATTCACTCTGCATTTTATTATTGACAAAATAAACTATTAACACTTCTATTTTTGAAAGAATTCTTAGTTTGCAAACTTTTTCCCTACACCTGCCTATAACTATTACTTTTTGCTCTGTCTATCCTTAGAAGCAGTCATCTAGTCATGGGGGCTGTCCTATTAGTGATTCACAGTTTTGTCTGTAGACACAGTAAATCACTGAGAGATTATTAGACAGCAGAGTTACCTTAAGGCTGCTTTCACATGAAAGATCCATAAAATACAAAAGAATATTTTTGCACTTTCCAGTTTAATTTCCATTTCGTGTCTTCTTTATTTTACGTCATGACCTATCAATTAACCTGCAAAAAACTAATGAAACATACGCTGCACATGTACAGTGGGGAAAAAAAGTATTTAGTCAGCCACCAATTGTGCAAGTTCTCCCACTTAAAAAGATGAGGCTGGCCTGTAATTGTCATCATAGGTAGACCTCAACTATGAGAGACAAAATGAGAAAACAAATCCAGAAAATCACATTGTCTGATTTTTTAAGAATTTATTTGCAAATTATGGTGAAATATAAGTATTTGGTCACCTACAAACAAGCAAGATTTCTGTCTCTCACAGACCTGTAACTTCTTCTTTAAGAGGCTCCTCTGTCCTCCACTCATTACCTGTAGTAATGGCACCTGTTTGACATTGTTATCAGTATAAAAGACACCTGTCCACAACCTCAAACAGTCACACTCCAAACTCCACTATGGTGAAGACCAAAGAGCTGTGGAAGGACACCAGAAACAAAATTGTAGACCTGCACCAGACTGGGAAGACTGAATCTGCAATAGGCAAGCAGCTTGGTGTGAAGAAATCAACTGTGGGAGCAATAATTAGAAAATGGAAGACATACAAGACCCCTGATAATCTCCCTCGATCAGGGGCTCCACGCAAGATCTCACCCCGTGGGGTCAATATGATCACAAGAACGGTGAGCAAAAATCCCAGAACCACACGGGGGGACCTAGTGAATGACCTGCAGAAAGCTGGGACTAACGTAACAAAGGCTACTGTCAGTAACACACTACACCGCCAGGGACTCAGATCCTGCAGTGCCAGACGTGTCCCCCTGCTTAAGCCAGTACATATCCGAGCCCATTTGAAGTTTGCTAGAGAGCATTTGGATGTTCCAGAAGAGTATTGGGAGAATGTCATATGGTCAGATGAAACCAAAGTAGAACTGTTTGGTAGAAACACAACTCGACGTGTTTGGAAGAGAGTGAATGCTGAGATGCATCCAAAGAACACCATACCTACTGTGAAGCATGGGGGTGCAACATCATGCTTTGGGGCTGTTTCTCTGCAATGGGACAAGGACTACTAATCCGTGTACATGAAAGAATGAATGGGGCCATGTATGGTGAGATTTTGAGTGCAAACCTCCTTCCATCAGCAAGGGCATTGAAGATGAAACGTGGCTGGGTCTTTCAGCATGACATTGATCCCAAGCACACCGCCAGGGCAACGAAGAAGTGGCTTCGTAAGAAGCATTTCAAGGTCCTGGAGTGGACTAGCCAGTCTCCAGATCTCAACCCCATAAAAAACCTTTGGAGGGAGTTGAAAGTCCGTGTTGCCCAGCAACAGCCCCAAAACATCACTGCTCTAGAGGAGATCAGCATGGAGGAATGGGCCAACATACCAGCAATAGTGTGTGCCAACCTTGTGAAGACGTACAGAAAACGTTTGACCTCTGTCATTGCCAACAAAGGATATATAACAAAGTATTGAGATGAACTTTTGATATTGACCAAATACTTATTTTCTACCATAATTTGCAAATAAATTCTTTAAAAATCAGACAATGCAATTTTCTGGATTTGTTTTCTCATTTTGTCTCTCATAGTTGAGGTCTACCTATGATGTCAATTACAGGCCTCTCTCATCTTTTTAAGTGGGAGAACTTGCACAATTGGTGGCTGACTAAATACTTTTTTTCCCCACTGTATTATGTCAATTTTTTTTGTGACCCCAGAGACTTGCATGACTGAGATGAACAGAGAAAAGGGGAGAGGGAACAAAAACAAACAGTGAATGCAACTTTTTTTTTTCTCAATGACACTGGTCTTTGGAAAAAAAAAATAAAAAATTTGAGTGTGAATGGCTCCGTTCACTATAATGGGTCGATGTGCTATCTGTTCTTTATTCTCTTATGGACAGCACCTGGATAGAAAAATCATTCATGTGAAAGAGCCCTAAAAAGGAGGAACTAATCCCAAAGTTTCCAAATTAACACAAAAAAACAAAATGACATGAAAACTAACAGAGAAAGCCAGAAAGAAAATCTGTGCAAGTCTAGCCCTAAAGATGACATTTCACCACCTCCACAGACTAGAAAGTAGTTGGAAGTATTAGTGGGAAGAAGATTGTATTGTCTGTTTGAATTTACATTTTATAGGCCACGGTTATTTTACCTAAAGTATGATAGCAAAGGTGATCACCACCAAAAACGCAAGACAAAAACAAACAGAGGTAGCAAAGTTAAACTGATAAGATACCATGCTACAACAAGTTATCACAGAACACAACACAATCCACTGAAAAGAGTCAAGTTAAAGTTCTTTGCCACAGTATTGTGGAGTATCAAGTTAAACTTTGCTACGTCTGCACCTAAAATTATGTCGCTGTGCTGACATATAGGCATCCCCCTTTACTCTAGCTTGCAGTCCACTGTGTGTTGTCAAGTGAAGTCTGTCTCTAACAGCAGAAACACACAGACAGATTACAGGAAGTGGGGGTGGGGCCTTGCTTTCGTAATTAAAAGCCCTGCTGGCCTCCTCTGAATGAGCCTTCCTTCATCAGAATGCACAGTATTTCCTCTGATATTAACTCTTTTAATGTATCCCATTCAAAGTCAGATACCATATTCTGGCTCTGCTTACAGCCACAACTATCCTGTGTGTCCTAGACATGCATGGCACATTATACTGACTTTACTATTATTACAGCCTATAGCAACACGAGTGAGTACTATGAGACAACCAAAGCTATGCACACAGCTTTACTGCGTTGTCTCGCAGTCCACATGTGATGCCAAAGACAGCCGTAAAATTATTGTCAGGACACTATGCGTAGGTTGACTGGCACATGTGCTTCCAGCCTGCATGTACAGGACACACAGGAATATTGTGACTGCAGAAAGGGCAAGAACAGGAAAACTTAATCCCAAAGGGAAATTATATAATACTATAACACTGTACAATGCTGTAGCTGCCTCTGAATGAAGAGAGGGGGACCAGAAAGGGTTAAGAACACTGACAGCTGAGGAAAACAAAATCATTATTTGCTATTATGCTACGATATGAACTGTGCCTGGTAATAAAAAGCTGTGCCTCAAGCTTACAGCTAATCTATCAAAGTCCAGTCTTGCTAGATGAATGGTCTCTAAGTTGCCGATATCACTGATGTTAATAGTAACCAGAAAATGAGATCTTAAACCTGCAACTAAAATATGCAGCATATGTTGTCAAGCTATGGTTTCGACACAATCACATAGTAACAAGAGCTAAATGCACAACTATAAATAGGAAAGTTTCATAGCTACAAAAATATCAGAACACTAGTCGGGGCGAAGATGTGAACAGACTGCCTTGAATCACACTAAAAACCATCATTAGCAGGTGCAACACAGCGCAGAGTACGTAACATGACGTCCATGCTGCATGTTGTATGGGCACATCGAAGCTGATATGTAGGAATGTTCTCTGCGGCAATAGGCTGGTTGCCATAGAGATATAAAGCATATATTCTCAGTAAATGTCCAGTTTGGTTAAGTGAACAGTCCATCCTCTGTGTAGCATATACAATATTTCTATTCTTGTTCTTGGATTTTTTTTTTCATTTATTATAAAGTAGTTCACTATGCAGTGCTACTATAAGATGTAGTCTACCTTGACATTTACACTACATCTCCCCCTGTCACTAGAGCCCCTGTGACCAGGTATACACTCAGGTTACAGGTACAAATTCCCATGGTCCAGGTATTCTTAGACTCCTACCCCAAGGATTGATGGCGCTCTTGCAACACATTGCAAGTGTCGCTCACATTTCTCCTTCCTTTACATAGCACATTACATGATCGTCAATGGTAAGATCATTGGTGGCAGTGAAGAAAAGAAGGAGTGTTCCTCCTTCCTCCTGAGATACAGCTGCTGTGATGAATTTAAGTCTATGGGGCAGCACTGCGGTACTCAAACCCACCACTATACTTTGTATGATGAGAGAACAGTGCGGCTCCTGGCATGTAAATACTACCCAGACCGGCGTGACCCCATTGCTGCTACCCCAGGTGTGGAACTCTCTTCAGTCCTAATATTAATGACCTTTCCTGGGTGAGGAAACTGCTCCATCTGTTCTTACACTTGCTCTAAGGACTCATTCATATGACTGGGTTCCTCTGCCACGTGGTAGCCATTGTTTTAACATCCAGCACACAACCCTATACACTTTTAATGGATCTATTAACACAACCGCTGTTTTAAAAGTCCGTGTGAATTATCCGAGAAAAAGAATGGAACAAGCCTTATCTCAGGTCAAGTTCACAGATCCCTCAATAGACTCGTGTCAATTAGGCATCCGTAAAATCGGATTACCTTTGGCTGTGCACTCGGCCATAAAATAGTACTTTTTTCACGGACGAGTGCAGGGTCCCATTTTATGAAGGTAGTATTACCCCCAATTACAGGGGAATGACAGGGTGCTCACTACAGGTGTGCTGCTGCAAGTGTCCCCAATTGAGCAAGTGGTTCATACCATCCCTGAAGTCCGGGTTTAGTCACATGAAAGGGATTGAGGTACAATACCAGACACGGCCACTGACTAATTGACACCATCTGCGGAAACAAACACTGTTCTTCAAATCTTAAACAGAACTTGTCACTAGGAAAATTCAGTACATACTGGAGGAAGCATGGTATAGAGCTAGGGGAGCTGAGCAGATTAATATATAGTCTTGTTGGAAAAAAACTGAGTAGAACTTGTTACTCCAGTGAGCCTGCCCTCTAAGACTGTACATGCAGAGATGGCTGTCAGTCACTGATGGGACCGCCCACTGGACTAAACTTCTCCAAAGCATGGAAAGAACAAATATGGATAAATGACAAGTTATCCTGAATAGACTGCCTCTAAACTATGCATCAATCTGGTCAGTTCATCCTGCTCTATAACATAATGCATTGCATTTGCCTGGTGGCAGGTTCCATTCAAAGAAATCTACGGAGGTCTCTCAACAATGACTGACCTGTGTACATGCTCCCATAATAAAACAGTTCTTATCAAAAAACACACTTCCTTAAAGGGGGTCCAACTTCATGCTTTATTTAAACCGCAAACGGTTAAAAACATGTATCAATAATAAATACTGAAGGAGGTAGGTTACCATCCAAAGTTAGGGCTCAAAGTTAGAATTCACACAGAGTTTTTTGCAGGACGATTTTGAGGTGGAATCTGCCTCAAAATTCTCCTCTAAAAACACCTCCCATTCATTTAAATGGGAACCAGAAAAGCGCTGTGGGAAAAACCACGATGTGTTGCTGCTGCAGTTTTTCCCACAGGGCTTTTTTGCTGCGGCTCGCTACGTGGGGCCTTAGCCTCAAGCAGATTTTGCCTTGAAAAACCCAAAAAAAAACAAACAAAAAAAAAAAAAAAAAACACACATTGCGGTTTTCAGACACTTTTTTTGTTAAGCGGATTTCCCAGGTCCATACAGTGTGCTGGAGTAACAAAAAAACTGCATCAAAAAACGCATCCAAAAACCACATCAGATTTTTTTCTGCCTGCAAAAAATCTCAGGTGTGAACATACTCTTACATAAGGAGATGCTGGAGCTAGATATTAATTTAAAAAAAAAAGAATCCCACATTAGATATATATTATAACATAGGAGAATTTGAGGAGAAAAAAACCATACAGACCACAGCATGGAGCCTCAACGCATGATTTGCCTGCTGCTTGGTCAGGATAAATTCAGTCGATATAACATTTTGTAATATATTTAGCCCATTCATTCGGATTTGTATCTGCACCATTCCTCCTTGCCAATCCCAGAATGCTACCCCATTATTTTTAAGAGAGGAGGAGAAGAAATTTTAAGCTCAGGTTGTTTTTTTGTTTTGCCCATTCACCCAATTCTTCCATTATAGTGCAGGTATCAATACTGGGTAGACAATACCAATATAATGCATCTGGCATTTCCTACAAAAAAAAGACATAAGCCTTAAGTCTAATAGGCTTGCCATTGAAATATAGCTGTTTTCCAGTGAACAATGAAACTTTGTACCATTAGGTAACATTGGTGTGCCAAGGTCATAGTACAGTCAGCAATATTAGATTCTGAATGGCAGCTGAGCATAATAGTAGAAGTCTCATGGTAGTCAAATTATGTCACATTTTATCCCATCTCAACAGCTACAAAAATACAACAAACAAAAGAAGAAAGGTGAATTGACCATCCACCTCAGTAATAAAACCTCACATCTTTCTATGCTAATATTGCTGTACTTCATTCATAGAGCAGGTGGGGTGTGACAGAAATGCCCTCGCCACGAGCACAATCACCTGACAGATGATATGGATCATTTTACAATAGCACCTCACACAAAGATAAGGAATACAGGGGCCCATGATGATCAACTGCAAGCCCTTTATTGGGGTTGTTGTTAGTATCCAAGAGTAAAGCAAAGAGAAATAACAATGCACCCTCAAACCACAGATGTTTTTCTTTCAAAAAACAAGAAAGCCCTACCTAAATCTGGCCGTAAGGGCCTTTTACATGAGCCAAAATTCTGCACAGGAGCCTTAAAAGGGTTTCAGGGATTTTATGGCCTTTCCTTAGGATAGGCCATAAACATCTGACCAGTGGGTGGCCGACAGCCGGCCCTCAAAGTGGTCAGCTGTACAGAAGCCATACTATACCCAATATGGGGCCAGAAGTAGAGTGTGACCGGACACCAGCACTGTAGCTCAGCTCCTATTTACTTCAATTGAAGCTGAGCTGCAGTTCTGGCAGGGCATTGAGCCATCTACTTCCGGGTCTTGTGTTGTATATAGTGTCCCTATATAGGTGATCAGAGATGGGGCCAGCTGTTGGCTCCCCATTGGTCAGATATTTAGGGTCTGTCCTAAAAATAAGCCCTAAAATCTGTATTCCTGGATAACCTCTTTAATTCCCGATCACTGACCCATGCAAAAAACCCTGCTATTAGCTGACCAGCAAATACTCATTTTCTCGCTGATCACATCCTTGATGTGGTTTGTCATCAGCGCACTGATCTGTGTAAAGGGATGTGCCGACAATAATGGGAATGACATCTGCACAAGAGATCATAAGTTATGAACAATTATTTGGGTAAAAATGTCCTTTAACAAGCACCAGTCATATCTTCTCCTGGCGCACATGTACTGTACTTCTTTATTGCAAGTCCCCAAATTTCAAATATGCACCAAACTGAAGGGGAGGGGGGGGGTTCTGTGTCATTTATATTGATGTCCTATCCCAAAAGCAGTCCAACAACATCAGATTGGTAGGGTGCAACTCACATCACCTGCAGTTCTTTGAAGGGGCCGAGGCATTTAGGCAAGTGCTGTGTCCTAATTATTTTTTACCAGGCACAGTACTGTACATTACAAGTGAATGGGACAGAGCTACATGTCGTATCATGTACAACTGCCTCTGAATGTACAGGACAGTATCTGATAAACAATGAAGAAGCATTTATATTAGAATTGCTCAGGAACTTTACAGTAGTCGTGTACTCAGAACAGATGTAAGATTTTTTTTTCCTTCTTATTAGCTTACCATTTAGCCACAGGCCATCATTAAACCCATTTTCCCTATTGTTTAGGAACATCAAATTAGGATTCATTTCCTGAATAAAACTAATAGGAGGCATGTAAACTGCAACTACTAAACACTCTTTTGCATACTCTGCTTTATATCCAACCATTAAAGTCCATTTTCCCTCCACTGTAGTACAAAAATACCATAGGGCAATTGATCCCATAGTCAGTTTTGAGTCCAGTCCAACTGGACAGAGAAATGTTGCATGTTTTACATTACAGAAATCACTGCAACATAATGTGCCAGGGCAGCAGAATTTCTGCAGCTGGACGTGTCCATAGGGAGGAAATCATTCTACATAAGAAAGTAAATCCCAATTATAACTTAATCTGCAGAAACACATGAGCTACATATAACATGATAATGACAAGAACGAAAAATGAAAAGCATCAACACGTCTGTGTATAAGACAAGTCTTATCCAGTGTGCTATAAATAGTGTCCTCCTCACTCTGCATGTCTTCAGTCAATGGCTAATAATGAACGCAAGTACTGGATAAACACTATTAATTGTCTTGTGCGCTGCGCCCGGACACAGGGATGTGCATTGTGGCTTTTTCCTGGCAGCATCTGGAATGAAACGTCTATTTATTAAAAACTGGAGCATCTAATGAGCAGAGCATTGCTAATTCTTCTCGCTCTAGGGGCTTGCCTGGCCGTCTCAGAGCTGCATTCTTCATACAATAGAAAAAAACTAGACACTGTTTATTCTATTAGCACACATGAACTTTGTCATCTCCTCCAGGAGAATTGTGGGCATCTAGTTGTGAATATGGCAACATTTGGTATTGGGCAATAATGAGGAGACAAAGTCCATTAGACATTAGATCATATGGAGTAATCTGCAACATGATGCAAGTGACAAACTTAGAGGTAGCTTGCTGAAACAGCTCACCCAGAAATGCAGTCTTTGCCAATATCACCACCAGCACCCACAATAACATTACGGTTCAAGGTGGACTAGTCACATTATACCAGGATTTTACATGTTTTACATAAATTAACCATAAACAATGGGAAATTATGTAACCAAGCCATCTCAAGGTATAGAACTTGTAATGGAGAAGAGTACATAACAGTGCTGGCACCTGAGGAACAGCTGGACTGCTTCAGCTTTGGCCAGAGGTAGGGCTGTGCAGGTGGTAGGCCAAACCACAGACTCCGACTACTCTATTCTCCCACAACTCCTCCGACTTGGACAAAAGCCTTACAGCTCCTCTAATTCAGGAGCAAGCGAGTGATTTAATTCCTAAGAAAGTAAATATGTAACAATCTATGAAACTAATTAATTATACAATATCAACAATTGTATCATTTTAAATCATTTTATTTTGAAGCTGGAGATGGTCTCTCCGAGTCCAACCAAAAGGGGCTCCTAATCAGAAGCGGCCAAGAAAAGTTATTGATCTCAAAGAGAACTATCCCTCCCCCGCCACTTCACCCACTGTAATGGTCTAACATAGCTACACATATGTAACGCTGCTCCAACCTTCATCATGGTCTAACTGGATGTGGGAATATCCAGATCTGCTCCATAACTATACAGTTTAACAGATCACTAGATGTGTACACAAGAAGACTTGATTTAATGGGACAATAAGGTAAAACAAATAACCATAAAAAATACTAAGAACCCAAGATGAGACTAAGAGCCATTTAGTCACATGATCTGATAAGCGCTATACTGCACTCGCCAGCACAATTAACCTTTCAATGCACAAGGACCAACTACAGAAGAGATTATCAATCAGTGATCGTGTCACAAAACCAGGAGTGGGTCGAAAACACAGAACAGGTGCAAATCTGAGGGGTGACCTAATAACTAACTATATGCCACCATGATGGAGGCTAAAAGGACACTGCTCTGAATGCACGGTGCTCTATAGATATGAACAATGCATTAGCCAGGAGCATACATGGCAAATGTAGAACTAAACCTAAGCTACAGTATGTTGCTCACTCATTTCTAAAACTGGTGTTAAACAAGTAGGTGTTTTTTCAGGATAGGTCATCAATAGCCAACACTGAAAAATTTCCAAAATCCTCTTCATCACTTCCATGCTTACCCGTCTTCTACATAGTAGTGACTGTAGGGAATTAAAAATTTTGTCCAGGATAAAAAAAAAAAAAAAAAATTATATTAGGTGGAAAAAAACAAAAACAAAAAAAAAGTACTCACCTGTCCCCTGCTGAGTATTGGGGACAGGTGAGAATGGGGGGTTTCAAAAAAAAATTTTTTTATATATATATATATATATATATATATATATATATATAATACTGGATAACCCCTTTAAAGCTTTGTCCCAGTCACTTTGTCCCCTTCAAAGGACCTAATTGGTGGGGGTGCTCCAGTGCTTGGTGTCAGACCACCACCCAATATTAATGACCTATCCTGAGCATAGGTCATTAATATCCTAAACCTGGAAAACCCTTTTTTTGGCTAAGGTCCCAAGTGTCAAGTCCGCTGAGGGATGTCCGTCACAGACATTTGGCAACGGAGCCACTCTCAGCAAAAACCAGATGAAAATAGCTGGTTTTCACCGCAGCTTTCAGCTTCAATTTGCAGGCGACTGGTCCCAGAAGCTGCAAACCACGGCTGAACATGAAGCAATAAGTGACATGCCGTGTGCTTGTGCTGTGGATTTGTTTCTGCAGTGTGAAGATGCCACTGTAATTCACAGCATGTAAGCCACTGGTGACAATGCAGCTTGGCTTTAAGCCATTTCATGACTCAAGCCTATGTGTTTGTCACCATATAAACAGCTTGCACATGCACCAGACTTGTCATAGAAACTTCACAGACTGTATTCAGTACACTGCAAGATACTGCATTATAGTATGCCCTGTTGTATGTAACAGGCACAGCCAGCACCAACTGTATTAGAAATAAAGATTCAGTAACGCTTTTTTCACACAAGATGTTTTTGATGGGCTTCTTATGTGTATGTTTTAGCTGACTTCGATACAGACAGTGCTTTGCACTTGTCAAACTGTTGTCGCCTTTTCCTCCAAGGATATAGTCACACACACAAGATTTATTGCAAAAATTACAACTAATGAGTTTCAAACATCAAAGTGGGGACATGTATGCAGCAGCCAGTGTAACACTAGGTCCAGAGGACTAAACAAGGGACAGATGGACTGTTAAAGTAGTGGTTAAATACGGAGCCCGACATTGTTTTTAAACAAAGTGGCAGACAAAAAAAGCTGTCTGTGCAGGACTTTTTCGTCTGCCAATTTCAGGTAGAGACTCTTTTGCAAATGTGAACTTAGCCTTAGATAATTTTGAGACAAACCAGTCATGTGTGAATATAGCCTAATACATGTTTCTGCAGATGTGATATTTAACAAGGTTTTTGGGAATTTAAAATGATTATTCCCATTTTTTAACGGACTGTCAAAAAATAGGACATGTCCTATGTTTGCTCATTTTCACGGATCCCTCAATGGACTTAAATCTTGAAGGGATATGTGAAAACTGATGCCCCACTAATGCAAAACGGCCATGAAAAATGTTCTTTTCACAGCAGTTTTGCGCATTGGTCATATAAATAGAGGCTAACAGAAATAGGTGAGCAGAGCGGCTCTACTGTTTCTACAGCCACCATAGAAATGAAAGGGAGCCACAGAAACAGTGTAACACAATTGAGCTACACACTTTCTGTAGTTCTAGACTTATGTTAGACTAGTGTTCGCTAAATGTGCTACGTTATATCCTTAACTCCCATTCACTGCTCTTTCAGTTACAGAATTAATGTAGAACCGCACCGCTTGGCTGTTTCTGTAAGTTCCGTCCTAGTGGTCAGGATTCACAGCCAGTTATTCCAGTCTGGAAATAAAACCTTAAAATCTTCCAGGGAATAAACCTTTAAATATTGAAGATTTATCCCATTTATGAACACACCCAAGTGGTCAAGATGGAAGGTTTCACTGATCGCTGTGTTCAAGGTCCAAAGATTTTAGGACTAGAATACCCTAGGACAATGCTCTCCAGCTGTTGTGCAGCTACAGCTTCTAGTATGATGGAGGTTGCAGCTCCACATGCACTGTCTAATTTAGGCTGAGGCCCCATGTTACTGAAACGCAGCTTTTGTTTGCTGCAGATTTTGCTGAGTTTTTTTGAGCCCAAAGTCAAGACTGGCTACAAAACGAATGGGAAATATATAGGAAGTACTGCTCAATCGACTCCTGGCTTTGGCCGTAGCAAAACCTGCAACACAAAAAGCTGCATTTCCACAACCTGGGGCCTCAGCCTTACTGTTGGTTCTCAGTAGAAGGAAGAATGCCAACATAAGAAAAGAAATGTCCTTGTTCATACTGCGGGGAATTATTTCTGTTTTTTGGTGAAGGTAGAAAAAAAAAAAGAAGGAAAAGTGAGCTTTCTAGTGTGAATGAGTCCTCCATGATAAATGATGGTCTAATTAAAGTGACATTCCCACATTATTTCACCACAATATGCTATTATTATATGATTAGTAAAGGTCCAACCTCTGGGGGCCCCACTGATCCTGAGCTTGAAGGGGATGCAATGCTGATGTAGCACAGTATTCCCTTTAGTTAATAGATCAATAAGGTCCCAGAGCTCA
This sequence comes from Leptodactylus fallax, assembly GCA_947044405.1. NCBI lineage: Eukaryota > Metazoa > Chordata > Amphibia > Anura > Leptodactylidae > Leptodactylus > Leptodactylus fallax. Next base: position 4,905,949 of record CAMRHE010000074.1, on the reverse strand, counting down.
GACCTCCACCAGTCATAAAGTGGTAGCTTATCCTAGTAGTAATATGCCATCACTTTATAATTTGGGAACTTCCCTTTAATACACTGTCAGTGTTTACTATGGGAAGACCTCTTAAAAGCACTTGTTAGAATACTTCTTGTACAGTTGGTTTATTTTCCAACCCTGAAACAGAGCTTTGTGGGGAAATGTATGTAATCCTTTTCTTGACAGATATAACAACAGCAGCAAGCGTGACTTCTGCTCTTAATGTTCAGCAGAACTGGTTTTTCCAAGTAGGTCAGGACCTTTCACATGGCGTTTATTAGAGGCTTAGGCTACACACATCTAGAGCTGCTCAAATCTGAACGTTTCTCAATGTTGGAAAACAAGATGGCAGTGCCAGTTACTATACACAACCACTACACCCTTCCTTTTTACTAGTTTTGCTACATTTTCTTCATGATTTGTAATGTGCAAATTTTCTAAGCAGTATTTGCCACCCCCCCCATGTCACTTTTATAGTTTAAAATGGTCAAATCAGTCAAAATTTAAAAAAAAAAATTTCTATAAAGTGTCATTTTTGCGCAGGCCTCAAACTTTTCTGAAAAAATTGAGTTATTGACAGCATAATCTATCAGAATCTAAGACTCGGGTCTGCTGGAGACTTGGCACCTGGGGAAGCGCAGGGAATATGAAGACCCAAGTAAAATACAACAGACTTCCCCTCCATTAAGTCCATACATTCATCAGGCGATTATCTGTGCAAGAAACGTGTCACAAACCAGATGTTTCATATGGACTACCCCCTCAAGGTGAAATTTCTATTTAAAGGGTTATGCCAAGTAATCTTCTATCCAATGGATAGGGGACAAATGTTTGATTAGAGATTAGGGAAGGGAGTCCCACGTCATCCATATGAACAGAGGGGTAGGTCAAACATCTAGACTGCCACTCCATCCATTTCAATGGGACGGTTGAAGCATAGCCGAGTCCAGCCCTCAGCTATCTCCAGCAGTCCCATAGAATTGACTGTAGCAGAAGCAGATTGTGTAGTAGTGTCCCAGCAGTCAGACCTTGACCAATCTAGCAGTTATTCCCTAAGCACTGGATAGGGGACTACTCAGAATTACGTGGGTATCTGTTAGATGTGGGTCTCACTTCTGTCTCCCATTGCTGAAACGTTTCCATATCTCCCACAGAAGCGAATGGAAAAAGCTGAATACATGTACTGCCACTTGTCCATTCATTCTCTACCCAGAGGCGGTGACACTATCCACCTCACCAGACGGAAGGAAGGTTGGGGGAACCCATTCTGTCTGACATTTATGCTATAACCTGTGGACATGTCATACATATCTAAGGTGGGAATACCCCTTTACACCCTTTCATTGTTTTAGCGCAATATAACAGCAGGTAAGGCTCTGTTCACACTGGTATCACGGTTTCATTTGTCCCTGAAGAGCAGAATAACATAACTGTAGCCCCATATAGCATATAATGTACTCCTCACATATGATACAAGTCCTTTAAAAACATGATGCCAGTGTGAACAGTCCCTAGCCCTCTGGTATATTATACATGACTACACAAGAGAAACCTTTAGCCCCATTCATAGGGATGTCACCCTGTATAGGAATGTATAGGCTAAGTGTTAAAGGGACACTCACCCTACATGACAAAGCTGATAGAAGTGCAGATAAGAAGTGTGTAAAGACGTCTCCAGAGCTGCTGAGAAGTGGGGCAGGTGATGGGAACAGACACTGCCCTGTCACAGAACCCTCAGATAAACATTACTGTCACCCTTGTCCTCAGCCTGACATGGTTGTTCACAGCACAGGCAACAAGTGGAGGTAACAGAGTTTGGGTTTAGTGTCCCTTTAAGACTGCAGTATGTCTTCTCTGACAATTGTGGTGGATGAGAAGGTGTGAGGAGCCCACAGTCTGTCACTCACCTGAAGCCCCTGTGGGCGCTGTGGAGCCATGCTTCCAGGAAAGTCTCTGACACAGTAATCCAAGCAGTGAGCAACAGGAGACTCCGGAGCACGGAGGAGCCGTACACACTGAGCATCGGGAATTCAGGCCAACTCCCCACAGTCTCAGCAGTGCCCGGCCCGCCCGCCGGCTCCTCAGCCTATTACACCCGCGGGAGAACTTCAGGCCCCCGCCCCCCCCGTGAGAGAACGTCAACAAGGGGCGGGGCCAGCGTGTGAGTGTGAAGACTGATCTGTTATCTGTTCATGTTGTAACCTGCGGTGTCTGTGCCGACCGGAGTCTTGTCACTGTCCTCCTCCTCCTCCTCCTCCTCAGCTACCTGCTCACCAAGACAATGTATAGCACCCGGGACAGGCGTGGTACCCACGCCCCATAGTAGTCTATGGGAAACAGAAGTGCATGACTGTGCCTAAGAGCTGAAACTCTACACCACAGCCCTCACAGGGAACAAGTTTAACCCTTTTAGTTCTCATCACACTTCACAAAGCTCCATAACAAGGCCACACATTGAATTTTTCCAAAATGTATTTCCACGGTGTGAATGTGGCCTTTAGGCTGAAGCCCCACGTAGTGAATGGCTGCAGAAAAAAACATGGTGGAAAAGCATTGCGATTTTCTCTGCAGCATTTTTCATTGCGATTTTGCAGAGTTTTCCTCTGCGTTTTTGAAAATCAGCTTTTCCGTTGCAGATTTTTTTTTCTGTGATTAACCAGAACCCCATCTACTTTGTAGGTATTGTAAAACGCAGTTTTTTTCCTGCGGCGTTTTCCCAACGTGGAGCTTCAGCCTTTGGGGAAGTTCACACAATGGACTTTACAGCGGGACACGCCATGCAAAATCTGCTGCAGAGATCATCAGAAAAATATCCTACTCTCATTCACTCTGATGGTAGATTCAGGCAGAATCCACCAAAAGATAAAGCAGAACGCTTCTTTTTTAGTCTGAATCTGAGGCCTCATTCACATGTCTGCCTCTGCGGTCTGCGCTTTTCATGGACAGCACCCTACATATGTAGATGGTGTGCCGTTTGTGGTTGATCCGCTTTTCGTTTTTGTGAAAAGCAGAGCAATTTTTTTTATTTTTCTTTTCTATATTTTAAATGCAGGTGAAAATATGTGAAAAATGCAGATGCCATGTGTATGTGAAATGTGGATGTGTGAATAAGGCTTGATTCTACAGAAAATTGGCCTCAACTGTGACTGTGATTCTGACTCTACAGCCCTGTTCTAATTCATTAAAAGTCTAGTGACTGCATCTTTAATATATTTTCATGACTCATATTAGAAGGTAACAAAGAATTTCAATAAAACAACAATAAAAGTAACATTAAATATATCATTGTGCCTACTTGTAGACTCATAATAGGAAAGATGTAGTATGCATATTTACCTAATGATATGTTATTCTATAGTATTTGTAAGATTGTCACAAATGACTCAGGATATGAAAGGGTAACCTTCATGGCATCAGCTATGGACTTAGAGCAATATTGGCTTGATATTGTTTGTCATAATGATGGTACTACTGTACAGCAATACAAGGGAACCCATAAATGAGTACTTAGTCTATTTATGATGTAAATACTAATCATTCTATTTTGTGTTATGTTTTTTTTGTGATTGTTTTTATGAAAGAACAATAAAAATTAAGATATAAAAACCTAGTAACAGAATCCCTATGAAAGTAAGTTTGCAACAATCTATGCATCTAATTAATCATACAATATCAATAAATTTATAATATAATTAAAAATAATAATTTTATGATTTGTACAGCCTTGTGTGAAATGAGAAAATGAGGTTTGGGGAGGGTCACTTCAGATGGCTATAGCTTAGGCATTATAAAACATAGAAACTTGCTTTCGGTGCCATATGAAAAAGGAGATGCATGATACCATATGATATCCCAACAGATTGTGTTTTCACTGTGCTTTCAACCTGTGATATCTCTGGAAATCATAAAGAAGAACTGCTCCCTTGGTGTTGTACGAAAGATGAAAGCAAGTTTTTACGTTTTATAATGCCCAAGATATAGCCATTTGATATGACCCTCCCTCACCCTCATTTTCTCTTCATTTCACACAGCCCATACACCATGCACAATAAGAAGCAGAGGGCAACACTCAATAGAGAAGCAGGGAAAAGAGTAAAACATGCAGGATTTCACAGAAAGGAGACAAAATTTGTTAATAAAGTATATTACAAAGTTTATTAATAATACAAATATTGCCAGAATATCAAAAGTTATCCAAAAGTTTACACTTTAATCATTGTATACTGAAACATTATCAAATATTCAGAGTCTAATGATACACGTGGGATTCAGGTCCATATTGTCTTTGCTTGCTATCACTGCATGGAAATTGGAAAACAAACTGCAGATGAGTGAGCAGAACTAGTTCGAGAGGAGGTTTGTGGTTACAACACACAAAGAAACACTGTATTCCTCTTATACTAACAATGGGTGGGGGTCTCTACTGATATAATGTTTTCACGTCAGGAGATAATCAAAGCTGATCCTTCACCTTAACTCATTTTAGTTATCTTCACATTTGTGGACTTTGTGCTCGGACTGTTTATAGTTTCAAAGATCATTCGGACTAATATATTATTTTTGATCATGAAAAGTCACACAGACACAGTGGGGAGAATTTATTAAGACTGGCGTTTCCTACATTTACCCATTGGCACAAGATGCAGATAAATAATTAATAGACTCAAACTCCTAATAATTTTGGCAAATCGTGCGAGGTTTCAATGCGCCAAAATTGAAAACTGGCAGGGACTGGCATAGATTTCAGGTATATCTGGCATGAATTATAGCACATCTGTCTGCCAAGGCGTTCCCACTCCGGTCTGCTGTAATTCCTCCCCCTGTCTCCCCCACTTTTCTAAAAAAAAAAAAAAAAAAAATGGTGAGCAATTCAGAAAAAAGTAGAAAGTGGCACATTTTTGTTGCATGCGGCCAGACGCCAAAAATGGCCACTTTTGTACCAGAACACGTGGCATGGCTATTTTAATCAATTCCCCTCATTATATTTATATCAACTGAAGACTCAGATTCTAGTGGAATTTTATATGTACAGAGATATACTCACTGTGCATCAATGGCAGACAGTGAAGTAAGAAGAATTATGTTAGCTAGATTTCTACATGCCCAAACCTTTGTCCATCTCAAAGATGGATACTCAACAAGTTCAGTGTACAAGGGTGCAACTGGTTTCACATTTTCCCTGAAGATGTAAATGGTTTGATAAAACAGGATTGGGGGGGAACCCTCATCTGTCATTTAACCTCTAGAGCAGGGGTGTCAAACTCATTTTCTCCGGGGGCCACTTCAGCCTCACGGGGTACCTTGAAGGGCCAAGATTATTTTACACATGTATAAAAGTAACTTCTCCTTAACAAATAAGCGAGCTATTAAGCAGTAGTTACATTTGTACATTACTACTGTTACAATCAGCCCTTTGAGGTCAACCACGAAGAACATAATGTATTGTTAAAACCTAAGACATTGGCATGTTACATACTATCCTCATCCTTTTCTGAATATATCAAAAATTAAGCAATATACAAATACTGTTTACCTGCAAACGGTATTATGCTCTATAGTTGCCTCTGCACACGGTATTACGCCCCACAGCGGCCCCTGCACACGGTATTATGCTCCATAGTTGCCCCTGCACACGGTATTATGCTCAATAGTTGCCTCTGCACACGGTATTATGCTCAATAGTTGCCCCTGCACACGGTATTATGCTCAATAGTTGCCTCTGCACACGGTATTATGCTCCATAGTGGCCACTGCACACGGTATTATGCTCAATAGTGGCCCCTGCACACGTTATTATGCTCCATAGTGGCCCCTGCAATCGGTATTATGCTCCTTAGTGGCCCCTGCATTGGTATTATGCCCCATAGTGGCCCCTGCCCATGGTATTATGTCCCATAGTGACCCCCCACCTATGAACTATTATTATACTCTGGGGTCTTTTCAGACCCCAGAGTATAATGATCGGAGACCCAGGTGGTGACAAACATAAAAACCAGTGTAACTTACCTGGGCTCCGTTGCGCTCCCTGCGTTCGGCCTTCTTCAATGTCGCACAGACCGGCGTCGCGACATAATGACGTCGGCCTGGCTCACGTGACGCCTGGGACGTCACCAAAGAAGGCCGAAGCCTGCTGGGAGTAACATCGGATCGCCGGAGAGGTGAGTAACACTGGTTTTTATGTTTATCACCTCCCCTGGGTCTCCGATTATTATACTCTGGGGTCTGAAAAGACCCCGGAGTATAATAATAGTAGTATTTGATGGGGTTCGCCGGCCGCTGCCTCACTTACCATCCCCACTCCTGCACACAGCCGCTTCTGCGTCCCATAGCAGAAGGAGAAGCGGGGGCGGCCAAGACCAGCAGCGGGGATCGGTAAGTAAATAGGCCGTTACGTGCCGGGGATACTTCAGCAGGCAACGGCCTATTTATATATATAAAAAAACTTATCTTCACCTATCTCCGATGCCTTGATGCAGCCGCCGCCTCCTCCTCTTCTTGTCCGCGACGTCTGCGTGTCTGTGTAGGAGGCGCGATGACGTCATTGTATCGCCGCCTGCGCTGACATGCAGAGGTCTTGTAAACCCAGGACAGCCCAGGACAGGTATCGCGCAGCTTTGTTTTTTTTTTTTTTTTTTTTTAAGCGGCCTGTCCTGGGCTGGTTTACATTACATAGACAATAAAAAATGCCACGGCCCTGCGGGCCAGATAAGTGCCGGGCCGGATAACAGAAGGCAGCGGGCCGGATTCGGCCCGCGGGCCTTGTGTTTGACACCTGTGCTCTAGAGCACACAATTTCTTTTTTTTTGCCTTTTCAGCATTTTTTCCCATCTACAAAGAGGCATAACTTTTTAATTTTTCTGTCAACACAGCTGTATCAGGGCTTGATCTTTGCAGGAGAAGTTGTACTCATAATGGCATAATTTAACCCTTTAAAGACGCAGGGTAGTTTGTACATTAATGCTCAGCGACTTTTTTCATATTTTCCTTCCCCGCCTTCAAAATTCATAACTTTAGCTATGTGAGGGTTTATTCTTTGCGTGATGAGTTGTACTTTCATTTGGAACCATTTTGGGGTACATAATGTTTTGATTAGATTTTATTAACATTTTTTGGAGGTCCATGTGAAAAAAAAACACAATTCTAAAATAATTTTTCACATTTTGTTTTTACAGCGTTCACTCTGCATTAAAAATGACATGGAAACTTTGTCCGGCGGGTCATTACGATTTTGGTGATACCATATTTACACACGTGGGCAAAATTGTTGGTACCCCTTGTTTAATGAAAGAAAAACCCACAATGGTCACAGAAACAACTTGAATCTGACAAAAGTAATTTGCCAAACTACATGTTGACAAGCCACAAAGCTTCTGGGAGAATGTCCTATGGACAGATGAGACAAAAATCGAAAGCATATCTTGAAAAGAACATTGTCTCTACTGTGAAACATGGAAGAGGCTCTGTTATGTTCTGGGGCTGCTTTGCTGCATCTGGCACAAGGTGTCTTGAATCTGTGCAGGGTACAATGAAATCTCAAGACTATTAAGGGATTCTAGAGAGAAATGTGCTGCCCAGAAAGCTGTGCTGTGTCAGAAAGCTTGGTCTCAGTCGCAGGTCATGGGTCTTGCAACAGGATAATGACCCAAAACACACAGCTAAAAACACCCAAGAATGGCTAAGAAGAAAACATTGGACTGTTCTGAAGTGGCCTTCTATGAGCCCTGACCTAAATCCTATTGAGCATCTTTGGAAGGAGCTGAAACATGCCATCTGGAAAAGGCACCCTTCAAACCCGAGACAACTGGAGCAGTTTGCTCATGAGGAGTGGGCCAAAATACCTGTTGAGAGGTGCAGAAGTCTCATTGACAGTTACAGGAATTGTTTGATTGCAGTGATTGCCTCAAAAGGTTGTGCAACAAAATATTAAGTTAAGGGTACCATCATTTCTGTCCAGGCCTGTTTCATGAGTTTTCTTTTTTTAAAAATTCTGTTGAAGCATGGTTGAAAAGCAATGTCTGACTTTCATTTGTTCATTTTCATAGAATTTTTATATATTATTACTTTTGTCAGATTCAAGTTATTTCTGTGACCATTGTGGGTTTTTCTTTCGTTAAACGACGAGTACCAACAATTTTGTCCACGTGTGTATATTGGTTTTATTATGTTATATGGCTTTTATAAACAAAACGTTACCTTTTGAAATTAAACGATTTTCCTGGGGTCACCGTATTCTAATGCCTAGAACTTTTTTACTGTTTTGTTGACGGAGATATGTAAGGGGTCTTTATTTGTGGGGCAAGTTGTACTTTTTATTGGTACCAATGTTTGGTATGTACGACTTTTTGATCACTTTTTATTGTTATATTGAGAGGAAAACAAGGTGACTAAAATATGTTATTTTGCACATTGTGGTTATATTTTTTTGCACTGCGCTGTAGCTCCCCAAAGTAAAAAAAACACCCCCGGGGCCAGTCCCTTCCGGCCCCTTACCTTTATTGGTGCAGGGCGGTTCACGCGTGGCAAGATTGCCGGAGCTGCCCTGTTACTATGACAGCTGTAAAGGCTTCTAAAGGCTACTGGGCCTGCCATAGGAATATAGCTATTGAGGTTGGTCTATTACCAGCCTGAATAGCTATATAGCGAAATACCCAGGTTGAAGCCCCCTAGAGGGGATAATAAAATAATTAGAAAAAAATAAATAAAAGGTTTTTTAAAAAATAAAAAAACTGAAAACTATAAATTCAAATCACCCCCTGCCTTCCCTAGGTTTGAAATAGAAGTAAATATACAAAACAAACATATTATACATCCCTGTGTCTGAAAATGCCTGGTATAGAAACATATAAAAATATTTTTCCCCTACTACAAACGTCATAGCGGGTAAAAAAAAATCAAAAGAGCCAAACCAGCGTTTTTTTCACCATTTCACCTTGCATAAGAATTTGTATAAAAAATAATCAAAATATCAGACATTCTCTAAAATGATATAACTAAAAAGTACGTATTTTTTTGCAAAGTTTTGAATTTTATTTAAGGGAATGTAAATTTGGTATTCCTGGAATAATATCGAGCCATAGAATACTGTATAGGTAACATGTCATTTTGGCTGTAGAGTGAACACCGTAAAAACAAAGCCCGTAAGAAAGTCGCACAAACGCAGTTTTTCTCCAAGTCCACCCCACTCTGAATTACAGAATAGTACAGTACATAATATTAAATGGTAGCATTATAAAGTACAATTTGTCCTGCAAACATTAAGCCCTCATATGGCTCTGTGAACAGAAAAATAAGTTATAGGGTTTAGAAGGCGGGGAGTCAAAAAGAAAATCAAAAATCGAAAAATGCCTGCAGTGGAAAGGGGTTAATTGCTAAAAAAGTCATGTCTACAGCTTTTTTATTATCATAAAAATATCATACAGATAATATGCATAGTGTAGTGTCATAATACTGGAACAATTTGTACCAAACAAATGCAATACATGCCTTGCACTACATTTATTGACCCAGATTTACTATTGTGGTTACAAATACAGTAGATACTGGTGTAATTGTACATATCTTGGGGTCGTGTCTTAAATGTACCAAGTTTCAGACACGTCATTGTTTTAGACACTTTCTTCTCACCTAGAAAGTGTGTTTTTGATGTCCCAGATTTGTTAGTAGTTAAGCAATGTAAACTTAGGCAGTCTGAAAATGTGCCAGATTTTTCAAAGTGGCTGATGCTGCATGTTAAATCTGGCATTTCATTAGACTGTCTAGTCGATGTTTATGCCACCTTTTAGTTGGCCTACTTTAGAACCAGAATTTTACAAGATGTAGCCGCAATAGTAAAAAATTTTTATTTTTTTTACAACAGCGTGTTTCACAGTAAGTCCGCAGAGTTTTCCTCTGTGGACTTTCTGCCCCTATCATACCTAAACGGAAAATGCCAGTATTTCCATAGGTATAACTGACATGCTGCGATTTTCGAAAATGCAAGCATTTTTGAAAATGCAGCTTTTCCACTGCAGATTTTTTTCTGCAATGTGTGCATGTGATTAGCCAGAATCCCATCCACTCTGCAGGTAATGTAAATCACAGCAGGTTTTGGCGGAGGCGTTTTGCAGCCAAAACACTGTGTTTTCAAAACGTGGTCCAGACCTTAAAATGGCCCTTTTTCAGGATAGTTTTACACCTCAATTGTCTAAATAGAGCTTTACTTGATTGGTTAGATCTTTTTTTTTTTACTTGCAGTTTGTTGCCGGTGATAGTGTTTGCTATGTGTGTTTAATTCAGTAATTCTCTATATACTTCTAGTCTGTTGTTTTAGCCTAATGTTCTACTAGCGCAGTTCCAATGGTTCCTTCTGACTCCTCATGCTCTGTCTTTGGTTCCAGTTTCCTTGTTTAATCTGTTCCTTACTACTTACTAATGTTCAGCCTGGCTTAATTTGGTCTTCTTATGTCTCAGTCCTAAATGCTTTCCTGTTGATAGGGTCATTATTGCAGAATATGGTTTATATTAGTAAAGTCAGTGGAGTCTGGTGTTAGGGTCAGCATTTATATGTGGGAAAAGACTGAGGGGAAAGTTAAAGTCAGGGTCAGTTATTGTCTGTTTTACTATTGGATCATCATACCATCCCAATCATACTGTTATGGTTTTGATTCAAGGTCAAACAAAAGCAACAGTGGAGCTGGCTGATAACAGCGAGCTGTAGAGACAGCTATTTAAAATCTGCACAGTACTGCAAACCAAGAAAGACCCCCAGGCGCCTTCACCAGTGCCAGCCGCAAAGCCAGATGAACTTTAACTGAATCTGAAAGTCTGAATTGTCACCAACAAAAGGCTATACAAATAATAAATGCACTGCAAACTGAAATCAAGACAAAACCTACTATTGACTAACAGAGCAGGTCAGGAACAGGTGAACAGTCATACAGGCGTGGGTCAGAACCAGGAGAGGACGTCAGAGGCAAAATGGGAAGACATAAGCAATATCCAGAAGTAGGCCAAAGGGTCAAATCCGAGCGGGTACGTCAAAGGTACAATCAGCAGGCAATAGAGAATCCAAAAAGCAAGCCAAGGGTCAGAATGATGCAAACAGGAACACAAACAATATGCAGAGCCAAACTAGAAAGTTAAACAATTAGTCGGCCCCGTGTTAAGAGGGTTGGGTCTTATATAGACCTCCTCAGCTGCTAATTGGACTAACTCAGGAAACCTCTGAAACTGCTGAAGCCTCCCAGGTTGACACATTACCTTTAAGGTAAAGCAGCCGGATTGAGAATCCTGATGCATACTTTTATTCAATTATCGGTCTACCATCACCATCATCCATTCATTCCATCATCTGATTACCATCACTATCCTGTTCCATTCATCAGTCGGTAAGTTCCTATTTGTCTGCCTTCTTCCCATATGCTAGTGTTGTGATATGTGCGTCATATTTCTTGTTTATGCAGCTGTCCTGCTGTTGCTATAAATATGGGGAATGGGATATTAGGAGATGTTGTTAGTACCCGGGAAAGGGGATTGATACAGGTGAATTTGCATTCTGCTGACTTGTGTCCAGTTGGTGTTGTTACACTATGGTTCTGGACTATGGCTCTAAATCACGCTATACCTGTATTAGGAGACTTTTCAAGATGAATCCATATTAGCAATTCCACTCAAGAAATATATTACATTTGTAGAGATCAGTAATATATCTAATTATCATGTTTTCTTTATATTTATACTATTTTGGATGGTGGCTCATTTGTTTTTGTTCAATATGTTTTTACAAAGCTCAGATTTCTATTTTTGTGTGAGGCAGCTGAAGTGACTATACAACAGATGCTGTGTAAGCTATTCGTGGAAAATTCAATTCAGAGAGGTATATGTTTCCGAGGTACATAAAAGAACAGGCAGGAAAACTAACAGTAAGTGAAAACCTGCAGCTTAAATACAGTTCTGTACTCACTATCTATGTCAATACTCTTCTCTGAATAAAGCTATACACATAGAGATGAGAGAATGGGGCTGGGGGTAGCTATAGGGGGTGCAGAGGTAGCAATTGCTATAAGGCCCTGGAACCTAAAGGGGGCCCCAGACTTCTCTACAACATAAAAATACACCGGTATTATAGATAGCACATGGCAAGTGGGACTCCTTTACAGATTTTACATTGGTGCTCAGGAGCATCAAGCTACACCTCTGCCAACAGGCATACTTCCCATTACCCTAACACCTTCCATACGAAAAAGGAGGCTAAAAATTTTATTTAAACCTCCATTATATTGTACACAAAATTCATGGAACTCAAAGCAAATTTAGAAAGGACCCCACCACTGCCTAACTGCATATATTTTTCAATGTATTTATGCCGGAAAATTGGCATAAATATACTGATAAATATCCCTCAGAGAACAATTCACTACTTCACTGAAAAATCTTTGGCTGCCCACAGTCACCATGAGGGTGTTGTACAGAGGAATTTATACAGCTGCCATAGAAGTCAATAGGACTGTAAAAAACCACAGTGTGCTCCACCTAATGACCACTGCCTAAAAACTCTTTCATTTTGTTGGGAATCTGGAGAATAATTTCTGGTACTGGCCCTCTCTCGATCACGAGGAAGCGCATGGTCTGCCTACATAGAAGGTACACCACTGAACATTACCAATGCAGCTGTTTTTAATTCTAATCAGGCAGCTTATATTGTACAGGACTGGGAGACCCTTGTGCAAGATAGATATTGGTATCACTCATGGGACCCACATTTATCAGACATTTATGGCATACCCTGTAAATATTTGGAATACCCTTTAAAAGTGTGTCCACCAACATGCCTGGTTAACAAATTTTGGTTTATTTTAAAAATATTACAGCGTGAATCACTTCTGGCCTTACTATATATTCAGTGTCAAAGTAGTTATCTAGGGACAATAAAAATTCAAGGGGAGGGATAGTGAAAACATAAAAAAGAAGTTATGTTGCTGGTGCTGCAAGATGACATCACCAACTACAGGCTAGCCAGTCACTAAGGTGTGTGACTGGCTAAAGCTATAGTCGGTGACATAACCCTGCAACGCCAGCAACATTGACCCGCAAGGAGCCGCTGCTTTGTATTACATCTAGTTCTGCCCTGTACAGAAAACCACTTGATTTGAAAAAGCACTGTGTAAAGCTTAATTATTCCTGAGGAGGCGCTACAAGGCAACAGAATCTTTACTGCAAGGTTTCCTCACAGATTACAGTTTACGCTAGGTTCACTCAAGCATCACATTTCCAGTGTCCAGGTCTGTCTGGAGACAGACATGCCCAACATAAGGATGGACAATCTTCAGGGGATTTTGTAGTCACTTCTCAGTGGATAAAGAAGATAAACCCGTGCTCCAACCCAGTGTAATGAGTGAGCGCTATGAGCATATCAACAGCTCAACCCTTAGTCCAGGGAGCTGTGGCTGCAGTGGTCAGATCAGATAAGCAGCAGGGTACTCTCTGATTAACTTATTACAAGAATAGTCAGCGAATGAACTCACACAGATCCAATATTAATAACAGCAGAACCAATCTCCCAGTGGCCACACATTTCTCCGGAGAAAACCACTCTATTGAAGATTTGCGGGTTGTGGTTTTAATGGGACAGTTTAAGACGCAGGAGGAGAGGAAACAATGGGAGTACAAGTTTATGCAAAAATTTTAAACTCTGCAATTTGGACTTAATATTCATGCCAGCTTCATGTCACACTATGTATGAACTGTGAGGGTCACAAATCACCTCCTGATAGCAAACAGATAACAGATCCCTCTGTCACGCACCATAACTTTCCAGATTGTTTTTTGACCAGTTGTAAATAACTTCTCTACTTAGATTGCATTTTGTTTTGGGTTTTTTAAGGACTCTAAAATCCTTTGAAGACCATGTGTATAAAAATCTGTGAATTTTCAGTTCTTGTATTACACCATGTCTGATGAAGGAAGCTAGCACTTCTGAAAGCTTACTTATAAATATACTCAGTTAGCCTCCAAAAGGTATCGCTTGATTTCTTCATTCTTCCACTACTTTCAATGGCCAACATGGTACAACATTATACTACTATTAACTTATTACAAGACACTCTTAAAAACAAGCAGAGATTGTCCAAGCAAATAACCCCTTTAACTGCAGAAATCTAGACAGAGTGCAGGCATTAAAGGTGTTTTCTGAGTTAAAAATATAGATGACCTATCCTAAGGATAGGTCATCATTATCAGATCGGAGGGATTCCAACAACCCACACCCCCAACTCATATTCTCTTGAATGGGAGCTGAACTGCAGTAACTCAGTTCAGCCACTACACAGAGAACAGAGCTATCTGCTTCCTGCTCCATTCTCTGTGTACCAGCGGCCTAATTCAGCTAATCAGGGGGGGGTGTCAGGTGTCGGACACCCACCAATCTGATAATAATAACCGGTCCTTAGGATAGGCCATAAATATTTTTTGCCTGGAAAACCCCTTTTAAAACTTCCACATACCATATAAGAGCACTGCTTGCTCTCGTTCATTACAAAAACCTCCTTTTCTGTATACTGATATTGCCCTTCATTTGATTTATGGTATTATACTAACATGGAGGTGCAGTTTAAAGTTTATGGATGGCCCGCCAACATTAGTTTACAGATACCCAATCTAAAACCCAGCTGGGCTCTGTGTTTTTGGAGGGACACTGAACACAACAGAACCACAAATCTCTTACTGCTCCTTACTCATAGCTGGTAGCTCTTTCCTTTTCTGATATATCATATCTGCAGCTCTGTGAAAGTAGGACCAGACCAGTACAGGCTTTTAGCCTGTAACCAATAATGTTTTGTGTGAAATACTACAGGTAGGAAATTTTAATGTGCATGTATTAATGGCAGGTTCACTAGCACCCAGTCACCCACTCAGATGTTAAAGTCTTCAATAAGCCAACTGAGCCCCACAACTTCAGTCAAGAAAGAGTAAAAAATTATAGTGTAAAAAAGACATTAATTTTGATCACCTATTTATCACCATCGACCTTCACTGTACCTCCACAGATATCAGCAGGCATATATGGTGTTAACCCCAAACCATTGTATACCCTACAGGGATTTTAGGTACAGTATTACCCTATAACCACCTTAGACAACCACAGATAATTACCCCATAAAACATTCTAGAGTAGATCATAAGATATTATCAGGATTACAAGAATGTACCCCTAAATAAAGCTCTGAAGGTAACAAATAATCAGAAATAAAGCACCCTATGCAATATTCAGATTACAAAGTGAAATTTAGTATCAGAGCAGCAGCAAAAGAAATATTCATCACAATGTTTTGCACACAAACATTGCCAAACATTCATCTTTCACTCCCTATATAAGGATACACTGTATATCAATTCTCATACAAAGTGAATAAGTACTGTACAGTGTATAGCAACAAAAAGAACAAAATCAGGTAAAAAGTTAACACTTAATTAATACAGTACCTAAGTGGATACCTGAAACTGTTAATTTATTTCAGGAGAGTGTTGACACTGCTGATAGTTGTAGGAGGAAAATTTCACATCTTATTGAAAAAGAATAGGCATAATGAAAATTCTAACATTTGAGCAATGATTGTGTATACTGCCTAAAATCAGTAACATCCATTTAGATCCTAAGTGTAAAGTGTAAACGGGGTTTTACAGGATTTTTTTTTTTTGTGATAGCCTATCGTTCGGATAGGCCATCAAAATGTAATATGTGGGGCCCAACACCCAACCCCTGCACCAATCAGCTGTTCAGTACTGCTGCAGGGCCCGATACAGTGTACAAAGATGAAAGCAGATGACTCCATACATTGGCTAAGCCACGTTACTGCAGCTCAGCTACCTTATACTTCAATGGGAGCAGGGCTAAATCATACCGCATGGCCACTATACAACATATAAAGCCATCTGCTTCTGTCTCCATATGCTGTATAATACTGGGCCCAGCAGCAGTACTGAACGGCTTTTACTGTGGGGGCTATGTGTCAACCCCCACCAATCAAATATTGATAGCATAATCTAACAATCTTCCATAAAAACAAAAAATCCAGAAAAAAAACAGTTTAAGGCTAAGAACCCATGTAGAGAAACGCAGCAGAAAAAACACTGCGGAAACGCATCTCTTTTTATGCCTCAGTAGTTTTCATTGTGTAACTTTCTGCCCTTCTTATACCTATATAGAAAACATAGCTTTTTCTGCAATGTGTGGATGGGATTAGCCAGAATCCCATTCACTTTGCAGTTACTGTAAAACTCAGAGAGCAAAAATGCTGTGTTTTTGCAACGTGGGCCTTAGTGTTGCAAAGTGTTGCAGATTTTGCTGCAGTTTTTTGAGCCAAAGCCAGGAGTGGATTGAGCAAGAGGGAGAAGTATAAGTACTTCCTATATATTTCCTTGTGTAGCCATTCTTGGCTTTCAAGGATCAGACATGCTGAATTTCAACATCTAGTCTTTTTGCTGTCAGGTGATAAACCGCCACTGGAAGTATCTGCCAATGGCTTTCTCCCCGCACCCCATTCACATCATAAGCATGCACAGCTAAAGCGTGCATGCATGTGTATAGGGAAATTGAGAGAGACAGCTTCAGCTGAAAGTTGTATGGGCACCATTAAAGTCTAAAAAAAGCTGTTAAGGCTACGGCCCCACGTTGCGGAAACGCAGCTTTTTTTTGTTGCAGATTTTGTTGTGGTTTTTTGAGCCAAAGCCAACATTGCGTTTCTGCAACGTGGGGCCGTAGCCTAAAGGGGTTATGCACTTTTTTAATAATGATGGCCTATCCTTAGGACAGATAGGACACCTGCAGATATGCTGCTTCCAGCGCAGCTCTCAGTAATGTTCAATGTACAGTAATGTACATGCCAGGAGCCGCCCTGCTCACTTGTCATACAAACTGTAGCAACAACTTTAGGTACTACACTACTAATAGACTTCAATGAGGCAGTGCTACAGTACCTAAAGCCGCCACTACAGTTTGTACAGTGAGTGAGCGGTGCAGCTCTTGGCATATAAACATTACTTCTGCTGATCTGTGGGGGACCCCAGGTGTTGGACTCTTGCAGATCTAATATTGTTGGCTTATCCAAAGGATATTTAATAATACTTGCAAAAACTAATACAATCCTGCAGCTGCATAAAAATTGTCGACAGATGAAATACCAAATACAACTAATAAATTGCTTCTGGCGTTAAAAAAATATATGAATCTGCAACGTGATAGTTATTATATTTTAATATAATATCCTGGAAGAGATAAGGGATACTAAGAATCTTTGAGAAATATTAAGTCATTACCAGACTGGTATTTTGTAACTCAAGTCATCTGTTGCTCCTCAAAAGAGGAAGTACTGTATGCTGCATTTACTTCTGCTTTCTAATCTTAGTCATTTAGCACTTATAATGTCTAATAATATTATAAAATGCCTTGTATTATATAATACCTTTTAGGTGTCAACAGGAAGGGGACCATCATTGGCTTGCTCTTTTCTGTTAGGCTCTAATCACATTGTGTTTATAGCGAAGATTTGTTCATGAGCTATGGAAAATCTCATGACTTGCCAAATGAAGTGTAAATGAAGCCTGAATTATTTTGTTCATAATTTGGGTATTGCCCTTACACAGTAAATCAAAGCCACAAAGGTGCATAGATGACAACCGTCTGTTCTTCCTACCAATATAACTCATATCATATTGCTTTGATATAGCTTACTGATTGGTCGGGGTATAGTCACTGTCTGTGATCTCCTAGATAATTTCTGCAACTCATCTCCATTTGTAGGTCAGCTTAAAGTGAATGTCTCGTGTGGTTGTTTGTTTCATTATACAAATTTAAGCATGTTGAAGCATCCACTTTCTGTATGTACCATGAAAGTTTCTGACGCACATGTCAAATGTTCATATACATACTCATTCATCCCAGGGAAGCCAAACGAGTGTCCTTTTGGCCTCTGTCCGGCTGGTATACCTATTTTTGCTTATTTGCTTTTGCTTAGTTACACAGCTTATATACAAGAATACATGAACACTTCTTATTCTCTTTTCTCTCCGCCTCCTTCTCTCTCAATCTTCAGAAAGGAACTGAGGTGCTACTGAGATAGAAATGCACAAACAGACAGCTGGCAGTGCAAAATGCAGAGCTATAACTAACACATACATTTAAAGGAGTGGTTCAAGTTTAGAATACATGGCTGGTGTTGCTGAGCTGTAATACCACCAGTGTGTGTGGACAAGTGTGGTGCTGATTCTAAAAAAAAGCTGCCACTTTAGAAAGTTTTTCTAATCTTAGACAACCCATTTTACAGGGAGTCTAACACCTCCCCCAAGTAAAGTCAACAGCCACCACTGTGTTACAGCATACATTGCAGTGATAAACACATACCTTTGTTATGTATGCAATATAACACTTTTGTAGATGTTGAGAAAAACAACTTTGAAGTCTTATGCAAACGAAGCAGTTGGTGCACTGGTGGCAGGCATTGTGTTCCCAGGAGCACTGTTCTTGCCGCTCATGGACAAGTGATGTCATAGCAGTGGGAGGATCAACTGTCACTGCATTGGTTGGTGCAGGCAGAAGATAGTAGGGGTATTTATTAATAGACAGAGCAGTTTTCCAGGGAACTGAAGGCCTGGCCCCAGGGCACAAACTGCTTCATTTGCACAAGACTTCAAACCTGTTTTGTTGAAAATCTACAGAAGTGACACATGTAACACGGTGTGTTGTTTATCAATGTAATGTGCTGACAGTAACATGGTGGTGACAGATGAATATGCTTGGGAGAGGTGGTAGACTCCCTTTAACTTTAAATAGAAATATTATTTGTCACCCCTCAAGACTTACGTACAAGACATTTTGGATAAATGAAAAGACAAGATCTAAAGTCACTGTTGTCGCTGGAATACTTCTGTCATAAAGGCTATTGCAGTCTCTGTAGAGCATTGAATAGTGTTGTACTATATCCTCAATACATATAGCCAGGAGTATTTGCATGTCTGCAAACATTGTACTTGAATACAGATAATCTCTCTGTTTTCTTCTTTCTTTCCTTGGCAGACAATACTAATGCCATAAAGATTAACATCAAGTGTATTATTAAAACCGCATACACACTCTTAATGCTGTATGAAACAATACAAAGTACAGCAGTATGAGAACAACAAGACTTTAATGGTAGTAGAGTATCAGACACATACAGAGCCCCTCTGTCTCCATTCTCATTGTCATTAATGTAAAAAAGAAGATGGACACTGTCTTCAGTAACGTTTGTTTACTTTTGTAATGGAAGAAAAGTAAAAGTATGATGGAAGAAAGCTTGCTTTTTGACATGGGGTGAGCAGGCTCCCTCTGCATCTGTCATTTAATGTCTATTGCTTTCATCATGAGAGCAATGGATATTGAATAACAGTAGGTTTAACCCGCCCTTGGGCTAGAACAGCACATAGATATTTGACATATACATCAGTGGCAACTGCCAAGTGACATGTGACATAAAGTAACATGTGACTTCTGAGCAACCATTTTAACCCAGTTTGTTGCTTTTTTAACATTCTCAAACATCTTTGTGATTATCGCAAGACATGCAGTTTGACTAATATGACAGTATGATAGGGGGATTTTATCAAGATTGGTGTTTGTTCCTCCAAAGGATTCTTCTCATTTATGATGAGGCGCACACCTTGTCATAAATCAGGTCCATTCTTTGGTGGGTCAATGCGCCTGCTCTGAAATATACGACAGCTTCTCGACCTACACAAAAATTGCAACTTTTTCATGCCTTGTACACTGGCATGCAAGGCATGATAAATTTCCCCCAATGTCTACATGTAGGGCTACGTTCAGACAGCTGCAATAATAAACAGTAACAGTCCATATGAGTACAATCGAGCAGATATACTAATACTGTCTTAAAGGGAACCTGTCACCCAAATTTGCAACACTAAACCACCAACAGGTCCTTATTACAGATCCCTATGTTACTCGTGTCTGTACTGGGGATTAAAAAATAAGCTTATAGTTAACTGTCGACAAATGCTCCCAGTACATGTGCAGTTCTACACTGAAGCTGGAGCATAACAGTGCATAGCTAAGGTATACTACCCCGACTTCACTGCAAAATTACTTGTGTGCCATGAACGGCAGAGAAGGGTCTGATTCAATCCAATTTGACGACTCATCGGACTCATTTCTACTGCTTGTAGTTTAGTATTCCAAATTTAGGTGACAGTATCCAAATAAGTGCAAATTTAAGTCTAAGGTGGAAACACAGCATTTTTGGCTGCTGCAGAAACGCAGTGGGAAAAAACACTGCGTTTTACAGTACCAACAAAGTGAATGAGATTTCATTAATCTCATCCACATATTGCATAAAAAAGAGCTGCAGAGATACGTTTTCCCAAAGCGCAGCACTTTCCCTATATAAAGGAACTTGACATCAAAAAGTTGCAAATTTTGGATGCATACATCGGGTTTCTGTAAAAATTAATAACTGAAGGTTTTCCAGTGCTGTGGCTACAAAAAGTCAATGAAAAACACTTTTGAAAAAAAATCAACATGTTTTTGCTGCATTTTTTTCTGCAGTGTGTTTCGCTACTTCAGACCTTAGCCTTGATCTAAATTTTGCTGGGTTCAGATGCTCCGGAATTATTTATTAAGAGGAACATACTTCTTAATAATTGTAGTGCATCTTGGGATGGCTAGCCGACAAGAACTAAAGTCTATGCTAGATTGGATCTGGTATACACTTCAGGCCTGATGCAAATGTGACACAAACAATATCATAGAATGCTGAAAAAAAAGTGCCCTAAATAAAGCACGCCACAATTCTCTCAAAGCACTAGGTACCCTTCAGCACTGCTCAACTTTCTTGGTAAATCAGGGACGGTATCTGTATGGGAGGCACATGCTGTTTGGCTGGAGAATAACGCTTTGGCTGTAATGGAGCTGAAATAATTTATTACATGAATCACTTGTGTGACAAAGTTATAATGTGATACCTTGCATGAGAAGGGAGAGATAAGATAAATTACACCTTATTATGAGTAAGATTATTTTCACCATAGAGGTACGGCACTTGATGAATAATAATTACTTAGCTTCTTTCTCAGTACAATTATCATAAAACAAAACATAAGCTGGCTTATCCTATATAATATTGGCCACTATTAACTATGATATAGTATTTTACAATATAGCACATATAGCGTAGCTCTGGTTAAAAGGGAACCTGTCGGTATCTTTTGGGACGTTAAACCTCCAGCATGTCCTTATGTGTCCATGCAGTGTAGTATGTCAACCCTGCCTGTCCCATGGTTCTTGTAAAACAGACTTTCCTTACATTTTGAGACATGAGTCCACTGTTTGGGTCTGACTTATCTGTGGGACTCCCAGCACATGAACGCCATTTTGGCAAGGAATATAGTAACATCCAGTTGTCAATTTATTCATAAATATTAAGGAGGAGGAACAAAGGAATGACACAATGCAGAGCTATAAGGAAAGGAGCGCCATCATTTTTATTTTGTGGTCAATACATGTGAATTAAAACAAACCTGTCATGAGAGGTGAAAAGTCTACTTTAGGCTAAGGCCCCATGTAGCGGGCCGCAGCAAAAAAGCACTGCGGGAAAAACAATGGCGGCAACACATCATGGTTTTTACTGCAATGCTTTTCACAGAAAGTCCACAGAGGTTTCCTCTGCAGACTTTTTGCTTCCATTATACCTATAGGGAAACCGCCCGCATTTCCATAGGTATAATTGACATGCTGTGATTTCCAAAACCGCAACAGTTTTGGAAATTGCAGCGTAACCGCTGCGCATATTTTTCCGCAGTGTGTGAATGGGATTTTTGTGTGTGTGACTGTTTTTTTTCTGTGCCATTTCTGCCGCAGCCTAACCACGATGTTCACGCCACGTGGGGCCCCGGCCTTTAGTGACAATGCAAGATGGACTATTTAGGAGCTCCTTCTCTAATCACTTAGAAATTCTGGTGTTATCTGTCACTCTGACAATGAAAACCAGGTGGCTTATGTATAGCTTGTGCCTGACAGTGATGGTCCAGGCACAGTATCAGTGCCTCCATCGCAGCAATGCAATACTATGGTGTTTGCATTAACTTAACGCACAGCATGCATTAATAGTATGGCGCAGAATATTAAGCGATCAAAAACATCTCAACCTTATTGTAAGACTCTAGAATGGCCAGCCCCATTGTTCTGAGCAGTTATTTGTTAGATAGATAGATAGATAGATAGATAGAAAGATAGATAGATAGATAGAAGAAGGCTTGATCATTCCAGCAATGTTCATTGGCTAGCTATCTTGCTATAGTATAAAGTAAACTTTTTCCAAAATATTTTCCAGTGGGTGCTGCATTATGTAGCAAAATCTATTTGTACATATCAACCACAAACAAAGAGAATTCTACAATTTTTGGGTCTTCCAACATGTGTTGCAGCCAAAATTGACAAATTTACCTAGCCTTACTGAGGCAGTGGCGAAAATAAGACCTCATAAATGATTGATGCTTTTGATATTATATGATTTTAGCTTTTATCTTCTTGTTGCCTGAGATTTTTACACACAACCATCTGCAGGATATATAGAAAATAGTACACAAAACATTGTAAGGTTGGGTTCACACTAGTGTCATGTTTCCGACCTTCGGGTTCACATGGGGACCCAAAAGACTGGAAACCCTGTCCGCTTTAAAAAGCGCTGAACAACAGAAACCCGCGGATCCCATAGACTATAATTTCCACCCGGTTTCCGCCGATTTTATACTGAAATCGGCAGAGAGAAAAGTCCTGCTTGCAAGACTTTTCTCTCCGCCGATTCAAGTGGAATCCTGGATGGAGATGAGCAAACGCTTGTGTGAATCTAGCGTCATGCCCAATTAGTTCTATGGTTTTTGTGTGGTTGAAAGTAACTTGTTTTTGATATCTGCAAGAGGACAATAGCAAAAGAGGTATATGCTGACCATAAACAGAAAGTATCTTAGATAGTAAATGTCACACTTTGCAGTACTGTAGATAGGCTACAACATCAGAAGTCCATGCTCGGTTCTGTTTCTACAGTGGGATAGGCTCACCAAAACTTAATATAAAAAATTATGTTGATTTAACTTGCACCATGCCCCCCTTCTGTACCATCCCTCTCTCCCCCTTCCCTTTCCCTCTCTCCTCAGTGTGCCCTGTACCATCTCGGTCTTGTATGTGGTTTTATGTGTTTCTGTTCACCCGTGTCTTCCCCAAGTGCCCCTTTCCCTCCAGCATTTGTCTTTTTCTTCTAGTGCGCGAGTGGCACTGTGGTGGTCCTCCACAGCCGGGCTTTTTCTTCTGTCCTATAGTGTTCCCTGCCATCACACCCCAATGATGCATTTCCCCATGTTGTTATTGTGCCACCCATTACTGGTTTCTCTGTTGCGGGCGTCAACAGCCCTCTCTACCCTAACTGTTCCTCAGCGACTTCTCCACGATTGGGTGGCCTGCGTGCCTCCTACTGCCTTATTTGATGCCTTTGTCTTGGTTTTGTTTCCTTTTGTACTTATTTGCAAAAACCTCAATAAAAACTGATTAAACATAACTTGCACCATGCCAAAAGTATGTCAGAATTTGGGTCCAACCACATGAATCCAATGATCCATGGTGCCTTCTGTCAACAGACAAGACTTGCAGTGAAGAAAGTATTATCCTTGGTAAACATTATGGCCCATAATATCAACAGAACATCATTTAAATACTCATCTACACCCATGGTCTTCAACACAGATGTGAATTTAAGCTGAGTCGATGAATATAACAAGGTTTTCAGTGGACTGTAATGGTCTACACAGTAAATATCTAAAAACTAGATGTGCAGGAGGTCTGGAGCAAAAACATGCTTCTCTTATCACATGATACTACCATTTCAACATGGACCTAATGCTTATATAACCCCACCCACATTGGTGAGTGCTGTGACTATAATAGGCAATAGTATTTTTAAAAAAAGTGTTATCTTCTTCAGATGTATAGCTCTCCTACATCCTATACAAACATGCTAAACTTCTAGACAACACCTTAACTTTGCAATACATAAATATTGCTAGTAAGAACACAATGCTTTACGATTAACTATTAATTTAACATTGTCTAAATCTACCAGAAAGCTTAGCTTTACCTTAGATATAATTCCATGGAAATCTGACCGCACCTCTCAAGGCTCTTTTTGTTCCAAGCTAAATGCCCACTTTTATTTAAGAAAATGTTAATGGATGTTTAGTGGATAAGAAAAGATTTTAATATTGCATAGTTTGGCAGGAACGATTGAGTAAGGATAAATTGATTTCCCTGTATTCTTAACTATCTATACAGACTTCTTACAGTGGCAGAAATTTACTTAAAGATAAAGCAAGCAGAGTATGAGATTGTACTTTACAGTATATGCTAATACTAGCAAAGCCATCATAATCCAAACATGATGTAATATTGCTAATTTACAGATAATTGACCTCTTTTTGTCCATTTGCTTGGTTATCAACAAGAAATTGCCTCATTTTCTCTATTGATCTTCCTTTCTTATTAAAATTGTAAGATAGTAAGATAGAACATCAATTTTAGATTGATTTTGACTGACACCCCTTTACAACAGCTTTTTTTGCTGTGATGGCACATACTGTAATGCTCACTCGCTGTACTTTCAATATTGATATTGTGAGTACTGTAGCAGTGTCCCATAGACAGTACTCGCAACCGCTGCTATTAAAAGTATGGCAAGTGAGCACCACAGCTCAAGTGTTCATAGGGGAACAGCTGATCTTTAGGCAGGGACACATCTTCCATAAGACGACCTGAGGTAATGGCCTCAGACGGCACCTCATGGAATAAACTGGTGGGTGACATTCTATTTCAATTGGCTGCTACTTATTGTATTATTACTCACACCTAGCCTCTAGGCGGAGCTGCACTTATGTAACGATGCTGAAGAACACCAGGACGCTACATCCAGCTTCCTGGCGTTGTTTAGCGTCTGCTACATCATGCCCTGGAGGCGGCAGTGAAGGCCAGCCTAATCAGGAGTTGGATGGGTGAGTAAGAATTATCGCCCAATATCTACTGCAATAATACAATAAGTAGGGGGGGATATATACTGTGTGGGGGCAAAAAAAAGGGGGTCATATACTGTGTGGGGTCCAAAAACAGGGGGTCATATACTGTGTGGGAGGGGCAAAAAAATAGGTTCATATACTGTGGGGTGGGGCCAAAAAAATTGGTTATACACCGTGTGGGTGCCAAAAAAAGGGGGCTGTATACTGAGTGGGGGTCAAAAAAAGGTGGCCGTGTACCACGTGGGGGCCAAAAAAAGCAGTTGTGCACTGTGTAGGGGCCCAATGAGGTGATTTTTGGATCTGCAAATGGGGGAGTGTCCTACAATTTTAATTAGTGGGGCCCCAACATGCAACATTAGTTAGCTGGGTTGGATAACTTTTTTTTTTTTTGGGGGGGGGCACCTTTCTATAGTTCGCCTGAGACAGCAGAGAGGCTAGGTTTACAATTGTTGGACCCCTGCACATCTAAAATCAATGACCTATGTTATTGACTTTTAAAAAGTAAATAATGCCTTTACTTTTGTTAGACTAAAGAAGCAATATTTTCTTCTCTATTCCCTGCACTTTCCTTCTCTGTTGCAAATAATGCTTGTCCCTTTGAAACCTTGTTTAATTAAGTTAGTGAAATGACAAAGGCTGTGCCTTCATTGTCAGATTGGGAATCCGGCCATTGGAATATGTCCATGCCATTTTTCATCTGCCTGACATTGAAATAATTCAAGTCAAGTCAAACATTTTAAAGAGTTATTAAAGTCTGGCCTCTACTCGGGGATCTCCCCGTTATTTACAGTATAAAATGTTGCTGCTGCCGTTGCAGTTATCTGTTTTCACTGTACTTTCTATATACTGTATTTTATGTCTTTTTGAAAATGAATAAACTTTGAATTGAAAAAAAAGAGTTATTAAAGTCTAATAACCTAGTAGGCTGCATGGTGTATGAACCCAGTTGCCTCAAAGGCTTAAGCTACATTCACACAACGCTTTTTTAACAGACGTCACATGGCAGAATTAACTGTCAAAATATAGGTCATGTCCTATTTTCGGACGTTGCCACATATCCCCTCAGGTGCAAGACGGCCGTCAAAAATGGCTATTTTTCACAGCCGTTTTGCACCACTTTTGTGTGCATCTAGCCTTAGTAAGTGAATGAGAAAATGCAAAGTTAAAGGGGTATTCCAAGCTATCTAAATTTGAGGGTAGGTGCAGGGAACGATTAAAGAAAATAAGTTATAAGAATTTAACTGTTCTCCCTGCAGCCTCTTCCAGCCCTAGAATCTGTTTATATAGCTGCAGTGGAGAAGTGTTCAAATACACAATGATTAGCGCCCCCTGCAGGTCACCTGAAGCCACCCACTGGCGGGGATTGACACTGACACTTGCTTAACAGTGAAGTCTGCTTTATTGAGGTTTATTGCAGTGATACAATGTATAGTTGGTCATACTCCAAGCTATCTTCCAGCAAGCATTCCTCCTACCAAGCTGTCCTCCAAGTCAGCCCTCTCACCAGGAGTGGAGGAACAGACCTTTATAAGGGGCCATTCCCGCCCTGGGTAGTCCAAACAACGCCTCATGTCAGTGTCAGATCACAGGAGACTAATAGACAACTTCTCCTGTAGTGCAACTCACAGGCACAATTTCTCTCCACTTTTAGGCCAGGGCATAAATGCCGCTTAGCCGTGGTGAAAATGCCGCAGAAAAACTCGGCACTTTACAGTCTAGCAAATCCCATCCATACATTGAGAAAAAATATATGCAGCGGATACACTGCGATTTCCAAAATGTTGCGGTTTTGCAAATCGCAGCATGTCAATTATACCTATGTAAATGCCGACGGTTGCTGCTGTGTTTTTTCCCACAGCAATTTTTTGCTGCGGCCCGCTACGTGGGGTTTTAGCCTTAAGGAGTTACCAAGTTTTAACTTTGCCACACAATAAACCATCTATTTAAGCACCTGAGAGCAAGGGTTAATATAGCTTGGTTTATTATTTTAAATCATTTTTTGCAGTTGCACTTGCCTTCAAATATATATATAACTTGGAAAACGCCTTTAAGAATATTAGTTAATCTGAGAACTAAATTTCTTCATGCGGACTAAGAATTTTCAAGTATAATTGCAATATAAGAAAACTTACCTTGCTAACAAACAAAAACCTGGTCTGAACACAAAAGTCCAAATAATGCGATAATCACTTGAAGATAATTTTCCACAGCAAGCATCTAGAAAATACAAATTTAGATGTATTAGTGATGTTGTGCTATAAGTTTTCATTAAAATAGAATACCTACAGGCAGGGCTGGCGTCAGCAGCCTGCAAACCCGGGCAAGTGCCGGGGCCCCAAGCTCTTGAGGGGCCCTCTCAACTGCCAGGTGCTGCTGTTGCTTTTTTTTTTTTTTTTTTTTTAAATAGTCCGTTACCTGCTTCACATTACAAAGGACTGGGAATACCTTAGAGCTTTGTCACACTTTGGAAGCCAGCATCGAAGCTGACTGTCGGCCATATTTCTCCTCCAAGCTCCATGGAAACAGAAGGATTTTAATTTACCAGTTTCATTCTGTCTTTTCTCCCTTTTTATTTTTAAAAAATGTTTTGCTTGTCTTGCCATTTTTTATTCATCCTTTTTTTAAAATATTTATCAGCACTGAACCCTTTGAGTATTAAATCATTAAATTTAATGGTACTTTGTGTGTGCTCTATGAACCCATTACTTTTTAAAAGTGTGTTTGTGTCTGACTGTTGGAGAGACACATGCATATGTGAGTGAGGTTTTTGCTGAGACCAAAGTCAGTAGTCAGTAGTGGTGGCGGCATGTATTTGGGGTGCATGGACTGTGTTGGGATGCACAGACAGCCTCACCCACATCACATGCTAGGATGGTTTGTACTAATAGGATTAAGTTTGACTTATAGTATAGTGCACAATATTAGAAACTTGGTGGCTTCAGCACTGTAAACTGGGTCCAGTGAGCTGCATAAGTAGGTTTTAAGGACTAATTAAATTTTTTGTAGACACTGGAGCAACTATTACAGTACATACGGTACATCTTAAAGGAGTTTGCAGAAATTCATGCACTGTCTAAATAACCCCATTCAGATACATGGTAGAGAGTTTTAGTTGCAAACATTTCTGCAACAAACCTACCATTTCTAAATAAACTTATGTTCACCAACAGGAAAAAAAAACAGTTCAATAATTACTAATGGCTTTCTGCTAATAATTTAAATATTACTATCTACTGTAATTACTGCTGATAATAAAATATTACTAAAAACTGCTATATTTTATCTGGATGTTTCCTGTAGTAAAGGACAAGAATCTCTCACATTGAGGAGAGCACCAGTGAAGGTGTGTAGAGACAGTTATGATCTTAACAGAAGGGCTCTGTTAACAGTTTCCTATAGCC
Source organism: Leptodactylus fallax (assembly GCA_947044405.1). Taxonomy (NCBI): domain Eukaryota; kingdom Metazoa; phylum Chordata; class Amphibia; order Anura; family Leptodactylidae; genus Leptodactylus; species Leptodactylus fallax. Next base: position 4,877,444 of record CAMRHE010000074.1, on the reverse strand, counting down.
AATAACATTAGGAAATTGAAAGCTAGTGAGGACACCTAGTGGACAGACTAGGTAGCATCCAACATTATTACACAACACATATTTGATAACTGTGGCAGCTTTAAATACAATACATTATGGCAGCAACATGAATATTTATAACTTGTTTAATATATCAACACAATAGAGACTAACATATGTATACATATTTTTTCTTTAAACTTATGGATGATGAAAATGCTATTTTGTCTTACTTTTATAATTTTAAGAAAAACTTCATTCATCACATATTATAATGTCACTTTTTTGTATTTTGAATGATACATTATTTTCAATTTTTTTAATAGTTAAATTCAATGAATAGTCAAAACAATTCACATTTTTTTGTGTTTCTTGTCTGGCTTACTATAATATTATCAAATAAGGAGTATTCCAGTTAGAACAAGGATAGGGGGTAACTTACTTATTGGTGGGTGTCCCTATACTGGGACCTCCAACAATCTTGAAAGCCGAGGTGTTTTGCACTCTAGTTCCAACTGGAGCACCTTGTCCTACAGTGCGCGACTCTCATTTAAATGGGGACTAGCAGAGATAGCCAAGTAACCATTCGCATATCTCCCGTGATCCATATTCAAATGAATGAAAGTGGCACACAACATACATCCAAGTGCTCTGGACAGAACTGGGGTGCAAAACACCCCAGCTGTTGAGAATGGTGGTGTTCCCAGCAGAGGGACACCCACCGATCAACAAGTTACCCCTTCTCCTTTGGACAGGGGGTAACTTATTCCAACTGGGATACACCTTGAAGCAAGAGAACTGTGACCACCACTCCATTCAAACTCCTTCTCACTGCAGTTGTTGAGTGAAAAAGAACAGACTTGAGACCCTTGTTCTAGAGATTGGGGGCCTCAGTAATCGCTCCCCAGCTATCAGACATTTCCCTCTTATCCTGTGGGTAGGTGATTAATTTCCATTGCGGGACAACCTCTTTTAAGCTAAGGCCCAACATTACGGAAACACAGCTTTTTTTGTTGCTTTTTTTTTTCAGCCAATGCCAAGAATGTTTAAATATGAAGTGGGAAATATATAGAAAAACTTATACTTCCACCTTTTGTTCAATCCACTCCTGGCTTTGGCTTAAAAAAATGCAACAAAATTTGCTACAAAAAGTTGCGTTTCCGCAACGTGGGGCCTCAGCCTAAAAGCTCCCAATAATAATGTTTTTTTTTTTCTCTACAAAACAAACCCTCAGCAACACTTCTATATACTAGTCTTTAGAGCCTATGTTAGTCTATGATATTTAGCTTAATTATTTTAATTTACTGCTGTAGCAAAGTGCACTAAAGATGTCACCCTAAATAACCCTGCTTCTCAGCATCTGCCATTCTCATTTTAATAACACACGTTGAGCAAATAGTTTGAGGCCAGAGGCCCAAGAGCAACCTTTCCAAATTTGTTGCGTGTGAAAGTCAACTAAAACGAAATTTGTGACCAGAAAATGACCTATTTTTTAAACCATTTTTATGTTAAACATAAGTTAAAGTTTTTTTTGATGATTTATTTTTTTACATTTTCCAAGACACCATTTGACAATATTTTAAAAAGTATACTAAATATCACATTTTTTCACCCTGGCCACTAGCCTAATAAAAGATTGACTCGTGACAATTTTTTATGGGTTTTTGTTCTAGCAGTCACCTCATTTACATCACAGGCATGACAGACACTATTACAATAGAAGACAACTCTTACTTATAGGGGTTTAAAGGGGTTTTCCCTTAAACTGTCACCACTAAGATGATTAGAAAAAAAATCTTTAAGGCTAAGGCCCCACATAGCAAGCCGCTGTCAAAAAGCGCTGCGGGAAAAACCGCTGCGGAAACGCATTGTGGTTTTTCCTGCAGCGCTTTTCACAGAAAGGAGAAAGGAAAACTCTGCGGACTTTCTGTTTCTATTATACCTACATGGAAACTGCCAGCATTTCCGTAGGTTTGATTGACATGCTGCGATTTACAAAAATGCGAGTGTTTTTAAAATCGCAGCATTTCCGCTGCTGATATTTTTTCTGCAATGTGTAGATGGGATTAGCCAGAATCCCATCCACTTTGCAGGTACTGTAAAACACAGCGTTTTTTACTGCGCTGTTTCCACCGTGGCCAAATCGCAACATTTACGCTACATGGGGCCCTGCCCTAAAACTCTGCAAAATTTGTAATTATTAATATTAATATTTATTATATTAATAAAAGATGTTTAACTTTGAATTGTCTACAAATGTAAACATGGTTATGTTCATGGAAAAACCCCATCTTCAATAATATCCTCAAACAAAAACTTCCTATAATTTATAGTGACATATTTCAAAATGACTACAGCCAGGATCATACTGGCAGATTTTAGATACTCACAATAGGCAGGATATGTATTCACTAAACAATCAGTGTAACAGACCATGGACTCAGAATGCATTTGTGTGGCCAACTGTCCATGGAACTGGCCTATGTAACCCTATGTACAAATGTATCACCAGTAAAACAGAATAGCGTGGAATGCATTGGTCCATCAGCATCTAGACAACTTGCCATTAACCGAGGAGCCATAATTTCTGTTGTACCAGCAAATTATCAAGAACACTGTCTAGTCTTAATGTAGTCAAATCTAGCAAAGATGCTGGGTCAGCACCTGAAACAAGACATTTCTGCACAAAAACATGCGGTGTGTGACAACTGAAGCAGTCATGGTAAATTCCTCTACAGCTATGTAAAAGACTGTTACTGAATTGCACAAGGCCACAACCTAGACAGTAAGGTGATGCAGACTGCAGTAAAGTGTAGGGGAATTTACTAGTTTACAAGGGTGATATAAGTATTGTATGACTTGGTTCTTAAATGCAGTAATGGTTCACACAATTTACATGTTTATATCCCTTCATCTAAATGTCATATACCGTTATGATTGTTGGCGAATCCTCATTCCCCATGATGGGGAACTGCAGCATCTGCTAACTCTGATATATTCTTTATGAGCATATTAACTTCACTAATGAATTCTAGATAGCTACAGTCTAGCTGAACCTAATGTATTAAAGTAACCATCCATGATCTGGTCATCTGTTAATAACTCATAAGTGTCAAATACTGATAAACTTTTCATTTATATGATATTCAACATGTAACTGTTTCACTCAACTGCTATGTGAAGGAAGTCAAAGTCTTTTGGTGAAATGTACGTCGGACATGTTTGTGGGCTCCCAGTAAAGGTAGCTATTGATTTTTCCTATATGTCACTGCATTATGCCTTTGGCTAGCCTTTTTAGGATGATAGCAATTTTTGAACCTTTGCATAGCTTCATTGGCACCTGCAGGTGACTCTGTTTACTAATGTATTTACTCACCATAGGCTGGACTCTCAAAGGGCGTTTTGTTTGCGATTTTCTCGTGTTTTGCATATGCACGTTAAGCATACATTTAGTATCAAATGCCCTTTTCAACTGCGTTTATAAAATCCCAGGAAAACGCAAAAAAAACACCCTATGAAAACCCAGACTAAGGGCTCATGCACACGACTGTGCACAATCAGCATGCTAGTCATGTTTTTCACGGCTAGCATACTGACCCATTCATTTCTATGGCCCTATACGCACATGGACCCGTGTATGGGGCCATGAGCCAGGAGCAAAACTCAGGACAGGTCCTATTCCTGTCTGTTTTGCGGCCCATGCTCGCTGACCTCATTGAAAGGGGCCACAGAGGCACGAGCTGCACACAGGCAGCACGCAGATGTGATCCATGTGTCATTGGTGCTGTTCAGTCACGGTCGTATGAATGTTGCCTTACCCAGCGGTCCAGGATCCCATATGCACAGTATTGTGCAAAACCTTTAAGGTGATGTAGGAAAGAAAATGCTGCTAAGTAAGAATGCTTTAAAAAATAAGTGAATCAACAAAGCAGAAGTCTAAATCAAATCAATATTTGGTATGACCACCCTTTGCTTTCTTCTAGATACACTTGCATGCATTTTTTGAAGGAACTCAGCAGGGAGGTTGTTCCAAACATCTTGGAGAACTAACCACAGATCTTCTATGCAAGTAGGCTTGCTCATATCCTTGTTTCTTGCATCCGAGGGGCACCTGTTTTTAGAGATCCCTAATAGATCTATTGAGGGAGCCATGAAAATGGCCAGAAATAGGACATGGCATTAAAACGGACCGTTAAAAAAACCGCCATGTGAATAGCTCCATTCATATATATTGAATTGTAATGGGTGACGGCTGTTAAAAAAAAATGTTGTGTGAATAATGCTTAACAACTTTAGCATTAATTTATCTCTCAGGAGAAAAACTGGTCAGGTATGTTGCAATCTGGTTGGGATGTCCCCATACACACTGAGGTGGACCCTGTCAAAATCAGTATGATCCACCAACATTAATCTAGTGTGTATGCTAACCCCAGAACATAATACCACTGACCTATTTTGTCTACAGATCACCTATATTTATTGCTATTTGTGTAAACTGCTTGTCCTTAGGGCTGGATACATAGATCTGCCAATGTAAATAAATCATGTTCTCTCTGCTGCAAGCTCTTTTTGTCAGTATTGTATTACAAACGGTACTGGTACTCAGTATCCTCTATGTACCCAAACTTGGCAAAAGAAGAATCTACATTAACATTTCTCATATTCTTACTCCATAGCACTTCAGAAACCATACATGTGCATTTGTCAAATGTGTTAAAATACTTTTGGTACCAAGCCACAAGCACATGTAATATTTAAGAAATAGTCTCATGTTATAACCATTATTACCAAAATGTGTTTTGTTTTTTATTCTGGCATTGACATTTCTGTTTTGGGCTTGCAGAGCTTAGGTAACCCCTGTTACTCGAGATAAAGATTGCAGTCATCCACTAAGAATGTGTATTTACAGTGTTTACACTAAATGTAGGCTTAGCCATGCCCTCACACATTGATAAGGGAATTACTGGAGTTAAAGAAACTACGTACAGACTATGATGTTCTAACAAAGAGGTGTGGTAGAGGCAGGCGACATCAGCTTTCATATTACGTGGTCCAGAGTAAGGTCCCTCGTCTGTGACATCTATATGCAATAGTAAGGCTAATAATGTGGTTCACTTCATGTGACAACCCATTGAAAACAAGTTGACTAATAACAACTTTATTGCAGGTCCAGTGTCAGAATGTACAGTGTATTGTGTAGGCCTGTGCCATGTTCCTTGTAGTTTCTGTTAAACTGCAGTCTAAAGCTGGCCATAAATATTAGATGTACCATCAAAAAGTCTTGACCATCCCTGCAGAATAATGGATTTATTGTTTTGTTACAGATCACTTGCAATGGCCAGCAGGGGCCTGTTAAAATGGAGTATGAGCAGCTTACATGTACAGTGCCTTGCGAAAGTATTCAGCCCCCTTGAACTTTTCAACCTTTTGCCACATTTCAGGCTTCAAACATAAAGATATAAAATTTGAAATTTTTGGTGAAGAATCAACAAGTGGGACACAATTGTGAAGTGGAACGAAATTTATTGGTTATTTTAAACTTTTGTAAAAAATAAAAAACTGAAAAGTGGGTCGTGCAATATTATTCGGCCCCTTTACTTTCAGTGCAGCAAACTCACTCCAGAAGTTCAGTGAGGATCTCGGAATGATCCAATGTTGTCCTAAATGACTGATGAGGATAAATATAATCCACCTGTGTGTAATCAAGTCTCCGTATAAATGCACCTGCTCTGTGATAGTCTCAGGGTTCTGTTTAAAGCGCAGAGAGCATCATGAAGACCAAGGAACAAACCAGGCAGGTCCGTGATACTGTTGTGGAGAAGATTAAAGCCGGATTTGGATACAAAAAGATTTCCCAAACTTTAAACATCCCAAGGAGCACTATGCAAGCGATCATATTGAAATGGAAGGAGTATCAGACCACTGCAAATCTACCAAGACCCAGCCGTCCCTCTAAACTTTCATCTCAAACAAGGAGAAGACTGATCAGAGATGCAGCCAAGAGGACCATGATCACTGTGGATGAACTGCAGAGATCTACAGCTGAGGTGGGAGAGTCTGTCCATAGGACAACAATCAGTCGTACACTGCACAAATCTGGCCTTTATGGAAGAGTGGCAAGAAAAAAGCCATTTCTCAAAGATATCCATAAAAAGTCTCATTTAAAGTTTGCCACAAGCCACCTGGGAGACACACCAAACATGTGGAAGAAGGTGCTCTGGTCAGATGAAACCAAAATCAAACTTTTTGGCCACAATGCAAAACGATATGTTTGGTGTAAAAGCAACACAGCTCATCACCCTGAACACACCATCCCCACTGTCAAACATGGTTGTGGCAGCATCATGGTTTGGACCTGCTTTTCTTCTGCAGGGACAGGGAAGATGGTTAAAATTGATAGGAAGATGGATGGAGCCAAATACAGGACCATTCTGGAAGAAAACCTGTTGGAGTCTGCAAAAGACCTGAGACTGGGACAGAGATTTATCTTCCAACAAGACAATGATCCGAAACATAAAGCAAAATCTACAATGGAATGGTTCACAAATAATAATAATAATAATAATAATAATAGTCCTTTAATAGTCCCACAGTGGGGAAATTCAGTGTGTTACAGCAGCAAAGATAAGATAAGCAGATACAAATACAAATACAACATGTACAGGAATGTTCCAAGGTGAGAGGCATTACATTAATAGCAGACAGACAGATAGGACGTAGCAGAGGGGGGGGGGGGGGGGGGATTTAACAGGCAGAGAGATATTTCAGTTCTCTGTATGTAATGATCTCCGCTTAGGTCGGTGTTGGTTGTACAGCCTAACCGCGGTGGGGAGGAAAGACTTCCGATAGCGCTCCTTCTCACACCTAGGGTGGAGCAGTCGGTCACTGACAGTACTGCCCAGCGCAATCACAGTCTCATGCATGGGATGGGAGTTATTCTCCCGCATGGAGCTCACCACGGACAGTATCCTTCTGTCACCCACCACCTGCACTTGTTCCAGTGGGCTCCCCAGGACAGAGCTGGCCCTTCTAATCAGCTTGTCAAGTTTATTTCTGTCCCTGGTTGATATACTGCTCCCCCAGCAGGCCACTCCAAAGAAGATGGCTGATGCCACTACCGAGTTGAAGAAAGTCCTAAGAAGTGCCCCCCGGATTCCAAAGGCTCTCAGCTTCCTAAGCAGGTAGAGCCTGCTGTGGCCCTTCCTGTACAGGACCTCCATGTGATCTGTCCAGTCCAGCTTATTATTAAGGAGCAAACCCAGGTACTTATAGGTGTTCACAATCTCGATGCCCGTCCCCAGGATGTCCACTGGTTTTGGAGGGCATCTGCCTTTACGGAAGTCCACCACCATCTCCTTGGTCTTCCCCGCGTTAATCTTCAGGTGGTTCTGGTGGCACCAGTCCACAAAAAACCGGTTCAGTTCTCTGTACTCCTTGTCATCATCGTCTGTGATGAGGCCTACTATTGCAGAGTCGTCAGAATACTTCTGTAGGTAGCAGCTGGATGAGTTGCACCTAAAATCAGCAGTGTACAGTGTGAAGAGGAAAGGGGCGAGAACCGTACCCTGAGGTGCCCCCGTATCACAGATCACGGTACCTGACACACAGTCTTGGGCTCTCACGTATTGAGGTCGATTTGTGAGGTAGTCTAGGATCCAGTTGGAGAGGTGGTGGTCCACTCCAGCAAGGCCCAGCTTGTCTCTCAGTAACCTGGGCTGTATGGTGTTAAAAGCACTGGAGAAATCAAAGAACATTTTTCTCACCGTGTTCCCTGGTTTTTCCAGGTGAGACAGAGCCCTGTGCAGAAGGTGGATGATGGCATCATCTACCCCAATGCCCGGTCGATAAGCAAACTGGAGAGGGTCCATAGCGGGGCTCACTAGAGGGCGAAGATGTGTGAGAACCAATCTCTCTAAGATCTTCATCAAGTGGGATGTCAGTGCTACAGGTCTGTAGTCGTTGAGGTCCATAGGGTGAGGTTTCTTTGGAACTGGTACCACACAAGAAGATTTCCATAATTCAGGGACTATTTCCTGCCTCAGGCTCATATTATACATATATGTAATTATACCACACAGCTGGTCCCCACAAGTCTTAATTAGCCTTGCACTGATGTCATCTGGCCCTGCGGCTTTCCTCGCCTTGATCTTTTTCATCTCCTTCCTCACCTGGGCCCGTGTGAAGGTCAGACTGTGGTCAGATAAAGACAGATTTCTGGATTTCCTGGTCTGTTGGGAAGTAGCCACATGGGGTGAATGGGGTGAAGTCATTGTGGTGAGGGGAGCTGAAGGACATTCTGGGGTGGGAGGAGCTGGTGTGTGATCAAATCTGTTGAAGAATAGGTTTAGTTCATTAAGCCAGTTAACATCTGCTTCAATCTGGCAGACCGACTGTTTATGACCCGAAATTGACTTAAGCCCCTCCCAGACCCCCCCTTATGTCTTTTCTTTCCATTTGCTTTTCCATTTTTTCCTTATAACTGGATTTTCCTTGCCTGATTAGATGCCTCAGCTCCTTTTGTACTTCCCTCAACCCCTCCTTATCTCTTGTCCTGAATGCCATCTATAAACGTATCCAGGTGTTAGAATGGCCAAGTCAAAGTCCAGACCTGAATCCAATCCAGAATCTGTGGAAAGAGCTGAAAACTGCTGTTCACAAACACTCTCCATCCAACCTCACTGAGCTCGAGCTGTTTTCCAAGGAAGAATGGGCAAGAATTTCAGTCTCTCGATGTGCAAAACTGATAGAGACATACCCCAAGCGACTTGCAGCTGTAATCGCAGCAAAAGGTGGCACTACAAAGTATTAACTTAAGGGGGCCGAATAATATTGCACGCCCCACTTTTCAGTTTTTTATTTTTTACAAAAGTTTAAAATAACCAATAAATTTCATTCCACTTCACAATTGTGTCCCACTTGTTGTTGATTCTTCACCAAAAAATTAAAATTTTATATCTTTATGTTTGAAGCCTGAAATGTGGCAAAAGGTTGAAAAGTTCAAGGGGGCCGAATACTTTCGCAAGGCACTGTATTTTCAATTATTCCTAGACAATTGTAAGTGTAATTGATTGTCATAGGCAGAACCATTATACCAACAGAAAACAAAGCAACTGGATCTTACTGGCTGAGCTAAACCATTCCTTATTTCTTACCATGAATCAAGTTACATATACCACGTAAGGCTGAAGCCTCACGTTGTGAAAACGCAGCGTTTCTGTCGTGGTAGAAAATTCTGGCTAATTCTATCCACACAATTCAGAAAAAAAGTCTGCAGTGGAAAAGCTTTGTTTTCATAAACACTTTTATGAAAATCGCAGCATGTCAATTATACCGGCGGAAACGCTGGCGTTTTCCAGATAGGTATAATAGGGGCAGAAAGTCCGCAGAGGAAAACTCTGCAGAATTTAAATGAAAAACGCTGCAGAAAAAAAAAGCAATATGTTTTTTTCCACAGCGTTTTTTTGCTGTGCTTCACTACGTGGGGCCTTAGCCTTAGACTCACAACAATGCTTCATTTGTAAAGGCTATTGGGGAAATTTATCAAGACTGGGGTTTTCTACACCAGATTAGATCTCCTGTGCACTGCAATGAAGGTGTACCTAATTTATTAAGAGGAACATGCATCTTCTACCCTAGGAGCCTCTATAGATTTCAGATATAATTTACACAGTTTCTGGTGTAAATAATAATCTGCTAGGCCAAGGGAGACCACAGTCCCTACCACTTAACCCCATATGCATAGCTTGAAGTTCCTGATACAAAATCTGTAACTGTGTCCTTTAGAATAGTGGTATAGCTTATGCGTTATGGGGCCCCTCAGGGTCTGGGGCCCAGCATCAACTGCTACCTCTGCAGCCCCCTATACCTAAGGCCAAAAAGGGAAACGTATCACTATGAAAATACAGTCTAAACTGCAACCAGCATGTTATAAATCAGGAGGAACTGAGCAAATTGATATATCATTTAGTGGGAAAAGATTCAGTATATCTTGTCATTTTTTTCATTTATTTCGCTACCCTTCCTATGCTTGAGGCGAGTCCAAACAATGACTGACAACCTCCTGCCTATGACTGTGCATATAGAGATAGCTGTCAGTCACTGGGCCTCTCAACAGACTTAATTATTATTCATTGTAAGCATAGGAAGAAAAGAGCTAGTAGTATAATGTTGTACCGTGTTAGCCATATAAAGTAGTGGAAGAGTGAAGAAATCAGGCGATACCTTTTAGAGGCTAACTTTGTATATTTGATAAGTAAGCTTTCGAGAGTGCTAGCTCTCTTCTTCAGACATCGTGTAATACTAGAAACTGAAAATTCACACTATTTATACAGTACATACACAAGACATGGCTCTTCAAAAGGATCTTGGAATAACAAAATACAATATACGTAGAGAAGTTATTTACAACAGGTCAGGAAATTTTAGACTGTTTCTTTCCTGACCTGTTGTAAATAACTTCTCTATGTATATTGCATTTTGTTATTCCAAGATCCTTTTGAAGATCCATGTCTTGTCTATGTATAAATAGTGTGAATTTTCAGTTTCTAGTATTACACCATGTCTGAAGAAGAGAGCTAGCACTCTCGAAAGCTTACTTATCAAATATACTCAGTTAGCCTCTATAAGGTATCGCCTGATTTCTTCACTCTTCCACTAGGAAGAAAAGAGTAATTTATGGATAAATGACAAGTTATACTGTGTCCCACAAAGCTATATATCAATCCGTTCAGCTACTCCTGCTCTATAACATGTTGCCTGCAGATTTCACTGAATTTTCATGGTGACAGGTCTCCATTAAACACCTATGCCAGATGCTTTGGTAATCCCCCCACCCCATTGATTTTTCTATATGCAAGTTGCAAACAATGCATATACAAGTGTTTCAATTGTAATTTTGGGCACATAATAAACATTTTGATTTAAGATTGATGTTCTGCTTCATGAAATGCTAACTACTGCATATGTGTCCTGCATCTTATAGATCTCTGTGTTTTTATGCAGGGCCTTTGCTGTTCATGATAACCTCAGACAATGTATAGCGTGAGGTCATGATCTATCATCCCTCCGGTCAACAATGTGATTTCATATGTGCTTTGTCATACACATAACACACTGATAGGCTACAGTAAGTGGCATCTTATCAAATGGGTGTATTTGAAATACTGTAGAGTCAGGAGATTAGATTGTGTGCCCCATTAGGGGCAGGGACTAATGTGTATGATAATCTCTGTATAGGGCTGAGAAATATGTTAGCTATACACGCAATAGTAAATAAAGGAGTGGGCAGACTGTGACCCTAATTGTGGATATAATAAACATGTCATGATCAGGTGGAAGTGGGTGTGGGGTACGTTCCTATGGTACCCAAGACAACAATGTGCCATGCCATCCCCAGTACCTAAAGTTCAGCATTATAGCATTATGTCAATTTCAAGCCTTTTGCCCTTCCTTCCTTTGCACCCCAGGTAGCCATCTGCACCTGTCCTGTCCATGCACGGAAGCAGTTCTGGGGAACTTATAAATATTTGAATCATCTGACATTGGATAAGATTTTGTAGGATTTAGTGGCAAATACAAGCTGCAGTGGCATTAACTAGCTATTTTATAATTGGGGGTTGCAGCAGGAGGGTGCAGATGAGGACAATGTGGGTTGAGTGCACGGAAAAGTGAGCCAAAGATAACTGTGTTACAAACTTTACAGAGACAAGTCACAGCTGGAAGAAGTGATCATGGTGATTCAAATGGGCGCGAAATGTGAACGATTACAGTAAGTCGCAACATGTTTTCTCTACTGTATTTACCTAAATGATCGGTCTAGAGTCGCTATCTACCTCGATACGGTCATCGTATAGCAATAGTATCAATATATCTGATTTTGGGGCCCACTTGGACTTGTTTTCCCTCCTGTGCTGAAACCCTAGCTACTCCTCTGACAAGCAGCGTAGGTATGGTAAGTAGTAAGTCCTGTGTGAGGGTACTGGCATAAGATCCATGTAGTGAGAGTAAGAGTAGCCTCCACTCAATACTTCAGTTCATGTACTATGGCTCTATGCGGTAAGCACTGGTAAAAGAATAGTTAGTTGCTCAGTAGAACTTAGAGATTCAGGTTAAAGCCCCATGCAACGAGCCGCGAAAAAGCGACTTGTTACGTGGGGCCGGAAAAACGTGGAAAAACCGCAGCAGAAATGTATTTTGGTTTTTCCCCCAGTGCTTTTCGCAGAAAGTCCGCAAAGGTTTCCTTTGTGGACTTTCTGCTTCAATTATACCTATATGGAAAATGACATAATTTCCCTAGGTATAATTAACATGCTTCAATTTACAAAAACACAACGTTTATTGAAATCACAGCATGCCCGCTGCAGATATTTTTCTGCAATGCTATGATTAGCCAGAATCCTCTTTGCAGGTACTATAAAATGCTGCTATTTTGCTGTGGCACTTTTGCCGTGGCAAAATTGCAGCGTTTCCTCTACGTGGGGACTCGGCCTTTAGGAGTTTATAGTGCTCTGTTTGTAATCAGGCTTTACAGATAGCATTTGGTATCTATTGATTCCTGAAACATATATATCACCATCACTAGGATGGACGTTGCAAAACTGAATTTTAAATTCTTTTTAGACATTTGTAAAAACTTATCCTACCAGTTGACGCGCCATATCACACAGTGTGCCTATAGCTGTGCCTCGCCAGCAGCTGCTTAGCAATATCCAGTCATCATTTATTAATCTTATTTTTACCCAGAAATAGGATGTGAAGATAATGCTACAGGAACATGATGTGTTGATTGTGAAATGCTTTAAAAAGAAGTACTGATATATTACTATAGCAATGTGAGTAACTGTGTAAATAAGTGCAGTATTTATGGCATTTCTGCCACTGTAACTTAGCATTTTCTGCTTTTCACTATGATATTTTTTTCATTCACTACATATAAATGCGTGTGACATTTTATGAGAATGCCAATAGCTATAGCTGGTGTGAAGGATCTAGTCCTACCAGAACCCGCTTTCGGCACACTTGAGATCGCTTCAATTACCTCACACCCACTTCCAGTGAGTGTTCTGGGCCTCTTAGGATAATACGAAAGACAAGCCTTCTAAATTTTACATATTTATTAACCCCTAAACGGGTCCGCACTAAACACATACAGAGGATACATGTAGTGATTAGCAAGCAAATACAAGTAGAAAGCAACATGACACGGTACATAAAATAAAAATGGGAGATAACCGAAAGAAAAGATGAATATGTTACCAACACAAGTCTGTGATTGGCTCTCTGGCTCCGGATGATGTAGATGATGAGCTCAGGGCATGTATCTTATAAAGTCCAGTAGCAGATGAATCTCAGCAGAGCAAAAGGCAGAAGACAATTTCCAGAACAAATAGATAGTCCATTTCTCTGAGCCCATGTGCTGGCTCAGGGTGCATTCTTGAGCAAAGCATGTGTTTCCTACATGCGGTTACACTTCTTCTAGGTTAACAAAATGGTCTCAGGCCTCACTGCTTAGAGCACATGGTGAGCACATGGTGGGAGTCTCCAACTTGACCTCCCCCACACCTTTCCTTCAGGAACCACACATTACAAAGGACAGAAGACAAAAGAGACCATCTCAGCCTAGAATGAGACCTTTTACCTCCCCTGGTCTCCTCCCTAAGTGAGATCACCAGGGGGAGGGGCCCTGCCCCCTCTCTACATCTCTTAGAATCATTTTTCTGTATAATACTTTGCCCGATGACTATAGAGTTGGACCGGTGGTATGATGAGGTTCGTAACAAGATCCCCAATACGTAGACTCCAAAGTTGGCACTCCATTTCCCTTTGGGTAAGGAGATCAGTGCCTGGACCTTTCCTGGACTTTGAACTGTGACATGTGTGTATTCTGAGCGTGTGCCTTGACCTGACGCATCTGGGGAATTTATTGGGGTGAATGTAAGATGTTCCCCAGGCCAGATATTGTCATAAAACCATAACCCCTTTGAAGTAGAGTTGGCTCCGGCCAGTTTGCTATTAGTATGTGGGGAGTTTCCCCAGCACATCCTATCTGCAGGGCCCCCCGCTGGGTTAATGAGCGTAGCAGTCTGATGCAGATACAGGCTTGTGTCAGTGACTCTCTGGGAATCAAAGGGTTGTTGTTTACAGATCCCAGGCACCACATCCCCCAGGCCTGTAACCAAATGGCTGATTGCTTCAGGGACAGGACAATAGACCTGGGCTAGAGAGTAGTCTGATCACATTCCAGTTGCCCCACTAGTCTTGATCCTAGGCACCAACCCCCGCTGCGTAGTAATACAGACCGGTATTAATACCATAAATCCATATCTGAGCCTCGTACCATCACAGCTGGACATTATAATATTATGATATTTTAGCATGTTTTTAATAGTTAGCAGTAAGTAGAACTATTACTATTCCCCCTTTTCTTGTTTTCTCTGCAAATTACAAGGGTTGTCTGGCAGGATAAGACTGCGTAAAAACTAGGCAGAATGGGTTAAAGATCACAATAACATCCACAGCAGTACATGGGGCCCCTAGTCTCCACTTCCTGGTCTTGTCTTGACACACAGTAAATGCTCACTCAGTCAGTCATTGGCTAAGGTGGGTACTGACGTGACCACTTATTGGTATAACAGGTAGTACCAGGTATTTTTCTGTGTGTTAAGTCAGGACCAGGAAGTAGATATCAGTAGGAATCTAGGAAACCACCAAATTGTTGCGATGGGGATCAGTGAGATTAGTAATGTTTGTTTATTATTTTAACCCATTCTGTCCCTTTTCTAAAAAACTTTATCCTGCCAGACAACCCCTTAAACCTTTCATGCCTCTGTCAATTTTTGTTTTTGCATTTCTGTTTTTCCCTCTCCCCATTCCAAGGGCCATAATTTTTTAATTTTTCAGTTCACATTGTCACATGATAGCTTATTGATTGCGGGACAAATTGTACTTTGTAATGTACCATTCAATATCCAGTACAATGCACTGGGAAGCTGGAAAAAAATTGTGAATGAGGTGGAATTGGAAAAAAAATGCAATTGTGCCAATTTCTTATGGGTTTAATTTTTACAACATTCACTATGTGGTAAAAATGACATGTTGCCTGTATTCAGTATGATCACGGCAATAACGAATTTATATAGTATTTGTAATATTTTGATACCTTGTAAAACTTTGCAAAATAGAGAAAAAGTTTTGTGTTGCCATGTTCTGACACCTGTAACTTTTTCATATTTATGTGTATGGAGCTGGGTATGGTGTCTTTTTATGTGGGATAAGATGGCGTTTTTATTGATACCATTTTGGGGAAGTTCTGATGGTTTGATCTCTTTTCATTCCATTTTTATAGGAGGAAAAGTGTTGGGAAAAAAAAAATCGTCATTTGGCCATTTTGATTTTTTTTCCCCACTACGCCGTTCACCGTATGGGATAAAAATTTTTATATTTTAATAGTTTGAAATATTTATTTCTTTTTATATGTGATCTAGGGAAAGGGGGATGATTAGAACTTTTACATTTTTTGTGTTTTTTTTATACTTTAAAAAAAAATTTTGTTTTACTTTTATTTTCAGACCCCCTAGGGACCTTGAACCCTAGGGGGTCTGATCATTAATACTATTCACTGCAATACTAATTATTTACTATTGCAGTGAATAGTAAAATACATTGCCTTCTATTACATGCTGCCTTTGGCAGTGTAATAGAAGGGATATAATGACAAGCCTGGGAGCCTTCAATATGCTCCCGGCTGTCATGGCAACCGATCGCTGCCCTCCGATGGCAATCTGGAGGGCGGAAATCGTTCAAAGATGTCGGCGCCCATGGCGGCCGTGCACTGTAGATGCCGTGGTTGCATTTGACCGCGGCATCTAAATTGTTAACAGCTGCGATCGGTTTCGACACTGATCATAGCTGACAGCTGCGGGTTCTGGCAGCCAGGATCCGCCGGGTATGGAGAGAGCTCAGCTCCTGAGCTCTCTCCATAAACCCCTTTGCACATAATGATGTAAATTAACTTGATTATGCACCAAAGGGTTAAGAATTTCCCAGTTACACAAAACCCAAAATATAATGAAAATAATTCCAAGAACTAAAGGAGTTATTTATTTATAGACTGCAGCATACTACAGTTTTGTAATGTCATGTATAAAAGAAGGCCCTTTTAAGGGCCTCCTAAAAAGGAGGGAAATTAGCACAATAGATTTGTGGAATACACTGTGACCTTTACCTTGTACTCCATGAGTAAAAAATGGCAAATGTTGAGAAAGAAATATTGGTTCTTAAGGCTGAGGCCCCAGGTTGCAGAAATGCAGCTTTTTTATTGCGGATTTTGTTGCGGATTTTTAGCCAAAGCCAAGATGAATGGGGAATATATAGGAAGTTCTTATACATCTACCTCCTGCTCAATCCACTCCTGGCTTTGGCTTAAAAAAACGCTACAAAATCTGCAACAAAAAAAGCTACGTTTCTGCAATGTGGGGCCTTAGCCTAAATGTATTTATTGCTCCAGCGAAATGCAGGTCCTCAATAACGTTATATAAACACAGACCAACAATACAGTAGACAAAAGCCACAATGTATTTCCAAACAGTTTGCAGTTAACATTATTTTCTGTACATGATTATGAGGGCTGCCATCTTACCTAAGCTGCTCTGCTAACAACAATTTAGTAATATGCTTTACAACAGTCTCATGGTGTCTTGCAGCAACAGACTGGGGCCGACTCATTGAGGTCTATGGAAACATTTTCTAGACAGGGAGAGGGATCAGATAAACTGTGACTCAGGGCCCATGCAAACAACCGTGTGCTAGTTCAGTGTGCTATCCGGATTTATCCGGGATAGCACGCTGACCCATTCATTTCCACAGATCAGGGACCGACAGTCCGTGCTGCAAAACTAAGGACAGATCGCATGAATGGGGCCGCAGAAGCACGGTTGGTGCACGGGTGGCACATGGATGACATCCGCAATAAAAAAAACACTGCAAAAAAAAAAATGCAATGTGTTTCCGCTGCGTTTTTTTCTGAGGCATTTTTTAGCTGCGTTCCACAACGTGGGGCCTTAGCCTTGATCTGTTTTCAGCAATGGATGCAATAATGAGTCAGTGTGCAGTTTCTATAGAGGTGTTACCTTCTATTGCAATATATACTGTCTTGTCGGTGATGTAAATGAGGTGACTGCTGCAAAGAAATCCTACAGAACTGAAGTGACAGAAGTGTCACATTTTTAATAAAATCTGGCTATAATACCACTGTGAAAATTGCTGCATTTACTACTTTTTAAAATAAAGGTAGTGACAAGAAACACTATTGAAAACAAAATCATCTTAAGAATCATGAAAATTATCTTAAATATGTATAACATACAAAAATTGGTTTAAAAAATAGGTTTTTTCTGGTGACACATTGCCTTTAACTCAGCTGACTGATAACATCTCTACATATGGTAGAAGTGGTCCCTGATGCCAAATTCACACAAATTTTCCTTAATGCTAAGGCCCCACATAGCTGGCTGCATCAAAAAAGTGCTGTGAAAAAAAACGCAGTAGCAACGCATTGCGGTTTTTCCCGCAGCGCTTTTCACAAAAAGTCACAGACTTTGTGCTTCAATTATACCTATAGGGTAACCACTGGTGTTTCTGTAGGTATAATTGGCATGCTCTGATTTCCAAAACCGTGATGGTTTTGGAAATCGCATATTTTTCTGCAATGTTTGGATGGGCCTAACAAAGCAAAAGCTATAAAGGAAACATATACATTTGGAAACAGCCCTGTTTTGCCTGAGGCTGGGCCCCACGTGGCGTAAACAGAAAAAAACTAGGCATTTTACAGTCGTAGCAATTCTAGCGAATCCCATCCACACATTGCGGGAAAATACTTCCCTATAGGTATAATTGAAGCAGAAAGTCACTTTTCACTTTCTGTGAAAGTCGCTGTGGGAAAAACCGCGATGCATTTCTGCCGCAGTTTTTCCCGCAGTGCTTTTTTGCTATATGGGTCCTTAGCCTTACATGGGTTTTGTTCAGGCTCTCCAATTTCCTTCAACACTTTAAAAACACACTAATAGATTTCAGATGAAATTGACCCTAGCATGTGTTTGAGATAGGGAACTTCAACTGTGACAGAGACTGATGTGAGTGGTGACAGACTATGTACAGTGCTACGTCATACATACATGCTATGCTGTAGGATCTGGAAATGAATAAATACATCATCATTTGTGATAAGTATTATGTCTACATTTGGTTTCAGCTCACTGAGCTGATCTTAAAAATAGTGAGGAATTGCAGCACAAAGTATGTTAGCAAGTTGTAGAACTTTTCACTATAAAGTAATTAAACTTTACTTGCATAAAACTGGAAAATTCTTGTAATGTACTTGTCTCATTCAGACTGAAGTGATCACGCAGTACATGCTGGGTTGTCTTATTAACTTTAAAGATTTAGCTACAGAGCCAAGTAACATCAAGATACAACCTTGACTCATTCCAGATCAATATAACTAATGGACTATGTAATTTATCTCAGCATTCCATATTATCAGCTACATCAATGAAAAATGTTTCTCTTAGAGCGAGCATGAAAGAGTACTCATCATAAAAAAACACCTCTAACAAACAGAAAGAACACTAATATATATATGCACTGGTTCCGGAAACACCATAATAATAACAAGAACTTTCCCTTAAAGCAAGACTACATGCTACTGGCAAAATCAAATAAAGGGGTCATTACTGCAGGGGTAAGAATCAAAGGCAGCAGTACACTTGCGTATAGAGAGTATAGCTAGGATGGAGATGAACCAGAATGTGCCCCAAGTGCTCTGTAAGGCTAGGTTCAGGTCCGCCAGGGGACCTGAACGATTGAGAGCCCGTCTGCTAAAACAGCGGTTACCCGCAGACACCATAGACTGCAATAGGGTCTGCCAAGTATCCGCCGTTTTGATAGTGAAACTGATGGAGAGAAAAGTCCTCCGTGCAAAACTTTTCTCTCCACCAGTTCACGGTGACTCCAACACAGATGGGAACCTAACTTAAACTGTGTGCAGAACTGGCACCAGGGGCGTAACTACCGGGGTAGCAGTGGTAGCGGCTGCCACAGGGCCCGGAACATTACGGGGCCCGGAGCCCTGTGGCAGTCGCTACCGCGAACCCCACAATCACTGCTATCGTTATACTCCGGGGTCTTTTGAGACCCCGGAGTATAACGATCGGGGGCCCAGGGGAGGTGAGCGAACATAAAAACCACTGTAACTCACCTATCCGCCGCTCCGCAGGCTTCGGGCCTGTTTGGTGACGTCCCAGACATCAGCCGACGTCATTATGCGTCGCAACGCCGGCCTGAATCGCGCGAGATCCGGTCCGACATTGAAGATGGCCTTAGTAGCGCACGGGAGTGCACCGGAGCGAGGAAGAGGTAAGTTGCAGTGTTTTCTATGTTTCTATCCTCTCCTGGGTCTCCGATCATTATACTCTGGGGTCTGAAAAGACCCCAGAGTATAATAATCGTTCATGGGTGGTCCACTATGGGGCATAATACTGTGTGCAGGGGCCACTATGGGGCAAACTACTGTGTGCAGGGGCCACTATGGGGCAAACTACTGTGTGCAGGGGCTACTATCGGGCAAACTACTGTGTGCAGGGGCTACTATGGGGCAAACTACTGTGTGCAGGGGCCACTATGGGGCAAACTACTGTGTGTCGGGGCCACTATGGGGCAAACTACTGTGTGCAGGGGCTACTATGGGGCAAACTACTGTGTGCAGGGGCTACTATGGGGCAAACTACTGTGTGCAGGGGCTACTATGGGGCAAACTACTGTGTGCAGGGGCTACTATGGGGCAAACTACTGTGTGCAGGGGCTACTATGGGGCAAACTACTGTGTGCAGGGGCCACTATGGGGCAAACTACTGTGTGCAGGGGCTACTATGGGGCAAACTACTGTGTGCAGGGGCTACTATGGGGCAAACTACTGTGTGCAGGGGCCACTATGGGGCAAACTACTGTGTGTCGGGGGCCACTATGGGGCAAACTACTGTGTGCTGGGGCCACTATGGGGCAAACTACTGTGTGCAGGGGCCACTATGGGGCATAATATTGTGTGCAGGGGCCACTATGCTGCATAATACCGTGTCCAGGGGCCACTATGGGGCATAATACCGTGTGCAGGGGCCACTATGGGACATAATACCGTGTGCAGGGGCCACTATGGGGCATAATAGTGTGCACAGGAATGCGGTTTGTGTGTGGGGGGGTTGGGGGCGGCGGCTTGGGGGGGTTGGGGGCGGCGGCTTTGGGGGGGGCCCCATGTCAAATGTTCGCCTTGGGGCCCAGCCATTCCTAGTTACGCCACTGACTGGCACACAGTCCTGCAGGTAATGTATGGTCAGTTAATGATCCCTACTGATGGCCTGAAGCCATTTGCCTGATCTATAGGCTAGGGCCCCATGTAGCGAGCCACAGGCAAAAAAAAAAAGTTTTAAAAAATATAAAAAAAATAATAAAAACCTAAAAATTAAAATCACCCCCCTTTCCCTAGATTTAAAATAAAGATAAATAAACATTAAAAATTATTCATCCCCATGTCTGAAAACTCATGGTCTACAAACAAAAATATTTTTCCTATATGGCGAACCCTGTAGCGGTAAAATAAATTAAAGAGCCAAAAAAAGCAATCAAAACCTCATAGATTTTCCCCAAAATGGTATAACTAAAAAGTACATTTGGCCCTGCAAAAAAGATGCCTTATGTATCCCTGTACATGGAAATATAAAACAGTTGCAGGTGTCAGAATATGGTGACTCCAAAACAGTTTTATTTTTTTGCAAAGTTTTTTTAAGGGGTTAAAACGTAAAAAAAATAAATTTTAAATTTGGTACCCCCAGCAGGGCTGTTTTAACACATTGGTGGGCCCAGTGTAAAGGTTTCATAAGTGAGCCTGCCCATCATCACCACAAATATTCAACTTGCACAAATTATAATGCCCCCTTAGTGGCCCTCACACAGTATAATGCCTCCCTAGTGGCCCCATACAATATAATGTCCCACTCTAGCTACCACAACAGTTTAATGTCCCCCTCCAAGTACACCCACAGTATAATATCCCCCTCCAGCTATCCCTGCAGCATAATGTCCCTGTCCATCTGCCCCCACAGCATAATGTCCCCCTCCAGCTGCCCTCGCAGTTTAATGTCCCCCTTCAGATACCCCGACAGTTTAAAGTTCCCCTGCAGTTCCCCCTGTTTAAAGTACCCCTCCAGTTGCCCCCAGTTTAATGTCCCCCTCCAGTTGCCCCAAATTTAATGTCCCCCTCCAGCTGCCCCCACAGGTTAATGTCCACATCCAGATGCCTCCACAGATTAATGTCCCCCTGCAGTTGTCCCCACAGTTTAATGTCCCTCTCCTACCAAACAAAAATTAAAAAAAAAAACACTAATACTCCCCTCTCCTCACTCCCCTGCTGTCTCGAGTCTGGAGTCTTCAGGGAGCTGCAGGTGCGATGTGATATCAGCATATGACGCATGCAACCCCCAGGGAAGAGAGGGGATGAATGGTAAAGCAGGGAGTGGATGACCCCCATCATTGTATGCATCTCCTCAGTGTCCTGATGAGCTAAACATGGGGCAGCCTGGAAAGGCCAGACAGCATATGCAGGACTGTCCCGCTGTCCCAAGGGGGCCTCCGCTACCATAGGGCTCAGTGCAAGTGCACCATCCCCAGAATTGTACCAACTCATAGAATACAGGTGACATGTTATTTTGGCTGTACAGTGAACACCATGAAAACAAACCCCGTAAGAAAGTTGCAAAAATGCAATTTTTCTCCAATATGGTACCATTACAAAGTACAATTTGACCCACAATCATTAAAGGGAATCTGTCAGGTCAATCTGGGACACTAAACCACCCACAGGTCCTTATAGACCTGGGGTTTAGTGTCCCAAATCGCCCTGTTGTAATGCAATCTGCAGGCGCATTAAAAATAAAAAACCTTTACACTTACCTAGAGAAGGCTCCGATTTATGCTGTTAGGCCGAGAACAGTCCGGCTTATTCATGAGCTTCTTTGTTGGCACGCCTCCCAGTGCCTGCACTGTTCTTCAGTGAAGCCGAAGATGGACATCCCGGCTTCATTGCGCAATTGCTGGAGGTACGGGACATGCGCACTGAATCTGAGGTGTACTCCTTTGGCTTCATTGATGAACTGCGCAGGTGCGGGGAGTACAGCAGCAGGGTGAGTATAAAGCTTTTTTATTTTTAATGCGGCCATGGATTGCGTTATAACAGGGTGATTTGGGACACTAAAACCCAGGTCCATATGGACGTGTGGGTGGTTTAGTGTCCCAAATTGCCCTGACAGATTCCCTTTAAGCCCACATATGGCTCTGTGAACTGAAAAATAACAAAGTTATAGAGTTTGGAAGGCAGAGAATCAAAAACGAATATTGATAAATGCCTGCGGCAGGAAGGGGTTAAGCATGCCTGGCATAAAAACATATCTATCCTAACATAAAATAGTAATAATATAAGAGCAGACTAGATGGCCCATGTGGTCTTTTTTAGCCATCAATTTTCTATTTTTCAATGTTTCTACTAGGATAGGTCATCAATATGTGATCAGTGAGTATGCATGTGCAAAACACTATAGAGCATGCACACACACCTCCTAGCTACAATGCTTAGTATTCTAAATGCACACAGATGAGGCTTGGAGGCCCTATTATTCGCCATTAAGACCTGGCTACATCCTGCAGTGAACTAGTGAATCATCATGGTATCGTACATTTGGTCCATTTTCAGTGCTGGCCAGGGACAGTGAAATACAAGTAAAGCAATGTATTTAAGTAGCTTTTATGTAGTATAATTCCATGTGTGAACACTTTGCAGAACTGGCACACATACATACATGATCAAAAGTGAGTACATTATTATATTTTCAAATATTAGATTTGTCAATTTCAAGTACGCCCAAAATATCATCATTTCTTTTAAGAACTAGCATGATGGATATATAACATTGAGGTTGGGTACCTAGCCACATTATGTACCCTTTCCATTGTTCCATTATGTTCTGTATATCACGCCAAACAGACCTTCAGCAGAGTTATGCCACACTTAACAGTTACAACTCTTGCAAGGTACATGTATTGCTTATAGCTTTGTTTAGTTACTTGTTAAACAAACTATTGTGAAATTGTAGAAACTGAGATGAGCATCTGAGACTAAAGCTAGCAACAGATGTGAGCTTTATGTCAGCGGAACTTGACATAACGGATTTTGATGGGTATATCAAAAATCTCAACAGCCTGTTAGATCACTGTTAGCAGTGATCTGATCTCTATGTTAGAACATGCGGAGAATCTAAAGATTCTGTGCATTACCCTACATGCCCTTTAGGCCCTCTGTCATGTGGTCGGCCTGTGAGCCTCCTGTAAGCTGATGCAGTCACTTCTTCATCTGGAAACACTGTGAGCGATTACTATTCCTGTCTAAAGTTTTAAATGTAAATTACACTAGACAGCCTTAAAATGTTACGTTTATACCACCAATTGGCTTACTTTACACCTAAAATTTATGTCACAATTTTGGGACAATTTATGGTGCACACTGTTGAATTTTAAGCTCCACCCACTTTTTTTTTAGCAAGGTAGAAGCATGTAACAAATGTGGTGCACAACATGTAAATCAATTTCATGGCATAAATTAAGCCACAATTCTGTTGCATTTAAATGAGTAAATCTCCCCCTAATGTGTTTAGGTATTCTTAGTGGACTTGATAAAGGCCCATCTGCTTTCAAGATGCTGGTGGAGACATTTTTTTGGATTTAGTTTATACTTAAAATGGAGACAAGGTGTTGCTGTACATTTTGAGGGAAGTAATATTTCAACGTTACTGCTGTTAATTTTTTTTTACATTTTTTCAAAATTCCTGATAATAGACACCCTTTAATAGGAAACTGTTAACTCCCACATTGCTACTAAGCAAGGCACAGTGCAATTTAGAATATAAACCTCAGTACAATGATACCAGTGCTGTGTAACTTCATCCTTGTGATGCTGAGAATCTTTACTATTACTCAACATGATGTGGATTTCTGAGCACTATCTATCATCACTGTGTCTCCCACCCACTCCCCTGGCACTGGACACAACAGAAAACTATGAGCTGATGTTTAGCTTGAGGGGAGTGGGAAAAAGTGGGCAAGAAGCCACAGTAATAGACTGTGTTCGGGCCCAGAACTTATCGACAATTATGGAAGAGTTTTTTAGACATGCTCTGTGCAAAGAGGGGAGCAGAAAAACTTTAACATTATCCATTGTTAATAGATACAAAGGTGGGTGTGAGGCTAAGGACTCACGTTACAAAAAAGCTGAGTTTCACAGTACCAGCAAAGTGAATATATTGTTGGGAAAAAAGAGCTGCAGAAAAGCTGCATTTTCAAAAACGCGTACATGTATTGTAAGCCTCAAGTGATGGCACACAGCATACGGTGTATGGCACAAAGGACATCAACGTCCCCTATTCTTTTTTATTTTCAGAGTAAGATAAAGTCTATAAACATGACAGTATGTTAAGGGCGATAATATTTATCTTCTATGATAGTTCCGTATCCTCTGTGGTAAGTAAATATTATTATTTGGCGTTCTGTCTGCCAGTGGAGGTGCCTCCGGCCTTTCTCTCTCTGATAGATGGAAGGAAGGAAATTTTTAAAAATAAGTAACACAAACACCACATGCAGTATTTTGCCCCAAACCAGATTAATATCTTTCCTGGTTAACCACAAAGGTATTCCCTACATCTGCCTGATTATGTTCCTCATAATTTTATTACTTAAGGTGATTTATAAATTATTCTTTACGTAGACAGATACCAAACCGATGAACAGGTAAAGTTCCAGTAATATAATTGTAAATCACTACAAAGATTACTAAAGAGGGACTATTATATTTGTTCCTTTAGTGTCAATTTACGATTTCTGTACGCCAGAACGTCTGACTACTCCTCTATAAAAAGCCTATAAAATACAGGGTGCGAGTAGTATAAAAAAAAAAAAAAAAAAAAAAAAAAAGGCACATGGTACAACCCGGATTCCAATAACTATGAATTTTTATAGTTTGACAAAATCTGTTTGCAGCTTTATCTTTTTGTGATAAGAAAGAAACTTCAAGTACTGTGTTATTTGGCTCACCAGCATTGTACAGTCCCTGGATCCTGGGGATTTCCATTATCCATAACTTGTTCACATTGATTACTTCAATTATTTTGCATCCATGCCATCTTGTCTGTGGCAAAAAGATATGTCACTAACTGTACACTATCCAATCAGGATTGCTGATATGTGAATAACCAAAACAAAAATTTTATGGCATATAAATAGGGGGTTATGGCATGTCAAAATTGGAGTGTCCTAGTAATTGGTCACTAATTATAATCAAGGTGATTTTGATTTAGCTCAAAATCGTCCAGCCCTGATATATAGATCAGGGGTAGGCAACCTTTTTTGTAAGGCGTGCCGATTTAAATAAAAAAATCAAAGATGAGGTACTCTGAGTGCTGCACAATTGTAAATCCTCATGCACATGAACGTGTGCGCAGTCAGTGTGCTAGCCATATTTTTCATGACTAGCACACTGACCCATTAATTTCTATGGCACCATACACACGACCGTGAATTTTCACGGTCCGGTGTATGGGGTCGTGAGCCGTGAGCAAAACTCAGGACAGGTCCTATTCCTGTCCGTTTTGCAGACCACATTCACTGGCCCCAATGAATAGAGCCACGGAAGCGGTCATGTGCATGCCGCCTTAGGCTGACGACCCCTATACTAAAATCATATACCACAAACCATAACACAGAAGTTCTGCCATGAGATGCTTCTGGACACATGCGTTTACTGCTATTTCCCAGGAGGCACCCGAAATTCTTGGCATTCGCCACTCTTCAGACTCCACAGTATAATAAGTGGAGGCCCAGGAAAGGTGATCAAAAACAAAAAATAGTGTTATTCATCTACTCCCTGTTCTCTTTGGCGTTTTTGCCTGACGTCAGTGACTGCTGATTGGTTTCAGGAGTTATGTTGGCTTCATTATGCGTCATGACGCTGACGTAACCCCTGAGGTCCTATCAGCCATCTTTGATGTCAAAAGTACAAAAGCGAACAGGGAGCTGCGCCGTTGTCCAGGGAAGGGAAGTAACATTGTTTATTGTATTTTATCATCTTTACTGGGCCTCCGCTTATTATAATCTGGGGTCTGAAGAAACTCCAAGGTATAATAATATTCAGTTTTGTTTCAGACGTGTTTGGTTCGAATGAAACCATTGGGCAAGTTTGCCCTAATGCTGCCCCCTCAGAGGCTCGGGCTGCCATGCCAGAGAAATATACCTTGAGTGGCACGCGTGCCAGCGATTGCAAACCCCTGATATAGATGATACCTGTCATTGTCATCCTTCCAAAAAAATATCCTGGGTATGCGTAATGGCCAGAATGAAAACTACAGGATTTTAAGAATTTTGTAATGTAGATACTGCATGGAAAAATTTTTAAAATATCACCAAAATTTCTTTAAAACATATGTTTAATGCAAACATTGATTTAAACAGAAATCATTTTCTGATGACACATTGCCTTTAATGCCTGATTTCAGTGCCTCAGGACTTTCACCAGTGTTACAGAGTCACTGTGTCATGGTTGGAAGCATCACATGATTTTCTGGGATTTCCAGTTCTGTTGTTCTCCTGCCCCTTAGGCTACATTACAATAATAGCTGCAATATATAGCCTATAATTTCTAACACAAACATAAAAATTGTCACAAATAAGTAAAAAGCTTATCCACCAAGGATGAAGGATGTTTAAAGTACAGGGTACAAAATGAGGTAACTAGAGACAACTTTATAACTACCAGGACACCATGGATTTGTTCACCTGTGAAATAACATCCTATGAAAATATAATACAACAAAATAAGAATGCCATAAACTGTCTTCTTGAGTGATCCCTTTAAATATTCATTATATTTAGCCATTTCCCTCAAGATATCCATGAGTACTAGCTAGGATTCTCCTCTCTTTTCTTCCTATTTTGTCCCATACTTAAATATGATTTCCTCTATTTGTGATGTAGGAGATCAGCCATTTCTCCCAATACAGCTGACTGCAGCAGCAGCTCTCCCCCTCAGAACGATCTTCAACATGAGACAAATAACTTCATACACATTGCAATTCAGATTCTTGTTACTATAGTCAGCATGCTTTCCAGTATACCAAGTCACTGTCATCAGATTATAGCATGTGGTCAATGACAGTTAGA
Organism: Leptodactylus fallax; assembly: GCA_947044405.1. NCBI lineage: Eukaryota > Metazoa > Chordata > Amphibia > Anura > Leptodactylidae > Leptodactylus > Leptodactylus fallax. The sequence goes on along the minus strand of CAMRHE010000074.1, from coordinate 4,850,141 downwards.
TATGTGGATGGTCTGAAAGTGTGAAAACACTGGGCTTAGTTTAGTTAGATAGGAAACATATGAATACAAGTAATACAAATTAAAGCAAAGGCCACACGCTGCGGAAACGCAACTTTTTTGTTGTAGATTTTGCTGTTTTTTTTTAAGCCAAAACCAGGAGTGGATTGAGCAGACGGTAGAAGTATAAGAGCTTCCTATATATTCCCCATTCATTTTGTAGCCATTCTTGGCTTTGGCTCAAAAAACTGCAGCAAAATCTATAACAAAAAAAGCTGTGTTTCTGCAAAGTGGGGCCTCATCCTAAGACTAAGGCCACATGTAGTGAGCCGCTGCTGAAAAACGCTGAAGAAAAGACCACAGTGGAATCGCATTGCGTTGTTTTCTGCAGCATTTTTCACAGAAAGTCTGAATAGTTTTCCTCTGCGGACTTTCTGCTTCTATTATACTTATATGGAGAACGCCAGCGTTTCAGTAGGTATACCGGTAATTGACATGCTGCAATTTACAAACATGCAACGGTTTTTCAAATTGTAGAAAAAAATCTGTAGCGAATATGCTGCAGAAAAAAAGAAGATGCAGTGTTTTTCAGATGGACACTCTGGCTAGTCAGTGTCATTGATGGGGAAAGTGCTCACTGGTCATGGCCACATAATTGTTGGTGGCTTACTGAAAGATTAATAAAAAACAATTAGCTGAATAAGTTATTTAAAGGAGATGTGCCATGAAGGACATTTATCTCCTATCCACATGACACTTGGATTGACATTTTTGGATGTCATCCCGCAGAAATACATGTCAGTCAGAAAAGGCTGTTGACCTGGTGCCCTTCACAGAATTGATAGTTAACTTCGTCATATGAGAATATTTTTTGCTCTATAAAAGGGTGAATTTCGCTTCTCATGTATGCTTGCTCAGCAAGGAGCATGTGAGACAGAGAGGCTTTCTAAAGATAGAGTGGTGGACAGGTCTAGTCCAGTGGTGGACACACACAGTAAAGGACCTATATCAAGAAACAGTATATGGAGCCCTTGTAATACCATATTTTATCATAGAATACCACTGTTATGTCTCTTGAACAATGTATTAGTAATTGTTAGCCATGACATTCAAGAACCTAGGGATGTATATGCAATCTAGTAGACTGTAGGAAGCTGCTTTAGGGTGACAATGGGACCTCTTATTTATTGGGCCCCTGAGCAACTGTAAAGGTTGCACCAATGGTATATCTGTTTCTGGTCTAGTCAGCCACCAAGGAGCACACTGTTCGTCTAAATCAGAGGCAGAGCGAGCGAGTGACAAAAGCCTGATAAGTAGTGGAACATGGGACATGGGTATGACAGTGAGCCAGACAGGTCTTGGAAGCCCTCAGAACACTCAAAACAAAACAAAATCCAAGGCACCAGTGCTTCAAATAAGACTTATATTACCTCATGGCAACAATGTTTTAATATAAAAACCTTTCTCAAGAGAAGTCAACATCAGGAATCCTGATCTTGTCTTGACATGAGAATTATAGCTGAAACAGTCATTGTTTTCTTTAATGAGACAATAAAAGTGAAGTCTTATTTGAAGCACTGGTGCCTTGGAGTTTGTTTTGTTGTATTCGATATGTGTTGGTTCGATCAAGGAGAGGATCACTCCAAGCTGAAGATTTCCTCTTTCATATTGGAAGTCCTCAGTAGGGTTATTTGTGTCAAGAAGAGAGAAAGAGAGGCCTAAAAGCTTGTGAGTCTGTCATCTAGGGAGCCAATGACTGTTTACTATTATCAGAGCTTCAGAAAAGCCCTAAACAAATTCAGCAAAGTTACTCTAGGTTAACGTAACCGTCATCCCTTGGAGGATCAGAACAATGGAGAGGAGGACCACTAAAATAGGGGTAGCACACAGAGTATAACAGACCCCATTGACTATAGTGGGGTCTATTGGGTGTACAATGTCTTAAAAGTGAATCCAATGCAGGACTCCTGCCTCCATGCAGGACTTTTTCCTCTACTGATTTTCGGGCAAACACTGCAAAGTAGATGTGGATGTAGCCTTACTAAGGACTGGTTATCCTCTTGTCCTGGTCAAAGGAAGATTTATGCTGAGCAAGTGTTGCAGGAAGCAGGAGAAGCATTTACAGGTTTGTATATTGTGTACAGTTATCACAGGTTGTGGGTGGTCAGGAGGAGTTACAAGGAACCTTGGAAGCATGACAGTATCCATTCACAAAAGGATGGTGCAAGCCTGAAAACAGGTAGGTGGGGGATACAGTGGTATGAAGTAGACTCCCTTGGACCTATAGTGGCACAGATGTTTTGGGAAGGAACCATTAGCAAATCAGATACAACCTGTGGTCTGAGCACAAGCTATGCTGTGGCACACTAGTCCACCAGGTCCCACCAATATACTACCTGTATTTCTACATCTGTTCTATTGTGTACCCATCAATTGTGAGAAACCACTAATCTTTTTGCACCACTTAAAGTGAATGCAACCATCCAGCTTGTTGTGCCTGTTAGAGAGCTACAGTAAAAAAGAAAAAACTGTTTTAGACTGGGACCCCATGTTTTTTTTCTGTGGAATTTTACAGTCACAGCAAAGTGAATGGGATACCACTGAATCCCATCCTCACTTTGCGAGAAAATACGCACAGCGGACACTCTGCAATTTCCAAAACCATCGCGGGTTCCCACAACACTTTTTTTCTGCAGGACGCCATATGGGGCCTTAGCCTTACCAAAAGTGTCTGCGCCATTCCAACAGGGTATAGGCCCTGACAAACTGCTATATTACCACGGACCTGCCTGTTAATAGAGTTTCTTTATAATAGTTATTTCCTAAAAGTGAAATATTATCAGGTTCTTAATTTAGGTGCAGATGTGATCCAGTAAAGGAAGGTTATAAAGGAAGTGTATTTCAATGGTGTCACAGTAAGGCTACATTCACATGACCAAGGTGAAAAACAGCAGTGAAAAATGGCCTTCTTGCACCCAAGAGCCACCCGTTTTCACGATCCCTCATACATTTGAGTGTATGGAGGGATCCATGAAAAAAGACAAAAATAGAACATGACCTATATTTTGATGGTCAATGGACTGTCTAAATAATGGTCATGTGAATAGCTCCCATTCACCTGAAATTAATTTAATTCTGGTGTGTGACAGCCATAAAAAAAAAAAACAGATGTCACACAGCCATTATTCACGGTCGTGTGAATACAGCCTAATGCCGGAGCCCCGTGTTGCGAAAACGCCGTGGCAAAAAACACTACTTTTTACAGTACCTGCAAAGTGGATGGCATTCTGCGAGCATTTTTGCAAACTGCAGCATGTCAATTATACCTACGGAAACGCTGGAGTTTTCCGTATAGGTACAATAGAGGCAGAAAGTTTTCAGAGGAAAACTCTGTGGACTTTCTGTGAAAAACGATGCGGAAAAAACCTAGATACATTTCTGCCGCGGTCTTTCAGCATTTTTTGGCTGCGACTCACTACGTGGGGCCTTAGCCTAAAAGATTGAAACTCTGGGTCCTAGCATATTTGTAAAATTGGAATGCTAAAGTGAAGCTCCACTATTAGCATTTACACATGGAAAACTTTCATCATGGGACAACAATGTCACAAGAAGTCTTAGACAATTACAAACCATAAAAATAAAGCAGAAATGACTGCGCACTTGCAAAAACCAGGACACGCAACAAACTTCCTCCACTCCTATGTCCCTGTGCAATGTCCAATAAGAAGAAACAATGGTTTGTAGAAAGACATGTGTCTGTAATAACTAGCTTCAGAGGGTGTAATGCACTCCTGGTGTACTTACATCAAAATAAAGATATTTTCAACTGCTATACAATCATTATAGTAGTACCTGAGCATTTTCATCCCTGGGCAGTCTTTATACTGAAGCTCACCCTTGGAGTCTTTTTTTAACCCTGTCCTAGGAAATTCACAGCAATTCCCTAATATAGATCAATTGTCTTATATAGGTGCAGGACCCAGAGGTCAGACATTTATGGCATACCCTGAGTACATGCCATAATAGTCTAAGGTGGGAATACCCCTTAAGACTGGAAATACATGGTGACTGTTCAGTATGATTTTCTAAATGTGGCCTGGGCCCCACGTTGCGAATACGCTGTGTTTTGGCCGCAGCGGAAATGTAGCAGCAAAAAACGCTATGTATCACAGTACCTGCAAAGTGGATGGGATTCTGGCTAATCCCATCCACACATTGCAGAAGAAAATCTGCAGAGAAAATGCTGCGATTTCAAAAACCATCATATTTTTGTAAATGGCAGCATGTCAATTATACCTACGGAAACACTGGCGTTTTCCATATAGGTATAATAGAGGCAGGAAGTCTTTCTGTGAAAAAAGCTGTGGAAAAAACTGCGATGTATTTGGGTCTTTTCCACAGCGTTTTTTGTCAGCAATTTACTACAGGGGCCTTAGCCTGTAACAACTTTTAATAAAAGTTGTATCTGCAGTTCACACCTTTGTACTGAGTTGCATGCAACTTACAGCATTTTTGTGGACTGCAGTCGTAGCCCAGTCATTTTACAAAAATTGAGATTCATGCTTCCCAAGTGTCCCTATTTTGGAGGCACAGTCCCTACTTTTGACCCAAGTCCATCTTTGCACCTAAATTGACCCTCTTTAATATTGGAAATAGAAGTGGATTAATATACATAATGATGTTGTTTCAGAAACTGCTTGGTCCCTAGCTGTATGTTAGACCTCATATTAAATAATATCTCAGAATTTGGTGCATTGTGGATCTTAAAATATATTCTGCTATTGTTTGTGTGATTCTTGTAATAAAAACCTACTCATGCATATACTTAAGCAAACACTCCCAACTCTCACATTCATTTCAATGGGAGTCAAGCTCATATTTACAGCTGGAGGGCTAGAAGAACAAATGCGTCATGAGCTATCTTCAGGTGGATTCCGCCTTCCAAAGCTAACTGAAATGAAAGGGCAGAAAACATTGAATCAAAAAATGCCTGTCTTTTCCCACCTCCTGTTTTTGTTTTTCCGCCTCTCTCTTTTTTTTCCATTCAAAAATCTGCTACTGACTCCCATTGATATGAATGGGAGAGTTGAGAGATGTTTTATGAGGCAGATTTAGTCTCAAAATCTGATTGAAAAAACTCTGTGTGAACATACCATATGTGGCTCTCTCTGACAGTCTAAAAATTTGGGAGGTATGTTCCAAAACAAACTACTTGTACTGCCTCCATAGAGATCTTCTTCCCTAGAAGCCCTGGCCCTATAATGTGCCATGATTTTCTTCTTGCGTACAAAAGTGATGTTTAGATTTGTAGATTTGTATAGATGTCATATCTGTTTGACAAAAAAACAAAATACAGTGGGGTCCATGAGCACATGACTGGGCATTGCTGATAACGGGGTCCCCCTATGAACCCCACCACCACCTTTGATACCCAAACTGCTGGGCCTAAATGCCTTCCCCCTCTTTTCCAGCCTCGACCCCTGCCCCCCAGCTCTCAGCCCAAACCCCCCCACCCCTTAGAAATAAACCAAGACCAAAGGGTTGGATTAAATCGGCCACAGCAGCCGTATTTATTAACAAACAACAAATAAATAACAACAAGTATAACTTATTATAATTTGCATAACTTAAAATAATTTAACAATAAACGCTTAACCTGGGTAAGAGTCCTTGGAGCTACAAAAAACTATCAATCCCCCGGCCTGGCGCTAACATAACCACACCATAAATTTACCACCAGCCGCGACCACCGGCTCGGCGGCACCATGAATAAAGACGAACTCCTTCTTCCATGTACCAGCTCCCAGGGCCAATTTACCCTGTAACCGTTCACCGTGCGCCAGGCCATCCACCAAAATGTGCAATTACCACCAAATGTATAGGTGGAGCCTACCTTTGACTCCACCCTTTTAGCCAATTGACCACCAACTCCAAGGACCCCACCCGCCAAGGCCACCGTGACACCACCTGCAAAAAGATAAACAAGTTAAAATAGCCCAAGAAAGAGAAAAAACGGGAGGGAGGGAGGGACCGCTCGTTAGCATGCCGCGCAGCTCCCGGAATGGCCGCTTCCCGGGCCGCGCGGCATAGTCAATTCGAACGGGGTTAAGCCCCGCCCCCCAATTCTTCGCGCCCTAGCGCGTTATTGGTCCCCCTACAGCCCGCCCCCAGTCAAGATCCCTGCGCTTTACTGCGCAGCGCTCCGGTCTCCCCTGACTGGGCATTGCTGATAACGGGGTCCCCCTATGAACCCCACCACCACCTTTGATACCCAAACTGCTGGGCCTAAATGCCTTCCCCCTCTTTTCCAGCCTCGACCCCTGCCCCCCAGCTCTCAAACCCCCCACCCCTTAGAAATAAACCAAGACCAAAGGGTTGGATTAAATCGGCCACAGCAGCCGTATTTATTAACAAACAACAAATAAATAACAACAAGTATAACTTATTATAATTTGCATAACTTAAAATAATTTAACAATAAACGCTTAACCTGGGTAAGAGTCCTTGGAGCTACAAAAAACTATCAATCCCCCGGCCTGGCGCTAACATAACCACACCATAAATTTACCACCAGCCGCGACCACCGGCTCGGCGGCACCATGAATAAAGACGAACTCCTTCTTCCATGTACCAGCTCCCAGGGCCAATTTACCCTGTAACCGTTCACCGTGCGCCAGGCCATCCACCAAAATGTGCAATTACCACCAAATGTATAGGTGGAGCCTACCTTTGACTCCACCCTTTTAGCCAATTGACCACCAACTCCAAGGACCCCACCCGCCACTGCGAGCACGCCTTAATCCCTTAAGCGTGAGAGACCCGCCACACTTCCAGGGCCCTCTCAACACCCTCCTGGATACCTAGTGTCCACAAATCTATACCCACCGCATTCAGATGGACCCCGTCCCGCAACCAAAACTCCCCCTCCCCAGACTCCAACTCCTTGTGCCGCACGCACACACCGCCGTTCCTGGACACAAACCCCGCAACAGCCCGGTTAACCTTAATCCTGGCCTTGTTGAGCCTTTCAACAGACCTAGCCTCCCGCCATGTTTTTCTCGGTACAATATCGGACCACACGGTAACAATCCCCGGAAACATGGACCACAACCTCAACAGGTCATACTTTATGTCCCTCACTAAATCGCGAAAGGGACGAACCCCCCAGGTCATTGCCACCAGCATGTATCACGATAATGTCCGGAGACCGATCCAACCTCGTGCACCTGTGGATTTCGGGCATGACCCGACTCCACACCATACCTCGGACTCCAATCCAACGTACAACGACCGCAGCCCTGTCGAACCCCAGCTGCCGACCATTCCACCGCACGCCGGCCCTCTCCGCGCCCCAGAACACAAAAGAATGGCCGAAGATCCAAACTAACCGAGCAGGAGGGCCTACGAAAGAAGAAATAAAGTAGGGGGAGGGCGGAGAAAATACCCAACAACACAATGATTCACATTTGGGCAAGGTGTGGACGTATGTATGATCTATACCTCTGCGATTCCCACCTACCGATACGTCGGACCACCTCCGAGCTCAACCCCCAACTAGCTGCTTCAGTCGCTGCGCCAATGCGAAAAGAGTGTGGAGCATATCGAGAGGCGTCAAGGCCCAGCGAGTCCAAACAACCCCTAAAAACAGCCGAGAACTGATAACGGGAAAGGAACGAACCATCCTCATGACGCAGGAGGGGACCGCCCGCAGAAGCTGGAACCAACCCCCGAAAAACAAGCAAACAACGCACCGGGCACATATCTGACCCTACAACCGCACCCAGGCGCAGATACTTCCCTGCCCCCGCCTGATCCGTCTTAGACCTGCGAACCCTGACCACTAGGACCCCTTCCTCCATGTACACATCATCCACCTGTAAACCACCCGGCCGCTTAGTCGACACGGACACCAACTCACCCACCCTGAGAGCCCCGAAAAAAGCTAGAGAAAAAGCCAGGTGAAACAAAACGCATTCATAGTGCGAAGAACAAAAACGGCCCAGTTCCAACCCCAAACGCTCCAAAAGCTGAAATGTAACCGGGCGCCGTGTGTCACTACTTCCCCTGCCCCTGCGGAACCCCTTAAGCGCACGTTGAACCAAGAAATGTTTGGTAAAGTCCGCCAAACCCCTCAACTTGAAACCAAATGCCAACGCCGCTACCGCACCATTAACTTTCGCCACGGACCATCCATCTGAAGACCAACGGCTTAACAAGAACAATAAAGCCCCAACCCTATCCTCATCAGTATGTACCTGACCTAAATCTCCCACCCAATCCTCCCAAAGCTGCCAAGCCCTTGAATACTTATCCCAGGTGCCGGGGGCCAACGATGCCTGAATCAATGTCCCTGCTTTTCGCAAACCAAGTCCCATAATTCTGGAGGACATGGAATCCCTTCCACTTCCGCCCCCGGAGCCAGGGCACGAAACCGCTCCCACTGGAAACGAGACAAAGAATCAGCAACGTCATTTTTAACCCCCGGAACATGCACTGCCACCACCCATGCATTCAGGCACAAGCAACGCAATACTAAACGCTGAAGCAACTTGATAACTGGAGGAGAAGACGCAGTCACATTATTAATGGCCGACACAACTGACATGTTATCACAATGAAACCTAACTTTTTTATCCTGGAACGCCCCACCCCATATGGACACCGCGACTAAAATCGGGAATAACTCAAGTACAGTCAAATTCCGCGTCAGACCTTGTTCACGCCACGACGCAGGCCAAGGAGCGGCGCACCACTGCCCCCTGTAATAGGCCCCAAAACCGTGGCCCCCTGCCGCATCCGTAAAGAGGTCACAATCGAACACATCGATCACTGCTGACTGGACCAGTGATCTACCATTGAACTGGTCTAAAAATGTGTCCCATACTGCCAGGTCCTCCCGATGTATCACCCCCAGCCGAATAAAGTGTCGTGGATTTGACACCCCTTTCATGGCCCCTGCCAGCCGGCGACAAAAAATCCTACCCATGGGGATAATGCGGCAGGCAAAATTTAAACTGCCTAACAATGACTGGAGGTAGCGCAACGTAATTTTTCGCATGTGACGAGCACACCTCACCCTCTCCCTAAGATCAACCAGCTTGTCACCAGGCAACCGGAACTCCATTGCCACAGTGTCAAGCTCTATGCCCAAGAAACTCAATCTAGTGCACGGACCCTCAGTCTTTTCCGGTGACAACGGTACCCCAAACTTACCGGCGACCCACTGCGTGGTTGCCAGCAAAACCGCGCATACATCGGAGCCTGCCGGACCTATACAGAGGAAATCATCGAGGTAGTGTATCACTGACTCAACCCCCCGACACCTCCCGAATTACCGACTCTAAAAAGGTGCTGAACGCCTCAAAGTATGCGCACGATATTGAGCAACCCATAGGAAGGCAACGATCCACGTAATACCCGCCGTCCCAGTAGCAGCCCAGTAACCTAACGCTGTCAGGGTGTACCGGCAGCAACCTGAACGCCGCCTCCACATCCGTCTTAGCTAAGAGGGCCCCCTGGACCGCAACGCCGTACCCAATGCACAGCTGCATCAAACGAGGTATATACTACCGAACAAAGCTCGGGTGCAATACCATCGTTGACCGACGCTCCTTTGGGATAAGACAAATGATGTATGAGCCGAAACTGATTCGGCTCCTTCTTCGGCACCACCCCCAAAGGAGATACAATTAAACCTTCCAAAGGGGGTGATGCGAAGGGGCCCGCCATGCGCCCCAAGGCCACCTCCTTCCCCAGTTTTTTGGACACCACCCCCGAGTGTTCCGCTGCCGACCTCAAGTTAGTTATACAAAAGGGGACTGTGTGCGTCGGCAGGGGAATCCTAAAACCCTCCCTAAAACCTTCTACCAGAAACTTTGCACTCTCCCTGTTAACATAACTATTTAGGTACGGAAGCATGGCTTCCAGCTTCACCGGCGTCTGCCCCTTGTCCACTATTAGGCAAGGCCTTGGTCCTTTGTTTGCGCAAGCAACGTGCCGCACCATGGGACACCCCTCCGCAGAATGAACAGGCATGTTTGAATCTACAGTTGAAGCCAAATTTACATTGGGCTTCATTGAACTGCCAACACAGCCCGTAACGTTGCTGGGCCTGTGCACCTGCCCCCCCCTGAGCCGTAACTGAGACCACCATGGCCGGTTCCACCGGCCGCCCCAGGAAAGGACTGGCCAAAGCGAGCTGGCGCCATAACCCGAAGCCACAAACCTATATCTTTCTGGTCCCACCGTATGCTGGGCCGAACCGCCTTACGCTGACGGAACTGCTCATCATACCGCAGCCATGTCTGACCCCCATACACCCGATACGCCTCACCTATAGAGTCCTGATAGCAAAAAAGCCCCGAACAGTTGTCAGGAGCCTTTTCACCAATGACACTCGCTAAAATGGCAAAGGCCTGAAGCCAATTAGCAAAAGTCTGTGGAATCAGGCGCCACCTACGTTTTTCTTCCTCCTCTTTTTTGCTATCCTCCTTCTTACTCTTATCTAAGTTAAATTTAGCTAAAGGGAGCAAGGAGAAGATTTCGACGTACTCGTCCTTCCAAATCTTCTCCCTCACTTCCTTTTTTTAAATGCGCCCCTAGAGGACCCTCAAAACACACATAAACCTCCCCCCGAGCCCTGTCGTCTAGCCTCACCGAATCAACCTTCTCTTTATCTGTCTGGACAGACACTGTGACACCCGCCGGAGCCCCTACCACCGGCGCACTCTGTGACGCTACTGACTGAACCGCAGGAGGGACCCACGCCGCCACCGGGGAACCACTAACACTCTGTTCGCAGCGCGACAGTAGCTCCCTCACGCTACCCAATAGCTCCCTAATCCCCTCAGAAGCTACACCACCACCCACTGGGGACTGCGGCCTATCTATCCCTAACCCCTGGGACATTAGAATAGGAGGAAACGGACACGACAATGAATGGTACTCACCAGACTGCGTAGGTGCTGTGGGCCCACCAGTCGACGGTCCTGCATCCTGCTGACCTGGGTCGCTGTACAGGAGAACGCTGGCGCCTGTTGATTGTTGAGAACCATCCCGCTGACAGCTGCAGCACGACCGACATCCCTGGGAAGGTTGACCTGCACCCGCGTATGCACTTGAAACCACTGGATGCACCTCGGACCGGGGCTGTGGTGCCGTGAAGGAGGGGCCAGCGCCGTGCTGCTCGTCGTTCAGAATTTCCCGCTGCTGTACCGAGGGCACTTGGAAAGCCGGAACCAACGGGACTTGAAGACACAGTCCCCCCTCCCGCTGGAGCATCACAGGAGGGGACCGCTGCACCACGTGCTGTAGCCATATGGAGACTGGATGTGGAGGTCCCCCCACTAAGGCCAGTGGCAGGGATCTCCACCTCCGCAGGGGCCAGGCGACTGGCAGGATTCCTCCCAGACCGGGACCTCCGCCCCTGAGCAGTGGAGCGGGGTGCCCGGCCTGGAGGGGCCCGAGAGGGACTCCTATGTCGCCGGGCCCTAGGGGGCTCATCAGGGCTCAAACGTGCTGGCGGGCGAGTCCTGCGTGGCCGCCGCCGCTCAGACGCCTCCGGGGGTAGTGAAGGGTTAATGGGGGGGGGGCGGCAGGCTGCATAATATCAGCCAGCCGCTCCTGCAGCCAGGCCTCACCATGGACGCCGGCAGCAGCTCTGATCTGCTCCAGGATGGTATCGAGGGATGCCATTACAGTGAAAAGGTGGGGGGGGGGAGGGAGCTGACCGCTCGTTAGCATGCCGCGCAGCTCCGGAATGGCCGCTTCCCGGGCCGCGCGGCATAGTCAATTCGAACGGGGTTAAGCCCCGCCCCCAATTCTTCGCGCCCTAGCGCGTTATTGGTCCCCCTACAGCCCGCCCCCAGTCAAGATCCCTGCGCTTTACTGCGCAGCGCTCCGGTCTCCCCCCCCCCCTCTCTCTTTAAAAAAAGGGGGGAAAAAAAAAAAAAAACAGATTTTGGGTTTTTTTTTGAAAAAATAAAATAATATTTTTTTTAAAAGGGGTTCGGCAGCGGCAAAGCCGGGTTATTTTCTAAAATTTTTTTATTTTTTGCCCACAGAGCATTGCCCACAATTGTATCCACTTCTCAGCTGACATTAGAAAAAAAAAACAGATAGTTTGCATGGATGTACAGTACAGTGCAGCAGTAAGGCTAAATTCACATCTGTGCCGGAGTCTCCCGCCGAAGAATTAGACGAAAATCGTCTGAGAGAAAAGTCCTGCACAGAGGACTTTACTGTCCACCGGTTTCAGTATAAAAACGGCAGAAACCAGAGGGACACCCGGCTGACCCCATTATAGTCTATGGGGTCCGCGGGTGTCACCCGGGAGGGCTCGCCATAGTTCGGGTACCCCAGCAGACCTGAACGACGGAGAGCCCAGAGCAAGTGTGAACCAAACACTGCACAGTATTTAGGGCATGCTGCTGACAGCATAGCAATTATACTGTGAATTTATTGCAGATCTTCACAGCAGATATCAGTTGAAATCCACAGCAAAAACGTGCAAAAAATCTGATGGGGAACGTTCATGGATTTTGCCAATTTGTGGCTGATTTGCATCAAAATCTGCAGTGGAAAATATATTTCATGTCTGATTTTAGCCTGCTTCAGAAAGTTAAGTGTGTGTTCTCATTTACTGACAGCAAGCAAATATGAAATGCTGAGAAACTGAAACACAAAGTACACTCACTGAGAAAAAAAAATAACACACTTTAGTCTGTGTCCATTGTCTGCAACAGTTAATATCCGTTGCTGTCATCCTATGACGGAAAACAGCAAAGGACATTAATTACGGCAGTGTGAACCCAGCCTTAGGCATCATGCACACGTTTACTTGGTATGTGTGCTAGCCATGTTTTTCACAGCTATGAACACTGACCCATTATTGTTTATGGCCTCATACACACACGTGTACTATCACAGGACTGCATGTATGGTGCCGTGAATTGGGGAAAAACTACAGACAGGTCTTATAGCTGTCTATTTTGCAGGCTAAACTCAGTGAAAAAAATTATTGGGGCGTGGGTGGCACGCGGATATCATCCATGTGACGTCCCTGCCGTTTTACCACAAAGGAGTTTTTGGATTCAAATAAAACTTTGTAGATCCTGCACACGCGTAGGTTGCCAAAACTGGTGTCCCAGCTGGCCACAAAAATGCTCAATTGGTGATAACTGGCGAATGGCCAAGGAAGTGTTGCAATCTGTGTATGGACAAGCATTATCCTGCTGAAAAATGTTGAAAGCTATATCAAGAGAGGCAACTTATGTAGCAGCAGGATGTCCTGCAGATATTGCTGAGCTGTTAGTAGTCCTTATATAACTACTAGGGGTCACCAACTGTAGTATGCAATGGCTCCCCAGATTACCACAACAGCAGGTGGGGCAGTATGTCATTCTACAGCAAAGGACTGAAGCACTTACCATGTGGACTCCATACTTGCGCCAAACTGTTGTCAGATCCCATACAGTACCTGAAGTTATAGTTCCAGTCCGTAGAAGTTTTTAGTTCACAACACTACTGCAAACATTTGGCAGAATGCATAATGAGAATTATTATAGTCTATGGGGTCCGCAGGTTTCCGTGGGTAACCGCTTTTTTATGCGGATTAGGTTTCCGTTCAGGGGGGGTCCCCAAGTGGACCCCCCCCAAACGGAAACCCGAACGCAGATGTGAACCTAGCCTTTGTTACTAAAAAGTTGTAGAACTTTTGATTCATTCTATGATTACATTTAACTCATGCTATGTTCATATGTGCGCCACTTTGTCCATTGTTCTGGTACATCAGAGTACCAGAAAAACGGACAAAGGGACTGTTAAAACAGCGGACATGAATGGTGCGTGACGAACCCCATTGACTATAATGGGATCTGACAGGTGTCCGATCTTTTAAGGTGAAACCGCCGGATGAAAAAGTCAGACTTGCAGCACTTTTTTTCGTCTGGCAATTTTTAGCGGACACTGCGACGGAGACTCCAACGCAGATGTGAACCTAGCCTTATTGTACATAAAACCAGAAAAACCCTCACATCCCTATTAACATGTAGAATCATCTTGGTCTAAATTTTAATCCCTAGCTGATGGGACGGATAAACAGGTTTAAAACCCACAGGGCAAGTCACTTTGCAATATTTGTTTTTAGTTTAAGCATCCTTCCCTGTGTTCTCAATCTAAAAGGGATTTTCAAGACCCTCAGAAATTATCCAATGACAGGGAATATAAATAAAAAGGCACTTTACCCACCTGTTTTTCCCTTCACCACTCCAATGATGCTACTGTGGTGTACCTTGACAGTCTTTGTTTACAGAGCTGCAGCGATGACTACCTCAGGCAACTAATGAGATCACATGGGGTAAATGGGTACATCATCACTGCGGCTTCGGAAACAAAAAGAAGTGGCAGGGAACAACACAGTACGAGTACTGGAACAGTGTGGGAAAGTACAGGTGAGCAAAGCTTCTTTTTAATTTTTTAGCATATCCTGCCTGTATCTAATTATTTTTTTTTTTTGGTCTCAGAATACACCTTTAAGACAACTCCAGTGAAATGTACACATTATTATATTTCTGAGAATGCACACCAGGGGGGCTGCACCTCTTCCCCATACACACTAGACCATAGGAGGAGCATTGTCATCCACAATCATACATAGAGAAATTAGATTTATTCCGTCACACAAAACAATAAAATAATGGAAATGTGCTGCCAATGTACCAGTAATCTGAGGTTATCTGTCCTTACACCTCAACACACTTGTTCCCCTTTTACAGTATTTTCAGACACCACTGACTTCTCACATTGTCAGTCTCTCCAGTCTTATACAGTGACAAGTTCTAAGGAAATGAGAGCCTGAGAGAAATCATGAGTCTGTGTGTCTATAAACAGCAGACAATTGACAAAGGGAGGGACATGAATGTAAAAATATGAAACCTTTATGTACACCCTCTATTGTTTGTATTTGTGTCACAGTGCTATTTGGCTGTTTGCATTGCCACAGTTACAAGTTTACAATGTGCCAAGGCTGAGAACACTGATTAGACCTAAACTTATGAGACTCCCTGCACATTAATAGATGGAAATATATGGCTCTGAAACAAAATATATATATATATATATATATATATATATATATATATATACACTGATGTTATATGCTGTGTATAATTCTACTACACCATTAATATGCATGCTTACATGCAGGTCCGGCTCCAGGTTTTTGTGGGCCCTTGGGCGACAGAGCCCCAGTGGGCCCCTTTTGGAGTAACTCATGCACAATACAGCAAAAAAAAAAAATGAAATTGGGTGTTTTTTGCTGAGCCAGACCTACTGGAGTGGAGTGTAATACAGTCCATTCCATACAAGTAGATACTGTACAACCTGTTCAGACATCAGAAAGTAAAGAGGAATTTGAGGTGGACATTTGCCTCGGATTCTTCTTTATCTTCTGCCACCAGCTCACGGTGCAGAACACCAGCATGCCCTTGCGGTTTTCCATTGCTGATTAGGCCCAAATGAATGAGTCTAACCAGTGCGGAGTCTCAAGCCAAGGCCTCCGAATCAGCTGCAGAATCTGCGGCAAGGTCCGGCAGGACACTTTTTTTTTCCAGCTTCCTGCTCCAATTAGTTTCAATAGGAGGCAGAATGAGGGAGGAATCTGTTGCAAAATCAGTGTCAGATTCCACCGTGTGAACAGGGCTTGATACTGTTAATAGTGCCACTCCTCAGTGGCCCCCACACAGTATCATATGCTCCACAGTGACCCCCACACAGTATTATATACTCCACTGTGGCCCCCACACAGTATTATATACTCCACAGTGACCCCCACACAGTATTATATACTCCACAGTGGCCCCCGTGCAGTATTATATACTCCACATTGGCTCCCACACAGTATTATATACTCCACAGTGGCCCCCGCGCAGTATTATATACTCCACAGTGGCCCCACACAGTATTGTGTGCTCCACAGTGGCCCTAACACAGTATTATATGATTCACAGTGGTCTCCTCACAGTATTATATGTTCCACAGTGGCTCCCACACACTAATATATGCTCCCAACAGCCCCCCTCCGCTCCGGTGCTATTATTAAACCCTGGGGTGACCTCAGACCCCAGAGTATAATAATCGTAGGTCCAGGGAAGGTGAATAAAAATAACAACCACTGATACCTTGCATTACCTTTCCTGGGCATCCTTGGTCTCTCCTGCTGTCTTCAGCATCTTCGGCCATCTTCAGACGTCCCTGCTGAAGCCTGTGATTGGTTCTCAGCGGTCACGTGGGGGCGCACTGATGTCATTACGCCGCTGAGCTCCGTGTGACCGCTGGGGCCTAATCACAGGCCTCAGCGTGGCCTCGGAAAGTATGCAGATCCCAGGAGAGGTGAGTATAAGTATTTATTATTTTAAGTCTCCTCCCTTGGTGACATGCCGGGGCCCCTTTTCAATAGCAATCTCCAGCTGGCCTCAGGCCCAGTACCCTGCCGGATCCGGTCACGGTCGCACCCCCTGAGACCGCGATCATTACGCAGTGATGAGTGGGCCCCTTCAGGAGCATGGGGCCCTGGCACTTGCCCGGGTATGCCGGGTGCTGAAGCCAGCCCTGCTTACATGTATGATATTTGTAGTGGAAGGGTCAGTCCTTACCAGGATTACTGACAATATAGTATTCATGGTGACTTCTGTACAGATTCTGTCAACCTCTTGGGTCACTAGGTTCTCCAGTCTCCAGGTAAAGGGATTCTACCAACTACAAAAACTTCATAGTTGTTTTTCTCCAAATCTCCAAAAGTCACATATATAATGAAGGTATGTTGTTTATCGCTATAATGTGCTATATAATACGTTGGTGGCAGCTGAATATACTTTTGGTAGATGGTAGACTTCCTTTAAGACTACATATACATTCATTACAAGTTATGAAAAAAATTCCATATAAATGTAAACTGAATAAATGAAGCATCTTTCAAGTACAGTAGGTCTGGCAAAAAATGAATACTTTTCTTCTTGGTAACAGACAACAAAAACTACTGTGTAGTCTGATCCTGACACTATTGATCATTGATATAGATTAGTGACCTAGGAGCACCATTGCTTGGTTGCAGTAAATAGGTACTGGAGCTCATGTGACTGCCATGCTCCTTTGGCAGATAGCTAAGAGATCTTTGCATTTCTTAAGACCTCTAAACTAGTGTTGGTAAGTGTCAAGGCTTAAAGGGGATTTCCAGGTAAACAATATTGATTACCTATCCTTAGGACCCCTGCCAATCAGATCTTCTCAGAAAATCAACAATTTTCAGGACACTGCATGCTGATGAATGTAGATGCATGGACAAAAGTAGTGCAGTTAAATCCTTCATTGTTACTCTGCCATGTGACACTGAACTGGGTGGCAGTTTGGAAACATAACACATAGTAACTTGGTATACTGATGTATTCCATTGCTGGTCTGGAAAGTGAGCTGTGCTGCAGTGGATTTATACTAAGGTTTTATGTGAAAGCTTCAGCGATATTGTGCTCGCAATGCACAATTTAAAGCGGTTATCCAGGTATTTCACAACTGAAGGAGGAGACCAGAGAAGGTGAAACACTAAAAAAAAAAAAAAAATCTATTGCTCTGATGTCTGCCACCAATGTCCAGTCAAGCACACACCGTGCCATTGCCAGCAAAAGTCCTGCACCACACATGACCAGGAAAGTAACTGATGATGTATATCAGCGGCCACAAGAGAGGAAGCAGTGACGTCAATGACATACGTCATCGGTTTCTTGCCTCTGCAGTCGAATGCAGCGCACCACTTCCACTGCCAAATGAACAGCACACACTGGAAAATGGACAGGAGCAGGAGCCCAGGGACAGGTGAGTATGATTTTTTTTTTTTTTTTTACCTTCCCCCCTCCTTTCTGCCTGAGTTTTGAAATTCTTGGACAACACCTTTTTTTTTTTTTTAAACTTGTGTTTATTATTTTTTAAATAAACATAACATATGAGGAACAAATTCAAATAAGCATGGATCCAAACCCAGTAGATCGCTGGTTCAACAGTGCAAAAAAAAAAATCTAAAGTGTAAAAAAGTTAATAAATGAAAAAAGCACAAAAATGCCCTTTTCCTATATAAAATGGGTAATGTAAAAAAACTAAACTAAAAATTAATAAAAACAATACATATTTGGTATCACTTTGTTCGTAACAACCCATACAATAAAACTGAAACATTATTTAACCTGCATGGTGAACGTTGTGAAAAACTTAATGGAAAAAAAAATGCCGAAAGTAATGATTTCTCCCCGTATTACCTCACAAAATATGGTATAAAAAGTGATAAAACGTTATATGTATCCCAAAAGTACCAATAAAAAGCAGAATTCATCCCACAAAAAATAAGCCCTCAACCAACTCTGTCAATCGAAAAATAAAAATATTACGCATCTCAGAAGATGGCAATGCAAAAACAATAGATTTATGTCCCCAAATGGGTTTTTGTTCTGCAAAATTAGTAATTCATAAAAAAATATATAAATTAGGTATCGCTGCAATCGTACCAACCCATATAATAAATGTAATATGATACTTATGCTGTATGCTGCACGGCAAAAAAATTATGTTTTTTTTAATTCACCAAGTAAAAGTTCATAAAATTGCATCAATAAACTATAGGCACTCCAAAATGGTGTCATTACAAAATGCATCTTGTGCCGCAAAAAACAAGCCCTCATATGGATACATCAAAATAAAAAAAAAACAGCTTGAGATCCTTTGTTTTACCTACTTAATCTGCCTCCCCGACACCTTGGCAAAAAGCCCTCTAGGCTCTTCCTATATCTTTGCACAGCAGCTAAAACACTTATATTCCTTCACTGGAAGAGTGTGCATCCCCCTACTGGTCCTGCTCTTGTGGCCCATGTCAAGGATGTACGCAGCCTAGAGTAGCTTACCGCCACACTCCATAGCACAATGGATGCCTTCCAGTCGATCTGGTCCCTGTGGGATGCATACTGCATCCTCCATTGCCTCTGAACTCCTTGTTCCCCTACCTCCTCTCCCCCTGTCCCCTGTCCTTGTCTGTGTCATATGTTTCATGTTTGATGTCTTATTTGTCCCTGTTCAAACTGGCTTTTCTTGGTTTACTGTTTGCTGCTCCCTTCCTCATTTGTTTTTTGTATTTTGGATGTTTATCCTTTTGTTTGTATCTTTAAATGTTTGTAAAAATTTAATAAAAATTACAGTTTAAAAAAAAAAAACATAGCTTGCACAATGTGAAGAAAAAATCCCATAAATCACCAAATCTTTAGGATAAAACTGGCTGTGGCAGGAATGGAATATATAAGTTGTGCGAGCATACAGTGGGTACGGAAAGTATTCAGACCCCTTTAAATTTTTCACTCTTTGTTTCATTGCAGCAATTTGCTAAAAGCAAAAAAAGTTCTTTTTATTTCTCATTAATGTACACTCAGCACCCCATCTTGACAGAAAAAAACATAAATGTAGATATTTTTGCAAATTTATTAAAAAAGAAAAACTGAAATATCACATGGTCATAAGTATTCAGACCCTTTGCTGTGACGCTCATATTTAACTCACTGTCCATTTCCTTCTGCTCCTCCTTGAGATGGTTCTACTCCTTCATTGTAGTCCAGCTGTGTTTAATTAAACTGATTGGACTTGATTAGGAAAGGCACACACCTGTCTATATAAGACCTCACAGCTCACAGTGCATGTCAGAATAAATGAGAATCATAAGGTCAAAGGAACTGCCCAAGGAGCTCAGAGACAGAATTGTGGCAAGGCACAGATCTGGCCAAGGTTACAAAAGAATTTCTGCAGCACTCAAGGATCCTAAGAGCACAGTGGCCTCCATAATCCTTAAATGGAAGAAGTTTGGGACCACCAGAACTCTTCCTAGACCTGGCCGTCCAGCCAAACTGAGCAATCGTGGAAGAAGAGCCTTGGTGAGAGAGGTAAAGAAAAAGAAGAACCCAAAGATCACTGTGTCTGAGCTCCAGAGATGCAGTACGGAGATGGGAGAAAGTTCCACAAAGTGAACTATCACTGCAGCCCTCCACCAGTCGGGGCTTTATGGCAGAGTGGCCCGAAGGAAGCCTCTCCTCAGTGCAAGACATATGAAAACCTGCATAGAGTTTGCCAAAAAACGCATGAAGGACTCCCAGACTATGAGAAATAAGATTTTCTGGTCTGATGAGACAAAGATTGAACTTTCTGTCATTAATATTAAGCGGTATGTGTGGAGAAAACCAGGCACTGCTCATCACCTGCCCAATACAATACCAACAGTGAAACATGGCAGTGGCAGCATCATGCTATGGGGGTGTTTTTCAGCTGCAGGGACAGGACGACTGGTTGCAATTGAAGGAAAGATGAATGCGGCCAAGTACAGAGATATCCTGAAAGAAAATCTTGTTATACTCACCTGCGATGCCTTGATGCAGCCGCCGCCTCCTCTTCTTGTCCGCGACGTCTGTGTCTCAGCATAGGCGGCGTGATGACGTCATTGTATTGCCGCCTGCACTCAGATGCGACGTCTCTTAAACCAGCCCAGAACAGGCCCTGCTCAGCTCTGTTTTTTTTTTTTTTAAAGCGGCCTGTCCTGGGCTGGTTTACATTGAATAGAAAAATGCCGCCCCCCAGACAGTGAGGGACAGTGCCGCCTGAGGCAATAAAGATGGCGGCCGCCCAGGGGCGCACCGCTAATGAGGCGAAGTGAGGCGGCCGCCATCTTTATTGCTCTTGTATTGCGTGAGGCCGGGCCGGATAACAGAAGGCAGAGGGTCGGATTCAGCCCGCAGGCCTTGTGTTTGACACCTGTGCTTTAGGGGCTCTGCAAAGTAGACACAGCACCTAAAACTCTTTCTGCAAAATCTGCTTTGCAAACACTCAATGGCGCTCCTTCCCTTGCCATGTACCCATACATCATTTTACAGCCACATGTGGGGTTTTTTTGTGTTTGGGAGAAATTCAATAACAAATTGTGAGATACATAATCTCATTTAACCCCTTGTGAATGTGTATTGAAAAAAAAATGAAATGTCGAAATTTCATATAGCTCAAAAAAACTGCAACAAAATCTGCAACACAAAAAGCTGCATTTCCACAACCTGGGGCCTCAGCCTTAAGGGGGTTTCTAATATATAGGCCTTTAAAATCCTCTTCAAAATTGAAGTGGTCACTAATGGGTTTGGGAAATTTTATTGTAAATCTGGAAAATCACTGATTAAAAGATGATGCTAATATAAAACACAGATATGGTAGATAACATGTATTAATGTATTTGGGTGGTATGACTATCTGTTTGAAAAAAAAACATTGCACGAAAATTTTTTTTGAATATTTAAAAAAAAAAAAAATATATAAAACTTTACCTTTCCCTAAACTCAAGATAAAAATAAATAAGCATAAACACATTAGGTATCCCTGATCTGATGAAATTTGTCAGATATTCCCCAAAATGGTATAAATAAAAAGTACATCTGGTCCTGTAAAAAAGACACCCTACGCAATCTTGTATATAGAAATAGTTACAGGTATCATCATATGTGATTCCAAGAATTTTTTTTTTAAAAGATTTGAATTTTTGTTAAGGTATTAAAACATAACAAAAGCTACATAAATTTGGTATTGCATTAATTGTGATTACCCACGATATAGGAAACATGTAATTTTGGCTGGACAGTGAACACTGTAAAAACAAAACCCATAGAAAATGGTGTATATGCAGTTTTTTCTAAATCCCCCAATTCTGAATTTTTTGCACTTTCCCAGTACATCATACAGAATATTAAATAGTACAACTATCAAGTAAAATCTGTACTACAAAAAACGCAACCTCATATGGTTCTGTGAATGGAAAAAAAAAAAAAGCTATGGCTTTGGGAAGGTGGAAAGTAAAAAAATGAAAATCAAAAATGAAAAATGGCCGGTGGCAGGAAGGGGTTAAATATAAATAAAATAGAGGCCGATCTTCTTGCAGTGTTTATCAGAGGATATAGGCTACCAGCACCTTTATCTCAAACAAAAAAACATGTGGAGAATAAATTAATATACAGTTAATCAAATCTGAATACACAACCAAAGAACTAGGACTTATCTAATGGAAAAATAAAAGTGCTTGCCAGGAAAGTACATAGACATATCCAGCTGCTCCAAAACCCTAGAGGGGACTCTTATTTTCAAAAGTCATTAAAGTCATACCCATCACAAGAACTTATCCATCAGTCAGTACCCATATGGAGCAATATCTCATTGCATTTATAGCTGTCTGGCACATTTTACTGCATTACAGTTAATGCATCAATATGTCATAAATCATGTATTGCAATGATTTAATATGCAACAATACAATGTTTGCAGCTTGATGCATATTATTAGCCTGACACAGTTATATGAAATAAGTATTTGCCTGTTCTTGATGTCACTTCTCATAGCATATTGGTCAACTGATTGAATAATGATTTTTAAACCAAGTGTGATATTAAACTCTCTGTCTCAAGAACAGGGGTCCCTGACCCCAATCTCACAGCTGCAGTGAGAGGAGAGATCAATATGCATACACAGCTCTCTCCATTCACTTCTCTGGGACTTCTAAGAATAGCCAAGAAGGTTAGCTCCAAAACATGAGCATGTATAGAAAAGATGATTCTAATAAAAGATCTTGGACAATTTGTTATTGAAGGTATCGTGAAGTGTGCAATGTCCATAAGGGTTCATACATACCACTGTATTATGGCACATTCTCTGTGGATCTGAAATAAGATGGCTATAACAAGCTATAGGGTTATACAATAACTCTGTATGCCTCTGATTTCATATGGAGGTACAATTTTTTTAATGCATTCTGTGATTAAAATTGAGTTATACCACATTGTATGCTATATTACAGAGGTATTCTCCCCTAAAAGAATTGTTTTCTTGTGTTTCAGTTCTTCACCATTGGAACACCATTACAAACCTGATACATGCCTAGTCCAGCTCTCGGCTAAGATTTAGAAAATGTTCCTTCAGCTAAATGACCTGGACCCCAGTCTGATACATTGTTGCAGACTAGCAAAGAGATTTGTGCAGCTTCTTCTCTAGTATTTAGTTCACACAACACAGCCTAGACTGGATACAGTTACCGTATCCACGTAGCTGAAAGCAGAACTAACTACAGTATGTACAAGTATGCTCTGCTTAGATGGTGCCCAAACCGCATGGTTCCACTTACTACCTTGAAAGAAAAAACAAACTAATCCCCTTATTTTAGGGGTTTGTGATGGAAATGATGTATGTTTTGCTTAATCCCAGTTATTCTGTCAGTTTTCTCTTCCCATCAAGTTTTTTTTCCTTTTAGCAATGAAAAGCAGATGCAAATGAATACTATGTACTTTAGCAAGTTTTAACCTGGAGGTAAAAACAGGTATAGGAGGAAGATGGGATACAGTATGTTGCTGTACAGGATACATGTTATGAATATTTCAGTTTAATGACCAATAAAAATAAAGGAATAAATGAATGAAAAAAATCATCTATTTAGTTGTTTCTGAGCTGGATGGATGTTTAGTAGCAATTTCTTTTGCTCCCTAGTAAACTACATTATTTCGTGAAAAATTGATGTAGTTTGAACTTCCACTCATCATACTAGAATGGATACAATTAGGCAATATTAAATTGATATGCCAGTTGATCAGGGCATGATAATGGTAGGCGAATCTGTGAGAGTGATGACACACTGCAACAATCGCATGTGACCCAAAACAAAGTGTGGCCATTTTTGGAACCACACACATGGGTACCATACTGTTACACTGTGATGGCACATTTGACAGTAGAGGGATCTGATGGCTATTTTCCAGATGGAATGTATTTTTAGGTTGCAGGGTAAATGGTCAAACAGGGAGTTGTGTCATGAGGTCACAAATACAGTTGAAATCATTGAGCAAACTTTGCAGGCGAGTACCCAGAATTTGGGACTGCGCCACTAGATCTGGAGTCGATGGGAGTTATGACACTGTCAATAGGGTCTCCCGACAATGTTATATGTATTTGGGCCACCAAATGGTCCCCTGGAGTTTACTTATGGGATAAACAATTTTCATCATGATTTTATCATGCCTGATGCTTTGTACAATCAGGAGATATGTGGAAGAAAATATATCTGGTGGTCACTTATCTTCCTCTCCTTTTGGTGATAGATAATCACGCTCAACCATAGGATATCTGTAAAGTAGCATAATATATGATACATTATCACATATAACATACTAAAATTTATATCTAGTTGCTGGTAGTCTATGAAGAGCGGGAGGGAATTAGGTAGCGGAGGTCCCTGAGCAAGTGTTACTTTTGACAATCCTATAATCTGACCCCAAGACCACACCTTGAGCAAAATTACTAAAAAGCATCAGACATGCTGTTATTACAGTAGTTGTACTTTCCTATGTGGTTGTGCATACTGTGTCTTAAAAAGGGAGTGGTGAGCCTCAAGACAGAAAACATTGCATGCCTACAGCATCCAACAGTGTAAATTCTGCTCTAAAACAACTAGTGTGTCTCAATAAATTAGAATATCATCTGAAAGTTATGTATTTTTTTAGTAATTCAATTGAAAAAGTGAAACACATATATTATATTGAGTCATTACAAACAGAGTGAACTTTTTGAAGTGTTTATTTATGTTAATGTTGATGATTATGGCTTACAGCCAAGGAAAACCCAAAAGTCATTATCTCACAGTGCTCACAGTGGCCCCTACACACTCGTATATGTTGCACAGTGACCCACACAAAGTATTATATGCTGCACAGTGGTCCCTACACAATATTATATTCTCACAGTGGCTCCCACACAGTATTATATGTTCACAGCTGCCCCCACACAGTATTATATGCTCACAGTGGCCCCTACACAGTATTATATGCCCACAATGGCCCCCACACAGTATTATATGTTCACAGAGGCCCCCGCACAGTATTATATGCTCACAGTGGCCCCTACACAGTATTATATGCCCACAATGGCCCCCACACAGTATTATATGCTCACAGTGGCTCCCACACAGTATTATATGCTCACAGTGGCCCCCACACAGTATTAGTGTTATATGCTCACAGTGGCCCCCACACAGTATTATTTGCTCCTAAGAGCCCCCCCTTCCTAGAGCCGGTGCTATTATTATACTCTGGGGTCACCTCAGACCCCAGAGTATAAGTAAAGGTCCAGGACAAGTGATTAAAAATAACAAACACTTATACTCATCTTATCTCAACTCTCCAGGGCATCCTCGCTCCGTTCGGCTGTCTGTGGTATCCTCTTCTCTCTAGCGACTGATGTCTCGTGCTCCAGCGGTCACGTGGGGCGTGATGACATCATTACGCCAGCACGCCCCATGTGACCGCTGGCGTGACATCAGTTACCGGCAAGAAGAGCTCCGGAGCCCGGGACAGGTGAGTATAAGTATTTTTTTTATTTTTATACACCTCCCCTGGGCTGGCAGGGGAGGTGTAACAATATATATAGCGGTCGGGGAACAAGGCTTTCCCTGACCACTATCATGGTGGTACGGGGCCCCGGCCATTTCCAGCTGGCCGCGGGCCCCGTGCCCCTCCGGGCCCGGTCGCGGTCGCACCCCCTGCGACCATGATCATTACTCCTCTGGTCACAGTATTGTCACAGCACAGGGAAAGGTACACAGTGATGTCCCCCTATTAGTTATTGGGCTCTATAGCAGCTGATATTCCAGTTACCTCCATAGCCATAGATACAGTAGCTTATTTGTTATATTCCACTGTACGTTTACTCTATTAATAGCAAACCATGTTTTACACTTTATATTATTTCCTTTTATTCTATCAGTCATCTGTAGTCACCAATGAATGGTCTTTCTCACAATCAATGGCTTATGTAGAAATCCTGTTCATGAATCAGCGGACTTCCTTATAGTAGAGGAGAAATAAATTTGCCGCAGGATGATAGATGGCTCATAAGAAGTAATAGGAATTCCCTTTTCCATGCAATAGTTTCAATCACTTGTGAAATTGTGACAGATAATGATCCGCATGCAGGCTCTGAAAACCAGAAAGACAGGAAGAACAACTCGTACACATGGTGTGATATATTTCTATGGAGGATACTTGAGATCACAAGTCTGCCTAGGTTTGTTATTACATTTTATTCCTCTACACTGTTGTTTGAAAGTACTCATCTTAAAGGGAGTCTACCACCCTTCCCAACCAAACATACTTCCACCACCAAATTACAGAGCACATTACATTGATAAATAACATACCTCTGTTATGCATGTATGCATGTCACTATTATAGATTTGGAGAAAAGTGAAAAGAAAATGAAATGCAAATGTGGCAGTTGTTGCACTAAGGACAGGCCTTTAGCCCTGGGAGCATTGCTGTTGCTGCTTAAATAGGATTGTTGATGTCATAGCAGTGGGATGATCAACTCTCACGGCATGGGGTAGCTCAGGTAGGGGATTGTAGTGGTCTGAGTGTCAAAAGCAGTGTTCTGAACAATTTCATCACCTAGTGAATAGTGTTTAGAAAATTCGTCGAAGTTCAAGTTTGATGCGTTCCACCAAACTTTGCCCAAAAGTTCAGTTTGGGTACCTGAACTTGACCCGAACTCGAACCCCATTGAAATCAATGGGGACCCGAACTTTGTGACCCAAAAATGGCTGCATAATTTTTTTTTTTTACTTTTTAGTGATGTCCCACTATGGGACCTGAACCAGCGATACACTGATCGCTGGCTCAGCACTATAGACTGCAATACACGTGTATATTATACACATGTATATATATATATACATGTGTTTTCTTCTTGGCAGGAGCAACCAGTTACTGGGGGCTACTAGCAGCCTGGGGTCACTGGCCAGACCCCAGGCTGCAGAAGATACATATGGGCACTCCTCCATCTCGCCGAGGGGGGCATTTGTCATGGTGGAACCCCTTGGATGGCGATTGGGTGTTAAGGAGCAGGAAGTTAGCTGTCAGTCACAGCTAACACCCAATGCCGCCCGCGGCATTTGGTGTCACTAACAAAAACTTAAGATGCCGCTGTCGCTATTGACCACAGCATCTTAAGCGTTAAACAGCGGGGATTGGTGTTATCACCGTCCCCGCTGTTGCAACGGGAGCCTGACTGTCAGATACAGCTGGACTCCCATGGTGATTGCATGGGCTCTGCTTCTGAGCCCACTTGATCACCATCACCTATGTGTACGTGGGGATTGGGTAACTACCCACATTCTCCCACGTACATGTACGTGACAATGCGTGAAGGGATTAAAGCTGATTGATTGGCTGCTCAGCAGTCAATCAACCAGCGTTAGGGTTGAGCCAAATCCGGACCCGGACCCGAAACTTCAGCGCTGACGTTCGGGGTCGGGTACCCAAACGCATGAAGTTCGGCATGGACCCGACCTGTGCAGTTCGGGTTCGCTCAACACTACTAGTGAAATCTACGCCACAATGTATTACTGCAGTTCTGAAAGCCAAAGAAGGTCGGATGAGTCACTAAATGGGTATATCTAATAAAGTATGTATTTAAATATACAGCATAAAAAATAAACACATATATATTTATCACATAACATATATATCCCTTACCCTTATATAAAAACTACCATAACACGAAGGGAACGAAATCTAAAAAACTAATGTAGTAGCACTTTGTGTTATTCAAAAAATAGAAAGTGAAAAACAGACTTTTTTTTTTTTTACATTTTTCCCACGATATCACATGTTAAGATGCTAATATAAAACTGAAATAAAAAAATAAATAAAGCCCTATCACAGAAACAAACATTTTTTGATTAACCAAATGAAAAAAAAAATCTTTGCTTTCTAACTTGCATGAGCCAAAAAAATTGTCTGGTTATAAAAAGGGGAAAATGGCCTGGTCTTAATGTGGTTCATGTAGACATTCGCCTGCTGTTATTTATAGGAAGCACTCCACTGGAGATCTTATGGTTAGGCATTGGCTGATGATGTCTATAAGGGTAACTCTGCTGGTGTTATTTCTTTTTCTTTTTTTTTTTTTAAACTAATTTTTATTGAGGTTTTTACAAATAATACAACAATGAAAAAGAAGAAAGAATGGAAAAGTAAAACAAAAGCACACTGCCACAACAGGTGGCCATTGCACCCAACTACATAAGGACAACCAGTGTAGATACATACAAAAAATAAAAATAATAAAGAAAAAAGGAAAAACAAAAAAATTGTCCAACTGCAAGACAAAAACAGCAAATTAGAAGAGTGGGAACTACAAAGGGAAGAGTTAGGGGGGAAAAAGAGGAAGGGGAGAAGTTATGCTGGTGTTATTTCTGCATAAGCACTATTCCAATGTTTTTTTTTTGTTCTTTTTTTTTTAATGGGAGGCATTCTGCTGGTGTTTGGGTGGCTACTGTGCTGTTCTTTTTTTGTGCTAAGGCACTATGCTGCTATTGTTTGTAGGTGGGATCTTTGCTGGCATTATTTATGGGTGGAGCAGAGCACTGGCATTGTGTATGGAGGTTAATGGACTGGTGTTGTTTATGGGGATATTTGGCTGTTGTTATGGAGGGCATTTGTTGGTGGGAGGTGCTCTCTTAGCAATTATGGGGAACACTTGGCTGGTGTTTATGAATGGGGACACTTGGCTTGTATTAATTTCCGCTCACTTTGAACAGTAACATTATTTTTACACAGCAATAATCAGAAACACATTGGAAAAATGTATGTATTTTACCCATGCAATCCACAGCAGAAATCCAAGACTAAGCCTTGGGTTTCTGCCATGGTTTACATGCTGTTTTTGCCATGGGTCAACATGTGCTGAACTGCAGCAAGATAATGCAAGACACTGCCTTTGCTATCTTCCACTGGAAAAAAATTACTCACTGAGCTGACTCTTATTATCTTATTGAAATCAAAACATATCTAAGGGCAGAAAGGTCTACATAAATGGACTTATAGGGTTCCCAAAACCACTTTTGCAGTGCATAGCACCAGATCAACTTGGTTCTTTTCAATTGACTTACCTTGGTTTGTGTACCTTGTAGTTTGATATCAACTGCAGAAAGTACCCACTTCATGTACCTGGTTGTCATCTATGGTGAGGACCAATTAGCTGAGCAATGTTTGGGCACAACCTTCAAGTACCATTTTGGATCATTTGTTGCCTAGCCTGAAGCAGATCCTAAAAATGTACATGGTACCAGATATTTTTTTGCAGTGGAAAAATTTAAAAAGTAGTCCAAGGAGAGCTGAGGTGATCCGGTACCATACAGTGAAAAAATACTTTGATAACAGTAAGAAGAATAGATGATGCACTGTCAAAGCTAGAAGAAGGGATTTTTGGATTTAGAAAGCAGAGTGAAAGACTTGGAACCCACTAATGTGTTTCTTAATGGTTTATGGGGGAATTTAGATACAAACAAATCCTTTGTATTGGTTGTGTAAGTACTGTACGATGTTGGGTATTCTCAAATTTCTGCTTTTTCTGAAACTGCATGGAAACTGCTCTCTAAAGTTATTTGATGTTGGCTGCCATAACTTCCTTTAAGACTTCTGTAGTGGCTAAGTCATGTATAAGCCATGTCAAGGCCTGCATCATATGAAAACTGACTGTCCCATCAGCCTTATAACAGAATTATATACATGTAGTGACCTAGACACATATCTTTGTAAAATGGAACTCTATTTCCTGGTAAATACATTGTATATGACTTATTTTTTTCACTTTATAGAATAACTGTCTAATTTTCTGAGGGATTATGCTTACCCTATGGCAATGTGACAAACATCAAGATACTTACAAACTCTTCCATGTAGCCATAGTCTATACTCTACATACTCTCATAAAACTCTTTGATGATATCACCTTCCACAGATGTTTTGCTAACCCATAGGCTAATCCCATCCACACATTGCAGAAAAATATCCAATTTCAAATACCATCGCGTTTTTGTAAATCACAGCATGTCAATTATATCTATGGAAATTCTGTTGTTTTCCATATAGGTGTAATTGAGGCAAAAAGGACTTTCTGTGAAAAGTGTTGCGGGAAAAACCGTGATGCGTCTCTGCTAAGGTTTTTCCCGCAGCACTTTTTTGTTGCGGCCCGCTATGTGAGACCTTAGCCTTAAATAGGAAAACAGATTGGAGTCAGAGTAGATGTGAATGGTTAGTTTCTGTGCAGTGCTACAAAATATGTTGCTGCTATATAAGCAACATGAAGAAATAAATAGTATTAAATTTCAATCTTGAATCATTTTGTATTTGCTATGGATGTAGTCATTAATTGTAGTAGATACCTATCTAGCTT
Organism: Leptodactylus fallax; assembly: GCA_947044405.1. Lineage (NCBI taxonomy): Eukaryota > Metazoa > Chordata > Amphibia > Anura > Leptodactylidae > Leptodactylus > Leptodactylus fallax. The sequence continues at coordinate 4,819,826 of CAMRHE010000074.1, read as the reverse complement.
TATTCTATATAAAATCTCTCAGTGGAAAGCCTAACATTTATCTTATATTTATTGAAATCATCCATCATAAAACAACATTAAAACCTCTCAAGTCAATCATAAAAAAGTCAAGTTACCTCTCATCATGTTGCGGAGTCTACAGCTAGATATGTGCCAGTCAAGACATCTGTAATCTGCCTTCTATAAACATGAGAGATTCGTGCTTTTGTTTCCTACAGTTCTATCATTTGCAAAAAACATGATTGACAGAAGCTCCTGAGAACAATGTAAGTACAAAAGCTGGTATGAGCTGAGGTCTACCCACACATTATCTTCAATACATACAGGTACCATCACTTCTTAAAGTGAACATATTGTATAAAGGGACCATGTGTCAGAATCTTCTTATATGTGCTGTATGATAAGGCTTCATATGGGATTGATTTTAGAGAAATCTATGAACTCATAGAAAATCATAGAGCAACAGTGCTGGACTGAAGGGCCTAGGGCCCACCCGACAAACTTGTTCTGGGGGCCAACCCAACAGCTTCCTGCTAATAACCTACTCCTTCACTGAAATCTTATATATGTGACTGACTATCCAGCGTTACTTTGTATGTTCCTGGTATAGTTATCCTCTATAGTGCTGTGCACGCTCCAATAGCTCCATGGCATGTTCATGCACAGTACTGTATGGGAAATAACACGGCCATGGAGCACTACACGTATGTGCAAGAATATAGTAAGGTAGCTGTGATGCAGACATAGCACACAGTTCTGCCAGCAGTAATTTTGAGCCCCCTCCCCACAGTATAATGCTCCACATGGTATATAATGCTCCACAGTGGCCCCACACAATATAAAATGCTCCCCTGAACCCCCTATAGTGGCCCCACATGGTACATAATGCTCCACACAGTATACAGTCCCTGACAGAAGTTCTGTTGCTTATCCATGTTGTGAAATCAAAAGCTTATAACCTGACTTTAAATTCATCCATTGGTTTTAGAAATGACTCATATGAAAGCTGAAACCCTACCAAATGATTTTTTAGTTAAGAAAATAAATTGGCTTCACTGCTGAAATATTGATCATTTAATGAACACAGAAAGGTCAGATTTTGGCAAGACAAAAGTTTTGTCGCCTTGTCATATAATGCACCCAATCCTAGTTTAAAGTCTCACCTGTGCTCACTAATTGATCGGTTAATTAGTGGGTGTGTATAAAAAGAACTCCAGCACCCCAGACCTTCACTTGAACTGCAACTTCACCTCTGACAACATGCCAAAAATCAACCCTGCGGCCAAAGCCTTGATTATCAAGAGGCTGAAGACCAGATCCACTGCAGAGGTGGCTGGCACCTTTAATGTGTCTCTGCGTCAAGTACAAAGAATTAAAAAAAAAGATTTGAACAGACTGGAGATGTTTTTGACAAGCCCAGGTCTGGCAGACCCCGCAAGAAAACTGCTCAGGAGGAACGTTTGTTGGTTAGAAAATCAAAAGCCAGCCCCTCTTCCACTGCAGCAGAGCTCCAACAGGCCTGGTCACCTCAAGTCCCTGTGTCAACTAGAACAGTTTGTAGGATTCTGTCTCAAAATGGCCTCCATGGTCAAATCAGTGCCCAGAAGCCAGCACTAAACAAAAGGCAATTAAAAAACGTGTGGCATTTGCCAAGGCCCACAGCTTGCTAAACGGATGGACGCTGGAAAAGTGGCAGAAGGTGGATTTCTCAGATGAATCTTCAGTTGAATTACACCACAGCCGCCGCAAATACTGCAGGAGACCTACTGGAGCCCGTATGGATCCAAGATACACCCAGAAAACAATTAAGTTTGGTGGTGGAAAGATCATGGTCTGGTGTTACATTCAGTATGGGGGTGTGCGAAACATTTGCAAGGTGGAAGGCAATATCAATAGCCTAAAATATCAAGAAGTATTAGCTTCCTCTTACATTCCCAATCATAAAAGGGGTCAAATTTTGCATCAGGATGGTGCTCCATCTCATACATCCATCTCTACATTAAAGTTCCTCAAGGCAAAGAAGATCAAGGTGCTCCAGGACTGGCCAGCCCAGTCACCAGACATGAACATCATTGAGCATGTTTGGGGTAGGATGAAAGAGGAAGCTTGGCAGACAAAACCAAAGAATCTTGATGAACTCTGGGAGGCATGTAAGACTGCATTCTTTGCTATTCCTGATGATTTCATCAATAAATTGTATGAATCATTGTTGAAACGCATGGATGCAGTCCTTCAAGCTCATGGAAGTCACACAAAATATTAAATATGGCTCTAATAGCACCACAACTTCATTCACCAATGTTATGAAACATATCTTTGTTTTTGAACAGAATTATTGGTTTGATTTTCACATTACTTTATGTGTGCGACAAAACTTTTGTCTTGCCAAAATCTGACCTTTCTGTGTTCATTAAATGATGAATATTTCAGCAGTGAAGCCAATTTATTTTCTTAACCAAAAAATCATTTGGGAGGGTTTCAGCTTTCATATGAGTCATTTCTAAAACCAATGGATGAATTTAAAGTCAGGTTATAAGCTTTTGATTCCACAACATGGATAAGCGACAGAACTGATATCAGGGACTGTAATATGATCCCCAGAGCCCCAACATAGTACAGTCATATGAAAAAGTTTGGGCACCCCTATTAATCTTAATCATTTTTAGTTCTAAATATTTGGGTGTTTGCAACAGCCATTTCAATTTGATATATCTAATAACTGATGGACACAGTAATATTTCAGGATTGAAATGAGGTTTATTGTACTAACAGAAAATGTGCAATATGCATTAAACCAAAATTTGACCGGTGCAAAAATTTGGGTACCCTTATCATTTTATTGATTTGAATACTCCTAACTACTTTTTACTGACTTACTGAAGCACAAAATTGGTTTTGTAACCTCACTGAGCTTTGAACTTCATAGCCAGGTGTATCCAATCATGAGAAAAGGTATTTAAGGTGGCCAATTGCAAGTTGTTCTCCTATTTGAATCTCCTCTGAAGAGTGGCATCATGGGCTCCTCAAAACAACTCTCAAATGATCTGAAAACAAAGATTGTTCAACATAGTTGTTCAGGGGAAGGATAGAAAAAGTTGTCTCAGAGATTTAACCTGTCAGTTTCCACTGTGAGGAACATAGTAAGGAAATGGAAGACCACAGGGACAGTTCTTGTTAAGCCCAGAAGTGGCAGGCCAAGAAAAATATCAGAAAGGCAGAGAAGAAGAATGGTGAGAACAGTCAAGGACAATCCACAGACCACCTCCAAAGAGCTGCAGCATCATCTTGCTGCAGATGGTGTCACTGTGCATCGGTCAACAATACAGCACACTTTGCACAAGGAGAAGCTGTATGGGAGAGTGATGCGAAAGAAGCCGTTTCTGAAAGCACGCCACAAACAGAGTCGCCTGAGGTATGCAAAAGCACATTTGGACAAGCCAGCTTCATTTTGGAAGAAGGTCCTGTGGACTGATGAAACAAAGATTGAGTTGTTTGGTCATACAAAAAGGCGTTATGCATGGCGTCAAAAAAACACAGCATTCCAAGAAAAACACTTGCTACCCACTGTAAAATTTGGTGGAGGTTCCATCATGCTTTGGGGCTGTGTGGCCAATGCCGGCACCGGGAATCTTGTTAAAGTTGAGGGTCGCGTGGATTCAACTCAGTATCAGCAGATTCTTGAGAATAATGTACAAGAATTAGTGACGAATTTGAAGTTACGCCGGGGATGGATATTTCAGCAAGACAATGATCCAAAACACAGCTCCAAATCTACTCAGGCATTCATGCAGAGGAACAATTACAATGTTCTGGAATGGCCATCCCAGTCCCCAGACCTGAATATCATTGAACATCTGTGGGATAATTTGAAGCGGGCTGTCCATGCTCGGCGACCATCAAACTTAACTGAACTGGAATTGTTTTGTAAAGAGGAATTGTCAAAAATACCTTCATCCAGGATCCAGGAACTGATTAAAAGCTACAGGAAGCGACTAGAGGCTGTTATTTTTGCAAAAGGAGGATCTTCTAAATATTAATGTCACTTTTCTGTTGAGGTGCCCATACTTTTGCACCGGTCAAATTTTGTTTTAATGCATATTGCACATTTTCTGTTAGTACAATAAACCTCATTTCAATCCTGAAATATTACTGTGTCCATCAGTTGTTAGATATATAAAATTGAAATGGCTGTTGCAAGCACCCAAATATTTAGAACTAAAAATGATTAAGATTAATAGGGGTGCCCAAACTTTTTCATATGACTGTATAATGCTCCACAGTGGCCCCACACAGTATAATACCTCTTAGTGGCCCCCACACAGTATAATATGCTTTCCAGCAACCCCCCACAATATAATATGCTACACACAGTATAGAAGGTTCCCCACAGCACCCCCCCAGTATAATGCTCCACAGTGGCCCCATACAGTATAATATGCTCCCCACAGTGGCCTCACAGCTCTTGAGCACTAAGCACTGCTCTTGATGCTTAAGTAGGATGAGTGATGTCATGGTAGTGAGAGAATCAACTCCCACTGCAAGGAGCGGCACAGGAGTCTTAGCAGCAAGAACAGTGCTCCAGGGAGCTGAAAGCCCACCCAGAGTGCACCAACAGCCTCATTTTCATAAGACATCAGAAGTTGTTTTTCACCAAATCTACAAAAGTGACATATATATAACAAAGGTATGTTGTTTATCACTGTAATGTGCTGTGTAATATGACTGCTGAGTATGCTTAGAGGAGGTGATAGATTCCCTTTAATATAAGCTTTGCATCATACCTTTTGTTCATTGTTCTCCTTATTTCCTGTATAACTCATATGTTAAACCCTTCCTGCTGTGGCAATTTGCACTTTCTCTTTTTTTTTTTAATGCTCTTTTTTCAAGAGCCATAACTTTAACTTTTTAATCTTCAACATATGAGGGTTTGTTATTTACAGAGCAAGTTGTGTTTTTTTTTTTGTTTTTTTTTAATCACTATTTGTTCCATATAATATATAGGTAAACTGTAAAACTACTTTTTGAACAAATTAATATTTTTTTTTTTTAATCACTATTTGTTCCATATAATATATAGGTAAACTATAAAACTACTTTTTAAACAAATTAAAACTAATTTTTAATTTAACAAATAAAAGGAAAATCTTCATGCCGCCTATACTGGCACCTGTAACATTAATATATTTACTATGAAGTTATGTAAGGGTTTTAGGGTGACCTATATTTTTATTGATACCATTTTGGGGATGTACAACTTTTTGAACATTGGATCATTTGACCTTATTCGACATGCGTTATAAATAATGCAATTTAATTTGATAGCTTGGACATTTTAAAGACAGCAATAACAAATGTTTATTTAGCTTTTATTATATGTAAAATGGTAAAAAAGGGATGATTCAATGATCTTTTCATGTTTGTGGTTTTTTTTTATATATGTATAAGGCTAAGGTTCCATGTAGCGAAGTGCATCAAAAAATGCAGCGGAAAAAAATGTGGCAGAAACACAATGCATTTTTTTCCACAGCATTTTTCATTGCGATTTCACAGAGTTTTCCTCTGCTGACTTTCTGCCCCTATGCGGAAAACTCCAGTGATGTGATTTTTAAAAATGCAAGCGTTTCCGCCATGCCCAAAACACTGTGTTTTTGCAATGTGGAGCCCCGGCCTAAAGTGTATTAATTTTTCAGCTGGAATCTGTTGTGTATAGAGATGTCTCTCAGTGTCATTACTGTTATGTTGAATGTTGAGAAGGTGTTAAAGGGAATCATTGATTATGTTTGACCCCACGCCCCTTTAAGCCGAGGCCAAACGGTGCGAGTCTGCAGCAGGTTAGCCACCAGCTGAATCACCAGCAGCTAACCCACTGCAAATTACAGTAGCAGTGAAGTGGATGGGATTTCAACAAATCTTATCCACACACTGTAGGAAAAATCCACAACACAAAATGTTATGTGATGCAGATTTGGAACTCTCAATTATTGCTGTGGATTCTGGGGAAGTTTTCAACCTTGCAATGCAAAGCCATGGGGGTTAAAATAATCCGTTTATCCCACAGAGGACCACCATGTGTGGCTGTAGCCTTTATGTGTCTAAAAACCTCACCAATTAAAATTGTTCCTGTAATCTTTAAGTAACTGTGTAACAAAGTTGTTGGTGGTGGGAGAACTAGCTATGTAGCCTATGCACTGGAACCACTAATGTGTTAAATGGCCCTAAAGATAACAGGAGGTTAATATATCATAACATATTATATTTTCCTCCAGTGACCTCCATAAAAAGGCAGTGTGGTAGGTGTAAAACGGTAGCATAAATTAAATCTCTACAATAAACCTTTCTACACAGATATTTCTCTAGGAGTCCAAACTGCCTCAGCCTCACAGGGGGAGCCCATTCTAATGGAGACAGTTCTCTGCATTTCTAGAACACTGAGCGGCCAACTCAAAGGAAAAAGGCAGCCGAGCCAAAGCTGCAGACGGTTTTTTTCATCCTGTACTTATATGTTAATCTGATCATTATTATTGTCTCTTCCTCATGTTTCCAATAAAATATTTACTCTTGATAATACTGTGTAATATGCTCCTTTATGCCCACATGTTTACATTCATTGTTGCACACCCAATCATATTCCTGTCTTTTTCCATATATTACTTCATAGGGGCCGGAATGGCTCTATATTGTTTTTCTTCACTTTTCACTAGTCGTTTTTCTGACTCGTGCTCTGCTCTCTTCGTTCTCACATAGTTAGGGTCCTGATGTGCGGGACCACTTAGAGACTTGTGCTCCCACCCTGTAGGCCCTTTGAGGATGTCCTCTCCGCCCTCTCCCACTTATCTGGTCCTCTCACGCCCTCATACTTCCCTAATCTTTAGCTCCTCTCCTTAGACTCCTCTTTTCCTTTTTCTATGCTTCTTTTCCCCCTCTTGTGATCTCTTTCCCTACCTCGCTCTCCCCCTCCTCTCCACATGGAGGACATATCTGTATCGTCCTTTAATGATAAGGGGCTGAATGTCCCTTAGAAACGCTCTCAGGTCTTGTATGACTCTCATAAGTGTAAAATACAGGTACTCCGTCTACAAGAAATGCATTTTCTAGATGAACATATGCCTACGATCAAAAACCGCTACTTCCCTCTGTGGTCACACAGCAGTAGTGTACAGAGTAAGACTAAAGGGGATAGCTACTTTTTTTTCATAAAAATCTCCCGGTCAAGATATTGGATTCCCTGATAGATTAGGATGCTAGATACCTTTACCTCATCTGTGAAATATATGAAGCAGTGTATACAATAGCCAATCTGTACGCGCCCAAGTCCAACAAGGTCCAGTTTCTCCTCACTGCTCTGACTACCCTTCAGTCTTTTGCCAAGTGCCACCTCATCCTATGTGGCGACAAAGACTTTTTTTTCTTCTCCCATGATCAAACACTCCTATAGTAGAATCGACTACATATTCATATCCCATGCTCTCATCTGCGGCTAGGATTGATACGGCCTTCCTTTCGGACCATTCCCCTGTCTCTTGCTCTATCCATCTTCTGTCTCCTGGTCCACGCTCTAACACCTGGAGACTGAACGAGTCGCTCTTGCTTGATGCTCAATGCTTGGCAGATCTCAAACTCTCTATCTTTAATTTTGTACAGGATCACTCCTGTGACATCACTACCCCGCCAATACAGTGGGAAGCCCTAAAATGTGTGCTTTGTGGGGTGCTGATAAAGCATGGAGCTCGACTCAAGAGGGAATCCGGCTTGAAATTCCACTCACTGCTTCAAGACATAGCCACTCTGGAGGCGCAACATAAGCAGACCCTCCAGCAGTCTACTCTAGCCTCTCAGTGACGCATCAGGAGATAAGGTCCTTGCTTGAGCACAGGCAACAGCGATTCTGTCAACTGGGTAAGCGCTCCTTTTATGAATGGGGTAACAAGGCGGGTCATCTTCTGGCATGCTGCTTCTCATACTATGGCCATTAGGAGCCCCTCGGGCACCACCTCTCACCTCACTGCGGATATTGCTACAGAGCATTTCGTGATTATTATGAATCCCTCTACAACCTACCTCTTCCACACACCGTGAATCCAGCTCCTGATCCACCACTCACTCTTCCCCAGTATATAGCTAACACAGCTCTCCCCTCGCTTGGGTCTGAGGACGTTGCTCTTCTTGAGTCACCGTTCCCAGCTCAAGAGCAATCCATGCTGCTCAGTCACATGCACAACAGGATCTTCTTATTGGAGAACTTGGGATGAGACAATATTATGATGATAAATCACTTCACTACCTGAAGACCTAGAAGAATGGTGATTTCCCTGAACCTAGAGCCGAAGTCGACTCTGTGTATTAGCACTCCATGGGTGAAGTGTATTTGTGTCACTTAGTCTTAGGTAAGCATACCAAATCAAAAAACGGTTAACCTGTTACGTAATTGTTTGCACAGTATTGTCCAAGAGCACATTTTTTTTTTTTGACATTAAGAATTTTATTGAAATTTTTGTTATATCACAAAGAACAAGTCAAACAATGTATCAACAATGAAGAATGAACATGGCAGAGGGAAGGTCAGGGAACGAGGGGGTGGCAGGGAGAACAAGAAATGGCAGGTGGGGAGTAGGGAGGAACATAGGGGAAGGAGAGAAACAATAGCTCTGTCGCAGCAGAGTCAAGTACGTAATACAGAAACAAAAACAGTGGTAAACATACCTCATGTCATTTTGAAAAAGAAGAAAGAAAGGTAGCAAGAGAAGGGGAGGAAAGGAAAAATCAAGAGGATACAGAGAGGAAAGTAGACTGGAATTCAGCAGAGTAGTAAAAGTGGTTCCACAGGAGCCACGTTCGCTGATGGGCTCTATCATCATGCTTCAGTTCTGTGAGCAGATTTTCCATGCTGCGTATGCATAAGACCTCCTGAAGTCAAGACAGCACAGAGGGGGGGCGTTGGGGATTTCCACAGTCTAGGGATAACGGATTTCCCCGCTACTAATAGGAAACTTAATACTTTGTTGGTGTGCTTCTTAAAATTACGCGGGAAGACAGAGAGGAGCAGGGGAGCAGGGTCATCTTCCAAAACAATGCCAGTGACCATCTGAATAATACGACGGACACCCGACCAAAAGGGTGTTAGGCGTGTACAGCCCCACCAGACTTGCGTCATCGTGCCTTAGTCGATGTTACATAAATGCCGCAGTGTTTTACAATGACTGCAAAGTGGATGGGATTCTAGCAAATCCCATCCACAAATTGCTGAAAAATACATGCAGTGGACACGCTGCGATTTCCAAAACCTTTGCAGTTTTGGAAATTGAACACTGGTGGTTTCCCTATAGGTAGAATGGAAGCAGAAAGTCCACAGAGGATAAGTTGCAGCTGCAGTTTTTCCTGCAGCTCTTTTTTACTGCGGCCCACTACTGTACGTGGGGCCTTAGCCTTGAACTGCATCAAATCAAAAACACACATACAGTTTTGATGAAGTTTTCTGTGTGGTTGCTTTTTTTTACAGGAAACACGTGTTGTGCTTCACCTGTTAAAACAGAAAGCACATCAAAACTGCATGCATTTTTTCTTTTTCAGATGTAACATTGGTGCAGCTTTAACCTCACCAACTGCTCCATGTGCATATACTCTAAACCTGGCCATAGATATTATGCCAAACATATTCTTGGCCAACCACCATCTGATAACATCAACACGGTTAAACTATATTGGCAGACTAAGGCTAGCCTTTGCAAAAATTTATTGCGTATGGCTAGCTTAACAAGTAAAAGTTCTATGTAACAGCTCAAATAACACCTTAATAACTCTTTGAGTCAGAGAGTTATCTTTGTGTTATTTGAGGTGTTAAATAGGATTCAGGTGACATCTTCTACATTATCTGTACTCAGAGAGTTATCCATGACTAAGGGTGGGTTCACACTTGCGCCCAGACTCCGTCCACCGTGAATCCGACCTAAATGTCGGAAAAAATGATTGTGAAAGGATAGGGAAAGGTTTGAGACGGTTTGCTTAAAAACCCATTCACTTCAATGGGTTTTTAAAGCAATGCGCGGGTGTGCGATTGCAGCCTCTGCGCCGAGAAGCCGTTTTTTTTCGTCGGACACAAAGTCCTGCACAGTGGCGTAACTAGGAATGGCTGGGCCCCAAGGCGAACATTTGACATGGGGCCCCCCCAAAGCTGCCGCCCCCAACCCCCCCCAAGCCGCCACCCCCAACCCCCCCCAAACCGCCACCCCCAACCCCCCCACACATAAACCGCATTCCTGCGCACACTATTATGCCCCATAGTGGCCCCTGCACACGGTATTATGTCCCATAGTGGCCCCTGCACACGGTATTATGCCCCATAGTGGCCCCTGGACACGGTATTATGCAGCATAGTGGCCCCAGCACACAGTAGTTTGCCCCATAGTGGCCCCGACACACAGTAGTTTGCCCCATAGTGGCCCCTGCACACAGTAGTTTGCCCCATAGTAGCCCCTGCACACAGTAGTTTGCCCCATAGTAGCCCCTGCACACAGTAGTTTGCCCCATAGTGGCCCCTGCACACAGTAGTTTGCCCCATAGTAGCCCCTGCACACAGTAGTTTGCCCCATAGTAGCCCCTGCACACAGTAGTTTGCCCCATAGTAGCCCCTGCACACAGTAGTTTGCCCCATAGTAGCCCCTGCACACAGTAGTTTGCCCCATAGTAGCCCCTGCACACAGTAGTTTGCCCCATAGTGGCCCCGACACACAGTAGTTTGCCCCATAGTGGCCCCTGCACACAGTAGTTTGCCCCATAGTAGCCCCTGCACACAGTAGTTTGCCCCATAGTAGCCCCTGCACACAGTAGTTTGCCCCATAGTGGCCCCTGCACACAGTAGTTTGCCCCATAGTGGCCCCTGCACACAGTATTATGCCCCATAGTGGACCACCCATGAACGATTATTATACTCTGGGGTCTTTTCAGACCCCAGAGTATAATGATCGGAGACCCAGGAGAGGATAGAAACATAGAAAACACTGCAACTTACCTCTTCCTCTCTCCGGTGCACTCCCGTGCGCTACTAAGGCCATCTTCAATGTCGGACCGGATCTTACGCGATCCAGGTCGGCGTTGCGACGCATAATGACGTCGGCTGACGTCTGGGACGTCACCAAACAGGCCCGAAGCCTGCGGAGCGGCGGATAGGTGAGTTACAGTGGTTTTTATGTTCGCTCACCTCCCCTGGGCCCCCGATCGTTATACTCCGCGGTCTCAAAAGACCCCGGAGTATAACGATAGCAGTGATTGTGGGGTTCGCGGTAGCGACTGCCACAGGGCTCCGGGCCCCGTAATGTTCCGGGCCCTGTGGCAGTCACTACCACTGCTACCCCGGTAGTTACGCCCCTGGTCCTGAATGTCCGTAAACTCCATCTGGTTTTTATGTTTGATCCTCTCCTCTGAGCCTCTGTTCATCATATTTGGGGGTCTGAAGAGACCTCTGACGAAATTATACTGTGTGAAGGTGTCACTATGGGACATTATTCTGTGTGGAGGGGCCACTATGTGACATTATACTATGTGTGGGGGCCGTTATGGGATATCATACTGTGTGATGGAACCACTATGGGACATTATACTGTGTGGAGGGGCCACTATGGGGCATTATACTGTGTGGAGGGGCCACTATGGGACATTATAGTGTATGTAAGTGGGGTGTTATACCATGTGGAGGCCAGGAAAGGGG